>JAAAKM020073195.1:59960278-60046891 GCA_010016025.2 Alatinidae sp. Z8VKAUB7J3
ATACATGACAGTGTCTGATACGCAAAACATGATACATAACGGTATGTCATATGTTAGACGGGATACTTGACAAAGTGTGATACGTAAGATGTGATACATGACAGTGTCTGATACGCAAAACATGATACATAACGGTATGTCATATGTTAGACGGGATACTTGACAAAGTGGGATACGTAAAATGGGATACATGACAGTTTGTGCTATGAAAGGTGTGAAGAAAACAAACAAACAAAACATCAAAACAAACATAGAAAACAACGAAATAAAGAAAATTGGTACAAAGAGAGTGCGAGAGAGTGTGAGACATAGGCCTGAGTTAGAATGTGTAACTGGGGTGTCATCTCTTTTTCTCGTGATTCTCAAGTGGCGCAGCAAGCGAAAGAGGCAGCGTTGCCACGCATTTTAATTTATTATTCTCATATTCTTGTAAATAATACATTGTGAATTGATAATAAATTAACCCCCACAGCAATGTCAATTACAATCCCCTCCAGGGAAACCTCTTTCCCTATTGGAAAGAATGGACTCTGGGGAACAGCTACACTGCTTATCAAGGCGCTGCACTGAAAGATTGCTATGAAAGGTGTTATACCAGACAGTACATGTTAGGCGTGATACATTACAGTGTGTGCTACGTAACATGTGATACATTACAGTGTTGGTTTTACTCTTAAATTTTGTTACCTCCAAACAAGTAAGAAATTAACTGTTTCAGCTTCAAGTAATACGAGAAGGTGAAGATGATCAAGTTGTAAATAAGAGCAATTCTATAAGTAAATTACCATTATTTTATATCTAATACATAAATTTCTAAATGTTATTGTGATGATAACTACAGTACCCTGATTTGATTTAATGTCACATTACTCAGTGTTGCCCAGTTCATGTTGACATATAATACTCTTCTCAAAGCATATCTATATATCTATAGGATCAGTGTTGATCATACACCATTGCTGTCCTGCCCAACACCCTCATTTTACGTTTTGTTAGAACTTCCTGGTCTGTTTCTCCTATGACATGTTATCAGCATTACGTGTTCTATCCTTTCTCTCCCATGTGTGTCAAAGACAGAGCTGTTTATTCCATCTTGCACTAATATGTTAGATCATATACAACCTGCTCAGCCAACACTCTGCATAGGTACATACATCATGTACCATCATATGTGTGGTAAATACAACATCTTATTATTGGTGTTGCAGAACATGAAGACACAATTCAGCAGGCAACTCATTTTTATTCAAGATCTCTTCAACTGACACAGGCTGTAGTGGCTAATGTAATTGAACTTTCATTGTGTAGTATGGTTTAAAGTAGATCCTTTTCCCATAAATCTATAAAGTATCATTAAGAGGAAAGGATTTGAAATGTCAAGTTTGAAAAGAACACTACAAAAATAGAAGATATGTCACCACTGGGTTCATACTCTCTAACTTTAATGGACTTTGGACAGATAAACAGGCTAGAGGGCAGTCCTTCCTTGATCAAGTCACATGGCACAGGGAGGCTGGTCTTGAATTGTTGAGCTGGATGTTGATGTCCGCTAATGTGGTGACTAGAGAAATAGAGTATGTTAACATTGGAGGTCACCAAGCTCAGTTGGTAGAGTGCACAGTACAAAAGCATTGGTCTTGGATTCGATCCCCTTTGGTGACATTTTCTATTTCTCTAGTGTTCATTTCAAAAGTATATAAATCTACAAATATTCCTTTGATTTACTTTGTTCTGTAAGGTATCATCTTCTATAAAATTGAGAGGATTTGAACTAATGACTTAAAAACCCAGTGGATCAGTCACTGACAATCTCCAACTTTTTAATTTTTTATTATTATGGGATATAAGGTTTTGAGGGTTATTCACGGTTGAGTGAGTACCTATGTGATGTCGTTTTGATTTGTTTCCTAAATAGAAAACAATGGCAGTAAAAAAGAAGACAATGCAAAACTGAACTTTCAGGCAATCAAGAAAATCCATGCACATCTTGATGATGACCATGATGGATCTGTCAATCTCAATGAATCAGTTGGGGTATGTAATGCAGTTTATGTTTAGGTAATTTGTTGCTTTAAATGTGCATAATTAAAGTATTTGCTGCTTGATTTTTGGTCAGGGATTTACTATTTGTTCTACCAATAGAATCATCATCATTATGAAATGGCTCGATGTCTTCAAATGACATCTAAAATAAACCATACAATTTAGGAATGTACTTAGCAATTACCCGTGTAAAATCAAGGACGTACTGAGACAGTGACAAGGACGATGAGGTAAGTGCACACACAAAATATATTTCAACCATTTTTGAAAAGATACTGGAAAAAGAGGAGAAAAAAAATGTCACCACCGGGGATCGAACTCGTGACCCACGGTTTCATGGCGTGCGCTCTACCAACTGAATTATGTCACTGCCGATGTTAACATACTCTACTTCTCTAGGCGCCAAGTTAGCTCCCAATGATCCACCGGTGGACATCGACATCCAGCTCACTCGAAATTGAAGAACAGCCTCTCTACGCCACGTGGCTTGAGCAAAGAAGGACTGCCATCCGGCCTGTCTACCTGTCCAAAGCCCATTGAAAATTAGAAGGTATCGTCTCGATGATAATGTTGACCATTCTGTTGTAAAAGCGAAACTGAATCAAACCACGTTAGCCCCTTTTCGCGAGAGGGTCTTCATCTGTACTCAACTCTGTTGCTGCAGGCAACTCGTTACGAATCCGAAATGGCTCCAAATGGTACGTTCCATAAACATTACACTTGACTAAAAGCTGTAAGTATAACTATTTTCTTGTGTACCCAGCCAAAAGTAGCCGGATTATAAACACACAACCTAATGGCAGAACAAGGACAGTAACTGCCAGGCCTTAAATGATCGACGCCCTGGCACTTTCATTTGAAATTGACCAAGTGTTAATAAGAACCTTCCCAGAGAGCGTAGTTTTCGTCGAGTATTTCATAGAAACCTTGTTTCGTTACATCGTTGTATCGTTTTTTCGTTGTTACATCGTTAAATCATTACGTCAATACGTTTTGTTATTACCACTTCATGATTTATCGAAATCTTGTTACGTTACATCGTTACGTTTTCCAATAACCACTGATTATTTTGTCGAAATCTCGTTTCGTTATATCGTTACGTTTTGAAATAACCACTGATTGTTTTGGCCAAATCTTGTTTCGTTTCACCGTTACGTTTTGAAATAACAACTGATTGTTTTGGTCAAATCTTGTTTCGTTTCATCGTTACGTTTTGAAATAACCACTTCTTGTTTTATTCTACTTATTGTTCTACAACATGGTGACAGGACAGTGACAGTGTAGGAAATTCAATGAGCAATTACTCTCGTGGAACAAACTTTAACCAGACCCGCAGCAACCCTATCAATAAAAATTTTGAAGACAGCATGTCATCCCTAAGCTGTCTACATCTAATCGATGCTCAAAACTGACCTCGTTTCAGCAGTAGAATGGTTACTGTCGAATGCTCTTATGTTAAACGTGTTTGTACAGGAAGAGTGTATTTAACAAAGTGCAAAGTGTGCAAAGCACCCACCTACCTTAATCAAGTTGTCAACATCAAGGACCTCTTTCCCAATTCTTTTTAAATACTTCATGATGGCCAAGGAATCTTTTAACTTGAAGACTGTAGTCACTCTGCTGTTAGTAAATTCACACTTATGTAGGGTACTCTCTGTTCCAGGTTAGCCTATTCATGAAATAACCCGTTATCAAACTGTCAAAACCGCTTTCAGAGATTTTTTAGGTTTCTTAGAGCAGCCTTATCTAGCCCTTGAGTTTCTTAAATTTGGGGGAGATTGAGCCCCGGTTTCTTATAAACTGGTTTCTTATAAAGAGAAAAATTTTACTACTCAAATATTAGTCTTAAAAGGACAGTTGTTTAATTTTGGCTTTTTTAAAGCTGATAAAATTACAAATGACGTTATAGCGCCTCTTTTTATTGATTGTATTTATGATGTGATTTTGCAGCACTCTTCGGTGTTACAGAAATAAAACAATTTTTAACAGCTTACAACTGAAGAAATTGCGTATTGATAAGGAGTGTTTACAAACATAACTGAATTACGTTTGAATCAGAACTGAGAACAATTCAATAAAATACCTATCGCTTTACAGTCAGATGATATTATTCAGCTTGAATATGAATGGAGTTCATATATAGTGTCCACGAACTTGAAGCTGTTTCTACCAATTGTGGAGCATATGAAAGATCAAATGCCAATTGTAAAACACAATGTCACCTCTTAACTTGGCATGGCGGGGTGCCCATGTGACAGGTTATTTTGTTCGTGATGCCAGTTCGTATCTACGTCTTTCTTTGCATAAAGGCAAAGCGAGACGTAAACCAGTACTCCGTAAGCTGTCAGTTGTCAGCTGCGTAGGAACGGTACTCGATAGCGGCATTGATCTTGGAATGGTCGCATAACCCTGTTGTACCGGTACCCTGTGCGCGTACATTATAAAAGTAGCCAACCGTAATAAATGGCGGAGCACGGTGACATTGGTGGGACGTATTCAAATGTGTGTATTAATCTTTAAAAAGCCTCGTATACTTTTCCCAAACAGCTGTAATACTGGCCTCCTTACACTAGGTATAGCAATTTTTTATTCAATAGCTTTAGTCTACAGATTCTTTAAGCTTTGCTGAAATTTATGACTAAAAGGCCGACGGTCAGGAAACTACAAATAAACACTCCAAGTAAGTTTTAGTTTATACCTTTGCATAGACTAGTACTATATAGAACCTAAAGAAAAGGCCTCGTCGATGATATTCTTAAACCCCAAAATAAAAATATTTTAGTCTGACTTTTGTCATAAAAGTTGACAATTCTTCCAAACTGTAGTCATTATCTATTTTACTAATGAATAAAGAATTTCTATCCCTTTAAAGAGTTCCATAATACGGCTGTTTGGCGAAAGTATATGAGGTTCTTCAACCATTAAGGGGCAGATTTGAATACGCCCCCACTCCAAATTTCACTATGCTCCTTCTAATATTACGGTTTGCTAAGAGCTACCTTAGAGACTTTACACAATTAATTTAAAGGTGCATTACACAGCTTCCCAGCTGACATTCGACGTTACTTTGATGTCAACTTTTGATCGATTATAAGTTGTAATGGATGTTGAAGAGCACAGGGCACGTCTCTCGGATCCACTCACACCATAGTACCTCATGACGTTTTTAGGACATCTGCTAAGTTTTCTGAATATATGGGAGTCGAGGGACAGCGATCTTAGGCGCCAGCAATGGCACTATGCGTAAACCACATCCTTCACTTGCGCTAATTTCAAACTCGAAGTTAAAGACAAATAGCAAAACGTTTGAAAGAATGTCCTTTACCTGATTCCCACCACCACTATGGCAAGTTTCAATCTTCGGATACCCCGGTCCATGCCTCCCTAAACTATCCAGACATGTAAAGGAGCTTAGCCTCCTTAACTCACCAAATGCTAGCTCGTCTGTCTTTGGAATTCTAAAGGAAAAATAAAAAGGTAAGGAATTAGTTTTAATGGTCACTAAATATATTTGGCGCGGATGTCTTAACTAGATAAATGTTTCAACAAACACCGGATTTGTAGGCACCACTTTTTCGCAACAGATCACAGCTTTAGTTGGACACGCCAACGGTGGAGGTTACTGTTTACAGTGGCAAGAAACATTAAGCTGAGGCATGTTATCCTCATTGAAACCAAGAATGAGGTCTTGAACGTGAAATACGAAGGTCCGCTTCACAAACTAATAAAAGATCACAAAGGCTGATTGTAATTGTCAGTGGACGTGACGATATTAAAATTTGGAATACAGAAATTTTATGTAAATGTCATTTCTTGGTAGAGGAAATATTTAAAATTGGATTTGCTGAGAAGTTGGTATGGAAGGCCTCATACCCATACACACGGTTTCACTGCCATACTCCTTCCTTATTTCTTAAGGTAACTCCAGAAAGTGTCATTTTATCTTGTTGTTGGAATACACCCTCTTTCAATTAAATTTTCTATTAAGTACAAAACAACACAATGAACCAATGCCTTTGGTTTTCAGTATTTTGTTAAACATGTTAAAGCGGATAATGTGCCAAAATACCTATTTACATGTTTACTAAAACATGAACGGGCTGGTGCGGTTCAGTCCCCTGTGATCAAAGTCAATGCCTGTAAGCTAATAACAATCGTTAAGCAGACTGTAGGCTACTTTGGCTTTTGCTAAAGTATAGAAAATAGGAAACAAAGTCTATCCACTCTTTCGACGACGGGCACTTACATCAAGTTTCAGTTTTGTGGGCAGTTGCCTGTACCAGCAAACAAAATTCGTACATTATCGGTCCATTAACACTTTAAATTTTCATACATTGACTCCTGCTGCGGTGTCCAAGGGCAATGTTCCTCAATTTAGGCTACAGGGAAGTAAATCATGGGGCAGTCTCAAATGTCCAGTGGGAGGGCCTCTCGAGGATCATCTAAAGAATCTGTAAGCAATGACAACAGGTATTACATCTATTCCTTGCCAAAAGGTTGAGAAGCGATTGTAATTATTTATAGCTTTTACCTTAGTTCTGGGTAGACGTTGTCCAGATACCATTTAAACGACTTGCATTTCAGTCTTTCGCGCAAGGCAGAAGGTGTTATGATTTTAAATTCAAACAAGCTGTAATAAAGCATGCAGAAGAAAAATATCTGATCAGTAAATTTATTTATATCAAAAATGTGGCTTATATTTGAAGGTAGCTTGTATTAACTATTTTTCATCTCTTATGTGGCTTGTATTTGAGTGTGGCTTCTATTCGAGGAAACACAGTAGTATATAAAGCTCTTGCATCAAATCTGGTAGCATCTGATAAGTCTAAGTCTCAGTGTAAAACTTACACTTCCCAAATACTACAAGGGGTATACTTACCTGTTTCTTTCATCACCTCATCAGAAACTGTCTTCCATGAAACTTAATAAGAAAATTGTTGCATGGTTTGATAATTAAGCATATTGATTCAGGAGTAAATCAGCAATTGTTTATGATGCAAGACACAGGGATATTATAGGGAAAGTATGCACTTCAAATCTACTACACTAGTAAACACATAATTGTCAAGAACCCAAACTGCCACTAAAGAACACACACTGCAAATCAGTGTTTTAATACTAACTTACTTACTTACTTGGTTTACCTTCAGGCGAGCCACCACATGATTTTTTCAAACTGCCCTGTTGGCCATCAATGTTCTTAGCTCCTCTGACATGACTCAACCAGCATCTTGTCTGAGTACATAAACATAACTTAATTGTGGTCTTCCTCCGGTCTGGTGACTGCAGGTTGGTTGCCACAGTAGAAGTTTGTTGGTGCTCATTTCTGGGTGACGGTGGTAGTGACCAGCAAGCTGTATTCTTCTTGCTGCTATTTTGTTTCCCACCGGTGGCAGGTCACCATATAACTCAGCATTGGTTGTATGTGAGCACCATTTCACATTGAGCACTTTCCTTAGCATGCAGGTCTATGTACCATTTAGAGAACATTCTATCTATGTAGTTATTGTCCAGCTCTAACATCCTTTTAACAATATGGACTCAATGACAGCCAGGAAGAATCTAATCTTCAGGCCCCTTGGTATTCTTGACTCTCAGATATTTCTCATCTTGTTTAGAGCTTGCCATGCTTGTGCCTTGCTCATCTTTATGTCCTTCTGTGAGTTGTCTATCCAGAATCCCAGGTATTTGAAGTCTTCTTTTCTTTCCAGCTCAGTGCCATCTCTTCTCTTCAGTGCTTCTGACTCATTGATGTTGTAGGTCAGGTATTTGGTTTTCTTGACATTTATACCAAGGTCTACCTTCTTACACTCCAATTGTACCCTAACATCATCTCGATGACCTTCTGGGATGAATGGTGAACCCCAGTTCTTCTTCTCTTCCCTCTGTCGGTCTTCTCAGGACATAGTCAAGGACTATTATGAAGAAGAATGGGGCTAGGGTATCACCTTGGAGCACCCCTGCGGTGATGTCAAACAGTTCTGTCTCTCCATCTGGTGTTACAATCGTGGCTCTGGTGTTTCTGTACATGGCTTCTATGAGCTGAAGCAGCCTTGGTGGTAATCCATATGCCTTAAGTATTTTCATCATTTTCAAACTAAGAAATAATCACGTGCTTAGAGTTCTAATTATGTCCATGTTGGGCGTATCCAACAACAATGTCTTTTTTATTCGGTTCCTTGAGCATGCCTTGGAAAGCTGTAAAGCATCAATATACTTTCTTTGGAACAATATTATGGACAAAAGTGGATTTTGTGGATAAATTTTTAAAATTTATCAAGCTTCGGAAGTGGAGAAAAGTTTTTTGAGTAAAGATTTATTTATTGAGAGACAGTTAACGTTTTTGAATAAGATGACATAGAATTAAAAGCACGATGGTGAAAACGTAGGGCCACGAGTAGTCGAACCCCCTCCTTCAGTGTTGCAACGTGTTGTGCTACTATTACACCATAGTCCCCTCCCCCTTTTACCTTTTTAAATTTTAAGAACAGGGGGTTCCTAAACATGAGCCTCTCAGTATCCCTGTATGGTAGTGGTGGTCTACGATAAGCCATACTGTTGGCGACATCTGGCCCTCTTCTACTACCTCCACCACACCCTAACACATGATTTGAGGGAGCTAGCCCTCCCTGAGAACCAAGTTCAGTGAGCGAAGCTCTTGTCCTCTCAAGTTCTTTAGCCTCGATTCACTGCTTCTGGACCTGAGGTGAACTAAAGAGGCCTTCTAGTTCAATGTTTTGGGAAAGTTCACATGAGCTTAGACTGCGGTAGAAACACGAATGTCACTAATTTCTCTACCATAAGTATAGATGATCAGAAAGCTTTATCAGATTTACTGATATACACAGCACATGAACTGGAAGTTCCTAATGGTTTTAATAATTCAAAGAGGATTGATTCCCTGAGAGAGGATGGATAACAAGGCCCTTAAAATGTAAGCTGTCAAGTAAGGAATTGATGTACATGTCTCTACTGGGATAGTTTACTTTTGCGCCCTCCTTTGAAAGCAGTGACCAACCCATTGATTGCAATTCATTTTGTTGCGTTCTTGTTTTTACGTAACCCATTTACATTATATGCGTGCATAGTTGTTAAAGATTTATTAAATTCAATACACGAAGAAAGGTTTTAAAAGTTGTAAGTCTCTGCACTATACTGTATGCATGCACTATACGTACGTACGTACATACGTAGTAATACAGTTATCCCTGAAGGATCATGGATCCTAGATGGATCGTGCATGTCTTAAAATCACACTTGCAAACTAAGAAATGCGATGGAAGGGAGTCTACTATGAACGCGCTCAAGGGATAGAGGAAGGAGCTCGGAGAGAAGCGCTTGATGCTCTGAAGGAAGAAAAGACCTATGCAAAAATAAAATGATCAACTGGAAATTTCGAGAAATATAGAATTATGAACTTGCTCTTAGGCAGAGCCGATAAAAAAGCACTCGTCAATTGATTGATCTTAGGGAAAAACATTTTTCGCTGTTGTCACCTGAATGCTGCACCTGTTAAGCCTGGTATTGTTAAGGAGGTAAAATAGCCAATTAGCAGTTTCTCAAACTTTTGTAGTCTCTACTGGTAGTTGAGCGGAGAGAGCAGAGGAAAGAACTGTAGGTGACACAAAAGCGAGCGACCGGGCTTCATTCGGCAAAGTGGTGACGACGTTTTCTCAGCTACCATCCTTACGGGTCGATAAAATGACCAACAACAACAATTCTGGAAGAAGCTGTAAAAATCGAGTTTGGATAAGAGTAGTACGCTCTTCTGCCCCTATAGGGCTGGCATGTAAAGATAGAGGGGAATCAGTGTTCCGTTCGGCTGACGTCGACCACAAATGCGAAGGAGGAAAGGATGGCGATGAGATTTTCTGAACGTGGTTTGAGGTGTATCAGTGAAGTACGGAATTAGTCAACTTATCCCGATATCGAAATCTTAAACCTTGTCAGTTAGAGTAGTAGTAGTAGTGATAGTAGTAGAAGTATTACTGGTAGTAGTAGTAGTAGTAGTAGTAGTAGTAGTAGTAGTAATAATAATGATAGTCATATGAGTAGTAGTAGTAGTAGTAGTAGTAGTAGTAGCAGCAGTAGTAGTAGTAATAGTAGAAGTAGTAATTGTAATAGTAGTAGTAGTAGTAGTAGTAGTAGTAGTAGTAATAGTAGTAGTAGAAGAAGAAGAAGAAGAAGAAGAAGAAGAAGAAGAAGTTGTTGTAGTAATAGTAAGAGTCACGATGAGCGTTCAAAAATCAGCTTTAATAGCTGTGTTAGAAACTTTTACAGAGAGAAACCTAGAAGATCGCTCGGGAGATAGATTACAAGCAGGAGCAGTGCCAAGAATTAGAAGCCATTCTTAACGTGCAAACGAAAGAACTGTATTGAATATGTACTCAATACTTGCTCTAGTTATAGGTGAGCATTTGTTATCGTAAGGGAAGCAGGTTACGATAATAATGAAGTGTACCTATTAGCTCGATTGAGTTTTTTGGCCGCTAGAGGTTGGCCGCTAGAGATGTTAAGTGAATATGTGACAGAATGTCCGGAGCTTTGAGCGTCTATCAGATTGACGCAGAGGTGTTTACTCGTAAGCTAAGTCAGTTTATTTTACTATAGAGGCCTCTTGACGACGTGTGTCGCAGGGCGATTGAAGCGCATTTAGAGGAAGTTAATTAGCTGAGAACTTTGGTTTGAGAAACGAGATAAGTGAGCAGAATTTAATGGACGAAATATTGTGTCAGGAAGCAGTACTTGTGCTCCGCATGCAGGGACTTGAACGCAAAGCACCAGATCGAGATAAAGAGAGGTTTTGGAAGCAAAGTGATAACAAAGCAGTTGAGAGGAGGGATGTACTCAATGCTGAGGTTAGAAAATGTATTCGTATTGTTTCAAGAGCCACCTTTAGTATTTTGCCAACATTTTTGCCAAGTTTGTCATTCATTTTGATTGGGCTGCCGAGCCACTTTTTTCGTAACTGATCAGTTATCTTTAACATCCATGTTTTTCCAGAATTGTGAAATGCCAGGCGGAAAACGTAATCTGCTTATAAAAATGACAGCCAGGCTAAGGATCTTTAAAGAAAGAGACATACTAAAAATGGATGATATCAAAGTTAAAATCGTTAAGAAATGAAAGAAACACGTAGGCAGCTACAAAAATAATTTTTATTGTATATATGGGAACTCAGCCTGATGCAAAACCTTCCATTGGGGCATTCGCAGACTCATAGAGACACTTGCTCTCATAGATAAAATTGACTGCGCCATGGAAAGTCCTACGTGTATCAGTACGTTTTGAATAGTTTAACTTTTTACTATAATGCGTATAAGCCAATGACAAAAATCATTTATGAAGGAAATTCTCTTTAAACGTGGTGAAATAGAACAAAACCGGATATCTGTATTTCAAACCGCAACCCCTTACCTCCACAAGCTGCACATTTAACTATTTACCAAAGTTTCAGATGGAACAAGTTTCGAATTGCTCGATAATACCATAGTTTATAGATTAAAGGTTATCCGCTTTTAGTTTCCAACCCCCAAACAAAACATATATTACACGTAAAATTTAAGTAATTGACAACAACAGTATCATTTCTGAGGAGACAATAGAGTAATAGAAAATATGTTACTTCCACGGCTCAAACCTGTGACCAACGCTTTTGCTGTATGTGTGCTCTACCAATTGAGCCAGGTGAGCTCAGACGTTCATTATTTTATTTCTCTATTCACCGCATTAGCCCCTAATCAGCCATTGGTAAACATTGACAACCAGTCATATGCAATTGGAGACCAGCCTCTCTGTGCCATGTAACTTGACCAAGAAAGGACTGCGATCCGGCCGTCTATCTGTCCAAGGCCAATTGAATGATAAAGTGGTGATAGTAGTATCATTTCTATTACAAGGGCTTAACTATTAATAATAGCCTCCACAAATCTTCGTTTTCTTTGTCATCACCTATACGATATAGCTCCTATGCTTGAGGTTGTCATAACGTTTCATTTTTAATTCCAAGATATTCTCTTGTGATAATTTTGATGCGACTTTTACTGCCTTGCGATTTGAATGATACCCATGCAGTGTGTTAATTTCTTCTCAGCGGTACAACAGTGAATAGAATCAGTGCCGCTTTTTGACTAGAAGGGGGCCTGTGCCGCAAAGTGATTCGGGGCCCTTCAGTGTCATCGAGTGTACTGAATGAGCAGTGCGGGCCCCCCAATTTCCATCTTAAGTGCGGGGCCCTGTGCCACGGCACAGTCGGCATCCCCCCGAAAACTGGCACTGAATAGAATAAGTTACTTATAGAACAGTTTTAGAACATAGCAACACACAGTAAATCACGTCTAGCTAGGTTATGTCCACTCATCCTTTAAACAGTCATTGTCGTAGTTTCCGAGCAGGAGAGGTATGGATAAAAAGTTAAAAAGTTAAAAAGTCTTTTTTGCATAAAATAGAAAATCTAAAATCAAGTGAAACCACCGAAAGTACTTTTTCAATAAACTGGCTTGCTTCTTTAATCGAACCAAGAAGGTTTTGCTTTATATACGTTTTGTGTACTTGTTTTACTGCAGCCAAACAATATAAAAGCAATCGTCCATGTACACTTTTGCACAGTCTGCTGCCCTGTGAAAGAGTCACATTGCGGTGTTTTTGGTCTTTGAACCCCCAGGTGGTTGTTTCTTTTTAGGAGTTGATATTTGGCGAATAAAGTATGGAACATTCTGCTTAACTCGGTCAACCAACCTCAACGTCGTGCGGCCAACATAGCCAGCCTCACACTGGCATGAGAATTGATATACTACAGAGCTAGAATTTGTGGAAGGCACACGATCTTCGTGGTTGCTTGATAATGCTTTTTGGGTGGTATAAACTATCGATTTCATAGAAATGTTTTGACACTGCCGCTCCACGCGTAGACGAGTGCACTCATAGCTCTATGCACCATGGAATTTTGATAAATGATCTATCACTACCAATAATTTGTCGCACCTTGGATGCAAAGCAAGATAGTAAAAGCATTTATGTGCCAATAAGAGAAATTATCATCCGTATAAATTTATTCCCCGCACTAAATAATGTTAAAACCCAGAGTTACAGAGGATCCCATCGATAAAGTATGAGAGAATCAAGATACAGTGGGAAAATGCAAATCAAAGAATTTGCTCCTTTACGTAAGTTTAGTTGAGCACTATGCAATGCTCACTGTGCATGTGGTTTGAGCACTCTTGCATGTTACCTCATGAATCTTTTAAATTGCCTTGTTGCAAGCGTGCTTGATCCATAGCTAAGATTCAGTCTCTTCACTCGGTGCTGCACTGATGAGCCCACAAAGAGCGAAACGGTACAGTCTGCAGATTAAGTATAAAGAATTGGTATATAATAAAGTATGTGTAACTTTTCTACGATAAAATAGAAGTTTTGCAATAGAAAATAAACGGCAAAAATTTGAAGCTTTTTGAAACAAGGAGTTTCAATTAAGAAATGCTTACAAAAAATTCTTAGAAAACGTTACATAAATGAGTAGATCATTAATTCAAATCTCTCGCAGAAAATTCTCCAAGTATACTAATTTTTCTACAAATTCACTGGGAATGGCGGCGGAAAAAAATTAATGCGGTAGTTTCCCTAAGTGGTGCGATACAGAAAGTTCATGGGATTGCTAAACTGCCATTGTTGATTTCTGTCAGATTTATCATCTTCTTTATGTATTACAGACTTTAAACGTGATATAATCCAGAAGTAATAAGTTAAATTTAGTAATTACTCTTCTTCTTCAACAGATCATGGAGGACACAAAATAGTATCTTTCTCTACCTCGGACTGTTCATATTTCCCCATGAATTTTACAGTCGGTAATGCTTCCACCTCCCCTATTAATTTTTTTGTAATAACTTTTGTTCTACTCAGTCAATTGTTTTGTAATTTTTGAATAATTAACCAAATTTCATGTCTCAGATGTTCTAAACGTTTGAACGACCAGGATTATGCAGTTTTTGATGTATGAAGGTTTTGTCGCATGCACTCGGAGGATATTCTAGTCTGTTTTGAACACTCATTGAACATTTGCTAAATTTATGGAGCATCTGTATGCGAAGAAGAATTCTCAAATCTACAGGCACCTGGATACCTCGCTTTCATGTTAAGAAATTACAACGAAGTGTGCTCCACGATACCAGATCATGCTTCTAATAACTATCAGCTGAAAATACACACTAAGACCATGACACATCAATTTGGAAAATCCAGACTTGAATATATCCATGTCACACACGCCAACCTTTTTTCAATGTTTGGAAAGAATACCAGTTTGGGCAAGTGAAATTTACAATCTTACTGCGAACAGGTGTGGCATTCACTTCTACCACGATTTTTCTATAGCTAAAAAAGACATGCGTTCGCTTTGGTTTTAATATCCTGTCAGTAATGGCCTTCCTGACTCTTTGGGGAATGGGAAAGACGGGACGAACCTTGCGTGTCCATTGCACTTAACATGATCGATGGCTTATGCTTTCTTCACGCCCCTTGTGGTAAGTAATTTCAAAATGTTTTCAGAAATATGTAAGATAGCAGGTATTTCCAATAACTAGCGATGAATAAGACGTCAATAGTCCATTGACAAATCATAGTAGATAAAACGCCAAACAAGGAAACGTTTTGACAACGTTTCGCAGTTTGACAAAGTTTTTCAGGTTACCTACAGATTGTCACTGAAAATTGGTTAAACTGAACTCTGAGACCTACAGTACAGATATTAAATCTAAACTAGAATTGCAATCTGGTACATTCCGACGAGAGAAATATTTTATCATACAACGTAAGTTATCTAGGGCGCTTGAGAAAACCAAATGCAAGAATACAGGGAATTGAAGAACACAAGAAAGAACCTAGTTGAATGCATGGCGAAAGGATAATAAAGGGGGAATATTGCACGAAATAGCGAAAACATTGCGTACTGAAAAGCTTTTTTCGTCTGCCACTCCTCAGAGCAATAACGTCAGAATGACCGAAATGAAGTGTGTGAAAGAGTATACCCTATTGTATTTTTCAAGAGCCAATCAGAATTTGGACTGCCTGAATGGCTTGTGTTCTTGAACCAATCAGCATCCACTACAACAAGATTAACTGAATAGGCCTAGTGAGAAAACGAATTCTTTCGTTCTGCATAGCAAAGGTTTTCTTGCTTTTATGTGGACTGACTCCAGTACGGCCAAATGAATGCAGACCTGGCTTTTCCTATGATACGGAAGCAATCGTCTGTGTACACTTTGGCACAGTCTGGGTTCTCAAGCAAGTTTTGCCCTATGGCAGAGTCACATTGTTTAGTGGTGTTTTTGGTCTTTGAAACCCGAGGTGGTTGTTTCCCTTCAGGAGTTGATGTTTGGCGAATAAAGGATGGTACATGCTACCTAATTCGGTCAACCAGCCTCAAAGTCGTGCGGCCAACATAGCCAGCCTCGCACTGTCATGAAAATTGATAAACTACAGAACTAGAATTTGCGGAAGACACGCAATCTTTGTGGTTGGTTAATAATGCTTTTTTAGTTGTATAAACTACACGTGGAGCGACACCGCCAATTTAATTTTCTTTAGGTTCTCTTCATTTTCCTTCTGCTTTAATCATACATTACTGTCTCTACTCTACTCTACTCTACACTGTCTCTACAGTACCCAGATTTTTTTCTCCTTATTGCCCTTTTTCTTCTGCTAATTTTTCTTTGTTTTAATATATTTGTTGGCCTTTGCAATTGCTAAAACTAGTTTTTTCTTCATCTTCCCTTAATGGAATCCTCTCTTTGCTTCTCTTACTATTCCTTTTATTTGTCTTTCTTTGATCTTCTGTGCGTTCCTTACCTATTTTGCCCCTCGTTTCTTTTCCACTATGTACTCTACTTTTTATAGTAATTTCTCTTTATGAGTTCTCTCCTTGCCTTGCATTCTTTGTTCCTTTTTTCTCCTATACCGTACCGTACTTTTAAAGAACGTTTCTGTTTCGTTGTCTTTTCTTTTGCTTTATTACTTTCCATACTTTTGTTTTCCCGCAATCTTTCTTAACCCCTGATCTTCTTCTCTGTTTGCTTCACTCATGTTTTCAAGTTTACTGTACTCTTTTCCTTTTCCTTATTTCTTACCTTTTCCCTTCAGTATATTTTCTTTTGTACTTATATTGCTTTGTTGTGTTTTCTTCTCTAATATCCAATATCATTTTATAAAAACATTTTTTTTACATAATACAAATCTTCATTATTAATTACTGTTTTGTAACTTGATACTTGTTTTCTTTACTTGCGTTTTTAACCACATTAAACAAAATTATATTTATGAGCGTTTCTCTATATTCTTTCTCTGTGATTCCTGTCAACCAAGTGTACCCATCCTACTTCATTTCTCGTCCTTTTTCTGTTTGTGTCGTTTTCCTTTCCCTTGTCATCGCAGATCGTTAAGTTTAGTCGCGAAGACTCATAAACCAAAACTTAATTATCGATATACGGAGTGGAAACCTTTTTTCTAACAGACAAGACTTGAAAATCCAGCCGTAAATTTTGAATGATCTATTATTCCTCAAGCTGCAAAAAGTCTCATTTTCAAGCCAATTATTATATGAACAGGGTAAACAGTAAACATTTTGATACTGTCAACTGTTTCCATGTAATTCGCAAAAAAATTAAAATTGCATAATTTCACTTCCTCGAAGTACGGGTTCGAATTAACTGTTTTCTTTTATAATTGAGACCTGTTTATTTTGTTTTACTGGTAACTGGCTATACCTAGACGTTCTCCAGAATCTTCACGGAACTTAAATGCTAGAATACTTAAGGAAGTAGATTTCATGTCAAAAATTCATGATGGTAATGCATGGAAGTAGTATGAAAATTATAATAACATTGGTGTATTTGGATTAGAAAGGGAGGTATTTTTCTCACATTTTCCTAATTCCCATGATTCATTACAATTAGCTAGGGAGCGAGCTTTGTGAGTAGGAATTAGCAATTGTAAAAATCTAATGATATTTTGTTCTCTTTTTATAGATAAAACGGTAGTAAACGAGTGATCTCAGTCTACATATTATGAACAAGGAGAACACCAGCCTAAGCCCTCTTTTGGTATCAAGATAACAGACTTTTGAAAAGTTTTAGTGTAAATTTAAAGAAAATCTTACACAGTGCATTTGCTGTGCTGTAAAGTACCGGGAGAAGTGATGAGTCTGTCCAACCCCAAATAACAAGGATTAGCTCGGTTGGTTTATTTGGACGGTTCGTTGTTAATCTGCTGAAACTAGATGCAACACATGTATGTTTGGAAGAATGTAGCTTGTGAGAACGGAACCCCCAAAATTATAGAAGTTAAGAACATATTAAGAACGGGGAGGTTTAAAGTGGTACTAATAATTAGAACATGCTATGATTTGTAAGGATGTAAATGCATCAGTAAGTGGAACGAATAGGTATGTAGATGACAGTCTTGGAGTTTTGTCCTTTTACTATCGTTCTATTTTTTACTTCTTTGATTTGACCCAGATTCACGGAGCTAGAATATCTAGGACATGAAGGGTTCATCTCATTTAAAATCAAAAATATATAAAGGACAGGCGAACATATGTCACAGAAAAAATTATGTGCATTTCACCTTCTCTACGACGTTTTGTGTGCGATCTTTCCTTTTAATCAGTAGGTACTAGTTTCTCATGAGTTTTTAATAAAAAGAGTCTTAATGCGTTTTCCGTTGTATACGCAACTAAACTTGAAGCTAAAACGGCCTTGGTTACGTGGTGGCAACATCATAGTCAGGACAGTACTTTCTACCAAATCCTAAAAATATTTCTACAAGTTTGGAGTTAATACGCATGAAAAGATTCCCTTAACCAAATATACTTATACATCAATGAAAACTATCAAAATTTTGAACACATCTTGCATGATACCTCTAATAGCATTGACGTTTTGAAGCGGCATTAAGAAGACACTGTATTAAACATGTAGTTGCCACCACGTAACCAAGGATGTTACGGTCCAACAAGCGTTTCCGGTTTAATAGCGTATTCCTTTCCCATACTTTAGAACGATGAATATACGCTCTGTCTACTCAGGTATTGTTTGGAAGGTACGATCGCCTACCCTCTCTTGAAGCGCCAAAGACGTGCCTGATTCAGGACTTATATAAGGATTTTATATAAGGAGGTTTAATGTGTAAGAACATTTGAAGCTGTGCCTAGTCCAAATGTTCTTAATAAAGATGTGTGTTCAAAATGTGTTCTTCTACTTCAGCACTTAATGGTGATGTTTTTGTCATGAAATAGAGTCTTGTGCACAAAGAGGTTCTTTGTTATAAAACCCTTTTCAACTTATCACTTTGCCTCCCACTCAATACATGTCTCACGAACTTTTATTGCAACAATTATCTCCTTAACCCTTTAACTGGCACTGCCCGAAAATCAAATAGCTTTTTATTCATACCTGGTATACATAACTATAGTGGTGTGACTAAGAAAAGCTACAAATTTTGTACGTCAAGGTTTACGGGATACTGAGATACGGTCATGTTCCCATATGGGAACGTTGCCAGCTTTACGTGCAAAAGTCAATCAACTCGTAAATTTGACTATGGGACAAATGTCTTGTATAAGAACATTCTCTATGTTTAAGAGCTCAATGGTAATCTTTACAAAAACATTTTCCGCTGTTGTCACCTGGCGTAGTACATGGGACAGCAGGATTTGATATTTAGGAGTGTTGAATCTGTATATTTAAAAATAATGATAATGATAATAAAATATAAACACACACATACAGGTAAGGGAGAAAAAGATTGATTACATGGAAAATAATAGCTCCGGAGAAGTCCAGTCTTTGTTGCACCTATTGAAAATATAGTAATTATAATATTTATAAAATAATAATATTTTACATTCATATTGCAATCTCTCAGTGCAGCCCCCTGATAAGCAGTGGGGCCTTACATTCATATTGCGCCAGGTCTCGAAACACAATATCTAGGTTCTAAATTGAAAGTAAAAAATCGTAGACAAGATAGTAAAAGACATTACATCCTTTACGGCATCCACACACCTATTCCATCCACTTAATATAGGAGGGCTACTAGTGTCGCTGTGAGTTATCGACTGTTCTAAGTATTAATCCAACCTAAGTCTTCCCTCTCTTAAGATATCCTTAACTTCCACTATTTTCAGACGTCCGTTCTTGTAAGCTATTTTCTGATGAAACTAAATGTCAGTCTTAAAAGAACACTAGAGAAATAGCAAATATGTCACCATCTGGGATCGAACCTGTGACCCACTCTATCGCGGCACGCGCTCTACCACCTAAGCTAGGTGTTTCCGTTGTTAACATACTTTATTTCTCTAGTCGCAACATTACCTCCCAATCATCTACCAGTGGACATCGACATTCAGCCCAGCCCAATAAGAAATCGGGTTCGATCCCCGGTGGTGACATTTCCATTTCTCAAGTATCCTAGTATTTCTCTAGTATTCTTTTCAAAACTGACATTTCAACTCCTCTCTTCTCTAGGATAAAACTAAGTGTATCAATGAATGAAACACAAATGCGAATTTAAGAGGGTTTAGATAACAGATGTTTGAATATAAGACTTATACAAAGTTTGGCAAAACAGAAGTCTACTATGGTCATAATATCTTAAAAAGAAGCACTCAAAAACAGATTTTTGCTATTAAAAGGTTTGGGGTGCTTTATCCGGGAAATTTCGAGCTGACTCTCTTCATTTCGAATTTGCATACTATGTGCCTCATATGCAATTGCTGACCATTGCATATGACTACAAAATGAGGCTAGCTCTTAATCTAAAGCAAAACTTTACCAATGTTGACTAGGGAGCAGAAAATCTGTAACAAGATGTGTTTTTGTGAAAACAAGTCATCAAAAGTGGGCTGCATCCATTCTCCACCTCCTTAGAACTACAGTTTTGTTTTGAAGTAGAGACGGATCGCTCACCCACAAAGATTTCATTGTAAAGCTTGCAACTACCAACGCCTGAGGCTTTTACAAGATATGAGCATGAACACCATTGTCATGCAACATTGTTCGTCCATCAACAGCTTGGAGTTAATGAGGGAAATCAATGCAAGTAAGCCTGAGAAAAGCATGGTGGCAGGGAAATTTGTCTCTCAGGATGAAAGAAGCTACTCGGAAATATCCACAGACTCCTTAGAAGCGCCACAGATTTCTCAATAGCAGAAGGTTCTAGGGGTGATTTGGGACAAAGATATAGATGAGTTTTGTTATACTTTAAACACACTTTTGAATGCTGATCTCCCTTTGAGAAGACGAGTATCGCTCAAGTTAATCGCAAGGATTTATGGCCTTCTAGGATTAATAAGACCACTTATTCTACCATTGAAGGTTGCATTTAAGAAAGTTTGTAAGCAGGGAGGAGATTGGGACGCCAGGCTAGACGATGTGGAGTTGTTTTGGAAACAGTGGCTTCTGGATATTCGAGCGGTTGACGTTGTTCGGTTCAAAAGATGCATGCAAGACTTGACATGGAGGGAGAGCAGTCTGTG
This sequence comes from Alatinidae sp. Z8VKAUB7J3, assembly GCA_010016025.2. NCBI lineage: Eukaryota > Metazoa > Cnidaria > Cubozoa > Carybdeida > Alatinidae > Alatinidae sp. Z8VKAUB7J3. The sequence continues at coordinate 59,980,851 of JAAAKM020073195.1, forward strand.
CAGCTTGTTGGATTCTGTGATACGTGTGAGTATGGTTACGGAGTTGTTGTGTTTGTGAGAGCAGAGACAAAAGGAGGCGTTTGCACAAGTACTGTAGCAGCAAAGACAAGAGTTGCCTCAGTGAAAGGCCATATCATACCTCGTTTAGAGCTGATTTCTGCACTAGTGCTGGCAAGAGAGATTCTTGTCACATTTATCGATTCTTATGAAGAGTTTTATTTCACGGATTCTATGATAGCTTTGTATTGGATCATGGGGAAAGAGAGACAATATAAATAATTTGTTGAGAATAGAGTAGTGGAAATCCGTAAAATTACTGATACCAAAAATTGGAAGCATGTATCTGGGGCAGAGAATCCCTCAGATTTGCTATCGAAAGGCATTAAGGCACAAGAGCTTGTTAAGTGTGATTTGTGGTTCAATGCTCCAGGTTGGATGGTAGTGGCCAGTTACTCACACAGATAGTAAGATAACTGAAGAGGATTTCAAGGAACTTAGTGAGCAGAGGCAGTAAAAATGGGAGCACGTTCTTTTGACAGAGAAATTACCTGTCGGGCAAGCTTTATCATGCAAGGCATACAACAGTTTTCAGAAGTTATGCACTGTCACAGCGTATGTGCCAAGATTTTTGAACAACATCCGGCTCGGTGGTCCACTTTTTATAAATTGTTTCTCTGAGGGCAAGATGAGTTAACAGTAGACTGAAATTAAGAGTCAATACTTATCGTTTCTTTATTTCTCTTTAGTTCTGCACAAATCCAACCTCTCATCTTCTAACTCAAACATCTACTAACTCTACTCTGGTAATTGAACTAGTTCAGCCCCCCAAAACAACGTCATTAGTTGACCCTTTGGGAATTCTTATGAGCAAGAAGTGCCTTCGCTGATGTGAGTAGGCACAAAGATCTTGAACCCCCAAAGAATTCCTATTTACAAGCAAGTTGTTACAAACGCCCCTAAAAACACAAATCCATCACATAATATTTAAAGAGAAAAACTCCATTTTTACGTTATTTTCTTTCGTACTACTGCAGGAACATGCTGCTTAAGCCTAGATTCCAAAATTTGTGACGTACGGCCCACATACCGAGCTCCACATTGGCATTCAAATTGATAAATAACATTACTTTTCTTAAGGGTGGGCAGTGTGTCTTAATGGGCACGAGGGAAAATCTTCCTGGTCGTGTATATGATATGTAATTGACACCAAGGACGGGAGTTGCTGATGGAATCTTTTACTTTCTTACCAAAGTTGTTCGACTTATTTTCTTCAAAAAATTGCAATAATAATATTTGTTCTCACAAAACATAAGGCTTTTAAAGTGAAGGACTGATGGAACCATATTCTCAGGCCCCAGGCTCTTAAACAGTTTCCCATGCTCAGCTGGTAGACATTTTGTGAAATCAGCATAATAATCCAGTTGACCTTGAAAAGACTTATGATCAAGTCCCCTTCATTTCATTGTATTCACTGCATGAATAGCAGAATCCATAATATGTTTAAGGTCCCAAAGAGGACCTGCAAATTCATTTTTGATGCTGGGGAATGAAAGTACACTGTGATTGTAGAGATCCTTCCTCTTTTCATTACCCACTAGTCTCAACGAAACAAACTTATTCCCAAGTTTATCAATCGACAGCCCAGATCTGATATAAAAAACCAAACAAGAAAAACAAAAACAAAACAAAAAACAGCAAAAAACACACAGCTACTCTAACACTTTTCTTGTAAGCTCTGCAAATTTTTACAGTACTTAGAAACTTGAGCAATACGGCTCAATATAGCAACCAAGTTTGATTCCATTCTAATCCCGTTATTATATTCCTGGCATTTTTATTAGTTAGGTGTATTCCTACTGTCACGTATATGTGCTTTTGCTTCTTTCCTACCATTAATACATGTTGTGTTATTTAGGTAGCTAGTGACAACAGGCTTTCATGAGACTGAAAAAAGTCTTACTAAACAGCAAAATAAGTCCCCAGACAAAGTTAAGGATTCTGAAGTTGTATGTATGGTCTGTCATGTTGTATGGGTGTGAGGCATAGACATTAAATAAGACACTAAAGAAGCGAATAGAAGCAGCAGAAATGTGGTTCTATAGGAGAATGCTAAAGATGCCGTGGACAGCTAGAATCACAAATGAAGAAGTTTTGCAAGGAATGAGAACAGAGAGAGAAATGTTAAAAACAATCTACAAGAGGCAGCTAGAATTTTTAAGAGTTTAGAGAATCTAATTTTAACTGGAAAGATAGAAGGAACAAGATCCAGGGGAAGGCAACATTGTACCTTTTTAGACAGTATGAAAGAGATTTTAGTTGGTTTTAGAACGGAAGACGTCTTACACTTGACAAGGGATAGGGAAAGATGGAGGACCATAGTCACCGACGTTTTTGAACATGGTACTATAGATAGATAGATGCTAATACTGAGCTTAAATGCTGTCATGAAGGGTCAGTTAGTTGCATCTAAACCTATTAAGTTTACCTTGTTAGGCATTACCATAAAATCCAGCTAAATTGCACCAACCCACTCAAGTAAAAAGATCTGTTGTGTGGTTATTTCTCTTGAAATAAAATACTAAATATGGTCAACTGTCAAATACTTCATAACTTGAATATTGCATTGAGTAACAGATTCATTCTGCTAAACTTTTCCGCCATACACTGATCACAGCAAATCTTATGGAGTGAAATGAGAAAGCTATTGCTATGAATATATAGGAAACGAGAAGACCAAACCAAATCCTAGAAAATAACGGTCATGAAAGCGACACGTTTTCTGCCACTCTTGTTATTGAAAAAGGCGCAAATTGTAAAAAAATGTTTTATGTCGACAGAGTACTGGCTTCTTTGTTTTGATGAATGCAGCTTCTAAAGCAGCAAGAAGATTTGGTATTGGTTTATACCCTATACAAATTTCCATGGTAGGCATCAGCACATGATGGGTTTTCAATCAAATGGTGTCCTAAAACTGCGTCTGTTTTGGAATCTGTTGACTTGACTTTGTTTACACAATTCGTTAAAATTTTGGAAATGTTACTGCGTCTACTAAAGAAGACCGGTACATGTCATGTAGCCCTCCCCTGGGAAAGCAATGTAAATGGGTTTTTGCTTTAAAAACTTTTTAAAAGTTTAACAATTGCCAAGAATAGCCCTTGTCTACGATTTCTGTTTCAGAATTAACGTCCGCTACGGGGATACTTCTCGTAAATAAGGAACCCCCCCCCCTACAAAGCTCCTTCTAATGTATAAATCAATCAAACAGTTGTTGTAAACTTATAAAAGCTCATGGACTTCTGCACTGACTTATACGGTATATAACTGAGATTTTCTCTACAGTGTCTCCCCTCTGAGAATAAGAAAGTTTATACACCATTCCTTGATACTGCTGCTCCTCAGGGGGTTGCACTAAAAGATGTCAACACTATTTGTGAGGTAGGGGTGCTGACGCCTATTATTACGGTCAAAGACAAAACAACACCACGGACAAAGATGAATTGACAGAACAATTTGGTCGCTACAGCCCCTCCAGCACATAGAGTCCTTTGTCCGAGTGGAAAAGAATGAAACAGGAAAATGAGAACAAGTGATGTAAACTTCTGATCGGGGCGTGATATGGGGCTGCATCCCTTCCAATTATTCAACAGGTAATGTTGTGTTTTTTGCAAAGAAGGTAAAACCCGCCAATGAACATATAAAGAGATAAGAGAGTCCCATGTTCTCTTAATTGTCAAAAGATAGAAAATCTTTTCAGAAGATCGAGTAAAGGAACCTTTTATAATCTCTCAGCCTCCACTAGTACTTCTGATTTGACGTCACTGCCATCATATGAATCACATTGTAACTTCTTAACCAACTCAACAAGCCAGGGCTGTAACAGCTAAAAAGCGGCAAACACACCCTCCATTATTTTTATCAAAGTTTTGTCTTATGCAAATTCACTGCTTTAAATTGGTTGTTTTGTTTATTATAAATCTTTGCTATTCCTGCGAATAATTGAACAGTATGGACACTGAGTTAACCAGTGGAGACATACAGTCAGATTGTATATGCTCTGGATATGAAACTGTTTTAGCTTTTCGTTGTAACGATATCTCTTGTTTTTTTTATCAGTGTATGTCTATAAATAAAACTATCATAGTATTATAAATACAAAAGGTCTTTGTTGCGTTCTATATTGTGTTGTTGTTGTTTGTATCAAAATTTAGCTTCTTGGACTTCTGAAAATCCCTGAAGTCCATCTTGGGCTCTGAAGGCCCCTTGGATCATAGTTTCTACTTTAGTCCGTCCGATCAAAAGTACCTTTAGAGGCTGATGACAAACCACAAATTTGGTTTATTAATAGATAGATTTTGGAGTAAAATGAAAGTATACTTCGTTTTTTATAGCGCCCGGTTTTAGCTAGGAGCATTCAAAGGTGCTTTACAACTGACAGATACCCCTCAGCTCAAGCCTGCTGTTAACATTTTTTTCTAATCTATTCCCTGGGAAGTGTAGACACATGGCAACCATATACAGCGCTTACGCCTTATTTCCCATCATAGCCACGTGCTAAATTTACTCCTGTTTATCATAGAACTTCAAGCTACGTCAAAGATCCCTGTTGGTATGGTGACGCACAAGAGAGTTCACATCTTGCTGAAGGCATGGCACAACAGAGGCTGAAACCTCTGCATTTCGTATTCCTTGGATTACCAGACGGTTGCTTTAACCGATCGGCTGCGCATGGGCGCACGGCCAAAGGGATTAAGGGGGGCTGCAGCCCCCTCCAGTTTGTTAAAATGTCATTTTTATGGGGCAAAAAATTTTAAACAAAAATTCATTCACTGTGTGTGTCTTTCTTAGCCGTAGCATTATGGACTTTTTTCCCATTCAAAGTGGCGGTAGTGTACCCTATCCCCCTTTGATTCAACCGTCTGCAGAACCGTCGATTCATGTCCCTGTATTTTTCGAGCAAAGGAGTATTTTTTCGGGAAAAGAATCCTTAGCCCCCCCTAATATTTTTCGTCCGTTGCGCCTATGCGGCCGCGGGGTGCAGTTGTTTATTGGAGCAACTGTAAATTTGCGGAGTCGAAATGTCCGTACTTCAGTCACTTTGAAGATATCTTGATCATCTAAAACTTAATCACAGGAATGGGTTTGATATTATATGAGCTTTGTAACGATTTGTTTAGAAGTTTCGCTCGTTCGATCCCGCGGGCTTTTTATTACTTCTGAAATCTAACCATTAGAAGAGAAAATGCCCTTTTCGTACAAAGTATCTCGCCAACTTTTGGCAAGGAATGGAAAGGAAAAGATTCAATTATTATTTCAATATATTTTAATTAGGTCTATGCAAACCTAACCAAATCAAATCAAGCCCGAAGCACAGCATAGACGAGAAAACCAGCTCTCATTACCAATTAGCCCAACTGGGCGGCAGAGTTGTTTGAGGCTTTCAATGAATGACGAATAGCAACAAGCGGTGTCCAATTTGCCGGCTTGCGCCCTGCCAACTTCTTATTTCCTAAGTATGTCTGTTACAAAATACCTGTTTCTTTTGAAATCTATCTCTTGCCAAATTTTTATTTTTTAAACTTTTTTCGCCAATTTTTGTCAAAAACAGACAAATCCACGGGTCTTTTTTTTGCAAAAGCAGACAAATCCCTTTCAAATACTGGTGGTATTTATACTACATAAAGAAACACTGCTAATGCGTTGTTTACTCATTAAAATGGCATTAAACTGTAATTAAAACAATTCTTAGGCCAATAGCTGCAGCAAAGATGATTCATTTTTTTAACTTTATAGCCCAAGTTGCTGTGATTCAAGCCATTTTCACCTACTGCAGGACAATTGCACATTAAAGTCCTCAGTTTCACATTCACAAATATTTTACTGATCCCAGGTAAATGATAGCTTTGGTTTCTGTGCTTGCTGTGCTTGCAGGTAATTTAGTTATGTTATTTGACTTACATTTTAAAAGATTAGAAGTACCAGTGTCAATTATTGTCTGAGAGCGTAGACACCATACACATTCCAGGATTGTTGTGAACGTGGATAGCGGGAATCTTACCTCCGGCACTATGTCGAGCTTTCTTCGCTTCATCTCGTTTAAAGCTGCTAGGCTTCCTTGTTTTCTTGCGACCGACTGGTGATTGAATCACCAGTTCACTAATTTCATCAAAAGTATTCATAATTATCTGATTTTGAAAACGACAGTCAAAACTAACGTGGCAACTGAGCAAACAGATAAGAGGAGACTAGTCTTGTTGATGTCACGTGACTTCAAAATCGAACACTGATTGGATCAATGGACTTAACGGTTTTCGCAAAAGTAATACTGTGGCGTTTATCGGCATTTGCAATAAAAACCCAACAATTTAAAGTGGATTTATTGCAGTAGTTATCGGGTTTTGTCAAAAAATGATTTCAGGATCCTCAAGAGGGCACATAAACGAATATCATGACAGTGGTAGATCAATTTTGATCGGAATGGCGCTTATCGGTTTTTGCAAGTGAACTCTTCATATATATCTTTATGTAGTTAACATAATTCTGTATCATGGAAAGTGTTCTTAACTCCAGTTCCAAAAGCATCAAACAATGTGAAAGCTATAGTCTGGTAAGTCAAAATAATGTATCAAGTTTGTACTGTATTGCTGTATCACTTATGAGTTCATTCACATGGCTACATTCATCACTTGAGCTGTGCTGTACCATCCTAGATATTTACTTCATTTGCTTTTGAAAAAATGGTTATTGATTTCATAGAGCTCTCGGTACCAGTAGCGGATGGTGGGCATTTATTATGGGTGTGCTGTTCACGTCTTGTTAAGCAAATTATGTTATTTAGTCTCTCGGTATATAAAATTACAACCCACTTAATACTCCCACGCAACGTCCATTATAGCAAGAGTTATTAAAAGGGTGGGTAGATGGTGAAGGGCAATTAACTAGTTCATGAAGCTTTAGAATCTCAATTAAGTAGTAATTATTGTTATTGTGGATAGTGTATGATCAGCTCATTCCACCGAAATAATGAAATCATAATATTGATTTACAAGTAAAATTCGATACTCTGACACAATAACTAGTCTTTGTTGTCTGTTGTAAAATTATAAGGAGAGTATGATGGTCTCTTTACGGCGAAACGTACCTACACTTTACGATACAGCATCCCCAGTGTCCAAAGAAAATGAAAAAAAGGAGAATTCCTTGCCAATTATAATTTCAAGAAATGAAATTTCCCCCCGGTTATCGATTGGAATAAAACCACTACTTTAGATTATATCTCAGCCCCCTCCCCCTCCCCCATTCTTACTTGGTGGCGCTGCCCCTGTCATGTACTGCACTTTTAAGTAGAAAATTGCAGCAGTGATCGGGCGGGAAAAGTTCTGACAACAGTTTATTTGGAAAGTGTTATCAAAATGTCATTTGTGATTCCAAAAGCATTTTTCCTGACTAGAAAAGTTCATGATTAAATTGGTGGAGCCGATTCGAAAAGCAGATTTTCATAGAAGCGCTTCTAGTAACCTCTTCTCATTTGTGACAGACAGTTTAATAAAGTGAATTTTATAAAAGTACATTTCTGTGTTGGAAGCGAAATTCTAGATATAAAATTCAGAAATTAGATTCCATTTCCTGTACATCGTGGAAGTAACTGCTTACTCCTTGACAATGCTTTCTGCAGGTTAATAAAAATATCCAATGTATACCCTCGGCATTACAAGGGTTTTAGGTAAGGGTTGTCGCTATTGGTGAGAAGTGTGAGAAATTTGGGGTGGTTGTTTATTCATTTATTCTTGTAATTCCTTAAAAGCTAAAGCTCCTTATCATCGTCATCACCATAACCTTGCGACTACTGTCGATATGTTTTTTCAACTCCTGTCCAGTAGTCACAGTCCATCACAGCCTTCTCAAGATCTCCCCTTCTAAACCAGTGTCCTATGAAATCACATCGGGAAACTTAAGTTTTCTTTTTCGTTTTTCCACTTTTCCGCTACTACAGTCAAAGTAGACGCAATCTCAGACTTTGTTCGGGTGCAATGTCCCGTAAACTGTTAACGCCTTTCTCTTAAAGTGGTAGATACGGGTCGAATATCCTTGTAGATTTGCTTTAAAGTCGTGTCTTGTCTCCAGCTTACATTGTGACACCAGCGAAGGTTTGTGTATACTCCTTCTAATTTCGTCTCCATGTTTGCAGATAACAGGAGCAAAAAATAAACACGACGCATAAGGAACTTGAAAAATAGTGGAAGGTCAAATGAACTGGGAATCGAGGGCACGTCGATTTTAAAGATGAGTAAAGGGGGAGTTCATTAAACAAGGACGGGCGGGATATAATGGGAGTGATCCTCTACCGAATCAAAATGGCAGAGATTTCACCAGTTTCTGTTTACTCCCGAAATTCTATGTTTTAAAGAGGAGAGGTTACAGAAACGGAAATAATAAAAGTATTCCCAATTTATCATGGACTTCAGGGGAGATGAAAAGAAGGAAGAAAGAAAGGGACGTAATTGCATATATCTGTAACTACACATACGTACTCAGGCTGACAATGGTAAGTATGGAACGCACATGGCTTTCAAGAAGAATATGACCGGGAAGACAATTGTCAAAGGATCATTTTTTCGCCAACGTATAAGTTCATACACTTATATTTTAAACAATCTAAACAGGCAGCCAGGTAGTATAAGACACGGCCAAAAAAGTAGACATTCGGATAACGTAAAGCTCTAATTTACGAGTCTGCATGAAAGATATACGATGGAAGGGGATTTAAGGGGCCATACGATTATTATATCTACAAAGTAATTGGCAGTTTTTCGAATCCTCTTTTCTCTGAATTTAGGAAAGGCGAAGCAGATTCTTTGTCATGAGCAAAGGGTTCTATCGGGGGCAATAAGCAGTGAATGGCAGCTAAACATAGAAGGATTTAATGGTCTGAGCAATTCATTACCTTCCTTGTACACTTCTTTCTTGTAATACGTAGTATTCTTAAATGTACGGCGGTACTGGAATTTGACTGTTTGGAATTTTAACTACGTTCTATTTGCTGCTCCACGAAATGACAGACAAATGATTCCAAAGCAATCCCAGAGGGAATCAATTATTTCTACACCCAATAAAACTACAATGCGCTTTGCGATCGTGTGCACTTTATTGTTACGTCAAGGTATCCAATACATACAATAACGACATATACTTTATTCAAAGGAACCACAGAGGCAGAATTTTCTCGTGACATACATACAGCTATCATAAAGTTTCATTACATAATTTAAATATCAAAATTATCATAGGCTTCTATTTACGATCTTACCGTCTACAAAGGCTGTGGTGGCTAATAACAGGGTGAGGAGCAAACCCCATCGACAGTTCTCTTTAATGGCACCAGTGCCTTAGATCTTCTCCCCTCAGTTTCCGAACCATAGTTAAAAGTACGCCGTAACTTTGCCTCCCGGAGCCTAGGCTTACACACCAATATGATTGTTGTTTACTTAGGTGCGAAAATCCAGTATGGCATACTCCAAGGCAACTGTCAAAACGGATGAGAAAACCATAAACGTCTTGCTGTTGTCACTAGCCAAGATGATCTTCTATCTTTTGACGTCGTCTAAAGTTGAACTACCTCCTGAATATCTCAAGCCTCATCACGTAAGTATAGCTATCTTACAAAACTTTCGACTATGCTTACGCCGTCTTGTAGAGAATAACTTGACGTAGACTTCCGGCATTGTTTGATCGTTCACACGCAGGGTTGTCCTTGGAATAATATGTAATCGGAAGAGAGATAGGCAATCTCATTGATTTACCAATTGTCAAATACGCGATCATATGTTCCATCCAAGTTAAATAGTGTTGCGTTACTGTATTCTTCTGCGGGCAAATGGCTGGACCTGAAAGCAATTACTTATAAAAGTAAAATCATAGTAGTAAGAGCACAGTAATTGCAGTGTTAAAAATCAGTAGGTTCAGTTTAATTTATTGTATCTGTTGAAAGAAAACCAAGTCTACCTCAAATATCAAAGGATTTCAAAGACATGGGTTACATGGGTGGTATACTTTCACATGGAATGACCCTACCCAGAAAATGTCATCAACATTGTCATTTCCAATCAAATTGCCAAGTTTTCTTCGGACCCAAACTATGGCCCTATAAAGTGCCCACTATATTTAACACTACCATGGATTGGGAATGTTTCCTTGGGTTTTGACAAAAGAATAAAAACAGCCAAGACCAAGAGTTTTCCCATGGTACAACCACATGTTGTTTATTCCACCAAAAAGCTGCTGCCTTTTGCTTAAAAAGATGTACTACCTGTCACACATAAAAGTTTATTAGTCTATAAATTCACACGTCACTGTGCAAGCGAATATATATGTTGTACATTACAAAAGTTACATGACAGAATCGAGCAACATGTGCCGGCCGTCATTAGTAGACGCAGTAAAATTTCCAAAATTTTAAACATCATGCACTGATGACTATCAAGAGGATTCGTTTTGGGTATTAGCAAAAGCCAGATGTAAGCAGGTGACAGTAAACTGTCAGCATTATAAATCGGTCATAATGATATTTTGACTTAATACTGTTTTTAAAGTAAGGCTTTTTAATTTGCCGTTTTTTGGTAAAAGGTTTGTAGTTTGTTTTTACTGTTGACCTTGCAAGTGTACCTTTTCCGAAGGTAAAGGTCACATTAGGTGCGAAAACGTTGTGTACGTTAATGCATAAGTGATGATTTTCTAAGTTACGATTCCAGTTAGTCTCCTTGACTATATATGGAGCAAAATTGGCAACGGTATACGTACAGTATACAGGAATACGCGTTTGTCAGCTACCAACCTGTTCATAATTGGTTCAAACTTAGGTATTCACAGTTGGTAAGCTTGTCAGTTTCTATATACGGTCAAATAGGAATACGTACCTTTATCCAGCACTTTCATATTTAAGCTGTCGCACGGCTATTGCATTTCACTTGTCCCTGTCATTTGGGCAAGGCAAGTCCGTTCCACAAGTTGCAGATCATCCCATGGCAAGCGATGTGGACATGGTTTGTTAGTTGCTGCCCGTTTAGCCCGTTTGCTCGTTCTGTCCGTTTGACCCGGTTAATGACGGTTAATGACCGTTCAGCTGTCATGTCATTGTACATATTCGTTTTGTTTTGTTTGCTTCAATGGAAAGTGATTTTCGATGTTAGTTGCGGTAAAAATTCAGAACTACCAGTTGTTTGTAGTGCTTTTCCACACTTTTAGCACCGCTTGCACTCCAAGAATTTACGGCTCCACTCGCGCCAGCCTTACACAGATCTCCTTTTTGTCTTGCCACTGTAGAAGCTGTACTTATCAAAATAAAGAAGCTGGTACTCTGTCGACCAAAAGAATTTGTTTACCATTTATGGCTTTTCAAGAACATGCGTGGCAGAAAACATGTTGCTCTCGTGACTGTTATTTTCTAAGAAATGTTTTGGTCTTCTCGTTTCCTATAAATTCATCGTAAAAGATAACATTAGCACAGTCAAGTGCGGAACTGTCGCCCTGGAAGAGCCGGCGGTCAAAGAAATTGAAGCAGCAGTCCTCAACATGAAAGTAAGTATATCAAAGCTCAACACTGTGATATTGGGTTTAAAGGGCATGCGTACTTGCTTCTTGAATTTTTACGTCGTTGCCCAAGAAGCAATATTTCTGACCTTTCCTCGTACCTTCTTGGATATAATTTCTGTAATAGGTAGAACTATTTGCTATTAAAATTGGCAGAAAATTAAATATCTTTCAAAGCTAAAATAGTTTTTGAGACGCCATATTTTTCCGGCTTTTGTTCGATAGTTGAGAGTCAAACAAAAACACTGTTTTACAGAATTAAATGTATAAGGACCAGAGGGCCTAGATTTGTTGTAGAACAGAGCTTGTGGCTGAGGTTAGGTCTAGTATGTTTTTTGGAGGATACTGTAGGCACAACAATGCTGCATAGATAATTCAACAGATACACAATGAGCAAATAACCTTTAAATAACGCAACGTCGAATAGTACATTTTCCTAAAACACCGAATTAGTTTTTAGTTCAATCGTTCGGAGACAATCAATGTAATGTCTTAAATACTTTCCGGCTATTTTTCGACCCAGTCCTTGTCACAGGTGGTAGAGATTTTCATGTCTTGAGTCTCTGCCTTTTTCCGAGCCACGTTGTGAGAGAAACTTCTCCCATCTTCAGGACACTGCAACAGAGTTGCGTCGCTGTTTATTAGGCTGGGTTGCGGACCCCGGAGGGATCTTAAAACACACTAGGTTAGAAACCATATGTGTCGAACTTGTTAGTATATGTTGTTGTCGAGAGGAACACTCTCGCGTATTCAGGCTGCTACAACAGGCTTTTGTCGTTTTTTTATTAGGCTGGATTGCTGACTCCGGAGGGATCTTAGATCTAACTAGGCTGGAAGGCATATGTATCGAAGTTGTTAGTTTATGTTGTCGATGTGGTTGTAATTTTTTTTGTGAGAGAGAGGGGAGGGGGATTGACCTCTTTGTATTTAATTTAGTTGTTTTCCTAATCAAGGATGTGCCCTTCCAATAGTGTTGCACGATCTCGTTATTCTTAATATCTCCCTTTGCAACGGCTTTCTTGTGCTCTTATTCCCTCTAAACTAAAGGTCAAAGGGAAAAAACACAGGAAAGTCGTAGCAGCCATTTGTTCTGATTCCCAAATTTCCCAGTTTTGCCATCCGCACACAACCCATTCCATCACAGCTTACGGTTGTTTCGAAGACTTTAAATACGTCACTTGTGTAGCATAATGTTCTGCCAATACACAGCTGCTATATATGTTACCTCGTAGGATAAAGGAAAGAAAAAGAATGTTACAGTCGGAGTGAAACCACATCTCCTGTTTAGGGCGAGTAATTGTATTTTATTATAAATCTGATTTACCTGTATAGACAAACCTCCTGGTTTATGTAAAATGACTGGATTTTTTTGTTTTGAAACAATCCCTTTTCAGTTTAATTTCTAAGTATTGTAAGTAGTGTATATAAACGATTGTAAAGTGATATTTAGTCAGAGAGAGGAGATGTAGTGGACTTTATTTTGTTGTTTTCTTGTGCGAATAGATTGTGGAGAGCCGTAAGGCAATTTGAATCATTTAAGTGCTTGTTTAGCCGTTGGATCTTTAGAACCCGTAAACCATCTTGTACCATTACACAAGTTACAAAATGCAGTGCTGGGTATATTAGTTAAAAACAGAGGGTTCTCCTTCCGGGCGTCTTCTACCACTGTCTATTTGTATCTACTGGAAGAAACGCTGTCTTCCTAGTTTTGTAGAGTTTCTACAGAATATCTGACTTACAACGACTATAAATATTTGACCTAAATATCAAACATTCACACATACATAAATTTATAGTTCTCTTGAAATACTCGCAAACACAATTTCACGCATGGCTACCACTCCCTCTGCTACCACACTGCAAGCGTTTACAGAATGTGTCCAACAAAATATTAACTGTAATTACTATACATAAATATTGCATTAAACTTGGCTATCTTGACTTGAAGATTAAGATCAATAATTAGATGGCAAAGTGATACTTCTTGCACGTCTCACCGCCACGTGATCGAACAGCTTTATGATCATAGCAAAATACTTCATCACATGCAACGTGGAATTGCGCCTCATGCTAACTTATAATAAATCTACGAGACTGTAGCGTCTTCGAATGTACGTGAACAGCATTGTTTTCCAAGTTGTGACTGCCAGCTTCCCAGCACTTTGAGTTTTAAAACGAGTCGTTGAATGCTTTGTACTCCATGGTAATAAGGTCTATTGGACCCGTACGAACACTGATGGTGGTCGACAGTAAGTTACACCGATGGGATAAATTAAATGTATATGATGATTCATCACCCACTCGAGAGTTTCTAGAGTTCCATATCAACGGAAAACCAACCATTTGCCAATAAAATAAATCCCAATTCATCTGTCAATTAAATAGCCAGGGGCGATTTTACGGGGGGGGGCAACCGGGGCCTTGACCCCCCAAGAATTTTGCTTGGCCCCTCGCTTGGCCCCCCCCCCAGATATTTTTGAAATTTGGAAATGTCTACTTGCTTTCTCTGTAACCAACTTACATTTGTCCAAATGTTGGCATGTAGTGACTCTTATCCTTACTACGTTGAGGAGTTCTTCAGTTTTCAAGTGCTGTGAAGTGTTTTTCTATTTAACTTGAGGGAACAGGAGGTTCTCACGTAAATGGTTTCCTGAAACAATAGAGATTGGAACCTTAAAGTCTGAACCACACACTGCTGCATCAAAAATAGGTTATACATTTTTATTATGGACTACTTTTGCTAGTAGCCACAGTTCTTTGAAATAGTTATGCAAGTTTCTTGGATATTCTAAACACAAATTGCCTTTAACCCATGTTATCCCAAGCATGTATAAAATGGATCAAAATTTATAAATCTCTCAGAATTTACTTAGTATGGTGTATCAAATTTACACGACCATGAACTAGGGGATGCTATTTTACCTTGACGTCCACTTCTAGAGGATGCTAAGCATACCAAGCATCCCCCTAGCTACGGAACTGGTCGATGCCACATGCATCATACTTTATAAAAACATTAAATCAACAATACAACAACGGGAAGAAATGAACTCACATTCAAATGTAGAGCACCTCTCTTGTTAAATAACTTCAGAGGCATAAAACTTTACACTAGCTCAACTAAATTCTCTCTTCAAATCTAAACCTGAAGACGTATTACTACCAAGCGAAGGTGAATCCTCCTTTATTTAGTAAAGGTTTCGGCAGCCTACCCGTTAAAAACCTGAAAATCTTCCGTTCTAAGCTATTCTACCGTTAAAGAAACGGTTTTGAATCCAGATTTGAAGCATGAAATGTTACCTGCAATGTTTTGTCTGTACTGAACCTAATGTTGTCCACGATGAGGCGATCCATGAAAAAGCAGACGCTCATGACATTCGTCTTCTGGGGTTGCCTAATGACACAATATTACTAATCAATTAAACTTATTTTTGTATACACTGGGGTCATACGGTAGGTAGTTTTTCTGTTAGGAATATATTTCATTTTCTTTCTGTAATCTTATCGAATATAACTTTTGAACAGAAAGCAATTGGCTGTAGTGTTCCTCGACAATTTCTGCAATTGATTTAGCAGACGTAAATCGTGATTTTTTTGATAAACAGCAATGCCTAGCATAGTTTTAGCATATGTAACATACTGAGGAAAATTAAACGTTTAATATGATACATGAAATAAACCAAGCTTTTGATGTTATTAAACACATCGTCCGAAGAGCTTAACAAACTTGAAAGTACCTACGCTGTATAAGGACCAAGTGGCCTACACGGGGTTTTTTTATAAGCAACTCCATTTTCGGAGTCAGGCCTCCAGTTGCTTAGCAATTTTCCAAAATCAGGCCTGGGGTTGCTTTAGTAGTTGCTTAGATAATTTATGACGATTTTGAAGGGGACGAAGATGGGAGAAATGCCGAGCTTGTTGTAAATGATGAAATACCAAATGATGGTTGGATTTTTAATCTCTTTGCTTGACACATTATCAACAGTGTGATATTTATTATATATCAACAGTTTGTAATAAATTTTTAATGAAAAACGTTTACTTGATTTGTTTTTCAGGCCTCACACTTAAGCAACCGAGTTGCTTATAAAAAACAACAACGTGTAACTAAACAAACTCCTACCTTGTTTTTGAATCTGATTTTATGTTTCTAGCATCTGCCTCTCCTCTTTGCTAACACAGTCTAAATTTGAATGTTACAGTACCTCAATTGTATTTAAATTCGCACAGTACTTTTTTCGCTCACCCCCAAGTGCGCCAATTAAATCCTACGCAAATATCTGTCCACGCGTAAAGGTACAAAATCACAATCATCGTTATTTGTTCTTCCAAGAATTAGTCGACTTTGTCCTCCCTTAACTCGACAAGTTTTCTGGAGGCTATTCATCTTCTCGGTCCCGATGGAGCCACGGCCGCCGATCAACGCGGCCCCGCCGGTACCCTTGACCCCCTGAAGATCTTCCCCATGGCAGGCGGCGCAGCGCTCCTCGTAGACCGCCTTACCGGCCTCGGCGGTGCCGGATCCGGGTGGTAGCCCGCGGCCATCGGGCATGGCGTCGATGTCGATCGCCGCGATCTCGCTCGCCGTGGGGGTCGAGCCAAATCCGAACTTCTCGGTCGCGCCGGCCGGCGCCATGGCGGTAACCGCCACGATGGCCGCCGCTGCAAACCCGAGCAAACATAGGTTCTTTCTCGAGGTCTCAAACAGCATCTTGTCTCTCCCGTTTCGTCGCGACCGCGACGATTTGTCTTTTCTGGTTCGCTTGCCGCTTGGGCCTCCGATCACACCTGATGCGCGGCATTGGATACCGTGCCGTCGGCGCCGACGGCCCAGGCCATGATGCCGTTCAGGTGATAGATCGAGGCGAACTTCGGGTGGCCGTTGGTGCCACGCACCGCGTTGATCTCGGCAATGGTCGGCTGGACGTAGCCGGTCTCGTCGATACAGCGGCTGGCGACCAGGGCGGGCTTGCCGTCCCACTGCCAGGGAAAGCGGAAGCGCGTGTGGCAGACCGGCAGCACCGGTGTCTGCAGGCTGGCGATCTGCCAGGTCTTGCCGCCGTCGGTGGTGATCTCGACCTGCCGTACTCGCCCGCGGCCGGACCAAGCCAAGCCGGTGATCTCGTAAAATCCGGCGCCGGGCAGCTTCATCTCTCCGGAGGGGAAGGTGATGACCGACTTGGCCTCCATGGTGAAGGAGAACTGCCGGGCCTTTCCGCCGTCCAGCACATCGGTGTACTTGGAGGTCTCCTCGCGGGTCATGAAGGGCTTGTCGGAGATCTCGAGGCGGCGCAGCCACTTGATGTGGGTATTGCCTTCGAAGCCCGGCAGCACCAGGCGCAGGGGATAGCCCTGCTCGGGCCGGATCGCCTCGCCGTTCTGGGCGTAGGCCAGCATGGCGTCGCCCCAGGCCTTGTCGAGGGGCACCGAGCGGGTCATGACCGCTGCGTCCGCGCCTTCGGCCAGGATCCAGGCCGCGCCGTCCTGCACGCCGACCTCGGCGAGGATCGTCGACAGGGGCACGCCGGTCCACTCCGAGGTGCTGGTCAGGCCGTGGGTCCCCTGCACGGTCTTCAGCGTCGGCTGCTTGAACTCGGTCAAGCCGTTGCCGGAACACTCGATGAAATTGATCCGGGAGAGGGACGGAAAGCGCATGAGGTCCGCCATGGTGTACTTCTTCGGGCGGTCGCACATCCCATGGACCAGTAGCGTGTGCCGGGCCGGATTGATCTCCGGGATGCCGCCGTGGTGACGCTCGAAGTGCAGACCCGAGGGGGTGATGATGCCGTGGCCATTCTCAAGGGGCAGAAGAGAATTTTTAATGCCGCTGCTCCCCGATATTTTTCAATTTGATGACATTTTTCATATGATTGTCGCGATGAGATTGCAAAGCTCCACATATCTGCGGAGCGCTGGTCTACAGTTTCTGGCGAATTCTGCAACACTAAAGAAAAAGAACGAAGACCACATTAGACTTAAAGCAAAATAAAAATTATTGCTAACGATAACGGTGTAATCAAATGAGAGAATAAATGTTTATACTAGCCATTTCAATACTCCAACAATCATCCTATTGTGATCAAAACTGCAACTGACAGAACTTATCTAAAAGCTTACTTGTAATAATCAACAACGTGTAAGTGTTTATGCAGCAAAATTTATTGGAAAATCAGCTGGAAACGGGCATTGTTAAAAGATAAAAGAACTACTTTCGGAGAATAATGAAAAGTATTAGCAAGATCAGGCCCAACGCAAAAGTACCGTAATCCAGAAGTGAAACATCGAAAACGCTGAACTACACAATCCGGGTTGAGATTCCGCAAAGTCATTATGACGGGTAATACTAGGTATAACAAAGTAGCAAACCTCCTTTACAGGAGCAAAAGAGCCTTGTTTGCATCATAATGTCTACAAGAAACTCCTTGACGTCCTTCAATAGACCTAAACTGCGTATTGATGGAAGCCGCAAAACGAAATAGCACATAATCTTTGAAAACAAGGTAATGCTTGGCTTCGCCGTACGTAAGAGTAAAATTGAATACACCCATTTGATATAACGCCCTTTCTACGCTAGACACGTTTGAAGACGCTTTACAACTACCGTTTACTCGGCACCTCAAGCTTCATACTAATTATATGCCTTTCTGCTTCACATGGCGCAGAGAGGCTGGTCTTCAACGCGTTTTTCTGCATGTTGATGTCCACCGGTGGATCATTGGGAGCTAATGTGGCGACTAGAGAAATGGAGTGTGTTCACATCGGAGGTCACCTAGCTCAGTTGGTGGAGAGCACGCCGCCAAAGCGTGGGTCACGAGTTCGATCCCCGCTGGTGACATATTTTCTATTTCTCTAGTGTTCTTTTCAAAACTAACGTTTCAAATCCTCTCTTGTCGATGATACCTTTTTATTCTTTTGATTGACCCTAGGGAATGAAGACACATAACGATTTGATTGACCCTAGGGAGTGATAACACATACCGATCACAAGAGCTGCTTAGTGCGATCATAGCCACGCCCTAATGTGTACCATAGTACGATGAAGCGCAACAGAGTACATATCTTGCTCAAGGATATTGGAGCACGCCAGGGCTCAATCCTCTCAATCTTATAACCATGAGTAGAGCCATCCACGTAAGCAATGCTCTGGGCTGTGAACAACACATTGTAGCTTTCTGACGTTCGCAGAACAAAAAATTTGGGCGGCAAAAGGGGGTCAAGCCTACGCCAGATGACGTGATTAAAATGAGGGGACGCGGATTTAGCTACATGATAGAACCATCGTCAGGACAGCATATTCAGTTGTAAACTGTAAATAAACAATGTCAAACGCACTCTCTGGAGCCATCCAATGTGGTCTGCTGTATTTTGTATGGTCTTGTAAAGGTAGTAAAGATACTTTTGAAGGTTTATACTTCCTCTATTAAATGACCCCCCCCCCCTAGTCACACTTTAATTCCCCACCAATTTCCCACGATATATTTCCTGGTTATTAAGTTTTAATAAGTTTCTACAGTGAACGGCATTTTCTCCCGCTCCTACTAATAGCATAGATACATAGTTATCTTGTGTCCAAAACTAATCCAAAAATGCTCAACTCAAATCATTCAAACTGAAATTTAAAGTCGGTTTATCAATGACGTTCGTATTGAATAGTTAGGGTGAGAGAAGCACATTTCGTGATCTCCTGCTCTTATCAAGCAATGTGGGATGCGTCTCCGTTTATTTAGCCTTCATATATCAGATGTTGTGAAATTGTCCTAACTCCCGCCAATTATCTACTATATCTGCTGTTCGGTTTCAGGCTGAACTTGTATGGTTCTTAAGTAGATAAACATTTCACAGCAGAAACCAGATTGTGAGACTATAGGAAAAAGTTGGTAGGAAAACAAAGTGACTCTCTGAATAGGCTGGTGTTTCTTAGTATTCCTAAAGAACCGAAGTGCTAATGTTAAAATATATTTTAGGAGCCGTCCTACCTTATGCACTATACTTAACTTTTGTAAAAGAAACAAAACATGCAAGTTGAATGTACTGTTATGTGTGTATGTATAGAGGTAGGAAAGGAATAAGGCCGGATCCTGTTTTATTACCAAGCTTTTAAAAACGGTAAGAATCAATGTAAGTACCATTTGTTGACACAAAATGTTGCACCATGGACTTCAATCAGTTATGGCCCTTCTACATGTGGTCATTGACTTTGCAAGAGTAGAGCATATTTTTCACAAAATCTGTCGATGCGAATTTGCTAAGACTCTCTGATATGTAATGTGACACTATGTCTCTCCTCTCCTTCTTATCAAAGTTTTGTAAAGGTTCTCTTATTCGATGGAAGTTTCTGCCAACAGATAACAAATTCCAAGACGAGAGCTGTACCATATGTGCCCACGACATCTTTACTGCTGTTTCATTGTCTTGATTTCTGCAAGTGATTGCTTTTGCATTAAAATGTCGACTGTAGATGCTAGTGATCACTTACGATGGATGTTGCGACCTCTATTTTATTTCTTGGTCAACTTGACACCCTGTGCTAGGCGATCAGTCTCTTGACCTTTAACGGATAACGGACGTAAATGCTGCAAGACAGCATCAAAAGCCGGTGTCTCTCGCATAAGTCCTTGTATTTTTGTACAGAAGGAGTTCCCGTTAGATAACCGTGACATTGAAATTTGTATAGGTTAGTAAATCGGGTTGTAGATCTTCCCCTTTAATCTACCATGATATTACTATGTTCACTAAATCTTCGTGTACATACTTCTCTGCTTTAGGTAATGAATATACCGATAGCAACTTTGGACGTTTTAGTGAGGTAATTTTCACGGACTAGTAACTACATTTCTTTACATGGCAAGTTTCATATTGTTGAAAATAACAACTTTGATCTCTTTGCTTGACACATTATCAACAGTGTGATATTTGTTATATATCAACAGTTTGTAATCAATTCTTTATAAAAAACGTTTCTTGATCTGTTTTTCAGGCGTTTAAAAAATTGTCCCTCCTGCATTTGAGGCCTCGTGTTGCTTAACTTGTTGCTTAGATTTTAGACCAAATTTTAGATTTTAGACCTTACACCTAAGCAACTGAGTTGCTTGCATAAAATTTCACAAGATTTTTATTAAAGCCGCTTCTCTTAGTAGATATGAGGTTTGAATGTGGCATTTGCTTACGGGCGTTTGGTGGCAGGGTCATCCTTTAGTGTTTTGGGGGGAATTACCCGAAAAAAACTTTTTGACGTCATCACTTTAATAATTTATTGATGGAGAGAATAAAACCTGATTTCTATGGACACAGGGGGAGGGGAGGGGTACTTGGTGGAAATTTTGGTAGCAGAAGGGGGTAATATACTTTTAGAAGTTGAGAAATCCTGCTCCATAGTACCTTATAGGCCCTAGCCGAAGGGTTATAATAATCAGGGTGACTGAATGAAGTAAAAATGAGCATTGCATGACAGACGACATCTTTCTGGCCAAAACTGTAACAAAACATAAAGTTTGTGTTCTATTTGCATTGCCGAAGGTCTGGAATCGATCAGAGCACTCCCCTAGTCGACTAGGTGACTGCATCTACGAAAATAACCGTACGCATTTTAAAAAAGGAGGAATCCAAATAGGAGCAAAGAGAGTTTGGGAGAAGGGAGTGGAAAATATTTTTTTAAAAATTAGAGAGCAGGAGGAACGGGAATTAAACACTAAGGCGTACAAGATGCTGCTTTTAATCAAGGTCATCAGAGGTTGCAGAGGTTTGAGATGAATATAGATGATCCAAGGTTACTTAAAATTACATGGAACGTATTGAGATAAATAGGGATAACTTTGGCTTGGGAAGACTACTCATCATTCGCTTTGAGAGAATTTTGAGATTAGTAAAGACTATTTATTTCTGAGATTGTTGGCGACATCATCGTGGCATTATCTTGAGATTACCTTGAGTAATTAGATAAACTGGGTCTTTACTGTTATTACAGATATATCCAACATAATTAATGTCGTAACAAATTCACATTGTTTAAAACTAAGAAAATTATTTTCTTTTTTTCTTTTATAAATTCCAGTTGACGAAATCTTTCAATAACAAAGCGAGTGTAAGTTGGGGGCAAGTAAGCATAAAATATCTATACTAGATTTCTCAAAATTATTCAAAATTATCTCCGGCATAACATCAGGTTGAGCTATCGATCTAGGGATGAATTGAAATAACGAGTTAAGAAGTAACTTAAACCCTCTTTATCATACAGCCCATTCGGAATAACAACAGAAGCCCATTCATCTATTTTTCTCTGTATTCAAACGGTCAATAACAAGTAATATCTCTAGTA
Organism: Alatinidae sp. Z8VKAUB7J3; assembly: GCA_010016025.2. Taxonomy (NCBI): domain Eukaryota; kingdom Metazoa; phylum Cnidaria; class Cubozoa; order Carybdeida; family Alatinidae; species Alatinidae sp. Z8VKAUB7J3. Next base: position 60,002,749 of record JAAAKM020073195.1, read on the forward strand.
TATTTCACATTAAACGCGAACCGATAACTTCTGTTTTAGCCACTCTGAAATACAACCGCCAGATAGCTCATTGGCCCCCTCTGATAAGCGCGATTATCTACTTATCTACTGATCTGGCTGTACATGATTTGATTTTATACAAAATTTGTATTTAATTTGCAACAATGTTGGGTTAATCTAGTAGCACTTGTAGTGCGCGCTACGGGCCCGGTGTTCAGAGAGACTGCTGAGCAATGGAGGAAAAAAATTGTTTCAGTTATTCGAGATTTTTCGACGGATCGTAAGAACGATTTTTCAACACGTCTGAAATTATTTACAAATTTTCTTGTGATTAATCTCGGAAGCATACCATGCAAATGCGAAACCATTGCAAACGAGAGCTACTTACACATACACTTTTTGTGTTATTACCAGTATTATTAGGCCCCCCAAGCATTTACGCACTACGTTTCCCACATTCGTAATACTGCACCGAATAGTTCTAGGAAAAACGCTTGTTTTTGGAAACTTCAGACTTGGTCGTATGGATCTTTAATATTTAAATTTGTACCTCTGACTAGCAAGGTTCACTCCCTGAAACCAAAGGAAAAATGACAGTACATAACAAATGGAAAGTTTTATCTACATATACATGCGTTTTTCTCGTTTGTATTAGAATGGGAACGTCCTTTAACTATTTGAATGTTACGCTCCTCTTACTTCATTAATCCGGCATTGAGTAGCTACAGTCTACATATTGAATATTTATCTTGGCTTTACGTGACAGCCATCATGCCATGTACTTGAAAAGCACTCTTTATCTCTTCTACATATAGCTGCAAGCAAAGTTAGGAGGAATGAAGGTACAGTTTCCTACATTAAAAATGTATAAATTGCCTCAGTCTGCTTTTATGTTGTTTAACATATGTTCGTAGTCTCATTTCGTGTTCACAAAACGTATATTCAAAACAAAGTAAAAAAAAACAAAGAAATTTTACGTCGGACGTTCTAGCACTTCAAGCACGGCTTGAAAGAGAGGGCTAAAGTAGGTTTGAGGATCATCGTTAGGTTCTCGAGGACAATGCTACGTCCATGAATCTCGAGCACAAATAGTGAAGTGTGAAACTTTTTGTAGTACCATTAAAACTTAAAACTTAAAACCAGTCGGCAAGTAAATAGTTGCGTGATGTGTTGTACAGTCAGTTAGTCAAATAATGACATCATCGGTTAAATATTTCATGATCTGTATTTGACTAGTTGCTTGCTTGATTACTTGACAGGTTGCGTCAGCGATTGCCAACGGGATAAGTTTGTGAATTGCTTTCATGGTTTATTGGCTTGATTACTTAGTTTTTTTATTATGATTTACTTCCTCAATAGATAGTCAAATTATTGTTATATTTTTATCTATGAAGTGTCACATTGATTTTGAAATCTAGGCCTTAACATCTAGATAGTCGCCCATCTATTACGTTTGTGTACTTTCACCCATGTTATAAAGATGTTTTTGATGGATGCAGTTTCGATATCTATTTAATGCAACTCAGACGTAACCTGGGAAGATGCTAATTGGATTTTCCGTCTTTAGTGTTCAAAAGCAGTAAGGTGCACGTACATCTAGATTGCGTCGTTTTTAAAACTTATACCTTCGGCAAACTTCCTTGAGAGTCATAGTTAAACCTTACTTTCTACAAAATCCAACGGGGAAGGTTACTTTCTATCTCATTCGCTGTTCTCAATGCAGATAATTGCACTTCGACTTTGTTAAGTCAGATCTCCTTTGCAATAAACACACCTAGAGTCTAACTAAGAGTTTGTTTTATCACGACTGAACATATTGAAACATAATTTGCCCAATAACCATGGAAGTTGCAACAAATTGATTTGTTGCAACTTACAATCCCCTTTGTAATAATTGGGCAAGATTAATCTTTGAGCTTGTTGAGATAAGTTTTTATTTTACCACATAACAAGTTCATACGGAAACCGCGAACGGTTCCGTAAAGAACTATTTAATGTTTTAATTAGTATAAAGATTTTCCCTTCTAAATCAACCCCATCCCTATCCTCCGTATCTTTTCATTTTTTAGACCTCATTTTTATTAAATTAGCTATAACTCCTATCACATTTACGCCAAAGAGTGAGGCACACCCCTTTTACAATATATTCACCTTTTATTTTTTATTTTTAATTTATGATAACTTGATTTTTGCCCAAGAAAGGGCAAAAGTCTTCTTCTTTATATACTTCCCTATTGCATTGGATACCTTTAGAGCCCAGATTTATGCATAAGACTTTTAAGAAAGGCAGAAGTAAAACTTACTCTCCTCCACGCGGGGCATACCTCTTCCAAAATCTATTCAGCTCCCATTTGTTGGTCATCTTTCAAATTTTGAATCTTTAGATTTAAATGCTAAAACTAGCATAGCGCTATTTTTTTTTTGCAAAAAGGACCCCTCCACTCTCAAAAAGGGTGGCATTTTCTTAGGTGATTTTTACGTAAATTCTCTCTAAAGAGACTTTAATTTTTTAATTCTTTTCTATATTTAGCCCCATGCACGAGACAAAACGTCAGATATACCGTTTTAGCTAAAAAGTTTTTTTTTTTAATTTTTCACCAAGAATTTTATTCTTTTGGTTGAAAATTCCTTCTGCATTTGTTTTACTTTGATCCCTTGTAAGATTTGTTTTCACTTCTTTTTACTAGGTAAATTATAATTTTCTTTATATGTCCTTATTGAAATTATTTGATTATATATTTAACCATATGTTGTATTTTATTATATGTTTAATTACAAGTTATTTGCATGTTCATTATATGTATAATTATATGCTAAACTTTTTTTAATTGCATGTCTTTATTTTTTTACTTAACACTTTCACTTCTTTTTAACAGGTAAATTATCATTTTCTTTATTTATTTGTCCTCGGTGAATTTATTTAATTATATATTCAATCATATGCTGTATGTTATTATATGTTTAATTATAAGTTAATTGTATCTTAATTATACGTATAATTGTATCCTAAACTTTTTTTTAATTACATGTCTTTATTTCTTTCTTAGGCGAGGAAAATAAGGGAGTGCAACTTGCAATTCATCAGGGGTGATATTCATCTTTCCGCTTCATTTTTACCATGGACGCTGACGTTGGAAGTGTCTGTGATGATGGCACAATTCCCGTCGCCTGCGATTGCGCAACGGTCCTACGACTTCCGCACACTGGGTCTGGGTTACGCCAATATCGGCGGGCTGCTGATGAACATGGGCTACGGCTACGACAGCGCTGAGGGCCGCGCCATGGGCGGTGCGCTGACAGCGCTGATGACCGGGGTGGCTTATGCGACCTCTGCCGAGATCGCCAAGGAACTCGGACCGTTCCCGGGTTATGCGAAGAACGCCGATCACATGCTGCGGGTCATCCGCAATCACCGCAACGCGGCCAATGGCAACACGGAAGGCTATGAAGCGCTCGACGTGAAGCCGCTGGCGCTCGATCACGCATCCTGCCCCGATCAGGAGCTGATCAAGCTGTCGATGGCCGCATGGGACAACGCATTGGAGCTGGGCGAGAAGCACGGCTACCGCAACGCACAAGCGACCGTTATCGCGCCAACCGGCACGATCGGTCTGGTCATGGACTGCGACACCACCGGGATCGAACCTGATTTCGCGCTGGTCAAGTTCAAGAAGCTGGCAGGGGGCGGTTACTTCAAGATCATTAACCGGTCCGTTCCGGCGGCGCTGGAGACGTTGGGCTACACATCCTCCCAGGTGGAAGAAATCGTCTCCTACGCTGTCGGCCATGCAACGCTGGGCAATGCGCCGGGGGTCAATCACACCTCCCTTGTGGGCCATGGGTTCGGCGAGGCGGAACTGTCGAAAATCGAGGCGGCCTTGCCGTCAGCCTTCGACATTCGTTTTGTCTTCAACCAGTGGACACTGGGCGAAGAGTTCTGCACCGGCACGCTGGGCATTCCGGCCGCCAAACTGAACGATCCGACCTTTGATATGTTGAAGCATCTGGGCTTCACGAAGGAGCAGATCGACGGGGCCAATGACCATGTTTGCGGCACCGTGACGCTGGAAGGCGCGCCGCACCTGAAAGAGAAGCATTATCCGATCTTCGACTGCGCCAATCCCTGCGGCAAGAAGGGCAAGCGCTTTCTCTCCGTCGACAGCCACATCTACATGATGGCCGCAGCGCAGTCGTTCATCTCGGGCGCGATCTCCAAGACCATCAACATGCCGAATGACGCGACCATCGAGGATTGCCAGAAAGCCTATGAGCTTTCCTGGTCCCTTGGCATCAAGGCCAACGCGCTCTATCGCGACGGCTCCAAACTGTCTCAGCCTCTGGCCGCAGCTTTGGTCGAGGATGACGACGAGGCGGCAGAAGTGCTGGAAAGCGGCACGACGCATGAGAAGGCGCAAGTCCTCGCTGAAAAGATCATCGAGAAGGTGGTCGTCAAAGAGGTCATCAAATCGCATCGCGAGAAGATGCCAGAGCGCCGCAAGGGCTACACCCAGAAAGCCATCGTTGGCGGGCATAAGGTTACCGGTGGTGGTGACTAGCAAATCAGTGTTTTGCAACATTGCAGAGTTCACATCTTCTAACTTGCCTGTGTTGTTGCCGTCGTTATAGGTAGAAACAACTTCAAAGCCGTCCATACATGCCTGCATTGCACAAATTGGATCGATTTCTGCGATTTTAACAATCATGCCTTCTTGACGAAGAGACAGCGCAGAACCTTTACCCACATCACCGTAACCGATAACTAGAGCTTTTTTACCAGATAGCAAGTGGTCAGTAGCACGCTTGATTGCGTCATTCAAGCTGTGGCGACAACCGTATTTGTTGTCATTTTTTGACTTAGTTACTGAGTCATTAACGTTGATAGCAGGTACTCTTAAGCTGCCTTCTTCCAACATTTCTAACAAGCGGTGAACACCTGTGGTGGTTTCTTCGGTGATACCGTGAACAGCGTCAAGAACTTGTGGGTATTTTTCGTGCAACATTGCCGTTAAGTCACCACCGTCGTCCAGCACCATGTTTGCATCCCAAGGTGCGCCATCTTTTAGGATAGTTTGCTCAAGACACCAATCATATTCTTCTTCAGTTTCACCTTTCCATGCGAAAACAGGTACACCAGCAGCAACGATCGCTGCTGCAGCATGGTCTTGAGTAGAGAATATGTTACAAGATGACCATCTTACTTCTGCACCTAACTCAACCAATGTTTCGATTAAAACACCAGTCTGGATAGTCATGTGAATACAACCCAAAATTTTGGCACCAGCTAGCGGTTGTGATGCTTTATATTTATCTCGAATTCGCATTAACGCTGGCATTTCACTTTCAGCGATAGTTAATTCCTTGCGTCCCCATTCTGCAAGAGACATATCCGCTACTTTAAAATCGTTAGCAGCAATGACTGGATTGGTTGTCGTCATAGTAAATTTCCGTTGTTTATAAATGGCAATTAGCGAATATTAAGAATTGGCTAATTGAAGTTGTATTTCTTGTTGCTTCTCTTGCGAAATTCGTGGTCCATATTGGGCAACGCATTCCGCAGCGGTTCTGTTTGCGAGGATACCTGCGCTTTCACAGCTATATCCGTTTGTAATACCGTATAGATAAGCACCTGCGAAAGTATCTCCAGCACCAGTAGTGTCAATTGCATCAACTTTGTGGGGTGCAATGTGAATACCTTCACAGCTTGGATTTTCGTATACGGTAGCGCCATCAGGCCCATGGGTAACAACAAGGTGAGAGGCGACTTTTCTAAAGTCTTCGATGCCTTGTTCTAGACTGCCTTTGCCAAAGTCAGTGGCTTCTTCTGAGTTACAAAACAGTAAGTCAACACCATCGTCTCCAATCACTTCTTCCAAGTGATTTCTGACGTATTTTATCACGGCTGGGTCTGAAACCGTCAGCGCGACTTTTGTGTCGTTGGCTCTAGCAATTTTTTTCGCTGCCAATATCGCAGCTACCGCTGCTGGTGAATAGACTAGGTGTCCCTCTATGTACAAATAGTCTGAATTTGCAATTAAATATCACTGTATAAGAAGAGTGTGCCACAAATGAAACTGACTTCATGAAACTTTTATACTGTTTAGCAAGGATTATTTTGTTGAAACTTTTTTATTTTATTTCGATACTTAAGACAGACAATGCTTTCTTTCAAGATGGGAAATAAGAAGCAAACAGGTTTGTTTTATTCATCGTCTAATGGAAAGCCCAAGGTAAAGATGTTGTTGTACTGGCTTTATGAAAGAAACACCCCATATGGACCAACGAAGTGGGACGAATTGTTCTTTTGACCAATTGTTGACCGAATTGCTGACCATTTGTTGACCAATTTGACCGAATTGTTCATTGACCAGCGAAGCGGGACAAATTCGAAGTGGGACGAATTCGAATTGTTCCATTTTAAAGGAAGAAGCTCAGATTTTCCACAGTTAAACTCACTACCCAATTTAAAATATTCATTCTCGAGTAAAATTTTAGTTTTCCATTGTACCTTAATATTTTCTGGAAATTTCAACTTCATTCCATTACCGCTCCAGAGATGTTGCAGCTGCACTATTTTGTCTTCCATCAAACTGAAATGGAATATGTCTTTTTTGACTACACTGTCTTCAATGAGCAACCGGTCAGTCTCTCATTTAGCTTGAAAACCCTAACACTTATTAGATTCATAGATGGCGTACCATGTCAAAATTTCCAATTAAATATTGGATATGAGAGTAGTGAAGATGTGGAACGTCTTTTTCTCACTTTAGTTTTTAAATCATACAGATTGAAATCCTTGCAGGAATTTTTACCGTAATGAAGTAATTAGGAAGTGTATTTTTGTTTAAGACTAATCATATGTTCATTTGAGCGATGCTTCCCGTATGCATATACAAAAAACAAAAAAATCTGAAATATAAATATTAACCCGATATCATATATTTTACATTAAAAAATCTTGAAAATCTTTATGAATATTCCTGATTTGAATAATAAAAAAGTAATAGCAATTATAGACAAATAGAAACTGTTTTTAAAATACTTTCCCCACCAGAGAAGTTTTTCAAATATAAGTAAAAAGTTACAATTAACAAATAACATTCAATATTCCTTTCTCAAATATTGGCTTTAATAGTTTTATGAGGGTCTAAGCCCATTCTTTGTGTTGATTCTATAGAAATTAAACAACTGTATACGTCTTAACATACTGAAAACACAGGAACTCAATCGTTAATGAAAAAAGATTTGTATATGAATTGAGGTAATTTTAGTACTTAGCGGGCGCCAAATTTGAAAATGTAGAACGCGTGTGAAAAGTCCGTAGAAAATGAGGAAAACATACACCATCATAGAGCTCTAAAAGTTTTAACTTTCCCGATTAATTTAGCAATAGACAAACACTGCCAGTAAATCGCACATGACTTGGTGAAAAATACTACTAAAGTTACTTGGGAATACAATCTTACTGTGCTAGCTAAAAGAAATTGAAAAGGATTATAGATCACGCTGACTCTAATTTTACTCTTGCTTGTAATACTTTGACTAACCCTGTATTTTTTAGTTAGACAGCGCAATTGCGCAGCCTATGATTTTGTTTCGGCTTTATGGGGCCCGCTGAGATCAATGCTTTTATTAATATAAATCAGCGAACCCACAAACAAATCAATTTAATAAAAAAAATAAGTAATATTTCAAAAAATCACAAATATTAAATGTTTTGTACAACAAATTAAATCTCACACAGTCAAAATCCATTGAAAATTACGAGCAAATGAATAGCGGGATACCTGGGGCTATTAGAATAGAGCTGGATTCAATTGTGAGATTAAGTATCCTTTGCTGGATGTGGGAGTTTGGGGAAGTGGAGGGGGATGTGTACTGCGGCATTAGTGGTAAACCTGGCTGAAAAAAGGGGTATACGACATTCACCTTCACCCACCCAAAAGCTTGTTTACGCTATACTATTGTCATCCTTAGCAGCTCATTGTTGACTATTTTAGTAAAAGCCAAGCACCAGCACTTATATGTATGATTGTTTAATGTGTGTCTGTTGTTTATCATATATTGCTTAATGTTTATAAATTCAGCAAGAAGCGTGTTTGTTAAATAGTTACTTTTCTTCCCTATTGCTCGACTAGCACCTACTTCAATAACGCCCCCTCTTGCCCCTCCCCCAATGAAAATACTGTAGCTGTGCCCCTGCCCCCGGGGTAAGGAGGGTAAATTATGCAATTTGTCCATTTTGTACATGCAGGATTTACCATTGGGAAAGGAGGAACGTTTGATCCTTGGTGTGTCCAAAAAGGCTAAATTTATTGAAGTGAAATTTCGGGGAATTATGAGGGGTATATGGAGCTAAATCAAAACACATCTGCATCCAAGTTATCAAAAAAGTGTATATGCAATATCTTGGGAAAGGGTAAGGATATTAACTTGAAACTTTCAAGGCCACTACTACTAATACTAATGCGGTTTCAAATGCGACAACTCGCGATTGTGACTGCTTGTAACTTGTACTACATCTCCTTCGGTCAACTTTCCGGTAATGTTCCTTGTGAATCAAATACACTATGTGGATGCTGATTGTCAAAAGGGCGCATCAGTAATATCTCCGGAACTGTTGAAGGCATTGAGTTGAAAGTTTCAGGTGTGTGATAAACAACCCTTGTGCCTTCAGAGAGTGCTGAGAGGAATGTTAAACTAATCAAAATACACTATGTGTATCCAGGTTATTAACTTAACAATTTTAGGACCACTACTGCTATTACTACTGTGGCTGCAACTGTAGCAGTTGTGACTTCGACTACTTGCGATTGCGTACTATTTGTGATTTCGACCTACTTGAGACCGGGACTGTGGTCACTACGTACATACAGGTTAACAAAAATATTCATAGCAGTGCAGCTACCATCATGGCTGATATATCGGATGATACTGCTGCAGACAGGATGGCTGTTAATGTCCAGAAGTCTGTTGTGCTGACTTTCTCTTTTCTTAAAAGTAACCCAGAATTTTACCCTCCCCTGAAAAATTTCATCTTAACTTTAATCTTATTACAAGTCATTCACTTTTCTCGGGTTATTCCCATCATTCTTCTCATTTTCACTGCAGGGGAGGAGCCATAATGAGTATGGCCCCTTTTGGGAAAAGAAAAACTTTTAAAAAACATATAATAAAATAGGAAAATGAGAAATATTCTCCTTGAAGTTGAGACAAACCTAAAAACTCCTGGTTGTGTTCACCCCAACCCTTCTGATTTTTCTTAGTGGTGCTCTTGTCCCTAATCTAATCTTTGTGTAGGTATTATAAATGTTTTATCTTCTTTATGTTTTACAATTAATCAGTGAAAAAAGCTGCTGATTCTATTTCTAGCTTACTCTCCTTTCCAGCTTGTCTTAAATTGTTTGGGTGGACTCGTAACATCGTCCACTGTAATTGTTTTGAAGGTTGAACATAGGTGGGGATTTTTTATGTCTACCTATCCAACTATCATTTGTTCCCTCATACAAAGCTCAAAATTATGATGTGCAAGTTGCAATTCGTGGCAGGTTTGCGTGCTGTAAAGCGCATTTCTCGCCATCAACTTTTACCATCATAAGCCATTAGCTACCGGATTTTGACAGTGCGTTTAGGTGAATTGAGCTTTTCAATTACACTTCAGTGTCAACAGCATTAAGTGGGGGGGTAGGGATAGATTGTTGTCCCCAAAAATTTTTTATTCCAATAGATTTTGAGATAAAACCTTTTTTCGCTATTTTCACGTAAAAATAGTTTTCTTGCTTCACCTCCACCGAAAAAACAAACCTGTTGTTAAATTTGTGTTTATTTGGTATTTGGGTTTATGGTATTTGGTATTCATATAGAATCTAAACTCATCCTCATAGATCAAGTAATTTTTCAAAGATTCTGGAATATTAATGCTACTTACATCATTAAATTTGTTAGCCAGATTTATGTGCTTTCTGATAACTTTCCGGGATCTGGATTTCAGCGTAATTGACTCTTTAAAGAAGTACAAATGGATAAAGTAGTACAATCGACAAAACCATATTTTTTTTCGTGCTTCGTCCAAAAAGGGATCTTGTACGAATATTCTGAGTATTCTTTCGTACTCGTCTCTTGTCAATTTTAGCGTAATTCACTCTTCAAAAACAAGGTACCATATTTTTCTCCATATTTTTTTTCGTGCTTCGTCCCAAAAAGGATCTTGTACGAACATTCTGAGCATTCTTTGGTACTCGTCTATTGTTACAATGGGATGATAAACTGCTTTGTTTTCTAGAATATATTCAACTACTGCCATGCATTTCTTGAATAAATGTCTGTGCTGCATGAGTCTGCTGAAATCGCTAGCTGCAGATAAAGCAAGGAAAATAGCCGTCTCATTCCTGGAAGTTAGACAATTAATTTTGGCACCATTTTAAATTAAATGTTCGAAAGAAACAAGTCAAGACAGTTTAATTCTAAAACTATTTGGATAATGTCATTATGTATTTCTCAGCCTTCACAGTATTTGTTATAACTAGAATTTCCCCTCAAAATGCTAAGTTTGGATTTGCCATAGACTGCAACAACTGATCCTTATTTTGTAACCATACTTTGGTAAAAATCGATGTCTCATCCATAAGAAAAACATTCGCTTGAGCTAATTCTATAGCTTAGTTTGAGCCAGGTTTTATGCTGGAAACTGAATCTGTTGAAAGCAGAACTTTCATGCCAAATATCTTGTCTGTTGTTTGTTCAATAGGCAAGAGAGTTGACGCGATTCCAGTAAACGCCATACATTTTATTTGACAATTTTGGCACCAAAGAATGTGATACAAGGTTTTATACACAAAAGTTTACCAGCACCGCCTGGTCCATCTATGAAAGAAACTTTTTTTCCAACGCAGTTAGGATCATTGGCAGCCGGGTAAAATATTGATGACAGTTTCAATCTGTTGTTCTTGTAGAAGCCGATACATACGTTCTAAAGTGACTGCTGGCTAATTAGAATGTAGAAATTCCATCTTTTGGCCATCTTCGTAAGTCTCAATGTCATCCATTCTATATCATTCCACCCGAAAACTAAAGTTTTGACCTTCTGTTCCTATCGTATTTATCCTGGATGAACTAATACGATAAACACGGTCGATTGCAGTATTCTCAGATATATTATTTCTTTGTGCATACAGAATAAAATTCTCTGCCAACTGGTTTTAGAATCTTTTCCAGAGACCTTTTGGATCGGTAGGATGTCGAAAAACAAGAATCTGAACGAAGAGTATTCGCATTACATTAGGAATTTTGGATAGTGCTGACCTAGGCAAGCTTGTTTGTATGTCGCATAACGACTGTTATTCACAGTGAGGAGATCTTCAAAACTTGTTGCATCCTTCAGATTGTTGCATTCTTCAAAACTTGTTGGTTCAGGTAGGATTGATAAAAAGGTTATTCATTCATTGTATTCGAATTGAATAAAAATTGGAACAATTCCTTATTGCAATATTTACTGTTTTTGCTGCTAGTCTTGATTGTCTTTCGAATACGGGTTCATATTGATTGACAACTCATTTTATTTTATACTTAAAATTATTTAAATTCCATCTATTTCTGCTGCTTCACGGACACTTTGTTTGACTTCTAGGTCATTGCTAATTAGAATTCTTTTGTCAAATAGTACGGAATGTTGCGGTTATCAATGTTTGCGGATAAGAGGCCCAAATAACTCGTTAACTTGCGTTCCCTTGTAATAAATAAAAGAAAAACAGTTAAACTATTAAAGCTACAATTTTTACACGTTTAGCACAATAATTTTGGAACCATATAATTTTGAATAGTTATAAAGTATAGGGTTTCCAATACTAGGCTCTGAAAAAGAGAGCCCAGAAACCTCTGCGTGGAACGACGTCATGATTTTGTCTTGAAAATTGAGAATAAATTAAGAGTTCCGTCAAGTTTATTCCCTGGCTGTTGAATTCCAAAATTATGTGTTTTTGACAAAAGCAAATAATATTACAGATGAGTATTATCAAAACAAAGTTTACTTCAAGTTAAAACAACCTTTACAAGATATATCGTTCTTGTAATGCCTTAACAGGTAGGCCTATACTTATGTTCCAACTGCTGAGAATTACCTCCCTAAATACGATGCTAAGAAGATGCTTGAACCAGCTATGTCATACGTGATGTCACACATACCAGATGTGAGGTCATACATGAGGAGCATGGTCATGCCGAGATTGAGGAGGATGGTTGAGAATAATGGTGAACGCTTGCAAGGCTATTCCAATAATGTCGTTTCTATGATTGCAGGTAATCTATTCTTTCTCACGGTCAATATGTTCTCATAGTAACAACTTGGAGGAGGGGACTTACCATTTGGTTCATTCAGAAACGAGGAATCACTTTTGGGCTATGAAAATTTATAAAATTATATCCAATAGTAATATTGTAAAGATTAGTTTGGACGTTCCAACAGCGTTATTTCTATCTATAGAGGACAAATGTTTCTCCTCATTTTCTGTCTGGAGAGGTGGAGGGGGAACGATTCATCAAGCTGAATAAGGAAAGAAAGTTAGATTTAGAGTTGTAGAAATCTGTGAGGTAGTGCATAAATGAAAAACAAAATAATGATGAAAGAAAGAAAATAAGGAAAGAAAGAAAAGAAAATAAGGAAAGAAAGAAAAGAAAATAAGGAAAGAAATGGCAAAGAAATTGCCTATACCATTTGCTGCCCTGTAAATTTAGTCTTACTCTTGGATATTCCAACCCAAGGAGCAGCGTAACTCCAGGATCGTCCAGCAAAGACAATGAACCCTAGGGTTGGTTCAATTTGTATGAGAGTATCCAGAATATTACTGCTACTACTAACAGCTTAATATAGAGCAAATCCGCCAGAGGCCAACACAAACTGCGGGAGTTTCTACCTAAAATCTATTTTGAAAAATTATAACTGGGGAAAGACTTTTCGTGGGCCTTTAATTCGAATCTATGATTCCTGGTTAGTTGAGATACAGTGGAGTGGCGTCCTTGGGTCTTTGTCCCCCATCCAATTTTTTAGTACGGTGATTCTCCCTATATTTTCCATATAAATCGGTTACCTTGTTTTTTCGAGTCCCCCTCTTCTAAAATTTCACCCGATCTAAAACGGACTTATAGAGCATGATCCTTATAAAAACAGTTACGTCTACCATCTATCTGTTTGTTGTCTTATATCCTGTAAAACCAATTTTTGTTTTGTTTTTATGTTTTTGTTTTCTTTTTAACAAATCTTTTTTTACAGAAAATAAAGCACAAGGTAAGCATAATAATGCAAATTGACCACTTTACATACTATATTTTTTTTTATATTTAATGCGTTTTTATTCTTAAAGTAGATTTGTATGGAAATTCTTATGATTATATTTTAGAGTTATCATCATAGCCCTTTGAATATTTTTATCAATATTGTATTGATTTTTTGAGGGCAAGAAAATAAAAAGGAATCAAGAAAACAAAATACTACACAAATTGGTATAAGAGTGAGAGACCTTGAAAATAGAAGTAAGTAGAATAAATTTAATCAATTTTAATGTTTTTTTGGATATTTTTTATTTAAATTTCATGATTAAATGAAAATTGTGTTAATAAAAAAAATTGTTCACATTTGGCCTGAAAATTTTTAGGAGACAGGGGGGGGGGGCTAATAGAGATTTCGCCTTGGATGCAAAAGAGAGGCCAGAATTGCTGCTGCGCTAACTGCAATATCTAAAAAGCCACAATATATGCTCTTAGACTTGGGATCAGCTTGGCATGGGAGTTTCATATGACATAAGGAATATGTATACCTTTTTATATTACATAAATTCTAATTATTTCATTATATTTGAAAGCTATGGAACTCTAAGCCTATAAAACATAATATTATCAACATAATAACATAAATTTAAATTATAAAAGACAACTGTATGTGATAAGACAAATAAAAGTAAATCATGATTACCATACTCAAAGAAGCTCCCCTTGTATTTGAAAGCTGTTGAAACTTGAACAAGGTATAACCTTTGTTTTCACTGCTTGATATAAAAAAGCAAGAGTACTCAACTTTTAGAGCTGATATTTTCTTCCACAGAAACTTTCACGAAAAAAAAATGGTGAAGAAGTTGCCCAATCCTGGAGCCATATCCACATGTATTTAATTGGTAGATACAATTTAAAATGTAATTCTAGGCTATGTTGAAGGTTGTTTGGATTTTACTATACAAGCGAAAGTTATCAGATTTGTTACGTTATTATGCAACTTATGTCAAGACAAATTTAAGGTGTCGGAGAGACTCTTCATTGTGTTCTTGAAGACCTGTACCTTCATTCCAATTATATGAGAAGCTTGTGCTTTTAAGTATATGTCTGTACAGACAATCTCAAGTCTATTACCTTTGGCTCATTATATATCCATACCAACAAATATTATGGTACTGTGGGGAGGCAAGCCATAATAGATAACTTCATTAGGAAAGGGTTTTTCAGCCCAAAAAAGCCCACGAAAACAGACAATGAATTAGCTATTAATCAGAAGTCAGAGCAAATACCTTGTTGTTTAAAATTTTGTTAAAGAAACTCGTAAAAGGTCCAACCTGATGCCACTACGAGGCCACGCAAGCAGGATTTCCCTTCCGGCAATAGGGACAGAGAAAGGAACTTATGACGGAGCAGAAACCTCAAACCATCAGACAGCACCAGAACAGTCCCAACCTTTTATACCTAGCCTATCCTCATCAGGATAAAAATAACAATCCAAAACCTAAAAGGGTAATGACTTAGGTAGTGAGGCCGTTACTGGAATACCATATTATACCAGCACTCTCCTATTGGTAGTTTAGTCTCTTATTTTTTAGCAATGTTTTCTGAATTTTTGAAGTTTTAGGATTTCATTAATTTGTACCTTAAAACATCAGCTTGTAAAAATAGCCTTCTGAATAGACATTAAAGTTCAAAGAAGATGCAGTTCATTCATGATATATGAAGAGTAAATTTTTGACTGATTCCATAGAGAAAACAGCAGATTACATAAAACATGCCAAAAATATCTATGTTACAGGCAGTGGAACTAGCTATAATTCTGCACTGATTGCAAAGCAGATTTTCTCAAAATATGTAAAAATTAAAGCAGAGCCTATTATGTCAAGTGAACTTCAATTTGCACCTGACAGTATAGAAGAAAATTCAATTATAATTGCAATTTCGCAAAGTGGGGAAAGTGCAGATGTTTTAGAAGCTGTAAAAATTGGAAAGGAAGCAAATTGTAAAATCATAGGAATCGTAAATTTAATGACATCTTCACTTGCACGAGAAGCAGATGTGGTAATAGGAATGAATTGTGGTCCAGAAATAGGAGTTGCAGCAACAAAAAGTTTTACATCTCAACTAGTCATACTTTACAAAATTGTACAAAAATTAAGTGATGACAGCATCACAATTAATTTTGAAAAATTTTCAGAATCAATTGTAAAAATATTAGAAAATCCTAAAAAAATTCAAGAGATTGCTACAAAATTAAAAGATGTTTCAGACGTATACATTTTAGGTCGTGGGATAAATTATCCAATTGCAATTGAAGCAGCACTTAAACTTAAAGAGTTAACATACATGCATGCAGAAGGAATACCAGGAGGAGAATTAAAACATGGACCTCTTGCACTAATGGATTCCAATGTGTTTGTGATAATTTTTAATCCAAATGATTCAACATACTCAGACACACTCACAAGTGCTAGAGAAATTAAAGCTCGTGGAGCAAAAATTATTGGAATTTCAGATATTGAAAGTGATGTTTATGATTACTGGATAGAAATGCCAAAAATAGATGAGGTATTATATCCAATTTCAGAAATCATTCCAATTCAATTTTTATCATATTATGCAGCTTTAGAAAAAGATGCAGACCCAGATTATCCTAGAAATTTAGCAAAATCAGTTACTGTGAAGTAAACAATCTATCATATTCTTTTTCAGTAATTTCTAAAAATTTTGAAGAATCATTACCTGTTTTTAGCATAGATGAAATGATACAACCTCCAGCGCCAACACCTTCTTTAGCAAATCCTTCAGAAAATGCCTTTAAACCGGGGAATTTAGAATTTTTCAAGCCTGGATTTATTGAGATTGCTGGAACATTTGCAATTTCTTTTACAAGATCCGTAAAATTTGCACTTTCATCATCAGTAATGTATGAAGTAGTTCCTATTGCAGTAGTTTCTTCATTAAATCCAATTTTAGAAGCAAAAGCCAAAACTGCAGCCATCTGTGTACCACCAGCTAACATTACATTTGATACACTAGATGCGGAACTTAACATTCCTGCTACAAATGGAATCATAGGATCACCAACTTTAGCTACAATACTATAAGGATGATCTGAATCAATTCTTTCTAAAGCAGAATCAACAGTTTGTTTTTTGAGTTCAACAGGATTATCCGGTATGCTAGAACTAACTTTAGCATCAAATCCTAATGCTTTCAAAACAGCAAGTGCCGTAGTTGCCTCCTCCACCTCCTTACGATAGTTATGTGTGTTACGGGGAGAAATTATGTGGGAGGAAGATCCTCCAACCTGAAAGGATATCCTCCGCTGTGTTTGGGGTAAAGATGATCTACTCAGGCAAAATCATCCTCCTCATAAATTTGGATGCTCGAGGGTACCTGTTGTTCTAGCCAAGCCACATTCTCTTCTTCACCTTTACTGTAGAGGAGTGAAATAGATGGGAGATTGAAGTTTTCCTGGTCTGCCGACACTTTCTCAACCCTGATGGGTGTAAGGTGAATTTCCAACCAATCTAAAAAGTCTGCATTAAGGCCGACATTGGCTACCAGCCCATCTAAATCAAATGTTGAAATATTGAGGGATGTTGAAGCAACATTATCTGAGTTCACCCACTCACAAAATAATTCTAAACCCTCTGTTCACACTTTTTTGGGGGCTGTTCTATCTCCATATCGTCACAGAGATTGTCGCGAAACTGTTTTGGCTGTGACATCAACGGCATCTAAATGTCGCTACATGGATTTTAGGTCCCCTAAGTCGGTGATGGCAATCCAGCTGAGTGAACCTGAAAATAATAATGTAAACAAGTTATTTCCTTTTTGAAATAGTTCTGTTTTATTAAGCTGAAATAGAATGCAGTATTCTCAGCATGATGAATAACCGGAGAAACAACTGCTATTTTTTTTGGAGGGGGGCATGGAGATAGGGCTAAGGGTCCCATTGATCAATCGTTAATGAGGTTTATAGAGGTTTGGTGGCCCCGCCATCGGACAAGAGCCCAGCACCCAGTTATTTTCTTTTTGATATAGTTCTATTTTATAAAGCTGAACAAGAATGCATTACTCTCACCATGATGAATAACCTGTGAAATAGCTTTATTTGTAGGGGGGAGGGGCTCAGGGTCCCAGTGTCGGGCGAGTCTAGCCCCCAGTTATTTTCTTTATGAAGTGGTTCAGTTTTATTCAGCTGAAAAAGAATGTACTATTTTCGCCATGATGACTAACCAGTAAAACACTATTATTTTAGGGGGAAAAGGTTCGTAGCTCCACTGTCGTACAAGGGGCACTCGTGATTCTTGGAATAAAATATCGTATATTTTTTTGGTGTGTGTGGGGAGGGGGTATCTATAATTATCACTTAAATCAAATAATTACGTAATTTTGGATAGATGGCGAGAGCCAAGTGTCTGGCGAAATGGGGGATGTAACTATGAGTGTAATGTAGTGATTTACTCACAAAAAGTATGTAATTAATGCTGCCTATTATTTACCCATTTACATGGGGGACACACGACCCGGCGAACTCCCATTCTTAGCCTCTTTAGTGGGCAGGGGGTTGTCATGACTGAGATTCTCCTGCAACTCAAATTATTACTTTTTTTTGCATAGCGAAATTGTCGACTACAAGACATGCAACAACGAGAATCAAGATGGAAATGATGCACAACAAAAATGTGATTAGAACAACACCTTGGCATTTTTCGGCGGCAACAAGGTTTTGATTACTATCGAGCTGCATCGCTCCTTATTTAGAATTAACCAGAAAAAACAAGTTTTTTAAATGAAAGTAAGGAGCGACATTAAAACTTAAAACGAACAAAAATTACTCCGTATATGTTTGATTTGTTACCATGAACCGTTTGACTAGATATTTTGCAGGAGTACACGGGAAGAAAGGAATTTAAAGAAAACCAAATTGAGTTTGTAGCAATTATTTTGTAAGTCCTCAAGTCTTACAAGAGCAATTTGTTTATTTATGGTTCATATGGTTTTAAACGATAAGCTCCAACGAGAAGTAAAAAATACAACAGAAAAAGGACAGAAAAGTAGTAATATAATTATGGATATTTTATGAAGTAGAATTGAGAAATTTAAACTGAATAAACATGTATTTAAAACAAAAGTCGTGCATTGAATTCATTGTTAGCGTGAGGTGTGGAGTTACCAGAAAGAGTAGGATATTGAAAAAATAGTTACTATATGAATTTTAAGTAGTTATTTGTATCTGATACCCAGAGGGATACCAATAACATAGTTCCTATAGCTTAGAATGCAAGCCAGCTGAATATGGTCAAGCTTATCCACAACATTGAGGCTCCAATACAAACAGATTAGTCAACAAGCGCACCAAAAGGACATGATGATGTCGTTGGAGGGATAGGGATGCTTTCAGGATATTGCAAGATACACCTAAAAGATAATGCCACAACCAGAGTACACTCAGCAAGAAAGGTACCCAGAGTAATGAAAGATAAGCTCAGGAATGAGCTTGTACATCTGAAACAGTTGGGTATCGTCGAAAAAGTTATCGAGCATACTAAATGGGTAAATGCAATGGCCATTGTTGAGAAGAAAGATGAGAGCATACACCTTTGTATCAACCCAGTAATTCAACAAAGCAATTAAACCCCCATATTACCCAATCCCAGCATTTGATGATACCATAAGCAACCTAGATGGAGCTGCATATTTCTCTAAGCTTGATGCATGGTCAGGATACTGAATACTACAGTTGTCACAAAAGCATCTTAACTTACAACATTAAGTACAATCTATAAGTTTTACCAATGTCACATCTGCGCGCAGCTTAACCGGTTGTGCCACCATACATAAATGACAGTCGATCTCGCCTTGCATGGTTGCAACCCCGGAGACCGCTACGTCACCATCCTCGGTGAGGCGAAATTGCAAACTTGCGTGCCCATCCGACAAATTCTGCATCACAACACCCAGGCGCTCGCAAGTTTGCGCGCTGATGGGTCGCTTGATATTGGCGCCGGCGCGCGCCAGATCGATGTATCTGGTATCTGGCGATTTGGGCGTGTTCATGGCAACGGCCAACCGTATCTGTGGCGGCGGCCATCATAGGTATCAGTCGCCATAGTGTAAAGTCCAAAATGTAGCGGATTTGGGTCTACAAGCCTCTGAAAACAGTGTAGTTTTTCAGTTCAGCTCTGCAATTTGTCGTGGCAGCCGCCGTCAGCCACCTGACATAATCGATCATTTGCCCAAATTCTTCCCCAAGTGGCTGGCTGGTTTCTTCCGAGGCGAGAAAAAATAAACCGTACAATTCCTTTCCAGGGATCCTCTCTTCGCCTACTTCGTGCCAGGTAACTTTTTTGGCGAAAAAAGGTTTCCCGGCAAAGAGCTCGTGTAAGGGAAGAATTTGGAGAAACAGTGGCTCTGACCAAAGATATTCGCCCTCATTTTCGGGTGGAAAGAAGGGAACGCTTTCCAAGTGTAAAAACAAATTTTTGGAGAACCGCTGCAGCGCATCTTCGGCAGAAGTAATTTCGGGTAACTGGTTTTTGAGGTTTTGAATGGCGTTGTCGTCCCCCAGAAAAATGAGCGAATCCACCAGGGCATAGCGGAGGCTTTGATATTCGCGTTTGGGCGGGCAAGCAAGGAAATTTCGGCCTTCGCTGGTGACAAGATCTCTTAATTTTTCCATCGTATTTTCGTCATAAATCAAACCGTTAGGGTGAACGGGTAATTCGCCATAAGATCCGGACCAGCAAAAACCCAAGGCCATTAAAACGATTGGAAAGCCCATGCTTACCTCCAAATTATTAAACTGTCCTATTGCCTTGCCCATCGGTGAAGCACAAACCAGGCCAACCAGAAGATTGATAAACCTTCACCCACCAGTTTCAAGAAATTGGACGCTTTCTGTCGGTCAAAAAGTCGGCCATTGGTATGAGCTTTTGGCGAGCAACGCCTTAGGTTAATCTCTGGAGCTGATGCCTGTTTCCATTAAAAGTTTCGCAAAACGATAAGCTTCGGTGCCGGTGATGGACGTTTTTGCCGAAAAGATCAACACATGCAGGAAATCTTTGCCCTGAACTACCTTCTAAAATGGTCCGTGAAACTGGTGTGAATTTTTAGGGAGAAACGCTTGACCTGTCTATTAGTTTACAGTTTAGGTTTAGGTGCTGAGCGTTGATATACTTAACAAGGAGCGACACCATGGAGCAAACATCTACCCTGCTCAGCGATGCAGATTTTCTCGATCAATTTGCAAATCTAACCCTTGATCCCCAGCACTTTACCCACCAGGGCCATTTACGCTTGGCATGGCTCTATCTCAACAGTTTGGATCGGGAACAGGCGGTTCAGGCCATTTGTACCGGCATTAAACGCTATGCCGAGAGTTTGGGCGATCACCAGAAATTTAACATAACGATTACCGACGCCATGGCGCGCATTATGGCCGCCAGAATGGCGGAAACGCCCCTACCTTCTTGGCAGGCGTTTTTGGCCAACAACACCGACCTGATGGACAACGCTTTAGGCGTGCTCCACGGCCATTATTCAAAAGAACGATTATTTTCAGAGGCTGCGAGAACGGCGGTCCTCTCCCCTGACCTGTTGCCGATAAACGTGAGCGATTGAAATGTATTCAGTGGGGCGATTCGCCAAGAAATTCGGACTGTCGCGCAGCACGCTGCTCTATTACGACCGCATAGGTATTTTAAAGCCAACCGGGTTATGTTTCTAAGAGGAAACAACTTTCATGTACATACCACATGGGCACCATTATCGGCGGGGAGGACGACGACCTGTTGATTCTGGCCGGCGAGTCCACCGACTTTGGTTTCTCGGCCGGCGTCGGCTCGGCGGGCACGATCACCGATCTAGCGACCGCTGGCAGTGTTACCGACATGGATGTTGCGGAAATCGAACGGTTCCAGTTCGATGATGGCACCTTCGACTTCGGCGACCTATTCTAGAAAAAATCCGATAACACCGGCATCAGGAAAGCATCATTATGGCTGTGGCCCCCTTCGATCTCTCCACCTTCGTGTTCACCCCCGATGATGACGAGGTCATCGTCGACGACACGTTGAACATCAACAGCAATGCCGGCTCGCCCTTCAGCGCGATCTTCATCAACGAGACAGACTTCGTCGATGCCCTTGATGGGGACGACCTCATCGAAGGTGCGCTAAATGGTTTCATCGCGGCGGACGACGTCGTCGCCGCCGGAATCAGACTCAACAACGCATCCGTTTTGGACACCAACGATGGCGATGACCGGGTCGTGGGCCGGGCCGTCTATCAAGGCACGGAATCGGGCTCCAACACGCGCATCGTCGGTATCTCCAGCGATAACGGCACCATCGCCACGGGCCGGGGCAATGACGAAGTCTACGGCATGGCAACCATCAATACGCCGCTCTCGGGCGAAGAGGCGTTTGGCATCGATGGCGGAACGATCGAAACGGGCGATGGGCGCGATGAGGTTACCGGCATTGGCGAGACCATTGGCGCCCGACCCGGCGCTCCGTCGCTGGCGGTTGGGATCGGCGATGCCTCGGTCAGAACAGATGGCGGCAACGATACGGTCACCGCTCAAGCCACCGGGACGTCGATCACCGAAGGCGTAATGGAGGCGAACGGCATCCAAAACAGCCGTATCGAAACCGGCGAGGGCCGGGATGAAGTCGACGCCAAAGCCACCGTCAATGGTGTGGCCGGGGCCGTCATCCGCACCTCCGGTATCTTGGGCGAGGGCGATTTCGTCAGCGATTTCATCGACACGGGTGCGGCCGAGGATGACGTCACCGGGGCGACGGACGTTACGCTTGCCGACGGTACGTTTTTTCTCGACGCAAACGGCATCACCGGAACGGTGATCGACACTGCGGACGGGCGTGACCGCGTGTTCGGCACGGCCGATGTGACTGGCGGCAACGACTCAGACGAGATCAACGCCAACGGTCTGGACGATGTCGAAATATTCACCGGGGAAGGCAATGACCAAGTTACTGGCCGTTCGACCCTGAATTTCGGGTCCAACAACGACCTGGCGGCAGATGGAATCGATGACAGCCTTATCGAAACCGGCGATGGGCGCGATTAGATCACCGGGATTGTCGGGATAACGGCTCTCGATGGCACTGAAATTCTCCGCGCGAACGGCATTGAAGCCAGTGACCTAATCACAGGAGAATGCAATGACCGCATCTTCGGATCGCTGGGTCGCTGTTCGATCCATTGGCAATCGACTGGAAAGGGCGTCGGCAGCGGCACAACTTAATGCGAAGATTAAGGCGGCCTACAACCAGGTAGGTCAACAGGCACAACACTTTCGCGAAATCGGGTGGGTTTACCTGATCTGGCGCAAACCGTGGATGGCCGTCAACGGTCGCTGTTACATCCACCACGTGCTCGTGGCAGCCGGCGGGCGAAACTGTTTTCACGACAATGATCCGATTTACAGCGCGGTAAGCGTCGAAGACCTCAAAACAGCCGATCCACACATGGTGTTCCTGAGTTCGGAACCTTTCCCCTTCAAACAAAAACACATTGATGAACTGTGCCAACTGACGGGGTTTGTCGCCGATCGTTTTCAGCTAGTCGACGGCGAGCGGCTCTCCTGGCACGGTGCTTACACCGTCGAAGGTCTCAACTACGCGGCCGAACTGTTTCGCAAGGCAATGCAGGGGAAAAAGCCAGGCCTTTCCCCCTGACCATGCGGTTACGACCCCAGGAAATTGAAGTCGGAATAGCTGGGCGGGGCTCTTAAATAAAAAGCCAGCCGTTTCTGCCGGCCCTCAACCGTGGTTTCCCGATTGAGCACATCGATGGTGCGCCGGTGCAGTTCCTTGGTTTCTTCAATGGTGTCTCCGATACAGGTAATGCCCAGCTTGCCACATTGACTCAATGCGCCGATCATGTGGTAGGCAACACCCTGTTGCAAATAGCTGTGGAAGTGAAGGTCATTGAAGACGATGACGTCGATCAGGTCTTCGGGCCCCATTCCTTCGTAATTGGGATCGAGGATGTTGTCGGTGGCAATGTAATATTTCTGTCGGTCGTTGTCCGACACATAAATGCCTTGGTCTTCGTCGTAGTGGCCTTCCACGAGGAATTTCATCATGGCAAAAGGATGGGTCGTTCCACCACGCCGCAAATTGATTTCAATGGCGTAACGTTCGTAGCCGTCCTCTGTCGGCACCAAGATAAAGTCCACGGCAAAGCGACCCAAGACGCCTTTGGTACTCAACACTTCGGCGACCTTGCGCCCGTCCTCCTGAAGTTGGAGCCGGTACCCTTTCCGCGCGGGGAAGGTACAACCCCAGAACACCTGCCCGGTCGGACCACCCATAATTTGGTCGTGGGTGGAAATCACTTGAGGCTGACGAATGGCGTTGACCCGTGCCTGGACCGACGAACTGGATTTCACTTCACCTTCGACAAAGGCCTCCACCACGCCTTCCAATTTTTCGAATTGTTTCTCGAAGGACGGCCAGGTTTCTTCTTTGGCTTCGAACTTCAAGGCGTGAAGGTTCTTCTCAATCGCTTCACGGCGTGCGCCGGGTTCAGCGTCGCGGTATTCTTCGATGTTGCGATAATCGAAAATGGCATTTCCTTTCCCGGAAAACCCATCGTTCAATTTGACCACAGCCCGTAACAAGCCTTTTTCATGCTGCCAAAGATCGTCGAGTGCCCTGACGATATCCTCTTTGTTTGACATCCAACGAGCTTGAAACTCGCCAACGGTTTTGCCTTTGTCTTGGGAAGACGGGGGCGGGTAGAACAAGCCCGAGCCTTGTTCGAAACCACCTTGGCAGAACAACAAGCATTGCTTGGACCAAACCATTCGGAAACCCTTTCCACCGTCAATAACTTCGGTGACCTGCTTTTGGAACTGAAGCGGTACAGTGAGGCAGAACGGCTTCTGAGTCAAGAACTTGCGGTTTATCGGTCAAAAAAGGGCGATTCGGATCCTTACCAGGCAAGCCTGAAACACAATTTGGCAATGGCATTTGAGGGGCAAGGCCGGTTTTTGGAGGCGATTGATTTGGGGCGAGACGTGTTGGCGATCCGGACGAGATTGTTGGGTCGGCACCATCCGGACACTCTGAGCACCGCCAACAATTTGGCCACGGCCATTGGCAATGCCGACGATCCAGAAAAGACGGTTGCCTTGCTTCGGAAAACGCTGGAAGGCATTCCGGAAAGGGCCAAGGGGTCCAAAGAGTATCTGAGGTTACGCCATAACCTAGGCCATTTTCTCGTGGTCACAGAAAAAGCGAGTGAAGCCGAGAAAGTTTTGCGCGATACCTGGCAAAAAAGAGTGGCATTGCTGGGTGCCGATCATCAGGACACTTTGAAAACGCATTTTACCCTCGGCGAAGCTTTGTTAGCCTTGGAGCGCCGTTCCGAGGCGTTGAGTATGATGAGTGAGGTCTTGGCGCTCGCCAAGAGTTCACTTGGTCAGAACCACCCTATCTTTCAAATCTTCTACAACATCTGGTTTTCGGCTCAACGGGAAGCAGAAGCTCAATAAGCCTACAATTTTGCCTGGAATTTGAATGGCCAGGCTGATCTCATTCCGGAAAATTCTCGAAAAATTTTGAGCCGGTTCCCCATAAAAAAATGGCTTAACCCTTTATATAGGGATTTCCAAGCCAAAAATCCATGGTCGTTTCTATCGAACCGGGGCATTTCAAGGGCCTTGTCGAAACGAAGCAATTTTTATCTAGGGGAAGGTACCCATGAACTCATTTTGGGATAACGTGATCAATGAATACATTAGAAGCCTCAGGACAAGGGTATTAATTTTTATTGGGTTTATTTTTTTGGGTGCTTCGAGTTTCTCGGCTTTTGCTCAATGTTCCGGTGGTTATTTTGATCGCTATGAGGGCTGTTCACTCCAAAAAAACCAGTTGTTCGTTTGGCCCAAATCCACCATCCAATATTCTTGTCGCCAACAACTAGAGTCAAGAGTTTTCCTGAGTTACATGAATTACTACAATGCCCAGAACCGATATCTTCAAATGCAAATGGAGAATGTTTACGATCAAGTTGAAACGGTCAAAGCATATGTTCAGTTCATCGATTCGGCTCTTTCTATTTTGGATTTAACTGACGGGATTAAACGAGTAGGCAATGCCCAAAACTTGGCGGAAGCCGTTATCACCGATGAAGATATCGAGCTGCTTCTCAATAATGCCGGCGGAGTGCTCGCGTGGTGCCTCTCCGAGATCGGCGACAAGAACAGCGGCAAGTTCATGCGCGAGAAGCTGCTCAAGCAGCTCGAGAACTCGCAGTCCTGGTGGACCGAGGCCGTGGTGACCTACTACGACGCCGTCGCGCGCAGCTGCGAGGGTGACGAGGAGGCCAAGGGCGGGGTCGAAGAGGGCATCCGTCGCACGCTCGAGTTCGTGGGCGGCACCACGAACGTCCTCGACGAGGCCCGCAAGGGTCGCGACAAGTCCAAGTTCGAGCCGAAGGCCGACTGGGAGATCGAGGGCCGCGACCGTGGCTTCGGCGGTGGCCGGGGCGGCGGCGGCCGCAAGCGCTGATCGCCGGGACCCCCGCTCCGGAGTAGGATGCGCGGCTTCCTCGGAGCACGCGCGTGGGCAATCAGGCCAAGCAGGGCAACCTCGTCTGGATCGATCTCGAGATGACCGGTCTCGAGCCCGAGACGTGCCACATCCTCGAGATCGCCACGATCATCACGACGGGCAACCTCGAGGTGATCGCCGAGGGCCCGACGATCGTCGTCCACAACGACGAGGCGCAGCTCGAGACGCTCTCGGACTGGAGCCGCGACACGTTCACCAAGTCGGGGCTGCTCGAGCGCGTGCGCGCATCGGAGATCGACTGCGCCGACGCCGAGGCGCAGACGCTCGCGTTCATCCAGGAGCACTGCGCCAAGCGCTCCGCCCCCCTCTGCGGCAACTCGATCCACACGGACCGGGCCTTCCTTTACAGCCGCATGCGCACGCTCCACGACTGGCTGCACTACCGCAACGTCGACGTCTCCAGCTTCAAGGAGGTGCTGCGGCGCTGGTACCCGAAGGCCTACGCGCCGCCCAAGAAGGCCGGCAGCCACGAGGCCCTGACCGACATCCGCGAGTCGATCGAGGAGCTGCGCTACTACCGCGAGGCGTTCCTGGACCCCGATCGCAACGGCGGGTAGGGCCCGCCCCTCCGGGCCCCAATCCCTGGGTCGTGATGGCCATTGGCGCGTTGCAGGCCCCCGCTCTGGGATCCGAAGACCGGCTTCCTCGTGCAGCCGTCGCCAGTTCCCGAGCGCGAACGAAGGCGGGCTTCCGAGGTCGGGCCCTCAAGGCGCAAGCAGATCTACGGACGTCGGGGACGCGGAGCGTAGAGGCTGGGCTTGGCGCTGCGATCGCATGTCGCGTCGACTGCGAACGCTGCACAAGGAAACCGGGCTTCGTATCGGGCGGGATCACTCGGCAGCGTCGCGGTCGCTCTTCCGGCCTCTGCTGCTGCGATTCTCATAGCGCGCGCCTGCGGCATTGCCCTTGCCCTTGCCGAGTTCCCGGTCCGCGATGGCGCTGCGCGGGCGCGTGCTTGCGAACCAGATGAGGCCAAGTACGCAAGCAGCAATCAAGAGCCATAGCATCCGCCTACCGTACTCTCGGCGCGGCGCGCGGCAGCAGGCTGACCGGGACTGCGCATTCCGGAGTCCCGCCGGCGGCGCGCGGGATTGCCATCTTGCTGCTGGCAATCGGCGTGGTCGGCAGTGTTGGCCTTAGTTTGCTCACCTAAGGCAGATTGTCGCGCATAAATATGTCGATCCGGATGCGTTCCTGATCCGGCACGATCGGCCGTCCTTCGTGCTTGCTGATCAAAATACGCAAAGCGCTACGTGCTTCGTGCCCGCGATTTTGGCTGATAATCGCATCGATGCTGCCATTGACCAGGCCGGGGCGGGTTTCGCCAGTCAGTTCGTGTGCGATGAAAACCAGCTCCGATGACCGGCCAGAGCCGGCGACCACCGGGACGATCCCTCGATTGCCGGCCCCGGCATTGTACAATGCAATCATATCCGGATGGTCGCTCAGCAGCTTTTGGACCAGCGTTCCGGCCTTTTCGTGGTCGTCTTGGCTTTCGCCGACCGGGAGGCGCGTGAGGTTGGGGAACGATTCGACAATTACCTGTTCGAAACCGAAGACGCGCTCGACATGGTCGCGCAACGTCAACGAGCCTGCAAGGATGCCGACCTTTCCCCGGCGCCCACCGACAAAACGGCCAACCAGCGTCCCTGCCGTGCGACCGGCCGCCGTGTTGTCGATTCCGACATAGTGGGCACGACGACCATTCGGAACGTCCGAGATTAGGGTAACCACCGGAACACCGGTGGCGGAAAGACTTTCCAGTGCTTCGCGGACAATCGGGTGATCCAGGGCAACAACGGCAACGCCATCGTACTTGCCTGCCAGCCCATTCAGGCAACCGGCCAAGGTCTGGGCGCTAAAAACATCCGTATAGACAAGGGTGATTTCCGTGCGGCGCATCTCGTCGCGGTTGCGCAGCGCCTCAATCTCGGTCGCCCGCGCGCGCATCAATGTATTCGACCCTTCCCGCAGCACGAATGCCAGTCTGATCGGATGGCTGGCGGATAACTCGCCGGTCAGTCTGTTTGGGACGTAGCGTAACGTATCGATCGCATCGCGCACGCGAACGACCGTCTTCGATCGAACGCCCGTGCGCCCATTCAGCACCCGGTCGACCGTCGCCACGCTCACGCCAGCCTGACGGGCCACGTCCTCCAGCGTTACACGCGCCATAGGCCTGTTCCTCCGCTCATGAGCGGTTAACAGCAGAAATTTGCAAAACTCGCCAGTGTTTTTGAGGGAAATCCCTCAGAATTTGGCTCAAGATTCTTTTAGGCGCGGGATCAGTTCGGCGAAATTGCAGGGGCGGCGGCGAAAATCGAGCTGGTATTTCAAGATCTCGTCCCAGCCATCCCGGCATGCGCCTGTCGAACCGGGCAGCGCAAAAAGATAGGTGCCGTTTGCCACAATGGCGGCTGCCCGAGACTGCAATGCCGACGTGCCGATCTTTTTGAAACTGACCATCCTAAACAGCTCGCCAAAACCGGGAATATCCTTCTCGCCCACGCTGGCAAATACCTCGGGCGTGGAATCTCGCCCGGTGACGCCGGTTCCGCCGGTGGTGATGACGACTTCGATACCACTGCCCTGGCCGGCCCGCGCTCCTACGACGGCCAGATGCGCGACTTTCCCTGGGTCCACGCCGAAGGTGCCAAAAGCGCCAGCGCCGAAACCATCACCCGCTCCGTTACCCTTCTCTGGCAAACTTGGGCAATTGCCTTGGCTCTGACCATTGCCATTACCTTGATTCTCTAGCAAATAGGGTCACGTGGGAGCGGAAAGACAAGGAGCGCCGAAGCCATGCGCCTATTGCCCTTTGCCCTCGCGGTGGGCCTGCTGCCAGCGGCGGCCGCAGCCCAATGCGGCGGCGGCTTTCAGAATTTCGTCAATCTCTTGAAAGACGAGGCAGTCCAGGCCGGCTACGGCATGAGCACGGTTAACGCCTTCTTCGACGGCACCCGACAGGACCGCCGGGTGCTTGAGGCCGATCGGGCACAGGGGGTATTCCAGAAGCCCTTCACAGATTTTTCGCGCCGCCTGATCTCGCAAGACCGCCTGCGGCGCGGTCTGCAGATGTCGCAAAAGCACGACAGCACCTTCCAGCGGATCGAAAGCACCTACGGCATCAGCCGCGGCGTACTGCTGGCCTTCTGGGCGTTCGAGACCGACTATGGCGGCTATCAGGGCGATTTCAACACGCGCGACGCGCTGGTGACGCTGGCGCATGACTGCCGCCGCCCTGAGCTGTTCCGCCCGCAGGTGCTGGCCGCGCTGGAGCTCTACCGGCAGGGCAACTTCGACCCCGCCGTAACCACCGGTGCCTGGGCGGGCGAGATCGGCATGGTGCAGATGCTTCCCCGTGACATCTTGGACCACGGGGTGGACGCCGATGGCGACGGGCAGGTGAACCTCAAGGGCTCTGCCGCCGATGCGCTGATGTCGGCGGCAAGGATGCTGTCGCACCTGGGCTGGCGGCCGGGCGAGCCCTGGCTGCAGGAAGTCGTGCTGCCCGACGGGTTCGATCCGGCCGAGAGCGGGCTACTGCACAAGAAGCGGGTCTCCGAGTGGCAGAAGCTCGGACTGATCCCGCGCGGCGGTTCCTTGGCGGAAGCAAGCACGAAGGCAGCGCTGCTCCTGCCGCAGGGACACAAGGGGCCCGCCTTTCTCGCCTATCCCAACTTTGACGTGTTCTTCGAGTGGAACCAAAGCTTTACCTATGTCCTGACGGCCGCCTATTTCGCTACCCGGCTGGAAGGTGCCGCGGTCTACGATCCCGGCCGCCCCGAGCCGGGCCTCAGCGGCGCCGAGATGCGCGAGCTGCAGCAGAAACTCCGGGCCCGCGGCCACAACGTCGGCGGCATTGACGGCATCCTCGGCGCGCGCACCAGCGGAAAAGGCGGGGACTATGACGTCAGCCTGTTTGATGCCGCGACCGCAAACATCTGCTACGTCGGGGCCTGGTATCTGACCGCTGGTATCAACACCGGTCGAACGGCTCGCTCCGGGCATCCCAATCTGACACCTAGCCAGCTCTACAAGACGAAAGACGGCTGGATCTTCATCATGTGCAACAAGGCCGCCCCTGCAACGACAGACCACCTTCCGCCAGCCAGGTCAGCTCACCACCGCTGGTGGCTTCCCCATAACGACCAACGTGGATGTAAGCCTGCTGCAAGGGGAAAGCCAGCCGCCGCATGAGCATTCCCGCGCAGACAAGCCCACCATGCATCACCGTGATGAGCAGCGGGTTCAGGTCCTGCATCGCCACGGTAATACGCACCGACATCTGATCCACAGCCTTATCTACTTCAGCGGCGCTGACCAATTCCTGCGCCTGGCTGAACATGCGCACTACTTCAGCATCCATGCCGGGGACTTGCGCAAAGTAGTCAGTGGGCCCGCCTCCCTGCTCTCTAGACTGCTTCATCGGGTTCCGGAGTAATGTGCAGTGTTTGTGTCGGAAAGGCGATCTCAGCCCCATGTCTGGCGATGATGTCGGCAATCTGCAACAGCACATCCTGCTTGATCTGATGAAACTCCGCCCACACAGTGGTCTTAGTGAAACAATAGATGAAGAAGTCCACTGACGAGGGCCCGAACGACACAAAATTCACCATCAATGTTTGTTCACTGGCTATGTCCGGATGTTGCTTGAGCATCTCTTCGACATCGCTGACAACCGCCTGCATCACGCCGATGTCGTCGTAGCGCAGGCCAATGGTTTCCTTGATGCGTCGGTGTTGCGTGCGGGTCGGGTTTTCCCCCGCCAGGCTGGCAAATACTGAATTGGGAACATACAACGGCCGTTTATCGAACGTACGTATACGTGTTTGCCGCCAACCTATCTCCTCCACCGTGCCTTCGATCTCCCGGTCCGGCGACCGAATCCAGTCGCCCACCGAGAATGGCCGGTCCAGAAAGATCATCAGCGCGCCAAAAAAGTTAGCCAACAGATCGCGTGCCGCAAAACCCACAGCAATACCACCTATGCCACCAAATGCCAGCACCCCGGAGACGGAGATCCCAAACGCCTGCAAGGCCAACAGCATGCCCGTAATTATGACCGTAGCGCGTAACAGCTTGCCCACCGCCCGGGCGGTGGTCTGATCCACGCTCTGCCGCCGGTAGCCCCGATCAACAATGTGATTTTCAACAAAGCGAATAAAACGCAGCGCAAACCAGATGAGTAACCAGATAACGGCAACATCGCGGGTAACATCGACGTAAGCAAATATCTCCGCCTGGATATCGGCGCCACCGACAAATTCGGCAGCGAAGGAAATCCCCATGACCCAGATGGCGACACCCAGTGGCCGCCGCCCCGCATCCAGCAAGGCATCGTCGTAGAGATTGTGAGTTTTTGCCAATTGCCCGGCCAGGCGGTCGAACGCCATCTTCACCACCAGGCGGATGATGGCGGTGCCGAGGATAATGAAAAATACTTCCGCGACCCAGCGGTGCTCGCCTATATATGTCAGTAACCGATCCATAATTTCCAAACTAGAGCGATCCAAAGTAGAAAAATTTGGTTAATTCCAGCTGCAGATAATCGTCCTTTTACAGAGCAGCGCTCTGGGTTAGAGATAGAGGACGTGAAATATTCAAAACATTTGATATTCCAGTTGCTAAAGTGGATAAAATAGCAGTATATATTAAAAATTTGAAAGATTATGCTGCACCAAAACGCAACCAAGTTTCCTCACGGTATGGGTTTCAGAAAAGAGAACAACTGAAACAGAAAATATGGACAAACTCATTGCCAAAATTAAGATACCTTGTCAAAGTCTATGGCTATACTGAGGAAAGTGAAATGATTCAGGACAAAATTCTCTGCAGTATAAAAAATACAAAATCTATGAGACATTGTTAGCAGATGATGATCAACTAACGCTTAAAAGGGCCATAACACTCTGCAGAACTATGAAACAACCCAAGTGCAACTAAAAGCATTTGAAGAAAAACGAAAAATAAATCAAGAAACTGGAAAAAGCCAATAGCCAAAAATCCAGAGGGCAATTTTTGTGGTGGGCAATTTAATAAGCGTTTTGTCTGCTCTGCAAAAGGGAAGTTTTGCACAGAATGATCCAAGTGAAGAATTAGACTTATGTCTGAACCGGGATAATGGCAAGGATGAAGCCTATGCAACCATAACCATTAACAGACAGATAAAGGTAGATTTTAAGGTTGATGCTGGTGCCAAAGCAAACTTGATCCTGAGGCATTTCCTGAATAAGCTATCCCCTAAGGCAGTGTTGCAGACAACCAGACATAGACTCACAAGTTACTCTGGTTCCCAGATACCTTCACTTGGAACTTGTGACCTCCAGTGCAGCTACTAACAAGGACACATTCAACTCCAGACACTCCACGTAGTGGCATCAAGAACCACTCCTATTATTGGGCTGAAATCAAGCAAAGACTTGAATTGGGTGAAACTTATCCTCAATGTTGAGATGCAGAAGCAACTAGGCTATATCATCTAAGAAGCACACCACAGGGTTATAATGACATTTTTGAAGGGATTGGGAAGCTTGCAGGAGTGTGAAATATATTTAAAGAAGATGCCACGCCTACAGTACACCCTGCAATAAAGATGCCCACATCAATGAGAGACAAGCTCAAGGACAAGCTTTCCCGCCTTGGAGCTAGAAATAATTGAGAAAGTCAGCCAACCAACTGAGTGGGTTAATCCTATGGTTATGATTAAGAAAGATGGAAGCATAGCCTATGTCTCTGCATTGACCCAGTTTCCTAAATAAAGCAATGAAACAATCCTACTATCCGATCCCAACCTTTGATAATGATGTTAGTTACCTGGATAGAGCTGTTAACTTCACAAAGCTAGATGCACAATCAGGCTATGGATACTTCAACTGTCTGAAAAGACATCATACCTTAAAACGCTTAGCACAGTCTATGGCAGATGTCACTGGAAAAGGTACCCTTTTGGATTAGTATCAGCACAAGACAAGTTCCAGCAAAGAATGGAACAGGCATTTGAGAGCCTCTAAGGGCTATGCATTCTAGTTGATGATCTCATACTCAATGGAAGAACCCAGAAAGAACGGAAAACTTCCCGGGAAACCACTTCCTAAAATTTTTTGGTGAGTATAGAAGAAGAAAAAGTCTTGATTTCTTTGATTTATGGGACACATTAGGGTAGATTATTTGATTAGAACCTTTGGGGGTCACTTCCAGATAGTCAATGAGTATGGGTTATCCTTCAAAGGAAAACAGTGCTGGTTCTAAATTACTATATGGTTCTGCTAACTATTTTCTAAATATTTTGGAAGTTAAATAGTCGTTTCGTATCAAATCGAGCATGCTGACGTCAAATCTGAATTCAGGTTTCCATTTTTCCGTACCCTTATGCCCATTTTAACCCTAAGAACAACGGGGAGGGGGCTCAAAACTTGAAATTAAGAGGCTGTCGTATTTTTGATCGTTTCCTATGAAAAGAATATGATAGCAAATTCGAAATTAAAGTGGAAAACTTGATTTTACGCAGTCAAGTACCTCATCAAACAGTTCGTGGTAATGAACTGCAAGTAAGGAGCGACCCGGCTAAACAGTAACTGAAACTCTAAAAAACGGAACTTAGATACCAATAGATACATCAAAAGAATCCGATTTTAAGGCCGATTTCAAATATATAAGTTTCGTCTTACCCATCAAAAGCTACCAGCCGGAGAAAATTTGCCTGAAAAAAGGGGAAATACCCTTTTATAAAGTCGTAGAACCTTCATGAAAAACACCATCAGATTAAGCGTATCACAGAACCCTTCTGTACAGGTTTCAAGCTCCTATCTAAAGAATTGTGGAAATTTGTATTTTATGCCAGAACAAAGATCACGGATGCGTGTTTATCGTTTTTTTTTTTCCAGGGGTGATCATATCGACCCAGTGGTCCTAGAATATCGCAAGAGGACTCATTCAAATGCAAATTAAAAGTTTTAGGGCTCTTTTTAAGTGACCAAAGAATTGGATGGCAAATAGGACATCTCCCACGCTCATGTTTCGAAGTCACCCAATCAAAATTTTGAGATAGCCATTTTTTCAGAATAGTCGAAAAATCTAATAACTATATCTTTGAGGATGACTTAATCCCCCACAGGTCCCGGGGAAGGGTTGTAAGTTATAGCTAAATTTGGCCTCATTAATTAGGAGGTGTAGGGGGCTACCATTTTTAAAGTAAAAATATTGAAAGCTTTTGAAGGGGATGTTCATTTCTGAACATCCCCTTCAAAAGCTTAATTAAATATTAGTCGCGTCAACAATATTGACGCGACTAATATTTAATGTTTGATTAATATGTGTTTGATTATGTTTGTTTAAATTTTCCTGCGAGTGTTTTTGAAGATATAAATTATTTTTGTCATGATATGCTATTGCTAGCTCCGGCTATTGTAGTGAATAAATATATTCTATTTCTACCACCTATTTTCAATACTATTGTTTCTAATATTTTGATTTCGTCACAGTTGCTTCAATTTGCGGGTACACGGTTTAATTTTTGGCTTACTTTTAAAGATTATCAATTGTTTGTTCGATTATTTGAATTGTTTCCGTTCGTTTTACATTTTATCTCTTTATTCATAGTAGTACTCTGCTCTTTTAGGTTTGACTTCTTATAAAAGCTAATTTCTGTTAGTTTTGAATTTGCTCTTTAGAATTCATCTGAAAACTCTTTTTATTCAACATTTTATAATTAATCGTTAATATTACATATTTAAAAAAACATAACTAAAAGATAAATACAAACAACAAGTTTTCACAAGATTTAACAACAAGCTATTTACGTAAATAAGAGAAAACCACAACTTACAGTCGAACGTTGACGTGGTAGCGAGTTAGTGTCAAGTTTAACTGGTCTGAACTCTTTTCTTTCCAAAGATGGGCTTCGGAGTCTTGATGGTGTCCAAACTGGCTCAATTGGGTCTTGTGTCTCGTTGCGTAAGTTATTTTGTTCTTCCGTTTTATTAGTGTCTGGTGGTGTGTGGGATTGTCCCGGTGACCACACACATGAAAGATTTGATGCATAGAAAGTGAGGGATGCAGAAAAAAAAAGATTGACAGAGGACGTACACAAATCCATATGCAAAAATAGACATACACACTTTGGAGACTCCAAATTGGAGAACTTACACATAAAACTTATTAAAACAAAGTTTTTACTGATATAATTCATACACTATATTAGTTGGAACTCTAGAACACGCATAAAAACCAAATGAACGAAAACTTAGTTTGAAGGGGTGTGTGTGAATTCACCCAAAAAGCCATAAGCACACAAACATCACAGAAGACCCCCATTGTGGGGGATAAGTATCACGTTGAACCCCACACAAGCGTCAGTTTTACGAACCAGCGATTTCCTGACTGTATAGTTTTGATCTCAGACAAGGCTGGATTAATATATTTTGAAAAAGACAGAATTTTCCTGACGGAAGTACGGAGACAAGTTGAAGCTTAAAACGAACAAAAAGCTGAAAACCAAAACACAATGAAATAAAATACTATGACAGTTTTTAAGAAAACTATCAAATAACAAACATCTCCCAGTCGCTGTTTACTTGGAGGCGGTACATTTTATTCATATTGAATTGAACAGTAAATCGAAGCTATGAAAAGAGTATTTACAGAATAAAAAGCACGCCATTGAAATCGTCATTGTCGAAAAGTAGAGGTTTATAGTCCCCATCTTGAACATTAGACTAGGGAAATCACATGTTGGCATGGCTAACAATAAGATTTCTAATTTTTCACTCCTTTATTTTTTTTTTTCATCAGTGGTGAATCATCGAAGCAGTTGCCGCAGAAAATTTGGAGACGGCGTACTTAACCAGAGATACAAATATATTGTCTCTTTTTTAGGTGACGACGCAACTAGCGCCACAAAAAAGGAGTCTCTACCATTTTGTGCCGTAATGAATGCGAATTCTGAGATAGCCAATCGGTTTGTCTTGATTGGAAGCCCCAAAACGTAAGATTTACAGTCCCTATCTAGAAAACCACAAAAATACAAATGGAAATATACTACAAATTAGGAAAATCAGAGATTTGTTCTTTACTGGTTTCTGATTATCACGTAAAAAACGTACATGGAGAATCAAGATGATTCGCACAACTGGTCGCCTTATAGTAGAGGTCATCCTCTGTATACTGGGTACCCACACTATGCCAGTGCTTCCTATCCTCCCGTTTTGGCTGCAACCTCGTCTTCTGTTAATTACATGTATCCTGTCCTGCTTCTGTGACCCCATTGGTGTAATAAACATGATGTACTATAGTCAACTCCTTGGGTTTTTTGTTACATGCTTCATTGACTCGGAAGTCATGACTTTAGAATTGATTTGAAAATCGTTCATCTTTATCCATCGATAGATTATTCTAAAGTTTTATTTTACGTTCAGTTTTTCTATTTGTCCTTCCATTAGAAACCATTTTTTTTCTAGTCCCATTTTCCTTACCTCTCCTCTCGACAGAA
Source organism: Alatinidae sp. Z8VKAUB7J3 (assembly GCA_010016025.2). NCBI lineage: Eukaryota > Metazoa > Cnidaria > Cubozoa > Carybdeida > Alatinidae > Alatinidae sp. Z8VKAUB7J3. Next base: position 60,039,112 of record JAAAKM020073195.1, read on the forward strand.
ATAAAAAATGGCAATTTTTCGATCATCCTGTTCTGTAAATAGGTACATTTTCTTATGCGAAAAACTTTTGACAATTGTGCTCCAAAATTTGTTTCGAAACTTACGTCTTTTCAGAACAGTAAAGATAATGAATGAGAATCGCTCTATATTTTGCTCCTTACCATTAACAGTTAAAGACACGTGACGTATTGTATTCATTTAAACCTACGACCATCAGACAGCGAAAATATTTAAGCCAGGGAACTAATCGAAAAAACATTCGAAAACTAATATTCAAGTTCAAGTTTACATTAGATAAGAAACTAAATTAAAATAGCTAAGTAAATACCTGCCTTATTTGTACAATCGCGTAATTTTCTTTCCAATAACTTGAGGATTATACGAGTAATAGAGCCATATCTCCACACCTCTGAAGTTGGCCCTAGATTCCTATACAAAAATGATCTAAAATATGCCTTTTTTATTCTGATTCCCCTCCCCCCAAAAAAGAATCCTTGGTATGACCCAGGTCGAGTTTCAGAAGTCTCGTGATGACAAGTGTTGTAGGTTATGCCCCGGGGGCATATAAGGTTTTTATGCAAGGCATGGTCGTATAAGCTTCAGAGGTGGCTCATTTGATTGAAAATTGAAAGCTATAGTTACCTTTTTATGAGTCAAAGTGACCAGGGGAATCTAATTTCGCCCCACACACCCTCTTTTCCCCAAATATATCCGATCAAAATTTTGAGTTTGCCAGCTTGTTTGAAGTACAGAGTATGTTTGTTGAAGTATGTTAAAGCTTGTTGAGGTATGTTTGAAGAATAGTCCAACGATCAGATAACAAAACTGGTCAACATAACTCCTCCCCCAAATTTCCAGGATAAAGTCTGTAACTTATGCCCCAGGGGGCATATAAGGTTGTTAAATAAGAGGTGGTCGTATAAACTTCAGAGGGAACTCAAATGATTGGAAATTGAAAGTTCTCATTTTCTTTTTAGTCGTCAGATCGAATTTTTTGTATAGTCTTTATGTTCAAAATAGACCGAAGATCATATAGAAAAACTCAAGGGATAACAAAGCTTCACACCAAAATTAAAACATGCATTAATTGAAAAATGTTCAGAAATTAAATAATAAAAACAAATTTTTTTAACTGCAAGTAAGGAGCAACATTAAAACTTTCCCGCTCTTTACGCTTAAGTTTTTTATTGTTATAAAAAGCAGAGTTGTGAGAAAGAGTCAAACTTAAGTGTAAAGAGCTAGTCGTTGAGGAGGGGACAATCCCTTTCAAATACGGAATAATTTCTGTTAGTTTTAAGTTTTAATGTTGCTCCCTATTTGCAGTTATAAAAAAATTGTTTATTTTATTTAATCACTCCAGAACACAATTATGAATTAGCTATGCATAATGATTTAATTTCAAATTATGAAATTGTAAAATTGAGTAAAAAATTATCTTTCCGTTTAAGCATTGTTATTTAAATTGGACATTGGTTTTCTGGAGCACAAGGGATAGGTCAAAGCCTAAAGGCTCTATGTATTTTTTTTCTAAGCCGCTTCATGTGGAAATGGCTGTTGTGACTTCGTATGGGAATGTATGGAAGCTCAATTAGTTGTGACTGCGACTGCTTGCTGTGACTGCAACCATTTGTGATTGCAATTAAAAGCAACCGCGAATACTTAAAACTGTGACTGCAATTACTTGTGACTTCGCTTACGACTAGTAGCAACTGTGAACACTTATAATTGCAGTAGCGACTATTTTTGACTGCGATTGCCATTACTTGCGATTGCAATTGTAGCTTCTTGCGATTCAGCTACTTTTAACAGGGAGTACAACGACAGCTTGCGACTGTGACTACTAATGACTATGCTGGTACTACCTGCGACCACTAATAAATGTGATTCCGACTACTTAAGGAAACAGCTGCAATTAGTTGCGATTTCGACTTCTTTTTAGTGCGAGTGTAACTACTTGCTACTGCGACTGCCCGAACTACGACTGCGACAACTTGCGACTGCCAATACCTGTGACTCCGATTACTTAAGACTACGGCTACAACCATTTGTGATAGAAACAACCTTCTGCTGCAATTACTATTGACTGTGACCAGACTGATTGCAGGCTACTTGGGACTACTTGGGACTGCGACAGCATGCGACATGAAACCACAAAAACTAGTACTAATTTTGTTGTGATTGTGACTCTAACTGCTAATTCAAAGTTTACTGCTACAGCTACTGATGCTGCTACAACTACAACTGAAACTACTACAGCAATTGAACAGAATCGAAAGAGTTCAAGTTCACTCAGGTTGTCAAAATGACGCATATATGCAACATCTTCGAAACACAATGGAATATTGAGCTGACACTTTTACACAAAGTTAAGGCTGATATAAAACTAAATCAAAAGACACTATATATGACAGGATTTTAAAAGGGACGTCTTTGCAATATCCCAGCAACAGCTAAGGGTGCATTTTGGAGCTGCCAGGGGATGTTGTAGAGGATGTTTAACATAATAATACAGACAATATGTACATCCAAAACTATCAAAGGGCGTATCTAAAGTGTCTAAAGAACTCGTTGGCGATGAGGAACACGGGTCTGTCGTTAGGAACATCCTCAAACCGATCATGCCAAGTTGGCGAATGCCCAGAGGATTCAAGTGCATCGCTTTGCGCGCGACGAAGAACCTGGCTTACCTCAACCAAATCAATACTTATCGCTTTGGAAAACCCGGGAAGCGTTCGGCCGGCACGCAAGAGATCGGCCATCAAGGTACCGCGACCCGGTCCAAGTTCCACAAGTCGGATTTGCGAAGGACACCCCAATCGCTGCCAGTAATCGGCAAAGAAAAGTCCAATAAGCTCGCCAAAAACCTGGCTGACTTCCGGCGCCGTTATGAAATCACCGTCGCGACCGATGGTTTGGGATGTCGTGTAGTAACCGTCATCCGTGTCCGTTAGGCAAATACGCATATAGTCCGCAACGCTAATTGGCCCATTGCGTTCGATCTGTTGGCGGAGTCGGTTCAATAGCCTGTTATCGCCCGTCATCGACCAATCACGTTCGCGAACGCCGCCTCTTTGGAGCCACGGGCACATCGAGGGCTTGTTTGGACCTGACGATAAGCCAAATGCCGATCACCATCATCGGCACCGAGAGGAGCTGGCCCATCGTCGCTCCAAGCCAAAGAAATCCCAGCTGCTGATCGGGCTCGCGCACAAATTCGACGAGAAATCTAGAGAGCCCGTAAAGCGCGAGGAAGACACCGGTCAACAGCCCAGTGCGGCGCGCCGCTGCCGAATTGTGCGCCAAAATGGTCAACACAATGAACATCAACAACCCTTCCAAAGCCGCTTCGTAAAGCTGGCTCGGGTGCCGGGGTAGCGGGCCGCCGTTGGGAAATACGACCCCCCAAGAAACATCGGTTGTTCTGCCCCACAACTCGCTGTTCACGAAATTTGCAATTCGGCCAAAAAACAGACCGATCGGCGTCGCGACCGAGATCAGATCGGACAGTTTTAGCGGGCTGAAGCCTTGGCGACGCGCAAAGAGAATGATGGCCGCGATTACGCCAAGCAATCCACCATGAAAAGACATGCCGCCGTGCCAAACAGCCAGCACCTCCAAGGGATTTTGGGCAAAGAACGAGAAATTGTAGAACAGGGCATAACCCAGCCGCCCGCCGAGAATGACGCCTAACACGGCCCACGTTAGAAAGGCGTCGGCTTCCTGAGGCGTCGGTCGCGCTGCACCGTCGGCTTTCTGGGCCCGCGTACTCAGGTAGATGACGTAGCGCCACCCGCCTAGAAAACCGGCCAAGTAGGCCAGCGCGTACCAGCGGATGGCTATTGGCCCCAATTGGATGGCAATCGGGTCGATTGCCGGAAAGGTAATGGCAAGGCTCACGACGGCTCAGCGCTCCTGGCAAAGACGATTCATGCGGGCAGGCACAATATGGGGAGCGTGCCAGTCGCGTTGCAACGTGGTCTCTTAGCTCCCATAGTAAGGGCCGTCAGCCATTCTTTTGTATGACTTGCCAATTCGGGAGATTTGGAATGCGTCGAAACCGAAATTTACCGGAAAATATGATTGTACCAAAACTTGTCCAAATGTACCGCATTGTACCAGGACCTCCAATTGTACCAAATACGATTCAGTTGTACCGCGTTGACAACGCTGATTTATTCTTTTGTGTTCCAGCCACGTCATAGTCACGTCTGTCGACAATTCTATTTATAATTCTATAAATAGCACGGTATTTTATTTTTATTTTGGCGTCACAGTTGTATTTCAAAAGCAAAAAATTAAAATTGTAAAAAATTAGTTTGAAGAGTTAGCACCAATACTAATTTGAGTCCAACTGTTCTCTACTAACACTAGGTTTTCTTAACTTTTGTCAAGTTCATATCAAAGATTAAAAAAAAGCTGTTCATAGTTTCAACCTTTTCTAGTTTTAACATTTATGCCTTAAATCTCGACTCTGATTGGTTAGTGAAGAATTTTATGCTTGAAAGTTGAACGACGTTCAACTCGAGAAATTACGAACGAGGAACGTAATTGGCGCTGCAGTCGTGCGTAATTTTGATTTTTATCAACAAATGTTGCTATAACGTTGCCTCGGCATTTTTTCTGTCTTTAGATATTGTAAATTTTCTTCTTGCGAAGTTTCTCCTTTTCATATTATTTCAATATCATTTTGTCCTTTATGCTCAATGTTTAAATATTGGCATAGATGGCCTCTGTTCCCGCGTTTGCTTATCCCAGTTCAATTGATCGATTTTGCCAAATTTCCCTGGGAAAGTCACTTTAGGGTAAACAGTTGCGTTCTGTTTGCCCTATTGTTCATTCATAAGATCATGGACCGTGCGTTTGTCACATGACAAGTTTAAATATTAGAATATAGATTAGTGATTCTGACAAGGATTTCGTCAAAATGGTTAGTATTGATGACCCGTCAATAATTTATGCCGACGCTGAGGAGATAGCCGCTATGCGAAATCAAGAGCAGCGGCGCGTAAGACTTTATCTGGCGCCACTGGCGAGTTGTGAAGATATTGCTAATAGTACGTCGAATTCGTCGCCTTTGGTAATGACTAAAACGCGCAGGTCGAGTAATAGGCCAGATTTGAATGATGATTTTGAATCGGATAGTCCGAGACGAACTTTATTACCGAATGATCGTAGTGAACTTCGGAATAGTGATTGTGAGATGAATGATACAGCTGATACTCCTCAGAAAATAATTTTGCCTACTGATAGGTAATATCCTGTATATAATAGAGCCGTCCAAGGGTAAAAGTATGTATATGCACTTCATTGTCTCGCAAATCGAGGGTCAAAGCTTGGAGTCTAAATCAAGTTTACGGCCGTCAACCATAGAGTCAACAGTTGTGCTGCAGCAAGAAACGATGCTTGAAATCAAGCTATGCTCGACATGAGTTGACCTTATTGAGGATAGATTTTTCTAAAATATTCCAACCTATTTCCCAAGGGACACAAATTTGTCTTATAAGACTCAGAGGGATTGGAACAAGGGAATATTCAGCGATTTTGTTTGGAAAGACATAGTTATCAAATTTTTCGACTATGCTGAACAAAATGGCTATCTCAACATTTTGATCGGGTGACTTAAGGAAAAATGAGCGTGGGAGGGGGCCTAGGTGTCCTCCAATTTTTTTGGTTTCTTAAAAAGGGCACTAGAACTTTAATTACCTTTTGAATGAGCCCACTTGCAATATTCTAGGAGCAATGGGTCGATACGATCACCCCTGGGAAAAAACAAACAAAGAAAACAAAAATCAAATAAACACGCATCCGTGATCTTTCTTTTGGCAAAAATAAAAATTCCACATTTTTGAAGAAAGGAGCTTGAAACATCTACAGTAGGGTTCTCTGGTAAGCTGAGTCTGATGGTGTCATTTTCATTAAGATTCTAGGACTTTTAGGGGGCTGTTTCCCCCTTTGTAAAAAATAAGGCAAATTTTCTCAGGCTTGTAACTTTCTCCGGGTAAAACTAAACTTGATGACTTATATATTTATATATTATATTATATATAACTTATATATTTGAAATCAGCATAAAAATTCGATTCTTTTGATCTATCTATTGGTATCACAATTGCTTTAGAGTTTCGGTTACTATTGAGCCGGGTCGCTCCTTACTTATAGTTCGTTACCACGAACTGTTTGATTTTCTTTCTTTCTCTTTAAGTTTTGAACCACAAATCTTAAGAATATGAAATACAGAAGTATCTCTTCACTTTCTCTATCTTATTTCATTAATGTCTCTTTACCCTTTTTCGTCCACTCCTCTCATTAACATCCTCTCTACTGTTCTCACATGACTTTATTTAATTTGAGGTTTGTTTCTTTCATAGCAGCCAATGAGATATTTTTATTTATCTTAAATTAAATATATTCATATACTTGAATAATTTAAGTCATTTGAGTCTTTCTTCTCTTGCTTGAAAACTTGTTTTCTTACAAAATTAAGATATGATTTTTTGAAGAACTAAATTTGTATAATTTTTACTGTAAAAGTTTTGACCCACATTTTCTAAAAATATAGCTTTGCATGAAACAGTCTAGTTTCTCTTCCCCTTCTCTCTTTCAAATTTATCAATTAATTTTAGTCTCTCTTTATTATTTTCGTTTTCTCTTCCTATTTGGCGTTTTTATATTCCGTATCTTTTCTTATTCATCTCTTCCTTATATCTTCCGATGTTTTCTTTGGTAGTTGTTAGTAAAGTACCAGTATCACCATTTTGTACCAATCTTTGTCTTAGTTTTCATAATTTAGTTTTTAACTTATTACAATTTCATCATATTTGGGTATATTTAATTAGGATTAAACATGCTTCACTTCCCGAGTATGTTCCAAATAATTTAAGTGTACCTTTTACCTATTTTCATTGTTCTCAATGAAATAGTTTCAAACTTGGTTTCTTCAGTAAATTTGGTTTCTTTCTCTTTAAGTTTTGAACCACAAATCTTAAGAATATAACTTGTATGAAATACAGAAGTATCTCTTCACCTTCTCTATTTTATTTCACCACAGCGACACGATGTCCGGATTGGCTTGGCGCATTGCCTCGGGGCCGAGACCAAGCCGCTGCATGACGCCCGGTCGGACATTCTCGCTCGGAATGTCCGATCGTCTGACGAGCTCAAGCGCAGCCTGCCGCCCGGTTTCGGATTTAAGATCGAGGACCAACGAGCGTTTGCCACGCGACAGCATGTCGAAGGCGGGATCCTTCCAGCGCGGCCCGCCCGGGGGATCGATGCGAATGACGTCGGCGCCCATATCTGCCAGCATCATGCCCACCAGCGGCCCGGCAAGGTAATGACCGAAATCGATGACCCTGATGTGGGAAAGCGGTCGCTCCGACATATCTGACCCCCCAGTCCGACGGGCCACGGGTGACCCAAACTGTGTCAGGCTATGCGATTTCCCGGATCGGCATTTGTTCGAATTGACCGATTGATGCCGTTTTTGCGCAAACGCCACATTGAAGGAGTGTTTTGGGGCGAAAAGTCTCCGGGATCAGGCTGACAAACGCACCTGAACAGCTGTGGCAACGCCAGTAGCCATGGCCAGGGTTGCGTTGCGCCGCAAGACCATGACTACCAGCGAAGCGCCGACAGCACATTTCATTGCGACATCACCATCGATAGCCGCCGGAGCGACGATTGAGATCAGCACCGCGCCCGCCAGCGCTTCCAAGACCCTTTCCAGGCGTCGGGTGACCTTCATTGAGCTTACCGCCAACAGACCGGCAATGCGGGGCAG
>JAAAKM020073195.1:60048593-60092974 GCA_010016025.2 Alatinidae sp. Z8VKAUB7J3
GAGCCCCCGTTTAAGCCCCCCCCCCCCCCCTTCAAAAAAAAAAAACCCCGCCCCCCCCCCCCTGTTGACAAGGTTTCAGAGCCTCCCACAATAGTTGAAACAATGTGAGAAAACCTGTCCGAAGTTACTTTTGCTCGTCTTGTAATTTATTGACAGACAATGAGGACTTCTTCAACCTCTGGATTAAGAGGGTGGGTGTGGTCGGGTAACCCCCTTACCACATTATCCCTACGAACATTAAATTTTGTCCTGTAATGGCCCTGATCATTTCCATGAGACAACGTGCTAGGTCCTCCTTGGTTCTGTCTTGGAGTTAGGCCCCATTCTATTTAAATTCAATTAAAAATGAAGGTGCGTCCCTTAAGGGTACTCCAGACAAAAACCTTTTGTTGTACGCCTAGCAGACCCACAACAGGCTTTTGATAACTTTCTTTACTCAAAATATGCTTACTTATTTGGACTAAGGAATTCTGTACATTCTAAATTTGCTTCGTTCTGAGTTGAAGTTTGACTTAATCTCAGTTAAATTAAACTTAAAATAAAAATTATGCCGTACCCGGGCCATCAACTTGCAAGTTTTGGAGATAATACAGACTACACGGCCGAAGCAAGAACCTGAGTAGCCAAGAAGTGTTGTTAATCCAAAAACAAAAAGAGTTTATTGAGAGCCCTCACACCTAAATTTCAGAAGACGACCGAGAAAAGATGGCGCTGAGAAAACGTAGCATTATTTTGTGGAAAACGAACGATAACTCATACTTTAATTGAAAATTCGTCATTTTTAAGAGCTCAAAAAGTGCTTAAATATGAATTTTGCGATAGAAGCGATTATTTTATTCGTAAAGAGCATAAAAAAAGGTATTGAGTGGTATGTTCACTTTATTGGTAAGTCAATAAAATGGACAGTCATATATTCACCTATAATTTACCCAAGAAGCAATTATTGAATTATGAATTAGCATAAAAGATACAAAGTGATGTTTTCACTTTCATCCAAGCTAAATTGTGTATTCAACTGCAAATTTAACCATTGGAGTACACGTGATAACAGTGTTTAGCATATAAAACAATGTTTAGCATATATTATTACTTTATTCTTTTCATGCAGGACTTCGTGGCGCAACGGTAGCGCGTCTGACTCCAGATCAGAAGGTTGCGTGTTCAAATCACGTCGGGGTCAAATTTTTTAGTACGCGGTTTTTATTTGGCATAGTACTCCTGCATAAATGCGGATTTTTAGTGAATCCTTTCATTAAGAGTTCTTTCTTTTTCAAGTTTTGTTTCACAAAACCATATTAAATGATATAATTTTACAAATCTAGCACATAGCAAGCATAAATTACATAATATAAATAAAAACAATGCATGGATCTGTATAAATTAAGACTAATAGAAAAATCCATAAAATCAACTTTGAATGACGTTGAAATTTAATTTTCAAACCGATAATTGACTGAAAAAGTACTGGACGAAATAAGGAAACTTGAAAATGTCTGCATTCTGAGGACCAAAGGCCCGAGTTGCTGAAAATATGGGAGGGAAAAGAGCGGAAGGAGGTAACTAAATGATCGTGATGTTTAGAACTAGATAAAAGATTCGCAATTGAAGGGTAGACTGGATTTAAGTCCCATTCTTCCTTAAAGGTTGTTTCAAAGGTTCTTCTTTTACCAGTCAATTGATGTGGCTCCTATATGAATTTCTGTATTATGCCTGGCGGAAAAGTTAGGGATTTTGAGCGACGAAAGATTGTCTTTCCATATCCTTATAAGGTGCCCTCTAGGAATAGGGTGAGATCCATGTATACCTCCTTCAAATGCTATGTTTGGGGTAATAGTATTTGAAAGCTGTGATAATAGCTTTGAAGGCCGTCCTGTAGTGGTGGAGTCGGTCTTAATTTCAGCTTGGCAATACGGGACCAAGGGTTGGACCCGCGAAGCAGCAAGATTAGGCAACAAGCTTGACAGGGGCGCCATTTGGACCAGATCTTGGGGTGGGCATAAACTCCATCTTGCCCCCCCCCTCCCCGACTCACTTTGTGTCGCGTAATACCTTGCTTCAGCAGTTAACTCCTGGCTCAAACCCTTTAGATGGGTTGTCCTGTCGAGATGGTCGTCATGGATCACGACGAGTTCGCCGCTCTGCGTGGCATAGACGTCAAGCTCCAGCATGCGACAGCCGAGATCAAGTGCGCGTTCAAAGGAGGGCAGCGTATTCTCCGGCACCAACCCGGCAGCGCCGCGGTGGCCGATCACGACGAAGTTTCGATCTGTAGATTTTACAGCGTCCAAGTGGTTTGCCTGTGGGGACTCACGCAAGAGACTGCTAGAATACGCCGCATGGGCTATCAAGTGCTAGCAAGAAGACTGCGGCCCGCGGGGTTCGATGCCCTGGTCGGTCAGGATCATGTGGTGCGGGCCCTTTCACATGCCCTGGACACCGGACGCGTGCATCACGCGTATCTGTTTACCGGCACGCGAGGGGTGGGCAAAACAACCATCGCCAGAATTCTTGCCAAGGCGCTTAACTGTGAGCAAGGCGTATCTGCAAAGCCCTGTGAAGTCTGCTCCGTGTTCACGGAAATAAAAGAAAATCGATTTATCGATCTGATCGAGGTAGATGCCGCGTCACGCACGGGTGTCGATGACACCCGTGATTTACTCGAACACGCGCAATATATGACTTCGCGCGGTCGGTACAAGGTGTATCTCATCGACCAGGTGCACATGCTTTCTACGGCAAGTTTTAATGCGCTGCTCAAAACCCTGGAAGAACCGCCCGAACATGTGAAGTTCCTGTTGGCGACCACCGACCCGGAGAAAGTACCGGTGACGGTGCTCTCCCGTTGTCTTCAGTTTCAACTGAAAAACATGTCCAGGGGTACGATCGTCGACTATCTGAGCAAAGTTTTGAGCGACGACGCTGAAGATGAAGCCATTCAATTCGAAGAGGAAGCCCTGGAGATTATTGCGCAGAGCGCTCAGGGCAGCATGCGGGACGCGTTGAGTCTGACAGACCAGGCGCTTGCCTATGGCCAAGGACAGTTGAACGCCCGCGATGTAGAGGCGATGCTCGGTGTGGCCGGCAGTGGCGCTGTTGCGGCGCTGATAGACGGTCTTGTTGCAGGGGATGCTTCTGCGTTGCTGGCATTGTGTGCAGAACTTGAAGAAAAGAATGCCGACTTTACGGATCTGAATCGACGTCTGTTGCAGAACCTGCACAACATGGCTGTGAAGCTCGCTACCGGCGATGCAAATGTTCCGTTAGGTCCCGAAGAGATTCAGCTGTTCTATCAGATCGCGCTTACGGGATTAAAGGACATAGATTTTGCTCCGGAGCCGCGCACCGGTTTTGAGATGACGTTGCTGCGCATGCTGGCGGGATTTGAGATGCCGGACAGCGGCTGCGTCCGCCTTGACGGCGCTGACATTACCGCTCAGAGGGCCAATCAGCGTCCGGTCAATCTGATGTTCCAGTCCTATGCGCTGTTTCCCAATCTCACCGTTGCCAAGAACATCGCCTATGGCTTGGAAAACCGGAAGGTCTACTGTAGCAGATCAGCTAATGACTCCAAGTATCGATCGTAATATTTTAAAGAAAATTAAAGAAACTGCTTGTGAAGCTTTAAATGCACTGGATCTACATGAAGGACCTGGACATGTTGAGTTATTTGCGACAACAGATGGTGAAGTTGGTTTGGTAGAGGCAGCAGGACGTGGAGGTGGGTTCATGGTATTTGACCGTTACGTATCCCTTGCTTGTAATTATGATCTACCTACTGCCACTGCATTACAAGCTGTTGGTAAAGAACCACCGGTTATACAGAAGCTTGGTGAGAGTAAAAACTTTGTTTTATTAAATTCTTGAAATAAGTCTATGGTTCACCAGCAAATCAACCCACTTAATCGGCTGGTTATACTTCTAAAACTCACTTTTGTCAGCTCTGGATTGCCTCTTTTAGCCTGAACTCTAAATAAAATAGCAAACAACAACATCTAAATATTTCAAAAAATCAATTTGTGCTCCAAGCATCATTTCCTTCAACTAACAGTGCAGTTTGATTGCTTTCTGGATTCAAATTTTGCGCATTTGCTCTCATTTCCTGCCTGTCCGCTCTGCAGCACAAACAAAAAAACATACAGTTAAACACAAGAAAATAAAAGGAAAATACTCTTATTCTAATTCATAAATATGGGGCCAAATGAAAAGCATAACGTCCCCAAATGAGGGGAGAAGAGGTTGTAAGGTAGGACTTAAAGGAAACCATGGGAGGAGTGAAAAGTGTAAATATATTGGGGCGGAGACAGAGCGTGTGCACAGGTTTTGGCCTCAGGGTATTTAGTGTTCCAGTGAGATGTTAGTAACAGTAGAAGTAATTCAGTCATATTCAAAATATTTATCTTGCAGTTCCTCTCGCCAATGACAGACGCTCGTTTGGTAGCTCCTGATAGCCCAGTGAGACAGAAGAGTCTGTAGTCTCTTTCAGTTACAAGTTCAAACTTTGCAGCGTTAAGCACGTCTCATAACAAGGACTTGCAACTTATGTTTAATAGAAGTTTAGTAAATAAAGTAATCTAGTCATGGACAACAGAATTCAGAAAGTGGGATAGACTAGGTGCGACCTACAGAAGACAAGAGCTAGGCTATTTTAGCTTAATGTTTCCCTCCAAAAGCTATATAATTTACCCAAAAATTCGACTTCGAGGTAAGGATAGACTCTCCTAATCTTGACACAATGAGTCCAATGGTTGAATGAGTTTTTTTCTAACAGCAACACTTTCTCAAATACGACCTATCGCGTCAACAGGATAAGAAAAGATTTCACCAATTTTCTACAGCCAAAACCTATCACGGACAAATGCTAGAATCAACAACACCTAAGTCTACGTCTGCAGGAAACGTATTGGCAAAATGAGGGGAAAAAATGACTTCAGGAAGCCTAATAACAAAATTATGTACTTGTATGAAACACCCCCTACCTAATATTCTTCATCTAAGTAGAATCTAAGTATTAACGTTTTTTTTACAAACACATTGGAGTTTTTGAGGCGAATGTCGGCATCAATGTACATCGTCCGAAACTTATAGACCGTGACGATTTTACGGTCCTTACCGAGCCTTTTGGCAAAGTAGAGCACCGGTCCTTTCGAGTCTAACTTAATGATCAGAGCAATCAGGAGAAAAACTGGGGACAAAATGAGAATGACAAGTAGAGAAAAAAGGATGTCAAAAGTCCGTTTTAGCTGAAGCGAAGCCGACTTTTTTTGGGTTGCGGTTACCGAAGAGTGATTCATCGCATCGATTTTCATTATTCGAGGTAGATCCCACTGTGTCAGATTTTTCAGTAAAAATCCAGGGTTTCAATAATTCACGGCCTTCTGTTAAAATTTGGATAAAAAAATATATAGGATTTCTCATGAAGCGTTTTCTTTTATTTGTCTTAGCTCTATTTTCTTTTACAGCTCTTTATTCAGATGAATTGATTTACCGCATTGGGCATGGGACCCTCGAGGAAAGCGCGCAAGGAACGATCCTTCGTCTTGAAGGAAAACCCTATGATAGGGGGGTCCAACACGGGACGCTTCTCAAAGAAAAGATTCAAGCTAATGTTGAGGGATTTATCGATGCTCCTGGACTAGACCAAAGTCCCCGTGTGAAAGCTTTTCATGCCCATCTCTCAACGTTACTGGCTTCTATTCCTTCTCACTACCTTGAGGAAATGCGAGGCGTAGCGTATGGAGCAGATGTCCCATTTGAAAAGATTTTAATGCTCAACTTGTTCCCTGAGATGTTCCACTGCATCGGTCTTACCGTTCAAAATGAAGCGACGTTTGACCACTCTCTCTACCATGTGCGTGTTCTTGATTATGGAGCTGTTTTGGGGTTACAGCATAGCGCCATTCTCATGGTCGTGAAACCCGAAGATAAGCACGCCTTTGTTTCCGTTGGGTATGCCGGCTTTATTGGGAGCGTCACCGGCATGAATGAAAAGAAAATTGCCATGGGCGAAATTGGTGGAGATGGCTACGGGCACTGGAACGGCATTCCGATGGCTTTTTTGATCCGTGAAGTTCTAGAAAATAGTGCAACCTTAGAAGAAGCAAAAGAGCTTCTCGACAATGTTGCCTATTGCAGCGACCCCTACCATTGTATGGACGGGGCGGACGCAGCGGTAATTCTCACCGAGTGGAACCAGTTCCGGGCATTGGATCGGGATCGGATGAAGAGTTTGCTCAAGCAGCCAATACTGGTTGATCTGCGCAATATTTATCCTCTGGAAGAAGTCGAAGGATTTGATTATCATTCGATTGGACGACCGGTCTAATTTATTTAAAGAGCCGAATAAAAGATTTTAGACAATAACAGCTTGAAAAATCATTTTCTGAATTAACCCAACCGAAACATACTGAACCGGAAATTGATACCGGTCATATTGAGAGTTTGCTATAGTCCAACGGCATTTCGCACAATGAAGGGGGCTGAATATACAGATTACCGGTAAGATAGCTCAGCATGGGCAAAAACCTGCCCTGGTAGGAGGTAACTGGCATACAAAAAAAAATTTCAATACCATATACTGTCGGACCTTTTTGACAGAGGAATTTTGGCTGATACCACCTAAAAGACCCAAGGTATATCTCAATCATTTATGAAGATATCACTTCTTGGATAGTGTAAGTCGGTAAAGACAATCTTACATATACAGGGTGCATAAACATCCCATATAATTAAAGAAACAGGATTCTTATGTTTCCACAATTTGAATTTATATATTTTAAGCGCTTATCTTAGCTCTCTGATCTCCGCTTGAACAGAATAAAACTGTGCGTCCATTTCAACAATGTCAAAGAAACATACTTTCAAATGCATTTAACAGTCATGTAGCTCCAATATTGTAACGTCTTTGCTAACTTTGAGTTGCTCAGATGAGGTAAGTTAGATGAGTTAGAAAGAGGTCCTCGGATGGGCGCCCGTTAGGTAATATGGTATGGGAAGGTCCCTCTGTACTTCTCTTCAGCTCTGGATAGTAGCAAAATTATTTTATTAACGCCAGTGATAATAGGACGTCAGATAATGTTCAATTTTTATACAAATGACAGCATGAACACTCCACTCAAACAGCGAACTAAAAACAGACACTGCAGAAAAGGGGTTTGAATTATGGAGAGTAAAATTTTGGACGAAGATTCATTTTAAAAATCCTCAATATTCCGTTGTATATCTTCTGTTAAAGGAGCAAGAACAGCTATTTCGTTGGTAAAATTGCAGTCGTTGAATCGTCCCTGAGAGTTTAATTGTACATTGCTACAGAATTTGCACGGTCCCAAGATAAAGTCTATAACTCAGGCAAATAAAACTGGGTTAAGGAGGTATCCTTCCCTGGCACCAGATTCTACAGTAAACCACTGTATGTTCATGCTCAGTCTCTAATACACCCAACTGTCCTTCATACAAGGCTTGATCGTCTTTATAATTTTTCGAGGGATTCCATATAGTCAACAAATTCCCATGTAGCTCTGTAATGGAATGGACCAAGGGCTTTGAAAAATTCTATGAAAACCAAGATGACCTTTACACGCTATTCGTTTACATGCTATTCTAAGCAGTACCCAAAGGCCGAGGCTCGGACTTGTATGATCCACATGATCCATTTGATCCATTTGGTCAAAAACCGTCAAAAACCAATTGGTCATTTGGTCAAAAACATGATCCATTTGACCAAAAACCGTGCTGTTGGTCTCTTAGTACAGGATCTTCTTGAGCCTCTACTAAGCTTGACATACAGTTTGACCGAAGATATCAATTTTAACCGTCTGGATTATTACTCATCTCCAGTTGTTGCATACAAAATTTTTTCTTTTCTTGAAAATTTTGACGATTATAACTTTCTTCCATTCGGATGGGAGAGCCTCAGCACTTCAGACACTCGTCAGCAGTTTAAGGAAGAAGTTTTCTAATTGTCTTTTTGCCAAATTTATCGAGGTCTGGTGGGATGCCGTCGTAACCAGCTCCCCTTCCCGTTCTTAAGTATTACTATAATAATTGGCTGAATTATGCATGACTGCTTTCACTTTTCTGTTCTTGGCATAACTTATATAACTAATTCTTCTTGGATTTAACTTACTTTCCCTAACCTAAAAACTCCAATATTGAGTTATTAACGTCACTCCTCCCTTCCCCATAAAAAACAAAATATATCAGCTGTTTTCATTGGAATTTTGGCTATAAGCGATTTTATTTAATACTTACTCGCTTGCTATGACTGTAGACAATAAGATTCGTGATCCTTTCTGTCTGAAAAATACCAAGACCTTCTTGCTCTGTATCAATATGTCTAGCTACTTATAAATTCCCTGAATTTGCTTAAGGGAATAGCTATCCAGCCAATCAAGTTCCAGCAAAAATTAAAAAATACTTTTTAAATTTTGCTACTTCTACTCTTGCATGTTTGACTTTAAAACTTGCTCCATAATAAAATGTTAGCTTTTATATTGAAAGTTTTGCTTTACCAGATAACATTTTATCCTTTACTTCAATTCAGACCCTCTCACTCGCCTCAGTTACTATGTCTGCACACAACAAGGTTCATGATCCCTTTAACCTGAAAAGTGCCAAGACCTCCTCCCTTCTATCGACACATCCAACTAATTGTAAATCCCAGGAGTTTAATTAAGGGAATAGCTATCCAGTAAATCAACTTCTGGGAAAAATAGAAACTACTTTATAAGCTTTACTATTTATATTCTTGTGTGTTTTCCTTTAAAACTTGCTCCAAACCAGGCCCCCAACTTTAATACATCTGATTTCCAATAAGATTTACCACAAACATTTATTTTGGCAACACTGACCTATTTGTAGATTATGTTTATTTGAAGAAATAGATTTTAAGATCTCCATAAAATTGTTTGCTGAAATAGAAGGAGAAAATTCTAATTTAGGAAATTCTTACAAGGTTGCTTTTTACAACATCCCATGATTGTTTTCAGGCAGCAAAATTAACAATATGCTTGCCTCAATTAAGACTAATTATTTATCCATGCAGGTCCTGTAGGCGAGCCTATGTGCTGTTTGCTAAGGTTTTGTTAATTTGGGAGCAGCTGAAACCCCTCTCTGTAAAAACTGCTGCAAACTTCTGTTAGGAGAAATATGAATTGTCACTTAGAAAATTGTAAATCCACCGCTGTATAAACTCTAGCACTTCAAGGAAGGTCTTAGTCTGTCATTGCAATCAATGTGTTAACAGGTCTTAACATTTCTATATCAAATTCTTAATCCTCATCCAAGTTTGTACCAGATAAGTATCCAAAGAGTTGCAAAAGACTTCATATAGCCTATTGAAAGATTAGATCATGCAATTAAAATTTCACCTGCCCTTCCTTAACTTTATCACCCATTAAAGCTTTAACAAGTTTTACCTTTGAGGGCCCTGTAAAAACCCCCCCCCCCCCCCCCCACACACACACACATATCCTTCTTCTGTCCCTTTAGCAAACAGCGGTGCGATTTTTATAAATATAGCTCATTCACCCTTCATCTCAACGCTAGCATTATCGGTGTACCAATCCACCAGATCGCCGTCACAACGCAGGATCCAAGTGCAGCCGTCTTTTTCTCCAGCCGTGAAATCGCCGTGACGCACGCCAGCTGGGCGGAAAAAATATTGCCCCGGCGTCATAAAGCCAAAGTTGTAGTCAAACTCGCCTTCCAGGCAATAGGCTTCTTCAAACACTGGGTGGTGGGCCAACGGATGCTCGCGCCAGCCTGGCTTGGCCTTGATCAAGCGCGTATAGAATCCCGTCTCAGGATCACGCCAAAGCAGTTTGATAAACAGGCCAGGTACCGGCGTGCCGCCGCGCTCAAAGTCCATAGGGCTTCCGTTGGTGGGGTCAATCACGTCGTACCAATCCATGTCGGCGGTGCGCTGGATGACCAGGCGCGAGTCTATGGCGTTGTCGACACCGACTTCAAAAGACCAGTCACCGTACTCGCGAAACAACAGGATTTGCGTTCCGGCGTCAACGCTCATGGCAGGCGTTGGCACGCCGCGTGGGGCGCACCAGTAGGCACCCTTTTCCAGCACTTCTTCGCCGAGCTGGACACGGCCTTCAAGCACAAACCACTCGGTTTGCGCGGCATGCTGGCCGGCTGGGCGTTGCCACGCCGTCAGAAACTCCACGGCGGTCGAGGCTGCACCGTTCTCCTCGTCATAAGTCAGGTTGCGCTGTCGCGCTTCGCCGTCGCCAACGGGCAGCTCCGCGGGATGCCAAAGCAGGTCTTTTTCATCAACGAGTTCAACGTGTGGGCGCATGACAATATCCAATCTGTTAATCGACGCCACAAAGTCTAGCCGCCACTATTAGCAATTAATAGTTTATGTTTTTTAGTTTATACTTTAATGATTATTAATGCATAAGTTTGCCCGTGGAAAGTCAGCTACTCACCCGACTAGGCACTCTGCGTCAGCTTCAGATTTTTATGACGGTTGCGCAGCACGGTTCCATGACCCGAGCTGCCAATGAACTGCATCTGACCGATTCAGCCGTCTCGCTACAAATTCGCAATCTGGCCGATGCGCTGGGCATGCCGCTGCATGAGGTCATTGGCAAGAAGCTGTACCTGACCGACGCGGGTCACGAGCTGTTGAGGACGGGCGAGCAGATTTTCACCGCCATTCGACGCCTCGATGAGTCCATCAACAACCTCAAAGGTCTCACTGCCGGCAAACTCAGGATTATGGTGGTCACCACCGCGAAGTATTTTCTGCCGCGGATTCTCGGTCCCTTCTGCCGTGAATATCCGCAAATTGACGTGGAGTTTCACGTCGGCAACCGCGCCCAGGTTATCGATCGTTTGAACGACAATCGGGATGACCTGTACATCTTTAACGACCTGCCGGAAGTCCGCGAAGTTGAGGCGTATCGCTTTTTGCCCAACCCGCTCGCCGTGATCGCCTCCAGCCGCCACCCCCTGGCCGGTCGCAAGCGTGTGACCTGGTCGGACCTGGCGTCCGAGACTTTTTCTCACTTCTACTAAACAACGACACATCAAGAAGTTTGAAGGGCTAGTACAGAAAATGTCAAAGGACGAAAACATTGTAAGACCTTGTCCACGACCCGAGAATCTCTTCTGAAAAGGGGACTCAACTTCTCAGCTACTCCAAGGTCCATACCGGCCAAAGAAATCATCTCCAAAATAGAGACCGCCGTCAGGGATCTGCCGAAAAGTGAAGCAGACACTGTCAGAGCAAAAGCAAGTTTCATACTTCAGGCAGCTACCGTTCCCGACGACAACCTCACAAGAGCAGAAAGACGTTCCATAAAGGACCTTCAGGCAGACAGTAGTGTCATCATCCTCCCAGCTGATAAAGGTCGCGCCACAGTAATCCTTGACAAGGACGACTACGTAAGGAAATGTGAAGAACATCTTACCGAAGGACCATACAAAGTTCTAAAGAAAAGCCCAATGGAAAGCATAAAGAGGAAAATCAGTACCATCTTGAGAAAGCTGAGAGACAGTGACGTTATTAACAACAGACTCTACTTTAGACTAAAGCCCAAAGATTCTCCTCTACCACGATTCTATGGTTTACCCAAGGTCCACAAGGAAAGCGTTCCGATCCGTCCAATCGTTTCATTCTCGGGATCCCCACTACACTCACTCTCCTCACACGTCGCTGACATCATATCACATTACACAAGACAAACAGATCAACATTGCAAAAACTCATCCGAATTCGCAAGCTTCATCAAACAGCAGATCATACAACCGAGTCAAATCATGGTTTCTTTTGATGTCACGTCCCTGTACACCAACATTCCAATAGACGACAGCATATCCATCCTCAAAGATCTTTTGGAGAACGACTCTACACTTTCGTCTAGAACCCGCCTTGGCCCACATGACGTCCTTGAAATACTAGAGTTCCTGCTACGTGAAACCTGTTTTATGTTCAATGACACAGTTTACAGTCAGACAAACGGAGTACCGATGGGAGCCCCGACGTCATCAGTGGTAGCCGAAATTTTCATGCAAGCTTTCGAGAAAACTGCACTCACAACAACAGATACTCCCCCCGTCATCTGGGAAAGATATGTCGACGACGTCTTTGCAATAATTGATAAACAACATCTAGAAAGTTTCTTCCACCACATCAACACTCTGCACGCAGACATTAAGTTCACAGTTGAGAAAGAGGATGGAAGCCAATTGCCATTCCTAGACACATTAATTCAAAGGAAGGAGGACAAGACCATTGCAGTAAGGACATATCGGAAACCCACCCACACTGAACAGTACCTTCACAACAGCTCCCATCACCCAATCTCTGCAAAACGCAGCGTCATATCCACTCTTTTCAGAAGAGCACAAAATATTACCACGGAAGCGGATGATCTCAAGCAAGAAGAAGAACATCTAACAAGTGTACTTGCGTCAAATGGATACAGTAAAAATGACATCAGGCAGACCCTAAACAGACAAAGGAGACCAGAACCAGAAACCAACCCGGAGCCATAACTGTTGCATTTTTGTTCTAGCAGTAGCTCTTAAGGTGATTCTTATTGCCCAGCAATAAACAGCATCATGATTTTTCCTGAAACCTATAAAAAAATATATTTGAATATGAGGGAGTATAGAATATTGCATTGATAAGTTAATGTCAAGCATTAAAATAATCAATTAAAAAGATATGGAAGTATTACAGCAAATTTTCTGTACAAAGTAAAACAGTTATATTTCTTCAATTACTATTAATTAGTGATACCATCTGATAAATGAAGACTTCAGTGGGAGCTATAGGAAAGATACAATGAAAGCATTTGTAAAGATCCGTGACGAAAGACAGGTTTGATAAAAATAATCCTGCCAATATGTCGAAGTAGAGAAGACCTGATACTCTAAATACTACTTGACACAAGATAAAGGCGGATCTGGAGAATTTAAGAAATAGTACTCTTAAAACCCGCAATATGTAGTTGTCAGAAACATTTCGGTCATTGGTTAGTCTCGATAGTGTATCGCAAGTAGGATGGTAGATATGGAAAATCATAACAAGCAAAGATCAAATATTACCTGTTGTTCCTCCTGATGTTTTTGTACCACGGTTAATTGTCATTTCAATTGCTTTGTCGGCTTCAATTCTACCGAAAGTATTGACGTTCTAGAGAGTTGAACAGGAAATTTCCCTTTCATAAATTCTTCGTAAACGTAAGTGTATCTTGTTTTTAAGTTTGTCATGCCCACGAAATGTAGAGTAAGATAACGAGCGTAATTTTGTCTATCATTTGAAAAAGCCCATTGAAGTAGACGTTCTATCGAGTCAGTGTAAAGACTCCAATTGCCTGTCCTTGTAGCATATAAGATTGAAAGTAGAGTCTTAATCATATCCAGAAATGTCTACCAGAATCTCCACAACGAACTGTTTGCCGACAAAGTTTTGGGTAGGCGCAAAGGTCCTGAACATATGTCTTGAACGCACCCGAGAAAATTAAGCTATCAACTGCACCCTGAAAACAAGTTTCAATGTGAGGCGGTGTCACTTGGTTATCATGCTCGATTTTATCAAGGAATAATGACCACAACGCTTCATACATTATCTTATAGGCTCGGATACCTCGATTATAGTGTTTTCCACGCAAAACCCAATCTATCGATCTTTCGGCAACAACTTCCAATTGAACTAATATATCTTTTAAACCGGCGTCCCCAAATGTTTTCCCAATAACTCCTAAAAACATCAGGATGATATGAAATGTTCCCATCGTCAAAAACAGTGTCTTAAATTTTTATGGCTCCTTTAATTTTATTTCAGTTGCTTTAGAGTATATAGCTTGATCATAAACACACACAAGCACCGGTACATTAATCAGTTCTCTTATACAAAGTGCTATTTCCATTAAATGTTAGATAGTAGACAGTTCTGTAGCAGGAGAATCCAAGTAATCTAAACAATGAGTACAGTCTCTCCATTTCTTCTTAGCATAATATTGTATCCTGTCCAACTAGGTATCGATATGATGCCATAAAATACTTTCTTTTCTGTTATTATTGCCGGATTTTTTGCCATTTGATTTTTAGTTTCTCTTCTAAAGTAGTCACATGTCAACGTTCATGTCAAACAAAATAAAGATATAGAAATATTTAGATTGTTGTTAAAGAAATAGTTTCTGTTAAAAGTTAGTGAATTCTGTGCAAGAGGATAAAATTAAAAAGAAAGAGTTTACAGATTTTGACTCAAACGCGAATTAAGTAGCGAATTGATAGATAGTAAAAGCAAACCTATCGCAGACAAAAATGTAAGATATTAGTCAAGAACATTGGACATATGATGGACACGACAAAAGAGGTAAAACATAAAAACTCATTTTCGAATTTTTTCACTTTTGTACGTATAGTGTGTGATGACGTCATAGTGAGAAATATATAATTATACGGCCAAAGATTTAGAAAAAAATGGTCCATTTTATGCATTTTGAATCAAGTGATGTGCAGTAATTTTGAATCAAGTAATGTGCAGTAATTTAAGTTTACATACTGGAAGAAAGTAAAGTCGCGCCGTGCATTTCAGAAGTCCAAAAAAGCACGCCTAGGATAAGTTTAAATTATTGTAGGCTGCTTCCATTCCATTCAGATGACGGTAAGAGCAACACTGATGACATACTGAGTTATTGTAATTTTATTGTTATTGTCCTTTTATAGCTCTTTACATAAACGCAATTTTCATTACGTTAGTTTCGTAATATAGGTGATGGAATGTAAAACAAAACTTAACTTATAATCACTTTCACCTGTTTTTTCTGGTATTATAACAAGGACGTAATCGGGTGTCTATTTATGAGTCTCTTCACATACATTTCTTTTGCGATTTTACATTACCAGAATCTAGACAAAAATTAGTTATAGCACGTTTTATTTTTGCTTTACAGCACATTATACTACCTGTACAACTAAAGTATAGGAGTATACGTCAGTTCCACATGTGATAAAGTGATCTGTAAAGAGGAAATAAACTAGGACAGGTTTCTAGGGTCGTGTAGGATGTATGTACCAGTATAAACGTATTAAGCTATTCTGTAAGCGAGATTTTTCCCACATTTCTTACAAACACACTGTTCGTACGTTGAACTTAACCGTAAGGAAATTTAGCTCAACTCCTTTTGAACTTGTATCAAAAGATTTGTAACATTTTTAGGTAGGTACTGCTTTTCTTTTGATAGGTAAGAGACTTTCGATATATTCCAATCGACTCTTCGATTCTTATTCTACTGGGTCAGATCCCAATAGAATCTAATTGGAAGTGAATGGGATTGAAATAGATCCAATCTCCTTTTCAATGTGTTTATACGCAATCCGACTCTCGTGGATTCATTAACTTGTACCAGATTGAAATAAGCCAAACCAACTATTTATTTCATTACTACTGGTAATAAATGGTAATACCGTAAATGTTCATGGTTGCTAGGCTTTTCTTTTTGTACATTGCATGTATCTGTTCAGCCTACATCCACAGTTACTGATATGGATCCACTGAGTCTATTGCATTTGTTTACTTGAGTTTAAAATATGATCGTGAGGGTGACTAGTGCCTTAATATATCGTTGATGTTAACATTTGTTCGTTAAAATCTAAAGGTTATGTAAGCTGGTAGCCTAGTCCTTCATGCCTTATCATTGTAAGTAGCCACAGATAGTGATATGGATCCACTGAGTGTATTGCATGTGTTTATTTGAGATTGAAATATGATCGTGAGGGTGGCAAGTGCTTTGATATAACGTTGACGGTAAAGATTTTTGTTAAAATCTAAACGTTAAGTGGGCTGGTCGCCTAGTTCTTCATGCCTTATCATTGTAAGTAGCCACAGTTACTGACATGGATCAAATGAGTGTATTGCATGTGTTTATTGAAGATTAAAATATGATCGTGAGGGTGCCAAGTCCTTTAATATAACGTTGACGGTAACATTTTATTGTTAAAATCTTAACATTAAGTAAGCTGGTAGCCTTGTTCTTCATGCCTTATTATTGTAAGTACCCACAGTTACTGACATGGATTGACTGAGTGTATTGCATGTGTTTATTTGAGTTTAAAATATGATGGTGAGGGTGCCAAGTGCTTTAATATAGCGTTGATGGTAGCATTTTTTCGTTAAAATCTGAACATTAAGTAAGCTTGTAGCCTAGTCCTTCATGCCTTATCATTGTAAGTACCCACAGTTACTGATATGGATCCACTGAGTGTATTGCATGTGTTTATTTGAGTTTAAAATATGATGGTAAGGGTGCCAAGTGCTTTAATATAACGTTGACGGTAACATTTTTTCGTTAAAATCTAAACTATAAGTAAGCTGGTCGCCTAGTTCTTCATGCCTTATCATTGTAAGTACCCACAGTTACTGATGCGGATCCACTGAGTGTATTGCATGTGTTTATTTGAGTTTTAAATATGATGTTGAGGGTGCCAAGTGCTTTAATATGTCGTTGATGTTAAGATTTTTTTGTTAAAATCTAAACGTTAAGTAAGCTGGTAGCCTAGTTCTTCATGCCTTATCATTGTAAGTACCCACAGTTACTGACATGGATCATATGAGTCTCTTGCATGTGTTTATTTGAGATTAAAATCTGACCGTGAGGGTGCCAAGTGCTTTAATATAACGTTGACGGTAACATTTTTTCGTTAAAATCTAAACTATAAGTAAGCTGGTCGCCTAGTCCTTCATGCCTTATCATTGTAAGTAGCCACAGATAGTGATATGGATCAACTGAGTGTATTGCATGTGTTTATTTGAGTTTAGAATATGGTGTTGAGGGTGCCAAGTGCTTTAATATAACGTTGACGGTAACATTTTTTCGTTAAAATCTAAACGTTAAGTAAGCTGGTACCTTGGTCCTTCTTTCCTTATCGTTGTAAGTACCCACAGATATTGATACGGATCCACTGAGTGTGTTGCATGTGTTTATTTGAGTTTAAAATATGATGGTGAGGGTGCCAAGTGCTTTAAGTACATTAAATCAAACTACTTGAGGCCAGGGTAAACCTTGTGATGACTCTTCATACAAGTAAAAGTGTGAGGGTCACCGAGCGAGTAGGCTAACTATTTGCAGTGTTCTGCTGCGTAACCACAATGCCTGGCGCCATGGCCTGGATACTTCATATTGCCTAGGCTATATATACTGTAAGGTAGTTGTTTATTTGCGACAACGTATAATAAAATTCGAAAGAAAGGATAGCGATACACAACATAGTTTTTAAATGTTAAGTATACGTTTTATACAGATAAAATGACGCTCATCAACACATAACGAAATATTACGTTAAGCTGGTGGTGGCCGTAGTGGACCGTTTAACGCAGATATTTTTAGTGCAAGTGCGGACACAAAGAAAACAGTATCGACCAAAAACAAATCTATAAGCAAAATGCTCGTAAGATAAGAAGATCTTACCTCTGCAATTCCTTTCGCTCTTTCGAACATAATGTCTGAAAACAATCCATAAATTACAACTTTCTTATCCATATCAACATTAGGCGCCATCTTTCAACTCTCCAAAATGCGTTTCCTCGACAACAGTGTTTCATGTTGAAAAAGAGATCACAGAGATGGGGGGCATAAAAGTACGAGCCATGGACACAAGCGATTAGTGCGGACCAGACTGGCAAAGACAGAAATAAAAAATTTGCTTCTAATCTATACATATACAATCCTATGACCGCAAACACATTGCGCCTCCTTCTTTGGCTACAAGCACGAGCCACAACGGCCTAGGTTACGTAGGGGTAGTGAAATACTCAGTACTGCGAAAGTATTTTCTACGAATTACCACAAACATTTCAAAACCTTTGGAGTTATCCCCCTTGAGCTGCTATTAAGTAATCCATTTACCCAGTGGCGGTTTTAAGGGGGGCAGAGGGGCCACGGCCCCAGGCCCCGCGCTTTTTGTGTCCAGAAGGGGGCCCCGCGGTTGAGGAAAAAGGAGGTACTCAGAAGTACTTAGAAATTCAACGATGTTAGGGGTTGTCAGAAATACGATGATATTAGTGATTCTCAAAAATACAATGATATAGATATTACTCAGAAATACAATGATATTAGTGGTTCTCAAAAATAAAATGATATAAATAGTGCTTAGAAATATAGTGAAATTAGTGGTTCGCAGAAGTTTAATGATATTAGTTGTTCTCAGAAATACAATGATATTAGTAGTACTCAGATTTAGTAGCACTCAGCAAGAAGTACCCAGAAATTTAAAGAAATTGTACCGGTATCGTAGAAATATATGAATGCACACTGTGCTTTTGCTTTGGTGCGGTTTTTGCTTGCAACCAGAATATCTATGCTTTATTCCTCCTCTCAAGTCCTCCACGCCTTGTATTATAGTCACGGAGGACAATTATTACGCATATTTTAGAAAATTTTATTTTGAAAAGAGCTGGAAAGTTAAATTCAAAAAGTAAGTAGTTTAAGTAATAACTGCCTCATATACCTACTATACCCATAGATTGCAAACGAAGCTAAAATGATGGCGACTTAGCTCGGTCGGTAAAGAGCAAGCTGAAGGTTGATAATGGAGAGTACACGCTCTGCCGTTAATCTGAAAACACCTACTGTAAACCATGCAGAAAATGGGTAGCTGGTGTTATCTCTAAGATTTAAGTTGTCAAGGGAAAAATGGTCACCTTACCTCACAATACCGTTCCTCAAGGCATATAATTCTCTACCGAATGATAAATATTGTAAACTTTCCTCTTAATAAAGAGCAAAACAGTACTATGAGTAGAGAATTTAATACATTAAGAAAATTTATTATAAACCAAAAGCACCATAGAACAAGGACCAAGACAAAATAAATCCCCTCGTAAACGACCAAGCATTTCAATGTTAATAAATGGTTAAAAGAGATGACATCTTTTCTGTGATCATATCTTAATGGATGCATGTATAAACCATGTTATTAATACTATAATCTTGCCATCACATTTTGTTTGTCAGGTTTGGAAATAGAAATAAACTACCAGGCGTATTAGGCATTGCCATTTTAAAAAATCAACTAAGGAAAACAGTTTCAAAATAGCCACTCTAGATACTTGTCATTCTAATAAGTTTGTGGAGGTAAAGCTTATTACCTAGGTAAGGATGTTTATAAAGTTGAAATTCGGAATGTGTAGCAAAGAAAGTTTATATGATTAATCAAACAAGATACAGTAATTTAGTAGCCTGAAATCCTTTGCAAAGAATTCTTAGGTTTGAAGTACTCCACTCTAAGTGCCTGTGCTACTATACCTACCTTAAGTGAAGTGCTCTTATACATCGGCAGAGGAAGCGGCTGTGAGTGGCTAACAGCTGAACATTGACACATATGAACATTGCGTGTCGAGTCTAGAAAGTGAAGCAATACGCAAGAGACAAAACTATGCCCTCATGCAAGAAGAAGAGTACAAATATTATAAGTCTTTTTTTACACAAAGGAAGCGGGAATAAAATGGTTATAGCCCGAAAAAGTTGTAGCCCTCTGAAGCCAAGATACTTTCCCGCCCCTAATGAGTTGTTGAGAAAATATTATCAAAGCTTTGTCTCCTCGTAGAAATTGTGTAATTCTGACTGTAATAGTATAAACTTTTGCTTAGTAAGACATTCTTTATAATGTCTCCATTTCCAATTCTTATAGAAAGAGTCATGTAAATTATTCATTTAAGCCAAGGTAGAAGACTAACGCATCTTTTGAGGGAGCTAGACGCAACACACGTGATATTACGTCTAATCAATAATTTGACGTCACAAGTATATTTTCGGAATGTTTATAAAAGAATGCCACAAACGCTATGACTTTACTGCACTATGGTTCTTACCGAGTGTAAGTAGGCTATAGATTTCCTGTTGTTCATATTTTTAATATAACAAGAGGAAACAAGCAGAGAAAGAAAATTATGGGTCAATATAGTACCCTAAGTGAGAAAGATGTAGGAGGGAAAGAGAAAAGATGCCAAAAGAGCTTATCCAGTGCTTATCGGAATATGTAAGATGGTATATCCCGCGCTCATTAGAATATGTAAAATGGTTTATCCCGCGCATACCGGAATATGTAAAATGGTTTATCCCGCGCTTATCGGAATATGTAAGATGGTATATCCGGCGCTTATCGGAATATGTAAGAGTTTATCCCGCTTATCCGAATATGTAAAATGGTTTATCCCACTCTGCGCTCATTGGGAGCTTACTGAAGCTGAAGATTTAACACAATGTTATTAGAATATGTGAAGTGAACCATTCCGCGTTTACTAGAATTTGTCAAATGATTAGTCCGGAGCTTATTCAACTCCCTAGCTATACTTAATAGCCAACAGACCAAAAAGCAGTTAAATTCAAAACACCTTAAACGGTTTGACAGATATTATCTCAGGTTCTTCATGTTTATTACGTGAAAAGGTGTTTATTATACCAAAGTTGACTGCCTAATATTAATTAGTAATTTGAGGTGAATTAATTACAAATTGGAAAACTAATTATTATACCTGTACATTTCTTTCAGTCAGATTTTGTATTGTACCCCAGCCGGATGTCACCCCACACTCAGCTGTTTGCCTTCAAATTGGTCATTACTTCCAACCATAAATCTGTTTAGGGTTTCAGCACTATATCCAGACCGGAAATTAAATTTTAAGATAGGGATCTCAACTTCATGGGCTATTACATCCACGATGGTTATAACTCTTTGCTTGTTATATATGAGAGGTAAAGCTTGAAAACTTGTTCCATTGGGGAAACTGTTTCCCTTCTGTTCATTGAGGTTACGTTTCAGAAACGGTAGCAAATGATTACAACGCCAGCAACCAAAACTTGAAATGTATAACCTAAGTGTAGAGAGCAAAGTTTGATGTCTTTTAAAACGCGGTTTTGCGAATAGCGTACACATTTTTTTTATTTAACCAACCCAGTCGCTAAGGCTTCAGCCCTCAAATGAGCCAAAAAGTTAAGCGACTTGCTTAACAACCTTCAGCCCTTACAGCTAGTTGGCAACTTTTTTCGCAGAACAAAATTAGAAAATTTTCTTAGAAATAACGAAAGAAGATTTTTTTTCTGATTTGAAACAAATACCTTAGGGTACCTTGTTACTTTCGTGTTGCCAATGTGTGGACGTGTGTGAAATTTTTCGGTGATTTCATGATTTGGCATCACAGAGAAAAATAACCTCAGCAACATGTTAAGCAACTTTAGCCCAGAAAGTGCATCATACTGTTAGCAACCTTAGCTCTGAAAGTATATCATACCCTTAGCAACCTTATCCCTGAAAGCATATCATACCCGTCACAACCTTAGCCCTGAAAGTATATCATACCCTTAGCAACCTTAGCCATGAAAGTATATCATACCCTTAGCAACCTTAGCCATGAAAGTATGTCATACCCTTAGCAACCTTAGCCCTGAAAGTATATCATACCCTTAGCAACCTTAGCCATGAAAGTATATCATACCCTTAGCAACCTTAGCTTCAATTAACATAACAAAGTACATTATTGAATAAATATATTAAGGTTCAAATATTTCCATACATTATGTAAACCAGTTAATGTATAATAAACTGTTTCAAGTCAAAACTTTGGTCTTTGAAATGCAACTCGTACAGTAAAGTTTGCACAATTCCTGACATTGTACCGACGTTACTGCTATTATGAAAAGTATACTGAACGTGTGGGCTCAAATAGTTTTACTTTAAAATTAGATTTCTTGCTCTTAACATTCAAAAAAAAAAAGAAATTCATAAAACTTGGACATTTCATTTCATATTTCAAACTAAACAATGGTTGAGGAGGTGTTTGATAGAATAGCTTTTCTGTTGTAGATCAATGTGAGTTTTTCTTTACATGAACTGACGGCAAATTGCGCAGTGTCGTTTCCACCAATGCAGATAAGTTGATGAAACAACTGCTACTATGTAAACTATATTGAACGTGTAGGTTCAAATAGTCTTACTTTGCAATTACAGCTCTTGGTGTTACACTGAAGAGAAAATAAATTCACAAAACTTGTACATTTCATCACATATTCAAAACTAAACAATGGTTAAAGAAGTTTTAAGTAGAATAGCTTGGGTCTTGTAGATCAATGTGAGGTTTTGTTTGAATGAACTGCAAATTGCGCAGCATCGTTTACACCATTGCAGCTATGTTGATAAAATAACTGCTATTATGAAAACTATACTGAACATGTAGGTTCAAATAGTTTTACTTTACAATTAGAGTTCTTCCTGTTACATTCACAAGAAAATAAAGTCATAAAACTAGTACATTTCATTAAATATTCAAAACTAAACAATGGTTGAAAAGGTGTTTGATAGAATAGCTTTTGTGTTGTAGATCAATGTGACTTTTTGTTTGAATGAACTGCAAATTGTGCAGTATTGCTTCAACCAATGCAGATACGTTGATGATATAACTGCTATTATGTAAACAATACTGAACGTGTAGGTTCCAATAGATTTATTTTGCTATTAGAATCATTTCTGTTACATTCACAAGAAAATAAAGCCATAAAACTAGTGCATTTCATTACATATTTAAATCTAAACCATGGTTAAACAGGTGTTAATAGTATACCTTTGGTTTTGTAGATCAATGTGACTTTTTGTTTGAATGAACTGCAAATTGCGCAGTATCGTTTCCACCAATGCAGATAAGTTAATGATGTAACTGCTATTATGAAGACTATACTGAACGTGTAGGTTCAAGTATATTTACTTTGCTATAAGAATTATTGCCCTTACATTCACAAGAAAATAAAGTCATAATAAAACTAGTACATTTCATTACATATTCAAAAATAAACCATGGTTAAAGAGGTGTTTGATAGAATACCTTTTGTATTGTTGATCAAAGTGACTTTTTATTTGAACGAACTGAAAATTTCGCAGTATCGTTTCCACCAATGCAGATAAGTTAATGATGTAACTGCTATTATGAAGACTATACTGAACGTGTAGGTTCAAAAGCGGCGAGGAATGAACTGTACACCCTACCTAACAATGCCGTGGCTCAGGACATGTGATTCTCTATCATATTACATCCCCTACGCTCTCTTAAGAGTAAAGGACTACATAATGTTTGGATAACAGAATGAATTACAATGTAACAATTCCTGTACAATCCATATTCGATCCCTCTTCTATTAGTGACATGAGCATTTTGGGTCTTTGCAGTTCATAAGTGATTAGTTAAAAATTAGTTTGATATATCCAACAACTCTACGACTGGCAACCGGTCTTGGTAAATAACAAAAGATACTGTTTCAACAGTCAAAATTTTGTTTTTAAGTTGTCGCCATTTTCATGTGTTACATATCAACCCTTGGCTTGGTAATTCCTGCTGTATTATTGACCTTTTGAATTCAGCAGAAATGACAATGATAATGATGATACATTAATTAACTTTCGAAGTAATTGAATTACCTTCGCAGTGGCCGCATGTTCTTGCACAAAGCCTCCCTACAGACCCTTTGGAGCATAAAGCTTTATTGGCAGCGCAAACATTGCTAGGCCACAGATCTCTGCAACCTATAAGACAACGAATAAAAAGAAGCGAATAAACTTTTCGTCAAGTAACAATAGAAATAAGCTTCGTTTTGAGGCTCACCTACTTATAAGTAGTTAAAACCAGGTAACAGATTTCTCTGTAACCCTCTAAGACCGCGTTCGGGGGCACGTCTATGGTTATAATAAGTGAAAGGATCTATTCTAGACTAAATACATTCCTTTAAAAAATAGCCTAACAACAAAAGAGAGGATTAAATATAGGTGAATAGTCCATCGACAAATTATGACAAGTAAAACGCCAAATGTGGAAACTTTAAATGACAACGTTTCGTCTAAAAGACTTCTTCAGGTCACTTATAGATTGGTACTGAAAATTGGCTAGACTAAGCTCAGAGACCTACAATACAGATAAGATTCTCGCCTAGAACATTGTTCGTAACATCTTTCAGTTTTGTTTACAAAATGTACCTTTAATTGCCAAGGGAAGGAACTTGGAATTTACACAAAAGCAGCTAATCTAACAGAAGATCCCAGCTGAGAAATGAAAAATTCACAAACTTAAGGTGGTTGCTTCATAGAGCCAATCGCGCATGACCACGAATACCTTCATTGTTTGTTAACTTCAAGCTGGCGTAGCTGTTAGGAGATTGCTAATTTGTACTATCAAGTTTAAAATTTGGGATGGCCGCACATATATTTGCTAAAAAATCTTATTGCTTAAGTTATAACTGGCTGACTGACTTGCCTGACTGACTGAATGACTTTTTGTCATCCTTATCTTCAATACATCTTGCAAGCAGATGTGCTGAGGGATTGCAGCACATCTCGGTAGCATTTGGAAATTATTAAAGGAGTAGCATAGTAGTAGTAGTAGTAGTAGTAGTAGTAGTAGTAGCAGTAGTAGTAGCAGTAGTAGTAGTAGTAGTAGTAGTAGTAGTAGTAGTAGTAGAGGAAGGACCAGCGAAGACCAAGATCAAGAGCGAGTGATTGTTGACCGTATATGTTATGGGTGATTTGTTTACAACTTGAAGAGTGAGTGCAGAAGGATAATGGCGTTGGCGAGGTGAAGGTGGAAGAGCACTGACTTCAGCTGCGGTGTCTACGAGAAAACGAGTGCCTATTTGATAGTCTCTGATGTAGAGAAGGCGACTTCTAGTTCCTGAGCCAAACGACTGTGTTACATTCAATCCTAGACTAAGTCGGTTCCCTTGGGAGGGGGTAAATGAACAGAGAGATTAGTACTTACATGTAGAA
Organism: Alatinidae sp. Z8VKAUB7J3; assembly: GCA_010016025.2. Taxonomy (NCBI): domain Eukaryota; kingdom Metazoa; phylum Cnidaria; class Cubozoa; order Carybdeida; family Alatinidae; species Alatinidae sp. Z8VKAUB7J3. The sequence continues at coordinate 60,073,362 of JAAAKM020073195.1, forward strand.
GCCACGAAGCGAAAATGGTAGCAGCAACAATCAGCGGATGTAGGAGACAAAATTATAAGATTGAGTAGAATGCTGAGGTTGAGTATTGTTAGATGTACGCGAATGCTGTGAGTTGCGAGAAGCACGACGAACTGCTTGTAATGTTTGAGGTGGCTGTGAGCGGCCCCGTGGCTGAATCTGAGCTGTAAAAGCTTGAATTTTGTCACGAATTTTAGAGAGTTGTTCCTTTAAATGGTGGGTTTTATGTCTCCAGGAGTCATGGTAGGCCTAAATGATGAGGCAATGAGCGAATGCAAACTGAAAATGCAAACAAAGTGAAGCTGAGTGGATGAGATACGAGAACAAGACAAAAACAGTCAATTTACACTTGGAAATTGAAATGCCAGAAAATGTGTACTCTCCTGCAGCAGCAATAAAGACATTGATCCAAGATGGTCGAGGGTCATCGTGTAATGGTCAGCACATCAGCATTGCAAGAATGAAAGACGTGGTTCTATTCCTCGTGGTCGTACATTTTCACCATTTAAAACACCTACATTTAAATTACTTGGGTTTCAGACTGCTATTTTGAGCTACAGGTTGAAGTAGCAAATTATTTGACACTATTAGCAAACGTTGGTAAATATATCAGCAAACAAAATGAAGATATCAAATGATACATGACCCCTCATCTGTAATCTAACTTTTACTGCCCGTCTTAGTCTACCCACAGCGCTGCCTTGAATGTCTCAAATGCCCCAACTGGTTGTATCGCCCACTTTAAAGAAACCTCTACCGAAAGCTGTTGAATTTTCGCGCGGATTTTATTTTGAACAACGTGCCAAAATCCATGAAATCTGCGAAAATTAAGCCGCTTAAGGAAGTTGTTTACCTGCTTATTTTTATCACTTCCTTCTCATAAATTCTTCTCAAGTTACAATCTGTCACTTCTGATTTGTCAAACGATTGTTAATTATGCTAATTATTCTTGCTTAAAGAGATGCTGTTCTACAGGCTAATTAACACCCTTGTTTTGCCTTATTGCAACCCTTTGGAGGTGATCATGTTCTGGTAAAGGATCCTATGTTTGGATTGGCACTTTTATTATTTTAAAAACTGGGTCTGATACTCATCCAGGCTATGCAGATGCAACATCAGATCAAACAAATTATGTCATGGCTTTCAGTTGAAAAGGTAAGTCCACGGTCGTCCAAATATAGAAACTTTATTGACAACGTTTCGTCTAACAGACTTCTTCAGGTCACTACTGAGAACTGGCTAAAACTGGGGGCAGTACATTGTCGATATGCGAATTGATTTTCCTACCAAGGTGACTATCATCCCTGCCCCCTATTACCGTTTCCAAATTATGTATCTCTTATCTGTGTTACTTTTTCGACCCCAACTTTAGGAGTGATCTTGATGTAGAGCGAAATGAGAAGGTCACTGCCATAGAGGATCTGCATAACCGCCTTAAGAACAACATGGAAACAGTGCAACAGTTACAGCAACAGGTAACTGCATTATTACCATCATTATTATTATTATGTATTATTGTACCATTCCATACAGTTTGTAAATCACAAAATACTTTTCAGATAATACTACTGCTGACGGCAACCCTCTCTATTGATGTTGAAGGCCCTGTTTTTCGGGGAAATCAGGAACATTTTTCAGGGGTTAATATGTATATTTTTACGACTCCAGTTACTGACTTGGAAGGGATACGCGTGGCACTAAATATCTGATCTCTTCTTGTGTAATCGTCTTTTATGCTGTAAACTGAAGCTGTACTGCGCAGCCTCGTGAATTACGTCAACCGTATGATGTTCGTGGACTCCACAACGGAAAGCTAATATTGTCTTGGTCCGCCAAGTTACACCTTCGGAAAATCTTCTGACTTTGACATCTTTGCTGTCATTTTGAAGATTGTAACTGGAATATCTATTGCAAAGTTTCCGTAAAAGTTGATTCGCCACAGCCAGTGTACCTCACACCTCACACATGAGAGTGGTCGATGAGTCGTTTAAAACGTTATAACGCATTCGCGCATTAAGTGTTGTAGTTATATGTCGCCAGGCACTGCTCTAATCCATCCGATACCTTTGCGCAAATCGAAGTTAGCCTGGTTTGATTGCGTACTTTTGGAAAGCCTTAAAACTGTTCGTAAAGATGGGTGCTATCATTGCCTCTTCATGTTTTCAGAGCTAAAATTAGTCAGAGCAGACAAGGGTACTTGGTACTACCTGCAATTACCGTTCGCTCTACGCCCCGTGCATCACAGTAACTGCACTATTCTCATTGTTGTACAATGTGGATGCTCCGCTTGTGCAAGTATATTTTTCGCGGCACTGCTGTCTTTTAAAAGTCACTTCCTTCTTGTTCACATAAATCATAAGCTTTAGGTTTGCGCGAAAAGATTCTTTTTCTACCTCAACATCTATCTTGTTACTCGTTTTTCCATGTCATTTACATCCTTACTCTTTGTAGGTCGCTAAGGGCCTTGCTGAGAGTAACTCCATAAAAAAGACCCCTCAGCCAGTATCACTTCTCACCTAGTTTCCCTGGCCCCGTACGCGATTGTACACTAGTTTTGATGAGTCCTTCTTCCCCATTCATGCCCCCTTAATGTTTATACTAACAGGTATCTCTGTTTTGATACTTCCATTTAATTACTTAATATGTCTATGCTATATATACTCTCCCTGGAGGGCTCGATATGGTGTCAGACAGGTATGGATCATTTTTAAGCTCGTATTTCGCTCGACCTTTTCAAACAAAATGTTTTAAATATCTTCTCATGATCGTTTTTAACTAAATCATCAGAAGGTGAATAAGCTGTTTTGATTGACCTTTTATTGGGCTGAGTTCATTTTCGTTGCTTTTGGCTGTCGAAGACCTCGATACCTACTGAGACAGAATATTTGTTTAACAGTAGTAAACTTGGAGTAGAATAGAAAGTATTTGACAACGATAAGCCATAATTTAGGATGACTCACTGCATACAAGTTAGCAGACTTGTACTTACCAATCGCATGCGGGAATCTGTAGTCTCAGCCTTCATTGAATTTTTCGTGGCTACAATTTCAAATTTTGGTGTCAACGATATCAAAAAACAATATTTACCTCTTCATGTTACTACTAAATACTAATTGGCACGTTGCCGAAGTTTTTTATTTCTCGAGTGCATCCTACATCAATATATCATACCAGCTTAATTTTCTTACCAGTGGAATGTTTGCTGAGTAAGAGGGTTTTGTGGAAGTCCTGTAGTTTGTTGGCTTGTCAGACAAGTGTTGGTTGGACTTTTCAATCTGTAGCTTTAAGTGAGTTCGACCTAGTGAAATGCATGGATTTGTACAAATTGCTTTAAGCACCGTTATCAATAGTCTACGCCCTGACTTAGCCGGCACCTGAAAATCCACCTCAGCTGTATGAGTCTGCTCTTAGCTAACATATCCACTAGATAAAAGTTATAGTGACTGAGAATTGGTTTATATTTCTCTACAGGCTGGAAATAGACTCGTTTTCTATCGAACTAAGTGGACATAATGCATTCTTTTTGCCGGATATAAAAAAGGAGGTATGTATTACTCATCAAATTCTTCGATAGTTGGTTACAGTTGACGTTTGCCCAAGAGCTTCAAAACTTTGATATTAAGTCCTGACAATTTTGGGTGGGGGTAATGTTTGGCCACTCTTAATTTTGTTGGAAAAGCTCAATTTTGTCTCCCCCTTTCCACAACAGTAGGTAGCTACATAAATAAGAAATGTACCCCCTATTCGCTCGCAAATTTCATTTTGTAGAGTAAGCCTCGTAAGCCTCTATAGAAATAACTGTATCAGATCTTCATCCACGTTTCGGACCTTATGAGAGTACATCATACTGCATACTGGGAGACCTGGTTGTCAGCCTTAATAGTGGCAGTCGGATAGACAGAATGGAATGTCATTTTAAAGTCTCTAAGCCTGATGTCAGCTTTTAGGGATCTAATTCTACCACTGGGAAAACATTCATAATACCTTCGAAAAGATACTCCAAGTTCTGAAATGTCTGTCATAGTAGCTTTGCATTCCGACGTTCCATTCTAGCCCATTATATGTACTTTTAAAGACAAAGTTTCTCCTAAAGAATAGTAAGGTGTTCACCAGTGATGCATTTCACGTGGCAGAGTCGTGTTCATGAGTATCGCTCTAGAGAAGGGAAGAGAAGGGAAGAGAAGGGAAGAGAAGGGAAGAGAAGGGAAGAGAAGGGAAGAGAAGGGAAGGGAAGGGAAGGGAAGGGAAGGGAAGAGAAGGTCGATCGCAGTTGGAGGTAACCCGAATGTTCCTTTTTCCTGGGCTTCTGCCACTAAAGTGTTAGGAGTGGGCGACACTCCACTGGACCACTTGACTGTCGTACCACTTAGTTCTACACTGCGGATGATTATGTACGCACATGGGCATTGAAAGCCTCTAAGCTCTGTTATCCAGATTCGTCTCATGTGCACAGACTTCGTTACCGCTTGCTGGATTCAGTTTGGTTATTACAGTTTGGCTCACACAATATGAAGGAGTCCATTTCACCCATTTAGTGAACGACGTAACTTCCCTCTAAATGTTAGTCTTGATTAAATATTGGGCTATGATGTTCTCAACAACCCGAATGAGACGAGCTTGTATAAGGGACTGACCTTGCCGTCTCCTGCCATGTGGAAGCTTGCGTCGGTTACAAATACTACCAATCTTCGGGCCTTTTCTTTTGGTTGCCATCCAACTCTCTACGGAATATGAATAGCATAAAAAAATAAATGCAAATTGCAAACTTACAAATATACGACTGAGAGTCAATAAAACTGTTTCACCTTTTACAATCACCCTCGCTCACCGAAGCATCGCTACCGGGCTAATAGGGGGTAACAGATGGCTCCTATTGAAAATTCATTGAAGTTTCGCAGCTTTCAGGGTTGGGCGGGACATACGCATGCAGATGAAGCTATAGTGGTCAAATAACTGCAATTTACATAAAGCAAATACATAAAGTGAAGGAGAATGGGTATAAAAAAAGACTAGAACTTATTGCGTGCAGACTAAACTGGTTGGGGCACTTCACGGTACGAAAGAGACGTATAGGTCGTATACGTAGAGCTTTCATAGTAAAGGATCCCACTGAAGATAATACAAACATGGGATGAAGCAACTACACGCAGAAATGGCGAGAATCCAACGGGATGCCCTCCACAGAGAGCAACAGAAACCTTCTGCGAACAAAAAAAAGTACGAGACGATGCTATCAGGATGATGCAAAAATAATATCATGTGAACAACCTTAGTCCCCGACTGACCAAGGGGTAAAAGTTTACACAACGTCCTTTGAACTTCAAAGAATCGGTTAAAAGTTCTGATGGAGACACTTTGTTTCACCATGTTTTCGTCTAAAGCAACTTTCATAACAATTTTGTGGAGACAAAAGATTAATGCACAAGCAATCTCCCGTCTCCTATGAGCAATGTATGTTCTGAAATCTGAAGAAATATTGCACGAAATAGCGAAAACATGGTGTACTTAAAAGCTCTTTTCGTCTGACACTCCAAGCACTCCAAGCATCTACTCCTAAAAGGAAACAACCACCTCGAGTTTCAAAGACCAAAAACGCCACTAAGCAACGTGACTCTGCCATAGGGCAGCACTTGCTTGAGAACCCAGACTGTGCAAGTGCTGCCCTATGGCAGAGTCACATTGCTTAGTGGCGTTTTTGGTCTTTGAAACTCGAGGTGGTTGTTTCCCTTTAGGAGTAGATGCTTGGCGAATATACGATGGTACATGCTGCTTAATTCGGCAACCAATATTCTTGTTTTGTACAACAAACAAACTATTTGATCAGAGAATATATATGCATACATGTACGTTCAGGGATTCGAGTCAATAGAGGTATTTTTAAGCTTCTTCAAGTTTCACGCTTATTGCGAATTTCAGGCTTAATTTTCGGTTTGTACTTTCAGTGACGTGTGCAGGTGATGATAGGTAACACGCAAGTAAGAACCGAAGGATTGCAGAGCTTTAGGGGTGATTGAAGAAGAAATACAGCAATGCCGTTAGTCGACAAAAAGAACATTCTATTGGTGAATTTGTTCTGATTAGTTAATGTTGTATAATAAAACACACTAAAGACGTTCTGAAGGCGCTTATCAGCCCCACCTTGTCCCATGTCAACCGTCACTCCTTTCCCTTCATCAAGTTTTACAGAAATTTCTTTATATGCACTCAATCTTGTGATGAGGTACTATAAAGCGTAACTCTTGCTTGATTTGCTTCCCTTGGCGGCAAATGGCTTGCACAAGTTGCGTTAAACCTTATTCTCCTTCTCCACTGTACTCTGTTTTGAGCTAGGAAAGCAGCTGCACACGTCTCGTCATACCCCTTTTCAGAACGACCTTATATCTCTTCTTTGGTCTTCCTATTTCCTTTTCCCAGCACCTTTAACTCTAGAGTTGCTTCAATGGGATAGCTGTCTTCTCAGCGCCTAACACATTAAAACCATGCCTATCTTTGGGATCTTGTCTCTTCGTGAATTATGGCCTTATTGATGTTTGCTGTTACCCTGTTACTTGTTCTTCCGTCTGTAGCGGTATAACCTTGCATGAATCTTAGCATCCCACATCTCTGCCACATGTATCTTCTGTCCATCTGCCACAGAGGCACAAACTTGACTTTTCACATTATGCGCCCTTCTGTCACAAATGATGGACGTCACCCTCCTTCAGTTAACCACCCGCACTGAGTTGCACGGCTGATGCATTTGGTACCTCTTTATGTCCTCACTGATAACCAAGTCAGTACTAACAAAAGTCAAGCGTAAATTCTACTGCATAATAATTTTAACGCTTCCAAGACTACTGATGTATGAACATATGAAATAACATTATGAAAGGAAACAAGATTGTATTGTTCTTCTTGTAACCCCTACTACATGTCTGGATCGTTTTATCACAACATTCTGGTTTTTTAAAAAGATTTTCAATAAACCAAGCAATAAAAAATTGGGTTGACTCATAAGTACTTGCATCGCGCTGCCTCACAACCTTCTTTAGTTTAGTCGCGATCTTGCTGTTGTGGTCATATTTCACTTAAAGTAGTTGATTAATGACCCCCAAAGTTTTATAATTCCCTTACTGTAAGTAGTAATTGTAAAATGTACTTATCTGTCTCAAGATATCGTTCTCAAATTTGGGCATGTTATTTATGTCAACACGGAGAATGCAATGAGTGCAAAATATTATAAATTTTCTGATCTTTATTAAATCATGACGTCACACTTTAGTTCTATTTCGTGCAATCCTTGATATCAGAGATCTCATCAGTTTGATCTGGACTGTGATGGATGTTCCACTCTAGCTCCAGATTCTGCTCAGTTTAGCGAGTTGGTTGGTAGCAATTGCCAGTCTTTTCTTGATATCTTGCTCGGAAGTGATGTCTGCATTCAACGTGGAGCCATGGTATTGGAAAGTTTGTAATTCTAATTCCACTAATTCCAAATCGCCAACTTTGATTTGAACGTCAGGGGTGTCTTCGACATTTGTTCTCGAGGTGACCAAAGACAGGGTCATTGTAAAGAAAATCGAATTTGGTTAAGATAAAACGGGATTTGAGTGGGAACTCAATGTAAGTTTGAGTTTTCCACCGCTACCTCCTTTTGTTTGTAAATATGTGATCGATGCTTTTGCAAGTGATCTTTCTCACTTTAAAATTTGATTGAACAAGGTTTTACTTTAAGCAAGAAGAAATTCAGCAGTTGACGTTTAAAGGTGGATCTCACTAAAACATCTTTATAGGAGATTTACAGAGAACCTGTGATCATATTTGCTTGAATCAGTTGATCAACGGTCTTCGAAAAATCCTCCGACGAATAGCTGTTTGTCATGAAAGCACTTTTACGTCTTTAATTTTGCCTATAAATCCAATTCCAAGTTCATCTTAACGGAACCAAGAATTAAACTTGATAACATGTAACAATGAACTACTTTCAAAGACGACCAGACATTAGACTTTAATTAGCCTATATTTTTTTTAAAAAAAATTATCCAACTATTCATGAAACTGTGAGTTTAGCCACTGCAGTAGGTGGAATAAATTCTACAACACAAATAACATCATTGCACTTTTAAAGAACTAAACTAAAGAGAATAAGTTGAAGTGGGCAGAGTTGATCTGATAAGGGAGAGGGGGTTGAGAAATCGGGGTTCTAATAAGTAGGCCTACTTGGTACGAACCTGTTAAAATATGTAAGGGAAGGGTTAGCATTTAAAGTTTTTGAACTGGGTAGGAAAAAATAAGATTTTTCGAGTAATTTTCAGGGAGTGTGCAAAAGTATTTTTCAGCGTAGGCTAGTCATTTCTTCTATTCCCTTTCTTACTACAGGGCTGTTAAACTGTCGGAAAATGAAACCATAACCAACGGATACCACAAATAGTCCGGGAGTCTTGTGTAAATGTGCTGGATGTAATAAGTTTAAAGTGGTATTTGAGCTGAAGACTTCTAGGAAAATCGTATTATGATTCATTAGCGAGATGCAGAAAACTTTCTTGAAGGATTCTGAGTAAGGGAGCCGATTCATGCTGACTCTATGCTTGAACAATACCGTTCTAATTATAGACAATTGACACATTGCAATCCAACAGATCGATTGGAATGTAAAGTATTTTGTGCAGTCACAAGGTCTTGCCTCTTTCAATCTTTGTATGTTTAAACATGCAGAAGGCTTCTGCAAGTTATTTAGAAAATTACACAAAGTCATAAAGTTGCACATATTATTGGTAGGCCTATTGAGGAAGATTGAAAGTTTGCGAGTTCGAGCCAGAGGGAGTTGTTGAGGTGGTCAAGATAAGGAAGTTTAACTACTTTGGTCAATGCATATGTGCAGGATGAACAGCAGAGCTGTGATAGAAGGAGGAATGGAGGCTGACCTCAGGATAATTGAATGGGATAATTGGATGGGATAATTTGAAAGATTGGAGTGGCCGTAAAGGAAAAGTCAAGCTGAGCAAGCTTACAAAGGATCAGGATGCATGGAAAAAGGCTGTCAACAAAAGGGTGCACCCACGGCTGCTTCGGCTAAGGAAAAAATGATGATGATGATTGAGGAAGAAAGGTATCATTAGTGTATTTTCTCTAATGAATGCCCACTCTTTTTAAAACACTAAGTATGATGCTAAAAATATTCTATAAATGCCACTCTCTATTAATTGCCAGTAATGGATCTGCGACATCTTTTCTTATACATTGGCACACTAGTTTGCCTGATTATTTGTCACATGAAGTCAATGGGTAAATTGAAACATGAATAGAGATACTGATAGCAGATCTTAAGATTCACAATGTTACATGACAAGAGGGTGGGTGGTACTAGATTTGTTACAATGTAACACCCCTCCCCCATAGAAGCCCACCCCCAAATCAAGATAAGTATATAAATGCCCAGGGCATTTAAAAGAGAGAATATGATATGCATTGATCACTTCCTTTCTTTGCAGCGGAAGAACCGCAATATAAAAGTCATCTTTGATAAAGTTAACAACAATAAATATGGATTTAACCTAACCTGGTCAAATGGATGGAGGGAAGGCAAGAAGTGGGAGAAAAGAGTGAAAGGTGGAGACGGGAAAAGATCAGAAAAGAAAGAAACACAACAAAATTATCAGGGAGAAGCAGTCAACAATTTATGTCAGGTGGCACCTGCCAACAAATTAACTCAAATTAATGGACACTTGTGTTGATGGGGATAACAATGCTGTAAATGTTTCTAGGAAATTAAAGACTGTCTTTTCGTAAATTACACGTTCAAAATTAGGGTAACTCAGCTCTACCTTAACTCCATTCTTTTTACATTCTTCATAAACCATCAGCCTTCTGTCCTTCGTAGTATTTGTAGCATCAAATATCTAGAATGATAAGCAAATACAAATAAGATGTTGGGTTTTGCAAAATCTCTTATATACTGGCTTGAACATCTTGAAGAAAATGAAATGTTTAGTTATCTGATAAGGGTGCTTGGCAAAAAATAATGGAGAGAAAATCAATTAGTGAGTTTCAAAGGCAAATATATGACCTGCAGGACATGTGCATGGTTTCATCCAGCTTTTCAGGTCCCCCCATAAATTCTAGGTCCCCCCATAATTTTAGGTCCCCCCATGGGTAACTGTTTGTTGTCCTGGCAGTGGAGTTGGTTATCCACAACAACTTATCCAAGAAGGTATCCATATATGGCTCTGATGAAACATCTACACATGATGCATGTGAAGGAAGGGTCTTCTGTCAGTCTTCCTTTGATTCCAAAAGGTATTTAATGAAAGGCCTTCTCTAGGTCAATGAATGTCAGGTATAGTTGGTATAGCACCTTTAAAACCTTATGTCTTAATTAATGGCCTCTGTAGTGTTTCCTCTTTTATTTATTTAAGCATGTGACTGTGTAGCTTGTATTCAAGACTGCTGGATGCGTTCCTTTGCAATGATGGTATTTATGAGGTATATTATTAAGTGTGAACATTTGTTAGCAGCTGTCTTCTGTAACTTAGCAACAATACCCAATTGCCCTGTTACTTTTCCTGTCTTTATCCCCTTTAAGGTATCCTGTACCATTATGCCTGAAAAGAGGATCAATAGGCTCATGATTGGTACTACAGAGTTGAGAAGATGAGGGTTCCATTGAAATTCCACATTTAGCAGTCTGTCATAGTGCTCTCTCCATGCAGCTTTCTTTGCCATGTCATCCAGTGACATGAGTCCTTGGGTATCCCAAATGCACTTATCACCCAACACGCCTCTCATACTTTGTTTAGCAATTCTGTATGTGGTTTTCTTTCTGGCACTCATTCGCCCTGCAGATCATTCTCTTCACTTCCCTTATCTTGTTTGGGCTTTAAGTAAGCATCCTTACAACCACTATTCTTCCACTCCTTCAAGAGCTTCCTCTTTCTGTTTACAACTAATTGACATAATTGACCCACCACCATGTTTGTTTCATTGGTGCACACTTCATTGTCAAAACACAGATCTTCCTGGCAGTAATAAGGGGGCTAACTTTAAAAGAGTTCATGACCTCTTCACAGATGCTGTTTTTTTCCAAGTCAGTGTCTCATCCACACAACTTTGGAAAGCTGTGCTGACCTCTGGGTCCATTAATTTCTGTCCCCTGTTGCAGTGGGGAAACATCAGACGCATGTAATTATAGGATGCTGATTGACATATTCCTTATGGACTATGAACTTCGTGTATTTTGTTATTTGAGAAATGTTATGAAATCAGTAGAAAGATGTGCTTACAGTTATGTATATAATAACATGATGTAGGAGTTTTAGTCTTGTAGTGTCAGTATTGCCCCAGGTTGATCTGAAGATGGGAAGGTGACTTGTGTTAATCCTATTTAAGACAGGACTTTTAAATGCTGGTGTAGGATGGGGAGAAGGGCCTTGTTGCTCACAGTCGTTTTCCTTGAATAGCTCTACAGATTCTTTGCTTTTGTCACTAAAATCAGATGAAAGGAACTCAGACTGAAAATAACTAAAAATCTATTTAAAAGATTTATAATACTATTATCAAGTGATATGAACTCCATCAGGTGTCAACTCCATCTTGTGCACAGTTTGTGGCTACTGGTGTCACAAGAGGTGTTCAGGACTAGCGAGGCTGCAAGCGAAGAAGTTAGCTTTTCACCATATATAAAACCATAGAACCAGTGTGTAACTTTACAATGTTCCGAATAAGACTAAGAAAACTTGACTATCTACTATGAAGGCACCTTTGCAACTAACTTAAACGAACAATGAACAGAGACATTAACTACGGACAACAGGAAGCTCGACATGAATTGCCTTTCCTCTTTGGATGACTAAGGAGAGTCATGAAGGAAATGCTACTTCCTTTGTATTGATCATTGAAATATTCCGTTCAGGGGGCTGACAAAGCTATGAAATACTTTTGCCCCTCGCCAAAAAATTACTGCCTTCAAAAGTGTTTTTGCCCTCATCGGGGCAATATTATCTGCATTAGGAGAAACTGCAACACAGTAAGACATTTCATTTCTAAGACATTCTTTCACTTTGAGTTTAGCTGTTTATAAAATTGTGTATTTGGACGTACAGACAAAAAAGGATATGTAGGCCTATGTATGTAATAGAATACCGTGAGGCCATTGTTTCTCCACTTCTATGCTATTCATTTGGTGGAATTTTGTTTCTTTAACTCTGTGTTGTGGTGCACTCCACTACTATTGTACTATCAACTCCAACTATTGCTTTCGTTTGACAAATGTGCCATTAATTTCTAGTATAACTGAAGTCAATTCTATTAAGGTGAAGGGAATTTAACTTGATAGACTGGGCTTTGGGTGCATGAGGGAATTTTCTTCAGGTGAGATGGGGGAGAAGCCCATATAGGGGACCAGGTGACAGATGGGGGAGCAACCAATGAAGATGCCTTTACCTCCTCTGCACATCGCACCTGTTTCAGCCCTTAGAGCACATACACCCCAAGGATCTTCAAATTTACTAGCTAATGAATTTCCGCAATCAGCAATCAATACAAAGATATTTTTTTCAATTGCAGGCCCTGTAAAGGTGTCATGCACAGGGTAATGATTAGGTGATTGGTTTAGAGGGTGGAAGTGCTGATTTTCTTTTACTTTAGTTATTTCTTTAAGTGAATTTGCAGTATGGAGTTGTACCTCTGCTTTGCTATTCAGTACAACCATTACACGTGTCTACACTCTTGTATACCTGTATCTCAATTTTTGACCCCTGGTAGTTATAAAATATTTCTTACATGATTGTTGCAGTTGTGCTGATATGAACTCCCTTAAATTATTCTAAATGTTATTTTATTAGCCAGTCTTGTTTTCCCTTTTCTTTCCAGTTTTTCAACAACGCATTGGTTCTGGAGAAGGGAGTGGAAAGCAAACTAACTGATCACCTGTATGATCTCATATATGAACTTTATAATATAAATCGAAGTGTGCTGTTATCTGTATTACCCCAACTGGAATTCAAGTTAAAGGTATATATGTGAGAAATTATGTTTCGGTCATAACTTAATTTTGCGTGTCTCGCAATCATTCATCGTCATCATCATCATCATCATCTTCATCATCATCATCATCATCATCATCATCATCATCATCATCATCATCATCTGATATTGTGTTTACATAGCGTCAATAAACTAAACAAATGTCTCGCAATACTCAGGGTAGGTTTTAAGTGTCTTGCGATACGAAATAAAGTAGATATATTTATATTGCACGAAATAGCGTAAACATTGTGTACTGAAAAGCTTCTTTCGTCTGACACTCCTCAGAATACTAACGTCAGAATGACCGAAATGGAATATGTGAAAGAGTATACCCAACTGTATTTTGAAGAAGCCAAGAAATTGGACTGCCTCAATGGCTGTTGTTTTTGTTTCTATTTAAAAATAGGTTTTTGCTTCTATTTAAAAAATAGGCTTTGATTTCTATTAAAAAATAGGCTTTTGTTTCGATTTAAAAAAATAGGTTTTTGCTTCTATGAAAAAAATAGGCTTTTGTTTCTATTAAAAAATAGGCTTCTGTTTCTATTTAAAAAATAGGCTTTTGCTTCTATTAAAAAAATAGGCTTTGATTTCTATTAAAAAATAGGCTTTTGTTTCTATTTAAAAAAATAGGTTTTTGCTTCTATGAAAAAAATAGGCTTTTGCTTCTATTTAAAAAAATAGGTTTTTGCTTCTATGAAAAAAATAGGCTTTTGTTTCTATTAAAAAATAGGCTCTTGTTTCTATTAAAAAATAGGCTTTTGTTTCTATTAAAAAATAGGCTCTTGTTTCTATTAAAAAATAGGCTCTTGTTTCTATAAAAAAATAGGCTTTTGTTTCTCTTTTAAAAATAAATATAAGTTATGAGTACCGCGCTATTGAAGAATTTCATTACATGAAAACTAATTAGGACTGTTACCAGCAAACGTTAAACAGTATTTTTACTGTTTTTGATATTCATTGTGTTTGGATGTCAAGTTAAACAATAAGCAGACGAGTTCATTTTTAAAAGCTAATTTTGTGTATGCTTTTATTCTAATGTAGGTCTTGCCAGACTAGGAACTCAGTCGAAGCCTTGCAGTCGAAGCACCGACAGAATACCTGTTAGAGCTTACACTGTAGAAGTCAAAGAGGTTGGAACATCCGATTGGCAAGTTGTCGTACCGGTGGTGACAAATACATCAACCCCCATTGATGATCTTGTACCGACAAAGGAGCATAGAAAACATGTATTAGAGGCAACACGTTAGATACACTATTTAGAAAAGACACGGGCAAAGAGTTTCGTCATCGATGGATCCATTTTATCATCGCCATGTTATAATCTAATACAGAAACATAAGCTTTCTTCATCCATTTATGTTCTGGTGCACATAGCCCTTCCTGAAGGAAAAATATAAAAATAAATATTGTTAAAACGCTGGTAACATAATGCAACCTTGAATGTTTGCCAAAAACGTATAGGAAATGACATCTTTGAGGAAAATTGGAGATAGCAATTTTACAACGATGAATTAAGGCAGACTTGGAATGTTAACTTCAGAATAAAGTGTGGAATGTTAACTTAAGAATAAAGTGTGGAATGTTAACTTAAGAATAAAGTGTGGAATGTTAACTTTAGAAAATATCATCGATTGTTTCGGTATTTAAAAACACGATGAACGTAGTGATCCTAGTAATCATGAACCAATTAGCCTGTTACCCATTGTAATCCTTTTACCTTCTTTCTGTCATCACCAAACGTATAGATTGTATCCCTAATGAATAACGTGAAGCCAGAACTATTATCCTTGACATTAATAAGCCTTTTGATAAAGTTTGACACTGTTCTCATTTTAAAGGTCAAGACACAGGGTTTTTCAGGGAAAACCCTGTCCATCTTACGCTCTATTCTATGTGGTTGCAGAAGCAAGGTAGTACTGGATGGCCACTCCTCCTGTGGTTATTCCGTCAATACTTGTGTTTCCCAGGGTTCTATCTCAAGCCTAACCTTATCTATACTATTGATAAATGATCTGCATGATCAGATTCTTTTAGAACTATGTAGTTTTGCAGGAAATACTACCGTTTGTTCCTGTCTGAAGAACCAAATCTCATAGCAAATGTTAAAGTGGCAAAATTTCTTATGGATAATTTTCGTACTATCGTTAAGTTTGAAAGAAAACTGTTGGTTACTTTTAATGAGCAAAAAACGTAACTTCTTGTTATTCATTCTGCCATTAACCACCACGAATGAAATCAATCTCTCGAGAGCTGTAGCGGTAGGCGTCTTTTGTCCTTTCGTTTTTTAGTATCTTTCTTCGACAATGTAAGAAAAACAGCTTGTATCTCAAGTGCTTGCAGCCGACTCCGAGTACCGGATCCAGTTAACATATGGATTCATCAGGAGAGAATATGCTCCGTTTTGGAGCCTTTCCCTCAACGAATTTTTGTGCACACTGCCCCCCCCCCCTCACTGACATGAGGATCCGTTCACTGTGTCGACTGCACTCACAGCCACATTTGATGTTATCCGTGGGTTGTTGATGAACTTTGCTGTTGATTATCTCAGGAATTCTGGGTATGTTTGATGTCACTTTTCTAGCTAGTTGGCGTCATCTCTCGTTAACTAGATCCAGTGGCTTGCTTTCTCAACTTCGACATCCTATACTGAAGTTATTGTCAAGTCGTCTTCGACGACCATTTGTTCTCGCTATAGGGCGGCGCAAAAAATTCCTCTTAGAGGAGAGCATTTTTGACCTTTGCAAACCTCCAATCCGATCATGTAAAAGGTATTGTTACCACATCTGGTCACGTGTTCCTTCCTCGAGTCTGAACCTTCGGGACCGAATTTAACACCGAGTCTCGCCGCTGACTTGCCTTGAGCTTTTGGAACCCCTTGAAGCTTTTTCACTTAGTTGGGGTATGTCATCTCTGCCCTTTATAAGTACTTTCAAGGCTGATGCAGCCAGGAACTCTCTTTTCTGCTACAACCCTTACAGTTTGTACATCGTTCCTTGTTCTCAATGAAGCTCAATCCATTCATTGTCATTTTTGGAGTGCAGCACCTCCACCTGTGGCCGGAGTTTCTTTTCCCGCACTGCTATTCTGTAGCAATTCTCTTTCTCCTTCTTAGCTGTTTTTATGCTTACCAGTAAATTATTCCAAATTTTTGGTCCTAAGTATGAAATGCCTTACTAACCTTGGATATTTTTTTGAAAAAGGACATGTAACATATTTTTGGAGCTACGTGGAATTCTTCAACGGTAGAAACGACCCTTCGGTAATCTCTCAAACAAAGACTCCCGATGAGAAGCGAGTCCCATATTGAAACTACAAACAGTAAAGCCGAAGAAAAAAAAATACGTAAAGAGCAGTTGGTGCTTTAAAAAAGGGCGCCCTACAACCTGTTCTACCAGGCGGAGAAACAAGCCATAAGACACGCTTATCAAGCCAATGGGACTACCTCTCACAAATCATGCGCGACATTCTGTAATGAAAGAAAATTGAAGCGACACCCAATCCTTGCCAAAAGGCTGACGGACGACCTTGGGCTCTGACTGATTTTTAAGACCAGAATAAAAAAGCAAAGTTCTATATACATATTTCTACAAAATGTAAAAATCGCAAACCTTTGGCATTTAGTTGTTGCGATATCTCCATAGATTTGCACTCTAGGCTACCTAAGGTCAGTAAAATCCTAAATACGTCTATAGGTGTACTATAGCAAATTGCTGGGCATCTCTAAATGTGTCATTAAGGGCTCTTTGGGAGCCACTTTTGTGATAATTCAATATTACGTTACTCTTTCTCTATTAATGGTACGGTGGTCCAGTGGTACTGGACTTCCATTACAAATTGAGCTACCGGAGTTCGATTCGCGACAGTGGTGCCACGGTTCACTCAGCCTTCCATCCTTACGGGGTCGGTGAAATGAGTACCAGCTATGCTGGTAGAAGAGGTCAAAAGAACGTGACTTGGGATAGGAGTGGCGCCCACCCCTACCACTATAGTGGTAGAAGCTAAGGAAAGAGGAGCATTCGTGTTGCCTCCGACTGCGGTCGACCATCTTCTTCTTCTTCTTTCTCTATTATGTCTATTGATTTGTTCAATTTTTACGATCTTTTACAGTATAAAGTCAAAAGAGGCTGCTCAGAAAATGACTTTGTACATGAAAGAAGCACAATAACACAGTACTTTAAGACATAATCATACAAATAAGGAGCAGAAAGCTCACCCCGCCATAAAATCGCCTCATTAAACAAAATAGAAACATAATCATTTCAAAAGAATGTACAAACCAGCTCCTCCGTCCCTTTCTGTCTGTATATCATCAATAACGCTGTGCAAGGCTTCTTTAATCAGCTGCCCATACTCTGAAGACACAACCTCGTATTGATATTTTCCAGGAAAAAGTCGTAAAAATAATGATGCTACTTGTTTTTCTTCCGCTTTCAAATGAAGGGAAGAGATCACATCGACACGGGCACTGTCAAGGTCCTACAAAGGAAGGGAACAGATCACATCGAACGGGCACTGTCAAGGTCCTACAAATGAAGGGAAGAGATCACATCGACACGGGCACTGTCAAGGTCCTACAAAGGAAGGGAACAGATCACATCGAACGATCCATCCATCCATCCATCCATCCATCCATCCATCCATCCATCCATCCATCCATCCATCCATCCATCCATCCATTTATCTATCCATCTGCCTATCAGTCTATCAGTCTCTGTCTGTCCATTGATCCATCGGACAAATCATTAGTCTGTCCCTATCTATTTATCCATCATTGATCCATTTTTTGATCTTTAGGCTTAATTGAAACTTTTATAACTGCTTCTACTTTTGCATTTTTCATGCCTCACATTCCTTGCTACACCTTTCTTGCATTTTCACCAGCACTGTGTGTTTTATAAGCATTTTGCGAGTATTCTCCTCGCACTCCTACAGGCAGCCATGTGTCTTATATGGTCTTTCATTGTCCAGCCAGGCATTTTTGCAATTTCTTGCAGCTAGACTTCAGCTTTGATCATTTGGCAAATATATACTTTGTAGATGTTGTAAAGTATCTCTGTCATACCTTTTTTGAGAATTATTACTTAAAACTGTGTGGAGCATCTCATCTTTGAAATGCATAACTTGTGTTTACAGTGGTGAGGGGCTTACAGATTGTGTTTTAGCCTCATAAGACAGGTAGGTGATGCTTTTTGTGGCGAACTGTTTTCCTGCTACCAGCTTTTGGAATACTTCAAGTCATTGTTTCAGGGCAAAATCTAGTCTCTTTGACTTTTGTGACCACCAGACTGGTACAGAACAGCACATGGTTCATATATGCAACATTCAAAATACTGTCTGCTTTCTTAGTTATATAAATTCTCCAAAATAGTGCCTCTCCCCTGTATACATCTTGAAACCAATCAGAATTGCTATTGTTTATGCCATTAGCATTAATTGCACCACAGCATGTCTTTTCATTACCATGATCTTTTCACAATTTTATTTTGGGGTTTGTGTTGTGTTTTGTGTGTTAATGTCTTATCTGGCCCTCACTTACATGGGATCCTCCAGGGTTGGTTCCCCCATTTGTCACCTGGTCCCCCATATGGGCTTCTCCCCCATTTTATTTGAAGGAATCCCCCCATCTTCTCAAAGTTCAGTTGACTAGGTTAAATTTGCTTTAATACCTTAACCAAACTAACTCTAGTTATATTTGAAATAAGACAGACTAAAATTGTCCAAAGAAAACAGTAGTTGAAGTTGATGTGCAAGAATAGTGGTGCATACCACATCATGAAGTTATAGAAACACAGTTTATGACAAGTGCAAAGCATAAAAGTGGAGCAATAAAGGCCCCATGGTATTATGTATGCATACATAGACCTACATACATGTTTTGTCTGTGTATCCTAAGTAGGATACACAGACAAAACGTGTATGTAGGTACTACATAATTTTTTTATTAACAACTAAACTTATAGTGGAAAAATGTATGAGGAACTTCATTACTAGGACTTTTGTCCTTTAAATGTGTACTATTAAGATTAAATGACTTTCTCTCGACAGCTAACGTAAAAAAAACTCAGGCATATCACAATATACATCATCATGTACATCACTATTCATAGGTCAAGGGCTCAGTTTCAAAAAAAGGTCGTTGTCTGTTGACATGGTTGAAACACGATGATAGAAACAGTTTTCAAACAGTTACTGTTGCTATTACATCTTTTCTCTCGTAGTAGCAAAACCAGAACACAGCTTTACTTAATAACTTCAAATAATATCATAACCTCAAATAACTTTGTACTTGATGTCTTTTAAAAGCTGTAGCCAAGAGGGGTGGTGTGGATCAGTGAAATAACTTCATTGAATTTTTAAAAGAGCGATATAGTACAATAATTTGAACAGAAATGAAATTAATATCACTCAAGTTCAGTTGCTTAACTTCCTTGAAAGTTAACAGATATGTCGTAAAAATAGCCCTTATACATTTGAATAGCGGTTTTCCAAAAAGAGGTAAACTAAACTCTAAATTCCCATACCACAGAGGTTTTGTGACTGGGAGGGCGGGGGGGGGGGGGGAGGGATAAAGGCCCTTCATGTTTTTGGTTAAA
>JAAAKM020073195.1:60092984-60148172 GCA_010016025.2 Alatinidae sp. Z8VKAUB7J3
TGGGCGTGGGGGCGAGGGGGGCGAGAAACAAGTCCCTTCACGTTTTTGCTTAATAATATTTTTCTTCTGCCCAAGAGAAGAAAGAAAAAGAGTAAAAGAGAGCCCTTGTTGATCATAGTATCAAAAGATATAAACTTTTCTCGAATTATTGGGGGAAAATCCTAAAACCTCTGATTTTATGCCACCTCACTTTGATTCTGTGGTGCCTCCCCTATGCCAGAAGTCACCGGATATTAGAAAAAATTTAATTTTGTTGCTCCATTTCTCCGATACTCAATGTTAAGTACAAAGTATCATTGTAAATACAGGCATCAAGCTTTCATTCTGTGGTTATAATTTGCCCTTAAATTTTTTATGGTATAAACGTAACAGGACCATCTGCATACATTAAATGGCGGCTGGGTTTAGGGAGCAAAGGGCAGAAGACGAGAGTGAAGTAAATTACCATTAAAATCATATGAGATTTTAGTGTAGCATGTCTTGGGAATATCTGTTAAAATAACCGGTAAAAGTGATTTGCCCGTGGCCGAACGCTATCCCAGCGGCCACCCAACGTCATTTCGATGTACAGTAGAAGTTTGTTTGACTTTTTCATCGATATTTGATCAACGTCAGGGCTACGTCATTGTTTTAACGTAAGTCTTGCCGACGTTCGATGAGCGTCAATACGACAACAAAACTTGAACAATTTGTAGCGATATGAATAAGACGCTTCTTATTTCCCTTGACATTTTGGATGCGAAGAAATACTCAAAGGTTTAGCGCCCTAAATTTGCCATCAGTATCCCCAGTTTTCTCGTCAAGATTCAGCATTTATAGGCTTTTTATTAAGCAGTTCTAATGTCATTCCCCTAAAATTTAAATAGACCCCTCAGCGTTTGGAATCACCCCGTCGGATTTCTAACCCTGGCTGCAAGCCTGTTCTGTGGGCTGTGGGCCGGCAAATAGACATTTGAAAGCGCCGTAATAAAGTTACCGATAACGTTTCTCGCAGAAAATTTTCGAAGTTGCTTGCGATGAGACCAATTCAGGTCGTATCCTTCCGCAAAGTTCACACACACACACTTCATTCAGAATGTGGAAATTTGGGACAATTTTAGATCGTTTAGCCATAACCTTACAGCCGAAATAAACAGACCGGGAAAAAACACGTAATTAGGAAATACCCGACAGAAATGAAATCGCTAACAAGAATTTAACTTTATGTTGCAACCCATGGGCAGGTTCTAGACAGGTTGTTACCAGATATCCCCTCAGAGTGGACCCTGGGGCGACAGAAACTTTGAAACTTTATATTCAGGCTGAAGGAGGCCAAATTTGAGCTCAACTCATAAAAACAAGAACGTCGTGCATCCCTGAATTAGAGGGAACGGGCGGACCGCAGAACGCAGAATATTGTTTACCAAGAAGCCCTCGTGTGATAAGTTATTGTATTAATAAGTTTTGTATCTCGCTTATAAGAAGAGAATAGTCAAAGTTGCTTATAATCAGATTCCTACTCAGAGATTCGATAAAAATATGAGAGCTTGGATCCTTCAGCCTAATGAATTCTTCTTCAGCAAAAGTTTGTTTTCCTTACTCAATCAGTACCATGACAACCATGGCAATACCATGACAGGGTATTCCTGCTAGTCTTCACTCAAGAAGGCCTTGCATTTTGTCTGAATGCCCTGGAACAACAGAATGCTAAAGTGATGACGTCACAAAAACTTTTTTCGAGAAATCGCAATTATAACTATATCACAGTGTTTAGCCTGCCACCAAATGCCCATATACAACATAAAGCTGCGAGAAACGGCTGTTTAAATCTGGAAAAGGCCTTAAGGAAACACTGTTAATTTTGCTCAGTTCATAAAATTATGAACTGGGTTCATTCAACAAGGTTTTGGTAGGCATGATGTAAAGTTTGAAAGGGCGTGTCTCATCGATTGCTCAAGGTATGGTTCTCAAATTTGGACAGGTTGTCTATCTCAACAAGGAGAAAGAAACGAGCCGAAACAATTATCAAATTTCTGATATTCATTAAATCGTGACGTCACACTTTAGTACTCTATTTACGAGTATCAACAGACAACGTCCTTAGCACTAGGCCTATACGGAATGGAAAACCCACGCGGTATGAAAACAAATATGTTATCCCTAAACGCTATCGTCTCATTACCCTGAGCAGGGATCTTTGACGTAGGTTGAAGTTCTATGCCCTGAGACATTATCAAAGGTTAACACTAAAACGGGTCCAACGGTTAACTGTCAAACACTAAAACAGTAAGTTCATCTGCAGAAAACAGTAAGCTTGATTTGTTTACATTCACAGTGAAATATGCCGTTGTGATTTCGTAATATAAAAGGCAGTAGCGGATGGTGGGCATTTATCATGGGTGTGCTGCCCATATCTGGGTTTGAATATCATGTTATTTAATCTCTCCGTATACAAACTACAACGCCCTTCATACTCCTACACAACGTCCTGAAATATGTTATCTGTAGATTCACCTTACACTAGACATTCTGCGATAGCGTAGGTCACGGGTTCGATCCCCGATGGTGACACATTTCCTATTTCTCTAGAGTCTTATAAAATTCAGATACTGTGGTAGATAAGATTACTTCAAATGTTAATGAAGTTGTGTATCGATATCTAGCTGCCGTATAAAATATTTGATCTGCTAAGCAACCTTCATTCCCCTTTTCTTATCAATATTTTAAGTGACGTGCAGTTAGATGCCCCCTAGGTAGGATTCACGTAACCCCTCCAACCTCAATTTTCACTTCTAGGCCTTTTGGCAAGAACAAGTTGTACTAGCTGCTCTCATTGATCACAGATTCTACCCATGATCTTGGAGAGACGGACCGGACCTCCTGGACAGTTGAGCGTGTCTCATGTCTTGCTTCTCTGTCCCGTAGCACAATTAAGGGGTGTTGGCCTTGCGGGCTCCAACTTCCTGTTTTTGATTAGTTAGCCTGTTTGGTAGTTTCCATATCGCACCGTATTGATATGGTATCGAAAACAGGACACAAAAAGTGAAGCGAAAATCAGTATCTTCCTTGCTATGGATTCGACAGGTGCTGCAACAGTCTATCCCCGATCAGACTCATACCTCCAAAATCTCATGAAGGAAAGAAAGTTTAAGATTTTTTAAGAAAAATTGGTTTAACGCATTGTGACAAAGGTGTTCCCCCAAAATACAGAGCTTCAAGGAAAGGAGTTTTATTTTGAAGGGGTCTGACCTAATGGGATCACGTGACGTGAGATGGGAGTATTCTAAATTGTTTTTCGAGACATAAATTGAAGCGATATGCTTCAAATCACAAATAGAATTCCAAAGTTTCTTCCTTACAACTCTACGTACAATCGCAAACTATGTTCCGTCTTGTTTTAATTGTTGGCTACGTAACTTCGAATTGTTTCAGAATTTGACCCTTCAAGATTTGGACTCCTGTACTTTTGGGCACTTTACAGTGACTTTTAACAAACTACTTATAAAGTTTCCAGTTTTCCAAACCGTTTAAAATTTCCAGGACGTGAAAAGTGGCAATTTCTTTTTCTACGTTTTCAGTTGTCAGTGCACAAGGACTTTTTGGCAAAGACAGAACTGGTATGATTTACATGTTATTGAATATATAAAGTTTATTATGTTTACACACTTCGAAATTTCTAAAGGTAACATCATTTAAAGTGTTAATCTAATGCTGGAAACATAAGAAGTCCATGTACTCTTTGTCTTGTGTGACTTTGATAATTTCCAATTTTGTCCATAACAATCTTTAATTTTTTGAGTTATTTGTAAATGTTCTTTTGGGGTTATATTTACTGGTAGGTAATAACCTGAAATAAAACATTATTGTGCTTGTACTACTGGAATCATGGTATGTCAGTAAGGACTTTATTGTTTAATTGTTTGCGATGGACAAGCCAGGCGGAAAACGAATTCTTATTATAAAGATAAGTGCCCAGCACAAGGCGCGTAGGTGAAACCAACGGTCACCACAAACGATGACAGTACTGACAAGATATACATAGGAATTTCGGGAGGAAAATTCAAGGACAGATACATACATACATACATACATACATACATACATACATACATACATACATACATACATACATACATACGTATACACATATAGACAGCCTATATGAGATACAGACAGGCTATAGGGGCTACTGTCCATTTGGGGGATTTTCATTTCTGAAGAGAATGCACGGTCTTTTCCTGGCAGGAGCACCCCCTTCTCTAATTTGCTAAAGCTGTACCTCTGTTCAAGTTTTACAAAGTAGCCATTGAGTAATACACCACTTACTGTCTCTACACCCTGTACAAGCATTTCCAAGGACTGATGTTAAAGCTACATGGAACAATAAAGACACTGAATAAAATAGCTGATACTTTTCCTACCTACTTGCATGTATGTGTCTACCAGTAAAACCAATTCAAAAGGTTGTTGAAATATTTCATTGCTCTACTTACTGTGATTGTTTGAATATTCCCATTATCTGATACCAATCTTTCATTTGCTCGAGGTGATATCAATGTATCTTCACTCTGTGGCTTCTCTGGTATAGTTTTTGCTGACAAATCCTCAGGTGCTGCATACTCCTTTGGCTGAACACAAATAATTTCCTCATCTCCATCAAATGGTAAATGTTCAAATGGAAGCACAGCGTTCTCATGCTCATGACACTCATTTCCTTGATGAGGCACCAATCTCTTCAGTTTATGAGAATCATTTCCACCAGACCTTATGCTTTGTTGTTGCTTTTTCAAATCTCTTCGAACCCTCAATAAACCTTTGATCATCAAAGCAGAAAAGTCCAAAATATCCTCAAATATGACCATAGAATATATATTTTCCACACAGCTATCATCCTCCGTTACATCTGGAAATGTTCTGAGGAGAAAATGCAGGGTCTGGTTGTCCAGAATATTGAACACGTCATTTGACAGCTTACTTAATGTGACTAGATCTTCTTTCAGTTGAACAAATCTTGATTTCATTTTCAACTTTTCTCCCTCAAACACTGAGGCCTAAGAGAAATGGGAACATGTTGCTTAAACCTCTAAACACCCAAAACCATAGAACATCAAACAGTCAAATCACTGTTTTTAAAAGATCACAACTAGGGAAGATTTGATTTACGTAACTTACTCTGAGTATCAAAGTCATTCTGACATGAAATTAAGAGGGGATAACATACTTCCACTAATAAGTGCTCTCCTGATAATAAGCACCCTCTAACAATTTTGCCATAAATTTGTAATGTTTGTTCTAATAAATGCCCCCTTCCTCTGGTGTAATTAAAACCTGGGGATAACTGAAGTAAAAATACCTTCCTTCTAAGGAAATAAATGAGTTACTGATTTTCCAGAATAGAATTGTTCAACTTTTAATTAAGTACTTATAAGCACCCCCCCCCCCCCCCCCAACCACAAAAAAAAAAAAAAAAAAAAAAAACAAATATAAATGTAGATGACCACTGGACCGCCAGAGTAACAACTTGGTATCCAAGAGAAAGAAAGACAAGAAGGGGAGGACAATACACCCGTGGGAAGATGAGTTGCAACAGCATGGCAAGTACTGGCGAAAAGCAGCTCAAGATAGAAAGACCTAGCATGAACAGGAGAGGCCTTGGCGCAGCAGTAGGCTCTGACATAGGCTTCATCATCATGATTATCACCATCAGCAATGGCTGGGAATTGCTCATAAGAAAACTGTCTTATTTGTACCGTAACCCCAAGGAACCACGCAAATATACACTGACTGGCAGAAACAAACGGACAAAAAAACGGGAACGAAATATTCAGCTCCCCTCAAGTATGAGGTTGTAGTTGGTGAAATTAACGTAAGGTATCACACTCATTTTAGTTGCCCTTTTTATGTCTCCATCTTGTACGTATATTTACGGGCATACCTTGTACGTAGCGAGTAACTGCACGCCTTCTGGTCGTCTGCTTGTTGCTCGTGGTAATGATGTATCCCGACATAACTTTAAACGGTTTACTGCCTTGGGTGGTTACACCCCTTGATAAGGAAGATATTGTAGTCATGGCAACCTCTTGTTATCGGCATTGAGTGAAAATGTTGAACGTCTCCACTTTCCTAATTCTGGGTAGTTATCAACGACCATTACAGTTTGCTGTTAACCATTCTCTGCATTTGATTATCAATGACTCGCAACTGTATCAACGTTTTTCAGAAAAAGCGTTGCAACAGTCTTTGCTACAACAAGATTGTGCACGTGCTCTTTGGAGGTTAAAATCGTTCCGCAAATGTATAAGAAATTTCTCATTGTTTGCTGTTTGCCAAAGTTCGTTAAAGCTTATTGTAACGACTAAGATACTTGCTGCACTTTCCACGTTGACAATTTCTATAATGAAGGAGTGAAATAAAACGGTCTTAAAAAATAGAAAAGAACCATATAACAAGCAGGTGACTCAACGTATGGAAGAATTAAGAAACATGAGCATGCACAACTTGGCAGGTAAAGCAAGTGTCATTTTCTACACTGTTGATTCGGCTATCACCCGTTTTAACGAAGAACGTTTGGTGTGAAAAGGAGTCGAATTTCAAATATAGCAAACATAAGTATAAAAAGGGATTGGCTTTTACTTACAATATTAAAAACAGCTACAAAAATATCATGGCAAACAATGCACTTGATTTGAAGACAAATATAGAAATTATTCTATGTTCCATTAGTCCAAACAACAGCGAGTTTTCATGCTGTAAGCGACAAGTGAGTGTCGGATGTAACCAAGAACTTTTACACAGCTTTTTTCGTCCTTATAATGAATTGAAATGGGTAACAGACTCGGCCTCTTGTACACTTGTAGATAGCCTTCTTCAAACACTTGTAGATAACGTATTTCTTTAAGTTCCCTCATTTTCCAAATTCATCAAAATTTACGCACAGTTGTTTGAATAAATCCAAGAAAATTACATTCGTAAGAAGAAAATCCTCAAATCCAGACACGCATAGCTATCTCGCATCTCCTAGAATGTTATCTCGCACCTAAAGGGGTAACAAAATCCTGGTTGAGAAATTCCGCTTTAGCCAGTCATCTAAGGGTGTAGGACCTTATTGATAGCCATGCTACGATGCGAGACATCTTTGGATTGGTGACATAATGATAGTACAAGGTAGTACAAGCTAATAAAGTAATATAAACGCAAAGGGTGACTCTAGTATTTGTTAATGACAAAGAGAACGATCGTATTTGCGGATAAAAAATTTCAATGGACCAAGAAAATAGCCTTGGGGTACTCCTCAATTCTAATACTTGTTTCTGAGTGCTTGTCATTTATCCTGAAGAAATGTCTAGGAACGGCCTAAGGTACCACCTAAAGATGGTAATTATTCCTGTAAAAGATCCTAGTGTTCCAGTTTCTACCCCAAAAATATAATCAACAGTGGCAAATACCGTTTCCTAAAATACAGAATTAATCCAATTAGGTTCTAAGAGTCTAGTTCACTGTACTAATAATCAGTATGAGTATTCTTTAGAAAATAGCTTCAGGCATAATGGAAGGCCCGGAAACCATATTGCTCTTTAATCCTATTGCCGCCAGGGAGGGGGGAGGGGGGGAATAAAATTACCCGAATGCTCAAACTTTTTGAAGTTTCTTAAAAACTATGTCAGATATCATCCTGAAGCTTTTTGACTTTCAGTTTGTTTCTGTTTTGCATATTTCTGTCAATTTTCCGCTCATGACAATGGTTATTTCTAATGTTACCAACGTTTGGTTGGCACGACCTATGATTTTGCAGAAAAAACATGACAAGTAGAATTTTTGACTTCATTGAAACTGTGATTTATTGTGACCCAAACTTTACTGACATGATCTTTTTTGCAAGTTTATAGGGAAGAATAAAGATGAAAGCCAGTGATGGAGTCATATATGACTAATTAATGACGTCATAATAGCGTCTATTCTTTCTTCTTTTTCAAATTTCATTCAATTTCAAGTTTAATTGATTGTGTTCGAATCGACCACGAACAAAACATTTGATTCGTCTTTGTTGGCCATTTTCATTTTGCAATCAGCTGATGCGAGGTCATGTCAGCAAAAAGGAAACGATTTGTCAGTGTACTAATGCAAGATGAACTCCTTCAAAGACTTTATGATCAAATTTTATGAAAATGATCAAAAATCGCAATGATGATGCGCTTTTGGAGCCCCATCAAAATCCATTGTTGACCTAAATTAGAACTGTTTTTCTTGGATAAGCATCTTTTTAAGGGAAAGGTATAACAACAAAGACAATAAAGCATGTAAATCCTTACTGTACGCAGAAAAGTGGTTTTCAGAGCTCACAAGACAAAAAATGGCCATTTTTAGAGAAAATGATGACTTCATCACAAAATCACGTGATAAAATTTTAATTTTTTTAAAACTTTTTTAAAGTTCTTATAACAACCTACATACGTGCTAAGTTTTGCGATCCAAAACGGTTCCTAATTTTAAAGATTCTTTCCTTCATCTTTCTTCTACAATGTATTATGTGTAAATTTATGTTCTTGCTTGTGATTTTCAGAGAGCAAAGATACAAATTTGGTTGTATGACCAGAGTAATTTCAGGATTGAAGGACATATAATAGTAAGTGCATTTGGCCATATCATGTAACTGTGCGTCGACAATGTCAGTAAGTTGGGCTTAAGAAGGTATTTCATGGTATACATGACAAACAAAATGTGTGAGCCATTCTGCCTTCTCGGCCTTTTGGCAAGGAATGGATGTAGTATCTGTTCTCATTGATGACAGATGCTTTCCGTAATTCTTTTGGCAAGGAATGGATGTAGTATCTATTCTCATTGATGACAGATGCTTTCCATAATCCACGAGAGGCAGTCCTACTGGGCAGTTGAGCCTGCTTGGTGGCTTGCTTCTCTGCCCCGTAGCACAAATGGAGGGGCATCATCCTTGGACACCCCAGCTGCCCTTTATTTATTAGTTAGCCTGTTTTGGCTGTTTAGGTGGTTTTTCTGTTTATTTAGGGTATTTTTAGTGTCAGGCCCACTGCTCTTCAGGGGTCTTTGATTGAGAGATTGCCATTCTGCCTTCTCAAGTAAAGGCCAGATGTGAATACTGTAGTGAGCTTTAAGGTTCACAAAAAAGTAGAGCAGTAACTGAAATAATGAGGAACAGAAGTATCATTATTTGACGCCTCATATGCCTTTGGGTAATTATTTTTCTTTATGATATATTTGCAGATACAGATCCCATAGTCCAGTGGATAGTTCACTTGATTTCTATGTAAGAGGGTACAGGATTGATTCACCAAAAGGCCATTGGTGACCACAAGAAGCGCATGCTGTCTTAAAGGGCTCTAAGCTCCAGCAAAAGTCACATATGTGTGGGCACCGCCCTAGCCCCTATCAAGGGGAATACAAGGTGTAAAACTGATACTGAAATTTATTAACAGATACATTGCAGTTGTGGTCAAATATACTAATGTAGGCAGTGTTACCATGCCAAATGTCACCTTCCTAGTTTAGCTTTATTTTATCCATAGAACTTGATTCCATCCTTCAATTTTTACGTGATGTCCTTATGCATTCATGTACTACAATGTGCCATTCAGTTGGCCTGTTTAGAGTGGAGTTTTGTTAGTGCAAATCAGTTTGTTGTAATCAGTTGTACAGTGCATAGTTTGAGGAAAGTTTCTTTGGTACTGCATTTCTTTTGAGCCTTGAAAATCACTGGGATTTTAAAGGTATTTTATTTTACAAACCTTCTGAGTACCAGAACAAGAGGATACAGCGGATCGTGCAAAGTGGCGAACATACATCAGCACAGCCAGCAAAAGTCAGACCCGTGTCAACCATGGAAATCTGTCTACAACTGGATAGTGAGTGTATGTGTGTGAGTACGGGAAGTGGTTGCTAAAATTGTGATTTGGTAGTGTTCTCAATCTTAGTGTTTGTTATGATTTCTTTCAATAGAATCACAATAGAATGTGTTGTAGATAAACCTTTGTTTGAGTGAATACGTAAAATGAGCAGACATATCACCGCTACAAAAAATGTCCCTGAGAAATCTTGGCCGTCTCTCAATCAAAGACCCCTGATGAGCAATGGGCCCGACATTGAAACCACCCTAAATAAAAAAAAAGCCTAATAAACTAATAAATAACTAACTGGGGCGTCCAAGGGCAACGCCCGTTCATTTAGGATACCGGGTAGAGAAGCAAGCCATGAAGCAGGCTCAATCGCCCAGTAAGACCGCCTCTCACGGACCATGAGAACAGGTACAACAGATGATCCTAGCCAAATGACTAAGAAGGGTAGTCTTGGCACTTCATGTAAGCAAAGGACGGATACGAGCTCCCAACAGGGACTGACACTCGTTAAAGAATCTCCCAGAGCGGAGGAGCTTTGCAAAATGCAGATGCTATGAGAACGATTAACCGTCGGCTGGAACAGTAGCACGAAATGCATTTATAAAAATAAGGCAGAGGGAACACTCTATGAATCTTGCAGCAAAGTTGATGTTGTTTGCGCGTCGTTCAAAACGTAGAGTTTCTAGTCTGCGAATAATAAAACAGAATGGTATCAAAAACTACTACTACTGATTTTGTACATGTGCAGTTCATTGGATCATTTCTAACTTTAATGAAACATGTCACTTCTCACTGTGTTATTGTTGTTTACTGAAATGTGATTATATAAGTCATGCAGTGTGTATCAGTGAATGCATATATTTGACATGTACTTTAAAAGTCCGTCTTAGGTCTTGCTGCCAAATACTCCTTGATTTTTGGAAGTTCTCTGAGTCTCTTGTAAAGATCTTTAAGAAGAGGAGTTTTGTCAAGTGCGTTGGGGTCAATAAGCTGCAAAACCTCTGCAATATCCATAAATAATAAATCCGCCCAGCTGACCTGTAAACATAAATTATAACAGAAATATTTTTAACGAGGATAATTATCAAAGCTAAAACCATAGACAATAATAACAAGTAAGAATTGCTTGCCGACCTATAGCGCTAATTTGTAAATTTAGGGCGTTTTTCATTTATCAAAAATAGGACCATACCTAAATATAAAGAGCGTTTGTCTGTTTGTATGTTAATGATGATAATAAATTGAAAAAGGGTGGAGATTTAAACAGATTTAATCAGTATCTTCAATTTGACAGAACAATAATTGACCGGGATTTGTCTTTAATGACTGATAATTTTCACAACGCTGGTACGTCATTCATTAAAGACAAATCCTGGTTATTAACTTGATTTCAAATAGAAAACTTTGCTTTAACATACGTTAAATTAACACAATTTAGAAATTTGAATAGCTTTGATGGTATTTATCAAAAATTTTGTCCTATCATTGTTCTGTCAATTATGGTCACGGGCAATCCTGGCAAGAGGGGTTGTGCCTCACCTTCTTTGCAAGCAAAAGCCCATTTGCGAATAGCTCAACCACCGTCAATATTTTTGAATAAGCAACTGTAGTATTCATTATGTCTTTATAAGATTGAACACATACCCCGTAAGGTTAAACACAGATACAACACATTTTATACATACATAGAGTCATTAGTGCGCTTTTAAAGAGTAGAGGTGAAGATTTCATAACAATGATCACCCAACAATAAATGAAATTGGAGAGAGTGTGGTGATTCCTTAGGGACATACGTTACCCTCACATTCTTGAAGCTAAGATGAAAGGACAAGTCCACTCTGACGACGCCAAATATTTACAATTACAGTTACACAAGAACCCGAGAGCATCTGTAACAGAAGCAGTAGGGACATGTCGTAATTGAACGCAAGGGAAGCCTTGGCATTGTCAAGTGAGATAACTCTCTTATGTCCACTTCTCTTTTTTTCATTGATAATGCGTTCAATTTATTATAGTTGATCTAATGCAAATGCAAGAGATTAAAGTTAAGTCCAAAATGCCATACGTCACAGCAAAAATGACGAACTCGACCAAGAAACAGTCTTGCAAGCACCCTGTCTTTTGCTTTTAGTTCTCATGGCAACAGTATTACCTTGCTCCTTGGTTTGTTTATCTGATAATGGAGCGCAAATTTTTGTCAAAAAACCAACCAAAGGAAACACTCTTCAATCAACTTTTGATCAACAACCTGTTAGTATTCGAGACGCGATAATGGATAATCGATTAAAAGCAGACATTTTAAATCATATGGCAAGATAAAAGTCAGGACAAAACACCACAGTATTACAATTTACATTTTAAGGATGTATTTCAAGTTCATTTGGATTTAAAGGCAGGCGCCATTGAGAAGACTATCATGCATATCAACCCTATGATTCTGTGTAAGTTATGTTCTTATTCATTACAATGACAGGAAATTTAAAGTAAATAGTGCCAGGTTTTCCCTTAAGAAATCTATACCCCTTTGCATAAAATTTGAATTTACTCGTTGATTCGATTAATTTTAGTAAATAGAAGTCAAACAAAATTTACTACGTTTTACTAAATAATAAACTCCATCCTTGAAGAAAATGATCAATGGGCATGCATGTAAAGGGATTTCGCTCGCTAGATATTTTCCTGTCCATTCCCTTGATAATTCAGTAGCTGGTGCATTTTTTCAAGCGTTTTAGAGTCTTGTCTATTCAAAGGGAACAGGAAATAGAGGCAAAATAGCAAAGTAAATGTTCAATGTGTAGCTGGCTATAACCAATTTTATTATAAGATAGAAAAAAATTCGCGTATTAACATTGATATATTTTGCTAGTACGATGGCACTTTGGAGAGGGATAAGTATCAGTGACAGAGGCAGTATATCACTGTCAACTTAAGTATCAACATTGGAGATACAACCAAAAGAAATTAATAGGCTTGTAACGTATGGAATTTGTAAATATAATAGTAGAGGATAGAAAATAGAGGATGCAATTTTCACTTGATACCTGAAATTACTTTTGATGCATATTTAAAAACTAACCCAAAATAAATCAATTCATAGTGCCTACGCTAAAATAAGGAACATACATGCAACAATGTTATGTATGCAGAACTAGCACTTGTGCCCACGAGTCTATAGTGAAATATTACGATCTTACTCAGAGGTAATGATTTCTGTTTCAGCACTGCTGAGTAGCAATAACACTATTATCTGCTGACATCATAGCTGAAATGTGTGATTACCTTATGTCAGCAAATGTTAAGGTAAACTAGGCTATTCTAATAATAGTGACAATGTCAAAGAAGCATTTACCACATATGACATGTGAAATGTTCAGCATAGGCCAGTGGCTGATCCAGGAATCAATTGAAGATGTGGTGGCTTCAAAGGAGCCAATTCCAACACTAGACCAGTTGATGTGCATTTGCACTTTTTAGAAAATGTTGACAAGCAACAGAAATACCCTGATTTAAGACAAAAATGTAAATGGCATAATTTGGGGTCCAGTTTTTGGTCTCATTATCAAAGGTTCCTTATTCCATCCAGAATCTGAGTTCAGAAAATATCATGGTTGCACAACTGCTAGTATGGAAACGTCATGCCCATAGATGGTAACATAAAACCTTACTTTACAAAATGGATTTGTGTTTATTTCAATTTAAATTGATTCAATGTAGTACAAATCTAACAGATGTGGCAAAAGGTCCAAGTGGCATTGGAAATTGAATGTTGGTCAAACTTTGGTTAACTTTAATTTAATTTATAGCTTTAATTTAAAATTATAATATATACTATTGAGAAAAGATTCCTGGTACTACAAAATTTGTAGATAATATTTAATAACGAAATCATTAGTGAAATGCAACTAAACTGGTCAATGGCATTACACTAATGATTCTGTTATTAAATATTATCTGTATAATTATGAAAGCAGCATGACTTTGACACAAGTTTAACGCGAATTCAACTCTCTGCTTTTGACAATGGATCGTTATAGATTTAATTCTGAAATTGAAATTTGATTTGACAGATGGTTAACACAAATTTGCCAAAAATGGAACTGAGGATGGTAAGCAACAGCGCCAGATTAAGGGCAGGGTCGTGGACCAGGCACAGAGAGGGGACCTCACAACCACTACAGGGTTTGCAGTTTGAACTCATCAGGCATGTCTGGCCTCAAAAAGTATACAATACTGTCTGCTAGCAACAAGTGGCAGCCACTATTTACAGTTTCAGGCTTCGTAGTCAAACAGAAAAAGACAGAACAGAAAGTTTCTTACCACCTCTGTTGACCAACGCTTGCAAGCACTCAAGGATGCATCAAGCCAATTTATCATTTTTAGTTTAGATTGCAGCACAGCAACTCATCAGATCTTATGCAGATGACTTAGCCATTAAATTTGTTGATAAATTGTGTCAGTTTGTAACATTTGTCAATACCTTCACAGATGAGGAGACAGAAAATATTATCACGTTTTTCCCGTACTGATGTATCACGGATAAGAGTGGATTGATGGCTCAATGGTTAAGGTGTTGGTTTGGTAATCATGAGCGGTATCGGCCGATCAAGGGAGGCTGGATCGGTATCGGTATCGGTTCGGTGAAATCTGTGATCGGTACACCCCTAGTCTCAGCCAATGTACGATAAATCAGGGACGGGGAAATAGGGGGCAGAGGGGGCCATGCCCCCGAAAGATTTGCCAAATCTCGATTTTTTCCGTGACCACTTTTCAGCTTTATCAAAATTAAGGTTGATTGCGACAGACTTTTGCCACATTACAGCAAGATATGCATATCGACACGACAAAGCCCTTTCCACAGAATGATCAAAGCCACTTTAGCGGAATATAAAAAAATAAATTTATCCCCTGCCTACTTTCCCCCCCCCCCCAACCCGCCTTACCAATTCGAAGATCTATGGAGTATGATTACTTACTACCTTAGAAAAAGTATTAATCATTTTGTAGTGCACACATATTAGTGGTAATTACCAGTGGCATAGCTGGGTTCTTGTTAAGGGTTGTGCTGACCGGTATCGTTGAAAGGGGAAAGGGCAATTAGTCAAGAGCTTGTACCTAGAGGGGTGCCAGCAAGAGCTGTAGGGGCAATACATTTCAAAGCTTTGTAAGGGCCTGGGTTCTTAACATTTGAGCTCACGCACTGAACTATAAATTAAAAGCCTTTTTATTTATAGTTCAATGGGCACACGCATATCCATCCTTGTTCTATCCTGGGGTCTTCGAGGGTCCTTGACTGCCCTGATGTTTATCTATGTTCAATAAATAAATAGGCCGGTAGAAGCCCCTTCCCTTTAAATTTGAGTATATTTGGTACTTGCACTGGGACCTATTAGATTTACTCTATGTAATTTTGAAGATTATCTTTACCACTTTCTTTTTATAGTACAGGCAACTTTGTCCTTGCGGCCAGCTTGCTTTTAAGGGCAGCTTTGAAATGCGGGCGCAAAATTAAAGTCCCAGCAAAAATTTGTAGTAAACTCTGTATTTAAACTTTGCATTTAACGGACAACTTTGAATTGTGAACTACGGGCAGTGATCGGTAGTCCGTCGCCCATGAAAACACTATGTGAGACGGTCAAACAATGACATTCTCGCCGGACTAGACGTGTCATCAACATGACGGTAACGAGCGATGGTCCCGTGTATCACACCCTTGTTGGTGTGACTGCATTAAGTTGCTGGAACCTATCAATTATTCCTAACACCTGATGTTGATTTGGTTCACACTTGATTTTGATTTGCCAGCTATTTGCTGTAGAAAAGAACGATGGACATTTTATGAAGCACTGTACCGAGGGAGTCGACATTTAACCAGCCAGTTTGTCGACATTCAGATGCACGCATGGAAGATAAACATCAACGATTTTGTTGTTAAAAAGTAAATTAACTTTTTGTTACCCAGCATGTTTACATTATTTTATGTTTTAACATTTTTTAACTTAAATTTCGTAGTTAATTATAATATATTTTAAGTTAATTTTTATGTTTTGTTTTTTATTTAAAATCTAATCACAACGATTCCTTACAGCACTTGTAGATTAAATTTTTGGGGCATTTAAAAGTAAGGATTTGTGTATAATTTTCAGAAATGGAAGTGTTTAAGGTTCTATACATAGAAAAGAACTTTGTATGCATATGGTGCTGATGTAGCAAGACTAGGAACACTCAAGTTCTGTAAAAGACTGTGTAATACAACCATACCATATCATAAATTTAGCATTGCACTGTTGAATGGCTGGTCATATTCCAGGGTTTCAACAATATAGCAACAACACAATTCCTAGGTATAAAATGATAAACTGCTGACTTCATAACAGATTCTCATGTCGATAGTAAACAACAGTATGATTCTAGATAATTTCAATGTAGATCATTTTTAAAAGCTGATAAAAGTGAAGTATGAACTTATTTAAAAAACATATATAACACATTCTTCACCTTAAGAGAGGAATAAAGTCTGTATATATAAATATAAAATGATTTATTTTCACCTTCCAAAATCGACTTTAAATTTTGCTTGTAAATTTCTTTGGCTCTTCAGCAGAAAAGAAGTTTGTTTGAAAGCTCAAATAAAGCCAAGACCTCTGTCTAATCAATTCTGAGGGTAGAATGGCAGCCCGACCTTGGACTCTTGTTTCAGATCATGATTGTAATGTTATGTCATGAAATGTATGGTGCTGCAATGGAGTAGATTGATTTGACCACATATGATCATGGAAAATGTCAAATTTAAGATAAGGTAAACATATGACAACTAAAACAATAATACTTGATTCTGTGATTATTTCTTAACATTAAAGTCAAATTTCGAGTATCAACATTGGTAAGAGATAGGCAAAATCGATAAGCAAATACAACTTGTGGTGCATTGACCTTTAATTCCAAATCAGATTCGAGCACCCTCAGCTACCCTAACACACAGACCTATGTAAACAACAAAATTCAAAGTGGAAGAATGTCCTAGGAACTCCTGTTCTGGGATCTTTGTCCATTAAGCAACTTGAAATTATTTACTTCATATTATTAAAATTAAATTACTTTCTCTCAAAACAAAGGCAGACATAGCACCATACAAGTCCTCATGTACATCAGAACTTGTACATACTGTGTAGAGCTCTGCCTTGCAAGAATTTTTCAAAGAGACACAGAAAGAGTGAGTTTCTTTGCACAACATCCTATTTTCATGTATTAAACTATGCTATGCTCCATATATGGAGGGTTGTAGTTTTCTAGTTTTTGCCGTCCCACCTGGTCCCAGAAACATTCCCCCACAATCTGCCTTCCCACTATTTTAGGTTTGTATTTGTGGTTCCACGTGAATCCAAATTTTATTTTCCCCCAACTTCCTGGGGGGGGGGGGGAGGACACTATGTTCGTTCTATGTAAATTGCAAGCAAAATCATTTTATAAGTATTAGGACTTATACACTGACATTTAATAAATGTATTAGTATATACTTGTATTTGTATTAGTACTAAATACATTGCCATTAATTATTTGTATTAGTACATTTAAAATATAAAGTAAGTATATAAATTGTGTTTGAGGGGGCAGTAGCCCTCATTGGATCTAGGGCAATCTTGGGTATGTTTTAAAAACGAGCAAAAGTCAATTACAAAAAAATAGGTTTTTATTTAAGTGAAATTAAAGGAAAACTTTAAAACTTAAAACAAACAGAAGTTTTCCTTACATGAGGATGGCTGTACCCTCCTTAGTCCCCTGGTGTGCGTACTAAAATTTGACTTTTCCTCAATTCTTTAAGAATTAATTCTTTAAGATTAGTTTAAGAATGTATATTTTACTTTCAGGTTTCTCAGTGTGCTGGGATGACAGAGACTTTGAACCTGGTGTCAGCAAATTGCAGAACAAACTCAATGCCTTGCAGAGCAGTGACAAGACCATTGTGGTATTTTCTCCCAGTTACATTAAACAGGAGCACCTTTGGGATGATTTTGAAAGCAAACAGAAGCAATCTATCCCCTTTGAGGGACTTCATCTGATTCCTATTGTATATGAACAATGTGAAATCCCTTCAGCATTTGAAGATATGTGGATGCTAGACTGGTCCAATGTGGTAGCTAGAAAATTCTTCTGGAAGAAACTGCTCAAGGCTATTCAAGTAACAGCTAAGAAAACTACCAGTAAGTATTTTTTTATATTGTTTTAATTATTTTAAATTGGTGATACCACTTATTATGAATCTAGAACTTCCTTCAATTTTATCATAACCGTAATCGTTCAAATAAAGACCCCTCTCAAATAAGTACCCTCTCAAATAAGCGCCCCCACTTTTAAGAAAATAATTTTATAAGTGCCCCTTTCAAATAACCCCCCCGCTTTTAAGAAAATAATTTTATAAGTGCCCCTTTCAAATAAGCACCCCCTCTGTTCTAGGGTGGGCACTTATTCAAACTTTCAAAATTCAGGGAGAAAATCAATTACAAAATTCAATATCTTGCATGGAGGTAAGGGGACACCTTGGAAAGGAAGAATAACACTTTTTCTTTGAGAAGTGGATTTGTGGATTCTCAAAGCTTGGGAGAAGTTGTCCAAGGAAATTGTACAAAAGTCTTTCGATCCATGTACATTATCCTGTTCAACCGATGAGAGTCAGGATGATGAGACCACCTGCTTCAAAGAAGGTCAGCCTTGCAGCAAAGGGTGCTCTATGTTGAGAAAGCAGTTAGAGTAAATGAACACTCCTGAACTGAACCCATTTGTTCCTGATGGAATCGATATGGCAGATGCCTATCCTAAGGAACTAATCATCGATGAAGACCATGAAAGTGATGAGGATATTGATATTTTGTAGTGTGACAGCTAATTGTTTATCGGGTATTTACGTGTTTGACTTTTGTTCTCCTGAGAGATGTAAAATGTAAAAAAGAACGGTGATCTTTGAATTTTTAATCCTTATTTTTTGGGAAAACTTTTATATGTATTTTGAACGCTTTGTGCACCATGGAATGTACGCATCTAGTGTATGCAAACTATGTCAAATATGCCTTATTAGCTTATACTTTGAAACCATGCCCGACTCTTGTTCAGCCATCGGGTGTACAAATCGTAGAGGGAAACTAGGTATTAAATCTGGTATCGTTCCACCGGTGAGTATCTTGAGATCAAAAATATTGGTTCTACTGAGGGCAAAATTTTTTAGCAATCGGTAAAATTTACACTACACAATTCCATGTCATTCGGATCAGTCTTGAGTCAGGGCTTTGAATATCTTATCCTAAAATGCTTGGAGAGTTCAGTAACATTTTCTCCCCGTCCTTCACGCTAAACCCACCCAGTCATGTCCCTTAGTGCCTTTACGTGTTTTAAGACCACCTTTAGGATGGACTTCCTTTAACCAACCTTTAGGATGGACTTCCATACATTACAATAACGCCCAGGTAAAGGCACAGCCAGCCACGCCCATCAGCTATCAGGTGGGAAGAGTTATCATAGGGAAGGGGTATGGGGGTATCAAGCACGGAGCCAGCTCCATTGGGGGGGGGGGCAAAGGAAATCATTCTCAAATTTGGTCAACGCCTTTTTTTTAATATTTTTCTTCTCCTTATGTCTTATTTGCAAACAGGAAATGACTCTGACAAACTGACAAACAAATTGCAAATATAAAGCAAGGATGAATAAAGCAAAGATGAATCATTACATTCTGGGGATGTCAAGAAATTGTACGGGGGGCAATTTGGGGCAATAAATCAACTTTGGGGGGATGACCCTTACCCCCATAGCTCCGTGCCTGGGAGTATTAATCAGTAGCGCTCGAAAAGGGTAATTAAAAACACGCAAAGGTCAAAAGTAGAGGGGATTAACAGGGTTTACATTTCAGGGGAGAAGTACGGTTGTAAATTTGTTTCAATTTGGTTTTTGAGCAACATACACCTGGTTACGGTATTATATTCTATAGCCATGTCTTAGGCCAAAGGTGGCATAAGAAGTTTTAGGACTACTGTTTTAAAAAGTCATTTATGTAGTAATCATTGTTGTGGGTTGGGTATGATGTAAGAGAACATTGGTATTGAAAGATACATTTACGATCATCGATAAGGGATTGACTAATAATGGAAAGTAGAAGCAAAAGGTACCTGTGAATATTTTTAACAGGGGGATTTTATAAGGGGGCATGCCCCCCTATGACTCTCTATTGTAAGATGGACATTTGGGTAACTCTGCAAAAACTAGCCAAAAGGATAATACTTTTAACATACCAGGTGAAATTCCTGATAAAGGAAAGCCTACACCACCTTAGCTATTTTGATGTTGGTTCACTGTACCAAAAGATATAGCAAAAAGTCTGATTTTTAGCATGAATAGTAATGTTTTTCATCTTAAGAAAATTCCGATCATAAGCACTTGATTTGAAAGGGAGGTATACTTGTAATCCGTAACAGTTAGCTTCTCGTAATACTAAAACGTACAGATTGTCAGTGAACTGTTCTTGAGAAAATTGGAGATTTGGGGGAGTTTAAAACTACTCAGAGACACTCAATCAAGTGGTCACTGGGGCCAGATCATTCTTAAGGGCTGAGCCAGCCAGTACCTGGCCAGGGCCGTCCATTTCTTAGGAGACGGGGACCACAGGTGACGTAGTAAATGGATTTGGATGGGGATGGATTTAATATCTAAATGGGGAATTCCTAATCCTCCTGAAGCGGGGGGAGGTATAACGTGTGTCGTGCAACGAGCTCAGTCTTAGACAACCAGACAAAACTGAAAATTAGTCGTTCAATTTGTTTGAAAATCGAAGGGGGTAATGGGAGGGCTATAGCCTGTTATAGAACCTGTGAAATGACGA
Organism: Alatinidae sp. Z8VKAUB7J3; assembly: GCA_010016025.2. NCBI lineage: Eukaryota > Metazoa > Cnidaria > Cubozoa > Carybdeida > Alatinidae > Alatinidae sp. Z8VKAUB7J3. Next base: position 60,113,691 of record JAAAKM020073195.1, read on the forward strand.
GCATATTGATGACTTCTAGCTTGCCACTAAATGATAGTCTCAGAGGGCGATAATACTTGATCAAGTTTGTGACTTCAGTTATCAAGCGCTGCCAAACAGCCTGTGTTTGTGAGCTGTCACCGAATGTGACTCCTAGAATCTTAACGGTGGTGTCCCATCTGATGGGAACTGGACCCGTGGTTCTACCTTGTTGGGGCCCTAACCACATGCCTACAGTCTTATTGAGGTTTAATTTGCTACCTGAAACGGACTCATAGCGACGGATGGTGTCAAACATAGCTGCGAGTGCCGAGGGGATGGAGGCAAATAACGTAGTGTCCTCTGCGTATTGTGAGATGCGTAGTTGTTCTGGGTGGCCTGGGAGAGAGATTCCCAATGCGTCTGGATTTTAACTGATCGCATTTGCAAGTGTATCTGCTATAATAATACATAACAACGGGGAAAGCGGACAGCCTTGCCTTACTCCCCTAGTGGGGGAGAAAGGAGAGGACAACTTACCATTATTCCGTACTCTAGTTTTAATATCTGTAGTTAGAATGCGGACCCAGTTGCGGAAAACTGGGCCAAAGTGTAGCCTGGCCATGACTTGTAATAGAAAGTTCCAGTCTGCGCGATCGAAAGCCTTCTCTTGGTCCAGACTTACCATGGCGACTTCCATCTTTTTGTAGGAGGAATATGCTATAGTGTCTCTTATGAGGTATAAATTTTCGAAAATGGTACGGTCTGGTACTCCGCAGGTTTGAACGGGGTGGATGATGTGAAGTAGAGAGGATCGAAGTCTAACAGAAAGTAATTTAGTGAGGATTTTATAGTCAACATTGAGCATGGAAAGGGGCCGCCAATTCTTAATAAGTCTAAGGTCATCCTTTTTAAACAGCAGCACCAAGATTGCTGTCCTCATGTTTTCTGTCATTTGATTGTAGAGGTAGCAGTAGTTGAGGACATCTAGGAGATCTTCTCCCATACTGCCCGAAAACCTTTTATGAAAATCGGCCGGTAGACGATCTGATACCGGGGATTTGTTGTTTTCTAAGCCTGAGAGGGCACCACCTAACTCATCCAAGGTGAGAGGGGCGTCGATTCCCTCGGATTGTTCTGGTGTAAGTTTTTTGTCCATTTGCTCTAAAAGCCAGGCCTGATCAACTTGGTTGAGTGGCTCAGCTGTATAGAGTTTGCTATAAAACTTAACCAATTCATTGTTCATTTAATTCGTGTTAATTTAAGCCTCCAAAAATCGAATAGAAAAGGACCCCTGTCCCCATCCACTCCGTTTCATTCGGCCCTGATCTTATTGTAATGTAAATATTAGCCGCGGTCACACTGCCACTTTTCACCGCATCGAAGCAGCGGGTGTTGATTAGGAAAATCCCACTTCAGATCTGATGATGTTGTGTCTCCGCAGCAACGTCAAAAAGAACAAAAGGGTTTCGGATTACATTCACCGGGTCAAGTGAGTAGTGCATTCAGAACCCCAGATGTAATTAACCAATCATGTAGTAGCCTTTGACAGATTGTTGAAAGGCTCTGGGTAAACTGAAACTCAAAATAACTTTCCCCGCCAAATACAAACATGTTCAGAGACGTCGCACGTGGAGAACAGTGCAAGAAAGGCACGATTCTGACCTGGGCGTTTAGATCCTGCTGTGAGTCAATTTTGCAGTGTGACCCCAAGCCCTGGGATAACTGAAATACCAAGGCAGATTTGACACCTCGGATTCCGAAGCGGAAAATCCGTTTCACTCTGGTGTGTGTGATCGTACCTAATGTATTTTGATCGTGCGCCAACCATTACGAGGCTATATAACGACGAGATTATGACGTCAATCCTACCCATTACAGTCCTGAGTCACTTTTGTAAACCAGTTAGTCGTATCGAGATTTTATGGTGGTCGGTTGGAGTTCGTCATACATTTAAAGGAACATATTGGAATTTACCATTGACCATATTTGAAGATTACTCGTTTTATACTGTATTTCCTCTAATTATAGACCCGTCTATAATTAATTGAGGGCATCGAAAGGGGGGTCTATAATTTGAGGGGGTCTTTAATTTCCAGAACAAAGTTTTCAGAAAAAAGATCATATACAGTTTTTGAAGAAAAGCTGCGAAAGTGCATTTATACATTGACTCAATGATTTTCGTTGAAAGACTGTCCCGAGAAGACAAAATCCATCTTTGCCTCTTCCATATAGAAATAGAAGGGGTCTGTAATTAATTGAAGGCACCAAAAAAGGGGGTCTTTAATTAGAGGGGATCTATAATTAGAGGGGATCTATAATTAGAGGGGATCTATAATTAGAGGGGATCTATAATTAGAGGGGATCTATAATCAGAGGAAATACGGTATCTATCTACTCCTGTACTCTGCGTGACACAGTGAAATCTAACAAATACAGTATTGCTACAGGAAGTAGCTGTCTACTTGGAAGTTGGTTTCCTTTATCGCTTTTCTACGATTTTGGTTTTATTTCAAGTTTTGACGGCATTTCAGAGCTAAGAGAAATATTAGGGATTTTTATAATTTAAGATAACAAACATACTTGAAACTATTTAAGGTTTTTTCCCAATACACGCTTCTTTTTTATAAGCATAGTGTTTTTTCGTTGAGGGTGAGGTATTCTTATGATTTGGCAAAATATGAGGGTGAAATATTCTTAATGTATTCTTATTTTTCAGAGTAAAGTTTCTGTGAATTTATCCGATAAATAATTGGGCGAGTGGACCAACATATCCTATCTAAGATTAATGACCATCACAACATCTAAAAGGGTAATTAAATCCCAAAATTCATATGCTCACAAAATCTTTAGGAAAAGTGGAAAATAATCGTGCTAATATACTGACAAAATGGTTGGGTTTGGCTTGAGGGGGAAAATTCGCAGGCATGCATATATTGATTTTCGCTGTAAAGCAGCATACTACAAATGAGTCACCTTTGTTTGCTACTCTTTTCTCTAGAAAATGGAGGGCTTCCCAGGAAACGCATATAACATTGAAAGGTGCCAATGACCAATGGTCGTTAGACAATTTCCAATATGCTTTACCTAAGGTCGATGATGTATTTACAATTTTACACCTTTAAAGTGCTAATAGTATGCATAGAAGCAGATTTGTGTCGAAATATTTATTTTATTTTAAATTTCCTGTTTTATTCTTTACAAAAGGCACTAGATATAGCGACTTCCTTCAGAATGAGTTCTTAAACAACTCTTTATGATGCTCCAGTGCCCCGCAAGTAGGAGCGAAAAAATGGACAAATTAGTGCTACCCTTGCAAAAAAGTGATTTCCCTTGTTTTCCGAGCCAGAGGACTGTAATTTCCTATGCTTTTTGGCAATCGCGATTCTAATGGTGACTTTTGATTTCGACTCGATATATTGTCAAAACAATTGATTATAGGGTACCATGTATCGAGGTCCTCTCTTTACTAGGCAGAATAGTAGACATTGGCGAGATCACTATATATTTTTTGGAGGGTTTCCCCCTCTTTTTCAAAAGGTTGGCGTGTTTTTCAGGCTCATATATATTATTGAGTAATTATAGAAAAAAAAACAAATAAAAGCGGAGCTACATTAAATCCAAAGACGAACGAAGGTTAAATTATGAAATTTTATTAAAACTTAAAACAAACAGAAATTTAAATCAATCAAATGCCAATTTTGAAAAAAAGACCAATCAGTAGGGCTAACACCTCGTATTACTTTTTAATTCTTCAAATTCATATGGTTTTTCATCAGCGTGGGTTTTCATGTGCCTAGTTAAATCGTTCTTCATAGAAAATTTTTCTAACCATGCTTCACATTCATAGGGTTTTTCTCCATTGTGAGTTCTTATATGCTTAGCAAACTCGGACTTGAAAGAAAATTCCATTTTGTATGTTTCACATCCATAGGGTTTTTCACCAGTGTGCGTTCTCCTATGCTCAGTCAAAGCAAACTGTGAAGACAATTTCTTTTTGCATACGTCACATTCATATGGTTTTTCACCACTGTGAATTCTCATATGCACAGTCAAATGGGACTTGACAGAAAATTTACTTTTGCATGTTTCACATTCATATGGTTTTTCACCATTGTGAATTCTCATATGCACAGTCAAATGGGACTTGACAGAAAATTTCTTTTTGCATGTTTCACATTCATATGGTTTTTCACCACTGTGAATTCTCATATGCACAGCCAAATGGGGATACTCACGTGGTTTCCGACTACTTTGTACAAGCGATGACTTGTGATGTGATGTCATCTGAAGTACTTTTACAGTGGGAGGCCAGTTCAATAGTTTTGATTATGTTTTTAAATGGTTTAAATTTTCCTTGGTACCTTCCCTACTTCATATTGTATTTTCTCTACAACAATACAAATCAAGAGCGAGGCCAACTATTAAATTGATTCTATACTCAGTAACAGCTTCCACAAAGGTAGTCGCATGTTTCTTTACATTGTTTTGTCTTGATTAGATTATTAGGATTTTCATTCGAAGTAAAAGTATTGGTTCTTCTACAATAGCGGACAAGTTCGAACATTGGGACTTTAAGACTGAGAACGGGGGACGATCTCCCTCTTGAGATTTACGTATAACTTTTGGGTGGTGGCGAGGTGGCTGTCTTACTCCGAGAGAATTTATCAGCATCGTTAATCTCGTCCTTAAATTTATACGGTGTTTATACAGATTCGGGATGTTTCACAACCCCGTCCTTGCCGTATTTCGCGTTAATTTGAGGAGGATATATTTTCCTTTAGTAGCTTTAGTAGCAGGTAAATACCTTAGGAAATGGTAATAAGAATGAAAAAAACTAGTATTTGTAAGGTTACATCTTGGATGTAAACACCGGGAGCACTGCCTTGTGTGCAATAGAAACTTCTTTTTAGCCTCGTTCTAATGTGAATTTATGGACGAGTTTCACAAAAGAGCTCTTTCTCCTATACTGTTATGAGTGTACGTCAATGCATAGAAAGGCATTCGACGCGACGGAGTTATCTATTCTCTCACCAATGGTTAGGAAGTAGAACTTAAGGAAGAGGCAGAGCAGAAGAGACAATTACTATCAGTTGTAAATAATAAATCATGGCATACAGCTTTGCCGACGTTATGTGACACAGAGAAAACTAGAAAACATATTTCTATTTGAAAAGGATTAGGAGAAGGGAAGGGGGTGCAGATACAGCAAGGAATGCTGTAGAAAGTCGTGAAATAAATGGGATCACAAACCAAGTGAGGTGCTGAAAGTAAATGATGTGCGGAGAGAAGTGAAGAAACATAATCGCCAACGTCCATTGGCATGGTACTAAACGATGATGATGGTTATTGTAGCGATTTTCTTCTGCTTGGTAAGTAGAATAAGTTGTTTTGTGTTAGTCATGGGCGTCCGCAGGGGGTGTCCAAGGCGTTACTTGCCCACAACGGAAAGCGCTGAACAATAGTAATAGTGGTGAAACTCAGTTAAATGTGGCCATTCACAATACTTTTGCAGTCTTTCAGTGCAGCCCCCTGATAATCAATGTTTGCTCCCCGTCTGAAGAATTCGTCCCATAGTCGTATTGGGGGGATGTACACGATCGCCAAAGATTGCAGGTACGTGCCCCCGATTCGGCAATTTGCTCGAAGTAGATGAAGAAGTGATAATTATGACGACAAGGTTCCTTGTGCTTACTGCGATGATGCTTTAGACCACCATCACTTCATATGTTACCTAGTGATTTATCAGTTCTGTGATTGATGTTGTCACTGCGATAGTGGATGGAACGGATGGCAAAAATTGGCCAATTTGATAAACAAGACCCTAACTGCCCGCATTTGAAATATTTAAATACATTAAATGTTCCGCCCACCCTCATAATTCAAAAACCAGCTCCAGTATTGGGAACATGAGATACATTATTCGTACCAATATTGAACTATATTCTCCACACCATATAACTTCCAGGACAGTTTGTATCTTGGGGGAAAACCTCAAAGTACTATTGAACCTTACAAGGTTGGTTGCGGAATCCAGAAGTGCAAATGGACAACTAGAAATTACAAACATGTTCGAAAGCAGAAGGGGAGATATCAGTACTTTCAACAAGTATTGCTGTGTCAATACGTGCAACTAATGATTTTTTAAGAGTAGAGAATCGTAACATGTCTTCCCAAACTCTATGTATAATTCTCAAAATGCTTTTACAGGTGGACGTATGAAGAATTCTTTGACCGCTATCGAATGCTTGTCCCTCGAAAGTTACTGGATCCCAGAAGCTATTATACCTCATGTCAGACTATTTTGGATCACTACATTAAGGTATGAAGACGACTATTAACGTTTGAACAATAAATGTATGGGCATTAAAGCTTGGACAATAAATGTATGTGCATTAAAGCTTGGACAATAAATTTATGGGCATTAAAGCGTTGACAATAAATGTATGGGCATTAAAGCTTGGACTATAAATTTATGGGCATTAAAGCTTGGACAAAAAAATGTATGGGCATTAAAGCTTGAACCATAAATTTATGGGCATTAAAGCTTGGACAATAAATGTATGGGCATTAAAGCGTTGACAATAAATGTATGGGCATTAAGGCTTGGACTATAAATATATGGGCATTAAAGCTTGGACAATAAATGTATGGGCATTAAAGCTTGGACAATAAATGTGTGTGCATTAAAGCGTTGACAATAAATGTATGGGCATTAAAGCTTGGACAATAAATTTATGGGCATTAAAGCTTGGACAATAAATGTATGGGCATTACAGCTTGGACAATAATTTTATGGGCATTAAAGCTTGGACAATAAATTTGTGGATAACTAAGACTTGGACAATAAACTTTTCTATATTAATTTTTTACACATGCTTTCTGAATGACGGTAAGGACTACGGAAAGCTGAAATCAATTAATATGGCGAAATATTTATTACGGGTATATTTGATAATGGAATATTCAGGCAATGAAAAAACCTTATGTATATTTGATCTTGACACGATCACCACGATCTTCGCTTGTTATCTGGATTTTTTTTATCGTTTATGTTTCCAGAAAGTGTTAATTGATTAGACGTCTTTTTTTATAAGCAACTCGGTTGCTTATATGTAAGGCCTCAATTTGGTCCAAATTCTAAGCAACAAGCTAAGCAACTCGAGGCCTCAAATTCCGGAGGGACAATTTTTAAAACGCCTGAAAAACAAATCAATATGATAAGCATATTGTGAGCCTGAAATGGAACCTTGCTTAAGCATACCCGAGTCTGTCTCGAAAAAATCATATGCTTATGAAAAACATGTATATAATACACTTGACAAGTGATATATATATTTTTTTTATTTGTTACTTTTCGCATTCGACATACATTGTAAATGGTAAAATAAATCATTATAAATGAGAAATGAAAAAGATAGATAAGATATAATCTAGCGATACGCATACTAACTGAAGCTCACGTTGTTAGAATTTAAGGGATAGGTAGAATAGTCACGCTTTACCGGCTGAGCTTCTCCTTTATTGCCATTTTCTTGGGCTAAGAAATCAACTATTCAACGGATTCATAGTCGAGGATAGAAAGCGAGATTGGTGAATATCCGCCGAAGGTAAACTATTTATTGTACGGAAACGAAGGGTTGTTTCATTATTTGTACTATCGAAATGACCAGAAAATGACCCCAGATAAGGCAGACCAAAGAGGAAGAGTTTGCTCTGTGTAACACATTCGAGGGATCCTACACCAGATCAGACCAGTTATTTCTATGAACTCTATGGGTGCAGTTGGCAACTTGTCTTTGCATTAGACGTTTTCAAATTGGAAGTGTCGTAAGCGATATAAACTTTGAGCTTCAACTTACTTGAATCTTATGGTTCATAATATTGGCGCAGCCGTTGTTTTCAAAAATTGCTTTTATGAACTTACGATGGTGGCCATCGGGTGCAGTCAGACACAGTCCAAGTGCAACCACCTTACTATTCAATTGAAACACGGCTTTATATAGTCAGAGTCGTTTATGTTTGCACTTTGCATAACGTTCCTGACTGGAGCCATCGGACAATTCGTGCATTTTGGTCTGCAAGAATGTTTCCAGGGAGTCGCAAAGGGGCATGGAATTTGGACCTTGTCACAGGGCTGGTGCTATAGAAGAGAGGGTATGTGTGGGTACAAGACCTTTGGCAAGCTGGTGGTTCTGAGACGGTTTGCGATGTATTGTGAATCTTTCAGATAAGTTGCACGTAGTGCCGGATTAGCCATGAGGCAAACAAAGCACATGCCTTAGACCAGCCAAAAACACAGGCCACAAAATGTATGGTAAACGATAATGCATAGATATAACTCTTTGAGATACCATACAAATGAAATTGCCCAAATCCGAAGACAATGACTATTACTGTTTCATTCTTCTTCGCACCAACATAATAGTAAACGTGCCAATCGCGAACATGACCACACCTGCCAAAAACCATTTGCAAAATACTTATTACTATGACGGTTAAACTTTCTTATTGCCATTCAAGGGCGAGATTGTCAAATCACGATATTTCTCAGCTGCTGTGAACTCTACCTCGTATATTATAATTCCAACAGACCATCAATCAGTTCTCGCTACATCAGTACGGAAAATCATCACCTGTGAAGTGTCGTCTTAAAAATTCCAGTTGGGACAGAATCTAGCTGACACACCCTTGTCACAGAACGGCTTCAAGACATCTTTCCAGATAACCTTATAGTTGATAAAGTCATATCCTTGCATAAAAAAATAGTTTTACTATTTCCTAATTTTCCAATGTTTAATCATAGTAGTCTGACGAAATTTAAAAATTAATAGATATTACTTTCAATTTATATATTAACTCTTGTTTTGACTGGGTCTCCACTCACTTTGAATCCACATTTCTGTTCTAGTTCTCCTTTTCCATCAATGTCTTTTTCAGTTCTCTTATAGATGCTTAGTTCTAGAATACTCTGCATTTTCTCCATTTGCCCTCCAATTACAGATGCAATCCAACCAGTACCATTTTGTATAACAGCCATCAAACCCCTCTATTGTTCTATTTCATTATACAAGAGTAGGAAATCAATTGTAGACATAAACAAGAGTTTCTTAATCTGTTGATGTACGTCAGTGCTGCCTTTTTCTTTTTCTTTTCTTTTTCTCTACATTGAAGAAATCCTCCCATTTTCAAAGAAATGAGCTCTGCACAAATAAAATCAGTAACAGTTTTCGTCGAATGTATGTTACAATGATAGGACAACTTGGATCAACTTAAAAAAACGTTTGTCAGTTTACAAGCAACGGAATAATTTTTCAAAATAACTAATTGTTTATTTATTTATTTAATCACATTAACAGTACCCTTTATATTTCAAACGTCGCAACGTGTCTGATAAATTCCTTCAGAGGGTCAATTCATTGCACCAAGCTCTTCAATTTACATTAGATAATATCTGCTTTCTTTATGATATACAGAAAGCCAATTTTTATGTACAAAACATTACAAGTCTAGTTCATTTCATTTTGATTATCTGATAAAAATAAAAGTCGATGTAAATAAATAGACGTCCAAACTGGGTACCTTCGTGTGTTTTAAATCGAAATCAAAAATATTCTCTAGAAACCATCCAAATATTAAATTATTTATTTAGCTAGGATAAACTAAAGAATTTTGAATTAAATTCAGTCACCAGTCGAAACAGTGGAGACCCCAAATTTCGCTCAGACTTTCTTTTTTGAGCTGGCAATGTTTTTACCGCAACAAACGTGATTTAATGACTTGTTATGCTGAGCCGTGTTACAATCTTCGTCTATCCTATAAATTCTAAGCAAACAGTTTGTTTCCTCTTTTAAATAAGTTTGCTGTGGCTATTGTCCGGTACAAGCTGTCGTAGAAAATGTAACTTAACGGCAATTTTATGTTAATACCAATATACAACATTATTTCCATCGTTGTAATTGATAAGTGTCCATGAGTTTTCTTTACTTATTTGAGTACATAACATACAATAATGTAGATCGACTGCTTCAATATTTACGTCCAATTTTACTTTATTTTCCCCTTTCCTATCTCGTTTAAAATTTGCAGCCGCAGAAATTATTTATTAAATCTTCTTATTTGAGTCGGGTACTTCCATTCCTTCTCATTCCTACTTAAGGTCATGACTCTTTTTGTCACATTTGTCAACCCTGGATTGAATTAACAATTTGTGTAAGTAAATCAATTATGTCAAATACTATTTAGGATCTTGACGTACTACGAATTACTGGTGCTCTACGTACGATGTACTACTAAACTATCGCTTGGCGTAAATATTATAAAGAGAGGCATTCTTTTTAACTATGTTTACCGTTTCCAATGGGAATGTAAGGATTTTAATTGCCAAATGTTTTTCATTAAGAAAGAAAACTGCACCGTTTTTCGAGTGAAATTTTGATAAGCTATTTTGTAATTAATACTATGTACGTGTAAACTAATCTATCTACAATTTGGTAATGATAAACGTCACATTTTTAAATACACTTTCGAAGAAAATTCGCTGATGTATTTATTTTGATGCTGGAATCAGTGCATTTTTATGAATACGAGATTTCCTAACGGAAGATATGTGTTTTAATGTACAGAAATTTTAAGTTTTTGAAACCTTATAGGTGTCAATTACGCCACAGAATATTGTTGTTTTATTGACTTTGCTTGTCGTTCTCTTTGTTTATACCATGCTGCACTTTAAGAGTTGTAGATAGCTCACTTTGCTCAGTTTTCTTAAATGCGCAACGTCTTGACATCCGGAAATATTTGAAGAACGGTTTTCACCTGTTCTCCGATGCCATGCCTCTTTCAATTATCACTTAATAGAGCAGAACCCACAAACTTTGGTTCACAAAATGTCCAAAATCAAATTGGTGGGCCATGTAATTCCGTACAAACCATTTAAGAAAGACGATCTTTAATAGAGAAGGGTAGAAATTTGAGCAAATGAGTAAGAGGTGGAAAAAATTGTTTACACAGAAGACAAAAAAAATGGAAGAGAGTTCGCATTTACCCTGTTCGTATCCACTAGTTTTACATAGGGTATAGAATATTTATCAGATATGGTACTTATACCTGATAAACAAAATAAAATCTCCCATGTCTATAATGCTATTAAATGTGTCCCGCTATATCGGTTTCAGATATTGCTTAATTTATCTTGAAATTTATATGTGCGTGTTAGCTGTATTTGTTAAAATATATCCAGCGGAGAGTGGGCATAAGGCGATAATATGCTGCAAATTTGTCGAAAGGATAACACTATGTTGGTAGCGGAAGAAATTGACTCGTAATTGTACCCTACATTTAGGTGCCCAATTGATGAGATTATTCGACTAAAGCAGCCTAGAAACTTACAGCGGTAAGTAGGCGGCGAGTGGAATAAACCAAAAGGGTAGTCTAAATAATACTGAGACTCGGCGGACTTACGATGCAAACTACAACAGATAACATTTATTACCATTAGACAAAACTAATATCTGGTCACAAGACATCATCATCAGTAAGAACATGCAGTTCTAACAGACCGCTTGTAAAATTTACTTACCTTATTCCTTTCAAATTTCGCCTCCCTTTAATTTTCGCCCCCAGGGGGGCGAAAATTAAAGGGAGTAAAAATCAATTTTGAAAGTTCAGAAGGGAGGCAAAATTTAAGGCAACCAGGTAGGTGTAAGCTTTGGTTTAAAACCAGCCCCTTCAATGGTTTTGGGACCACCTATATCACCAATATAACTGATATAAAACAACTACATTGGCTGTAAAAACCATTGTTTGGAATAGTTTAGTTAGTATCATCGAGGAGAGAGGATTTGAAATGTTAGTTTAGAAAAGAACACTAGAACAACAGAAAATATGTCACCAAGGGTGATCAAATCCGTAACCCACACATTAGCAGGTCCATTAAAGATAGAAAGCGTGGATCACGGGTCGTAGTCAAAATTGCAAAATTTTCCAGACCTGCATGGAAGGCCTTAAAATGCCCCCAGACACCCCAGCTGTATAATCACTCACTATGCAAGTGGAGGTCCTCACTTTGCTCTACTTTGCCCAGGGGCCCCAGGGACACCAACTACCATTGCTACGCGCCTTACTACAATTTAGGCAATGTTCCATCTTTTCTTTAAGACTTCCACAGGTCGTTATACACAGGTGTTAATGTTGTAACCTCCAGCGTACAAAGACTTAATGAAGTCTTCAAGGAAAGATGAAATATCGGCAAAATTGTAGTTTACTTCTTGGTGTTCTACTTGTAGTTTGTTGGTTTAGTTGTTACCATAATAGTTACAATCTCTAAGTTTTCTTTTACTCCCAATAGCCATTGCCATTCACAACAGAAAGCCTTATTGGAAAAATACAGAAATTACCAGATGGATCACATCTTATTGGAGGGAAAGAGGTTTCACTGTCAGGCATTGACTTGCACTCTGGATATGTGAGTAAATGTGCATTTCACACATATTTAACTTTGGTATTGTGGCATGTAGCTTTGTCTCCCACATTCACATATTAGTCAATGTGTTGTCTGGCCTGTGCTAAGCCGTAAATCCAGGACTTCAGTGCATCAGTCAAACTAATTGCAAAGCTTTAAACTATAGTATGATGAGCTGTAGATCTCAGGGACCACAGAGCTAGGGAACTGGAGGGGCCCCGGGGCCCTGCCTCTATTTTTCCGAAAATATCTGGAAAGAAAATTGTCACAGATTCTTAGCTGTGACCAAAGTATTCCACATTAATAATCCTTGTTTTAATAAAATTAACAAGTTTTAAATGGAATGAAAAGTAAAAATTGTTGGGGCTTCTCCATGAATGCCATTAGGAGCTTGGAACACCCTCTCAGCCCCAGCTTTTTTGGTTTGCCCCCTCTTTCAAACCTGCCCCGCGGTGCCTGGATCTCCATAGGCAGCCATTTTCAATTTGTACTTCCAGTGTTGTAGCAAGTTCTCTGCCATTGAGGTTGGGCCTGGTGCCATGTAGGAAGGTGTGATAAATATTACCACCTTTTTTTACTGCCATTAGCCAAATTTTACCCCCAATGATCACATGGTCATTTAAATTACTTGAAATGTGTTTCTGAAATGACATGAAATAGTTTAACACATTTGTTTTAAAAGAAATTGATATATGTTTTTTTTTGTCTTAGTTATCAATTTGTGCATTTTCGGAGATTTCCTAGGTGGGAATTTTCCGGGAGGGAATAATCCGGTGGGAGTTTGCCGGGAGGGAATTTTCCGGGAGGGAGTTTTCCGGAGGGAGTTTTCCGGGTGGGAGATTTCCTAGGTGGGAATTTTCCGGGAGGGCATTATACGGTGGGAGTTTCCCGGGAGGGAGTTTTCTGGGAGGGAATTTTCCGGAACCCTGGAAAACTGACTCACAGCAGGATCTAAATGCCCAGGTCAGATCGCGTCTTTCTCGCACTGTTCTCAACGTGCGATGTCTCTGAACATGTTTGTATTGGCGGGGAAATTTATTTTGAGTTTAAGTTTACTAAGAACCTTTCAACAACCTGTCAAAGGCTAGTACAATATTGTTTAATTACATCTGGGGTTCTGAGCACACTGCTCACTCGACACGGTGAATTTAATCCGAAACCCCTTTTGTTCTTTTCGACGTTGCTATGGAAACTCAACATCATCAGATCTGAAGTGGGTTTTGTGGTCACACACGAAAAAACGTTTCCCTGATCAAAACCTGCTGTTTTGCTGCGGTCAAAAGTGGCATTGTGACCGCAGCTAATATCAAAGTTGCCGATAATCCTGTGATACATCGCTAATCAAAACAATAATACAGCGAGATAGACGAGATTCCCGGTAGGTACCAACATCCTTGTACTGGAACCGACTGCGCTTTTTCAAGACATTTCTTCGCGTACTTTTTACAGTCTGGCCGCAAATATTGTCACAGAACATTTACAGATTGTTAGCAAATCTTTTGCAGATTCTCGAAAACTCGTAAATAGTATTTTACGCATTTTCCACACGTACTTCATCCATTTGAATCAAATTCTGAACCCTTTTCTGGGAGGCTCGTCTCTGATTTCAGAAAGACTCTTTTAATAACTTTTGCGAATTCTAACGAGTTAATTAATCCTACCCTACCCGACGGGGGGCGGATCCCGCCCCCCCTCCACACACACACACTATTAGCTTTTTAGGTAATAACTGTTGTTCTGCTTTGTCAAATTTTTTGAAACTTTTGGAGAATTACACAAATTTATATCTCATATGTTCTGAAAGTTTGAACGACCAGGATTATGTACTTTTTGGTGTATGAGGGTTATGTCGCATGCAATCGGAGGATATTTTAGTCTGTTTTGAATACTCATTGAACATTTGCAAAATTTATGGAGCAATGTGTGGAGCCATATTTCAAGTTTGCCTGAAAACAGAAAGTTGTAACACGCTGTGCAGATCTGTACACACCTAGAGTATATCAGTGCCAAATATGAAAGAATTCCGTCAAGCCGTTCCGGAGATAAAATTAGGAGCGGATTCTGCCCTCCTCGGGTATACAGTTTCTCAAATACGTCGGGTAAGGTAGAGTTAAACCTAATATCTGAAATAAATTTAGAATACAGCATCAACAAGTTATCTAGCAATACTAGACGTACTCTTTCTCCCATTTCCTCCAAATGCCGAGCAGTACTCTGCGCCGTGCACTTCTCTATACAAGGCTCCACAACCCCCGACTTCTTGGTACAAGGTGTACAAGCGGGCTGGACTTTTTATTCGACAACAATTGAGTGGCATGACGGAATTCTAAACACAGTAGACTTTCTTTGAATTAAAAATTCGATTTCTATTTGCAAAAAGACAGGTTTTTTTTGCTTGTTTTAGCCGTTTTTGTTATTATTGGTGTTGTTATCATCATTTCATTCGAATTGTAGCTTCAGCTACAATATCATTATTTAAGTTGATTTTTAGATACGCAATGTAACATGCTATCAATATTCATGCATTCATGGATAACGGTATAGAAATATTATCATTGTTACTGTGATGTAGGATTGATGTTATCAGGTTTTGACACACACGACTCTTCATTTCAAAAAGGGACCGAAGCATGTTTCCTTAGGGTAAGCTAGGTTACGTAAAGGGATGCTCATGAAGAGCCATCGTTTTGCAGTGTTAAAGGTCGTAAATCATGAAAATCTTAAAAGGTAACATTAAAAGCAGCAAAGGTAAAGAGGGTGGACCATAAAATATTTCACGCTTTTGAAAGAAGTGGAGGTTAAGAGGGTGGACGATCACAAATTTTACGCTTTTCCAGGGGTCGATAACAATTTCTCATATATACGTTACTTTCGATACACTTAACACAGCGACAGGGGGAAGGAGGCTAGGTTTAAATTTATTTTTTCACATTCCACTAAGATGTCTTTAGTCATTGTGTAGAGAGGGGTGTTTCGTGCTTATATGCATATCTTGCGGTGAATGTGACAAAATGTCTGTCGCAATCAATTTAAATTTTGATAAAGATGAAAAGTGGTAAGGGAAGAATCTGACATTTGGCAAATCTTTGGGAGGGGGAGGCATGTCCCCTCTGTCCCCTGTTCCCGTGTCCCTGTTTAACACGTGCCTTAACTGAAGGAACCGCAAAAAATATGTAGCCTAACCAAGCAAATTTTCTCAAAGTTTACAGGTTGTGCTGAGAAATCAAAAGGATATAATAGCCACCTTCAGAAGCGTAGTATTAAGTAAATTGTTTCAGGCCAATTAATTAAAAATGTGCAGCAATAACGTACAAGCAAAGCATTGATTTACCATTGCTGTCCATGTAATGCTATTTTTTAATTCGAATAATACCAATTAACAATGTAAAAATGCATAATCTTTCTCTAAACGGCTATTTTTTGAAACTTTAAAGGGTTTCAATAGCAAAGCAGAAGTCGAGGAAGAAGATTTTGAGGCGTTCTATGCCACAATTGATTAGAAAATTGTTATGTTCCATTGCCTTTACCTCCTCCATTAAAAATAGCACATAAACTTCTAAACACAAAAAATCTTTAGGAAACTAGTACCTAGGTGTAAGTAGTTATGATGGTATTCTAAGAATTCAAATGTTGCCTTTGTTTCCAGTGTTTATACTGAGCAAGGCATTGGCGACTGTACTGTTCATAGTGATTTTACGCATCGGGATGGTAACGATGATACCAGACCACGTTTAAGGCATCATAAGTACATCCAACATATTATTGGCGAAACCCTCAATATGATGCCCGTTCGCAAAATAGAGGAGATGGCACAAAATGAAAAGGCTTGGAGACAATCTGCAATCGCCTGTGCCTCGGCAGCTGAAAGACGATGATGATTATACTATACAACTGCTGATTCGAACAAGCAAGCAATCGAACGTTTGTTCGAAATTATGAAATTTAGAATTAATAGCCGAATACTGTTATTGTTAATGTCATGTCTTTCGCACATAGTCTCGTTTTAAGAGCGTTTTCTTTTTTGCACTCGCAAAGAAATTTTATTAATAAAACGAAGTATCCGGTGTCACTTCTGCTTCTACCCCGTTCTTATTATAAGTAAAACGCCAAATGCGGAAACTTCATTGACAACGTTTCGTCTAACAGACATTTTCAGGTCACTACTGAAAATTGGCTAAACAGTAGTGACCTGAAGAAGTGTATTAGACGAAACGTTGTCAATGAAGTTTCCACATTTGGCGTTCTACTTATAATAACTTGTCGGTGGACTATTCACCTTTCATTCAAACCCCGTTCTTTCAATCCGGCTTCCTAGGAAGTTTGTCATTCTCCGCGACAACGAACCTAGTCAGTGTCACTCGTACTTATTCCATATTTTTGTTAATGAGAAAACTAATCCCGATACACTATACACGCCCTTGCAAGGATCAACGAAGTCCGATTGTTATGAGATAGCGTTTAAAGGAAACAGATGCACAAAGAGGATGTCTAAATAGTAGGACATCCTCTCAAAACCAAGGAAACGAAGGTCAAATACTAATGGGAGGCTCACTAAGAGATGGAATAACCATAGAAATAGTTATATTTCAATGTGAGGTTACATAATAACCACAGCTGAGTTTTCATCCTAAATTCTGATCATACCAATATACTTTTCTCCGTACTAAGTTCTTCACCGCAATTGATCACGTGGTGTTTGGAGAGAAAACCCTTACTTGCAGTGTTGTGGCCAGCCGTTTCGAACTAGACGGAGGCAATAAGTTGTTAACGAATCATAGTTTTTTTAACAAATAGTTAAAATTGTTGATGTTGTAATTATTATTATTGCCAAGTTACGCCAATGGACATAATACCTTATATTTAATTAAACCGTAATGTGCAAAAGAATAATAATTTTCCAAATAGCATAGATGTATTAGTGTAACCACTGCTTACACGAATTTGCTAGTTAAAAAAAATTGGTCATCTATGAGCTAAATGGTATAAAAAATTTGTCATCAAATACTGATTTGGACAAGAAACTTTACTCAAAATTTGAGTTAATGGACGATGAATCTTTCTGAGAAGTCTAAAAGTCGTCTCTCCAATACTTAGAAAATTTGTAATATCAGACGAGGAACAACTGGATATTCAAGTGGTTTGTTTGTGGTACAAAATAAGAATATTGCACGAAATAGCGAAAACATTGTGTACTTAAAAGCTTTTTTCGTCTGACATGTTTCGAGTTATTACCTGTAAAAAGAAACCTATAACCAAACTACTTATAAATGAATTTGATCTATCAAAAATCTTAATTATATGTTGAGTTATGCCTCCAATAATATAAACATTATTGCAGCGACCCCAAGAAAACCCTCTATTATCCATGTTGTTGCTATCACGTAACCAAGGTGGTTATAACATAAGAGTGTTTCCGGTTTACTAGTGTATATCAATCACCTGATCTTTATGAATATAGAAACAGCTGGCAATTGTCCGTGACGTTTGCTATATCAAAGAAATTTAGAATTTCTCAGCTTAGAAAGCAGACTCAGAAAGACGTGGCGAAATACCATCAATAATGACATTTCATTTGTAATCTCATAGCTGACATTAACGAACGACAGGTAAGTGTGCAGAAATAAGATGGTACAAATCAAAAAGAAAAAGTGATGGAGTGCAATTGTGAAGCCCGAGCGTGTGGTAGAGAAAGCAGTGCCCTCTCCGCTTTAATACATTAACCTCTCACGCGGCGCGGTTAGCGACTCAAGCGACTTGTATATTCTTACTGTTAAATTGCCATGTTGTTAAATCGCTGTAAATTGAAAATAAAAGCAATCCTTCAGCAATGTCAATGACGATCCCTAAGGAGGAAACCCCTTTCCCTTTTGGAAAGAACGGACCTCGGGGAAAGGTCCCACTGCTTATCAGGGAGCTGCACTGAGAGATTGCAGAAATGGAATTTGAGTAGCCACAAAATAGCCCAAACCCCTTGACAGGGGAGTCAAGGGATTTTCATAGAATCAAGATGATGATGAGTCATGATACGTATTAACCCTATCTAGCACGGGGGAGGGGGAGGGGCTTGTAGGCTTGCAGCTGTGAATATTGTCTAATACCTTTTGAATGCTTTTCTCTAAGTTGCTGACTTTTCCTAACTTTTATCTAGCAAATGTTTGATAAAAACATTTGGCCGTCACTCCTCGTGGTCTAGTCACTTGACCCTGATGAAAAAGTTGACCATATAAGGTGAAAATTTTAAAACTGATATAAATCGAGAGATTTTTATGAATTTGAAAATGTATTAATAGAATAATGTCTAATTATACTCTAAATGTATTTTAAGCACATTAATGCTAATTAGGACGTAACTAACACTAATTAGGCGTCATTATCTCTTTGTATGACTTCATTGGATTCCAAACTTATAAACTAATTTGTAGCTAAAATCAAACGAACTGACCCAAATGTATAAACAGGGCTAAATGGAATTCAAAATAGGTATAACCATAAGTAATTGTCAAATAAAAACTCATTTCTTCAGACATGATACACATCAAGTTAAGTATCTGTGATCGCTGACACTTCTCATTGTCACTATTGTTTCCGTTGTTTGTCATGAAAACGTGCGTGTCTTACATTTTTGGGGATTGGTATATTATTCTATGGCGCATTACATAGCTTCTGAGGTAACTCTTGCTGCCTTCAGTACATCAAAAAATGTATAACTTTTCTTTTATATCGTTAGCTTATTCCTTCTAATATCTTTATCTTCTACTGTACTCGTCATACTCTATACATAGCTTGATGTAATAATATTCCTGAGAATGAAAAATAGGTCAAAGGACAATGGACAAAGGATAAACGACAAAGGTCCAAGGACAAAGGACAAAGAACAGAGAACAAAGGACGAAGGACAAAGGACAAAGGACAAAGGACAAAGGACAAAGGTCAGAGATCAAAAGTTTTCTTACGTCTATCGCAGTTGCATGTATAGTTTGATTGTCTACAGTTGTCGCGACATCGGCAAGGATAGCAGAGGTTGTATGCTGCACCTCTGCAGTATGGACCAAGCTAGAACAAAGACAAAGAAAAGCTTCATTACACACTATTTATCAAATTCAGATGCGTACTTGTAAGAAAGCAAAGATTCACAATACGACCTTCGACCAGAGCCTTTGTTTCAGGGTTCATGTTCAAACACGTGGTCAACGTTGCAAATACGTTTGTATGCAAATAGAAATTTTTGTTCCTCAAAATATCAAGATGCTACTGGAGAGATTTAATTAAATTTACCTAATTTAATTTAATTGCACTAAATAGCGAAAACATTGTGTACTTAAAAGCTTTTTCGCCTGACACTCCTCAGAGTACTAACGTCAGAATGATGGAAATGAAGTGTATGAAAGAGTATATCCGACTGTATTTTTGAAAGAGCCAATCAGAATTTGGACTGCCTAAATGTCTTGTGTTTTTAAACCAATCAGGATTCGCTACAAAACAGGGTTATTTGAATAGGCCTAGCAAAAAAACGAATTCTTTTTGTCTGCACAGCAAAAGCTTCCTTGCTTTTATGTGGACTGAGTCCAGTACAGAAATTTAAGTTTACTTGGATCATCACTTTGGATCATTTTTTTCCTTTTTTTTTAAGGTTTCTTATTATGACATTTAATATTTATAAGATACAATTATATATATGCAGAAGCTGAAAGTTGGATCATTAGTTGAATAGCAAAATACGTCTAGCTATAATAATCTGTGAACGCAAATCACTCATGTTACAGGCTTTTTCAGCTTTTCAAAAAAAGCATTGACTTAAAATAATAAATAATTATTATATGTCTATGGATAGAGCATGTAACTCAGTGTTTCTTTACAAGCCGAAATAAATAAGAAGATCATTATAAAGTTATTATTCATATTAAATTGCGATATTAAATCTATATTTGCCAAATTTACATTTGTCTGGATCGAATATGAATTCACCTCAAAAGCAAATTATTTCTGGCTGTGACTATCTATGAACTAAAATCACTCATTATTATCGTCATAGTTATTGCAATTTCGATCAGCTATATCCCTATTTTTAAAATTCAAATTTTGTCTCACCCTCAGGGTGTAGTCATCCCCGCTGTCAAAATATCTCCATCATCATCATCATCATCATCATCATCATCATCATCATCATCATCATCATCGTCATCATCATCATCATCATCATCAAAACGCAATCTTTAACCCCCTTTACATAACAAGAACAGGATGTACCTTGAAGGTTCGAAGTTGGAAAAATTAGTAATCATAAAAAACCCGGCGGTAAGCTTCTTATGATACGCTGCGTTACTATCTCCTGGTTCATTTTAGAGCTTAGAATTTCTTAATGTTGATCCACAATGGCTATTTTTTTACTTTGCTACTGTCACATGTGACATTTATTTGCAAAAATGTTGCTACAAAGAAAACAAGGATATAGAAAGATGCGAAATATAGGCATCGCACAGGACAAACGTTTCTCTTTGAGAAATAAGTTTAATATTTAGTTTCAACCGACAGTATAATTGCAATGGTATCATACTCAAGTGTATCTATGGGGACAGGAGATAGAAATACTTAACTTATTTCTTGATGCGCATGTGTCACGTCATAACTGTACATTTCGCTGACAGGAAACAATAGCTATTTTGGTGTTGTAGCAAGTTAAAAGTGGAGAATCGGTACAGCTCGCCATCTATGTAACAGGTATTAAACCGTTCGGATACCAAGAAATAGGTGGAGCTAGCCCTTTAACGCCTTATGAAAAACATCTATTTCCTTGCTATGCTCTTAACAACAGATTGGGAAAGTGTTACGGGGTTACAGATATTCTAGTCAAGCTCATAGCTAGGGTGATGGCTAGAAGGCAATGATTCCTTGTTCCTTATGATGCTTTTTCCCTCGACAAATTTCCAAAGTCTTGGAACTAAATGCAAATGTGCATATTTGAGTTTGATGCAATTACTTCTCCGTAGCTTTACCGACTGTCTACAGACCTGATTCTAAAAGACTGAAAAAACGCACTAATCTGCACTTGTCGGACAGCTGAGTTAGTTTATAAAGTGCAAATTAACAGATAGTTTACCTATGTACTCTAGCGACATACAACTTTCTTCTTGATTAATTTTGCAGTCTGTAATTACCTTTAAGAACGGATGTTCTGAGTGGCGCCTCTTTTTCTTCTTTTGGTCTCCCAATTCCTAATTTTTCCCCCCTGGCCTTGGTTTTAATTTTACGGCTTGAATTAAAAACTATTGCCTCATAACTAGAACTGTACATAAAAACGTTTAATCCTACTTTCGTGATAGCAGACAAAATTTTCTTTTGCAGTCCTTTTCTGGAGTAATATCATACAAATTGAACACAGTCTCTGCAAAACGGGAATTCACAAAATAAGAATCCTTAATTTGCACTGTAGATTGCATACTTGATAGATTAGAGCTTTTGGATGATTTCTCAGTTTAAATGCAAATACAACATTTTAATTGCATGGCAAGCATTGTTTTCAATAGTGTTACAGGTTGGTTCATACCGTAATTATAATGTGCAAGGTGTAAGCGTGCAACTGTTGATGCAGGGTTGACCTTGACACCGTAAACGTTCATTTATGAATTGATTTATTTTGGGTTAGTTTTTAAATATGCATCAAAAGTAATTTCAGGTATCAAGTGAAAATTGCATCCTAGAGTATATTAGACAATCAGTCACAACTGGGGTAACCAAATATGGATTACCCAAATACGGTAAAATTACATAACACATGAAGTTTCCTCTAACAGTAGACGAGGGGAAAAGTATGAGTTTTTGCTTGCTTTCACTTGATTTTTAATCATAAGGAATGAAAGTTTCTTATTCTGATTATGATTGTCATGATATGATAAAAAAATTTGTAAACAAATTGATCTCACAGCAAATCTTTTTTTTTTAAGTAAGTAAGTGTGCTCAAATATATGTATTCCAGTAGTCTTCTACCAGAAAATAAGAAAATAATTAATTATAAAGCAAACTATCCAACTTCACTAAACAACCTATTATAGATGCCTCTTGTCTTACTCAATCTAATATTTAAAGAAAACCTTCTTCTTTTATAGCAGAATGTTAGGATTGTACTACAGGTGTGTTAACTCTATCTTACATGTAAGGGGCTAGTAGGCCCGCGGCTACACATTTCAGCTCATAACTTTTTAACACCTGGTCGGATTGTCATGGAACTTCGTGACTTCTCCTACAATTTACTGAGAATTTTAGATTTTGCGATATTGGCGTTTTCTTGATCTATAGTAGAGTTTTTTACCTTTCCGTTTTGTTACTTTTCTTTGAAAATCATGATTATTATATTTTTAAGCTCAGATATTTTTTCCTGAACTTGTACCAACAATTTCGTATTCTCAAATTTGAAAAGTGACAATTGCAAAATTTGTTGAAACTCCGCAAAAAATGAAAATATATGTTGTGCAATAAGGTGAAGTTTGCTAGAGAACGTTATATAACAATATATGCAATGTAATTATAAGAAAACCACATCTTTAGATGCATTTCATACCAACAGTGAATTATGAGTTATATTTTTGATGTTTGGAGCATATTTTTTAGTCATATAGTCATAATTCTCACAATAGATAAAAACCGGTGGATTATAAGTAAGAATACATGTTCTAAGCCTTTTTTAGAAAATTTATGAAATTTTGGAGTATTGCGTAACATTTCATATCCATATATGACGTCATTCACACCAAATTTGAATTAATGTTTTGTCGAGTTGTTGAAAATGAGCTAAACTATAAACATGTCAAACTTCTTTGAAATAACATTAGCCGATATAAAGTTATAGTGTTTCAAAGTGCCGCAGGCCTACTAGCCCCCCCCCTCCCCAGGCAAAGAGCCCATGTTAGGTAGGGTTAAGGTTTATTTGGCTAAGAAAATAGTTCAAAGTAAAATAGGTTGCTTTAAGCCCCAATGGACTCCCTTCCTTTTTGAATCTTGAATTAAAAAGCCTGGCAGAATATTGTAATAAGATAATTTCTTTTACTGATTATATGGCTTTGGATATCATTGTACTTTCTATTCGGTTTAAAAATGGCAAATAGAGTAATGGTCTTTATCATGTCCCTTTTTGCTACTGTGAAAATGACAATTTTCTTTGCAGAAGAGAAACGCCACACATGCAAAGTTCTAAGGTCTTCCTCTTCTTCCTCTTCTTCCTTATCTTCCTCTTCTTCCTCTTCTTCCTCTTCTTCCTCTTCTTCCTCCTCTTCCTCTTCTTTCTCTTCTTGCTCTTCTTGCTCTTCTTGCTCTTCTTCCTCCTCTTCCTCTTCTTGCTCTTCTTGCTCTTCTTCCACTTCTTCATCTTCTTCCTCTTCTTCCTTATCTTCTTCTTCTTCTTCTTTTCGTCTCTTCTTTTTCTTTTCGTCTAAAGGGTTCCCTCTAAAGACTTCGTCCTTTTCTTATTTTTGCTCTTCGTCTTCTTCATCTTAGTATTCTTCTTCTATTCCTCTTTGCCTTCTTCCACAACTAAGTAGATTTATTTTTCTTCATTTTTATGTCCTTGTTTTTGTCCTTCATCTACAAGTGCCTTAACTTTCAGGATATTTGCCATCTTCCGACGCCCTCTAAATACATTGTCCTTTTCTTCTTTTTCTTTCTCTTCTGCTTCCTCTTTTTCTTCTTATTCTTCATCATGTTCTTCTCCTTTTTCGTCTCTTGTTTCTCTTTCTTCTTCTTCCTCTATTTCTTTTTCCTTCCTTTTCTTGCTGCTTTCCTTACATGCACCTAGCCTATAATCTATAGGTTTGAGACTCTGAGGTTCGAGTATAGTTGTGCTGTAATGCCCTTAAACAAGATATGAAGCCTGTTGTGCTTGGCCGTACCAAGGTGTAGAATTGGAACGTGGCAATGATGACAAAAAGGCGTGTAAACACCGTCCGTGGCAGTTGTGGGTCTACACACCAGGGAGTAGATAGAGTAGCAAGAAAATGACTAACAGTTGGTCCTAATGGTTTGACTTTTTACCAAATTTTTGGTATTCTTTTACACACTCTGCTTTTTTCAAATTATTTTCACTTTTTATTGACCTTTTTACAATTATTCTTTTTTCTCAATTTTTCCTGTTGTTTTGACTACATATTGACATTTTTTCAGACATGCTGTTTTTCCCTAAAGATTTGCTTTTTAACAATTATTTTATATTCTTTCCAACTATTCACATTAGAGAATTTAACAAAAAATTGATGAAAGAACTAGTTACAATTAAGGGGGTAAATAAAACTGAGCTTCAAGACGTTCTTAAACTTTTCTTAACATTTTTGGGTTTTTACGCTCATTTCTTAAAAACTTTTCCGTAAAATGAAACGTCTACCGTACTGAAATAATGGTCAATTACTGGACTGCGGGATAAATGTCCTTGTGAAATGTCTTTGAATGTGGTTAACACAAAAAGGGTGCTTCATAAATGAGTGTACCTCATTTATCTCTTTCAATGTCAGTTCTCTTCCTCTTTACATGATTTCTCTTCCATCCTCCTGCGCACATTGAAAAGTAAAAAACGTGACGTGAATTCAATAAAAGGATCTCTCGAATGTCGTGTTTTTCTTCTTCTACATTAGGGTAACAGCAGAAGCAGGGAGTCCCTCCAGACTGCAGATTCGTCATCGCCCGACGCCGAGAGGAGACTATCAATGCACTAATGTTGAATCCATGACTTCAGAAATGTTATTATCATTAGAACCAGTGCAACAAAACCCTATCTATGAGATCCTGGATTATTCTAAATTTTACTGATTTTTCTGGTACAAAACTTCTTAAAGTCAAATCTGCACAATGTAAAAATCTAACCATTATTTGAAATGCCATCTTCGTTGCAACATTTGATTGTTTACTGTAACAGTTCCATTCCATAAGGCAAAAGACTCACGATGAACAAAAATTGAATAGACTGTTGGCATTCATTGAAACAATATATTCATCAGCAATTATGGGTTGAACGTAGCAGCTTGTGTGCTGCAAAGGTTAAAGAATGATGTAGTAGGTAACAAACAAGTCGTTAGCACTTCCATATGCTGAGATAAATTGCTCAATTGCTCAGAACATTAGATCTGTGATTTCTACGTATCATATGGGTGGTGTACTGAACAAGTTCAATCTTTCAGGGAGTGCAAATGCTTGACAAAGGGCTAAGACAAATATTTTGGTAACATTGTGCTTATTGACCAATGCTTGCCCCCAATTTTCTTGTAGCCTCAATATCAAAGTGATTAATGCAATAAAATAAATGAAATAATTGTCTTTAACAGTGTGCAAGAACCAAAAGAAAGAAGATTATCGATTTTGACCCAAATTTGCTGCTGCAAATTAACTTATGAAAGCTCGGTCTCTTTGAAACTTTTTTATAGAAAATTGGAAAGAGCTATTGAAAAACTTTTAAACAGGTACCAGTATGTAGGAGAATAACTAAACTATATATATTAATGATTTTTTGGGCCTCAGTCACCAGAATTTAAGTTGGAGAAAATAGATTTTGTAAACTGTTGAAACTCTCAATTGTGATCAGATTTCCTAAATGATGTCAAATTTACCTATTTTCTGTTTCCCTGAGAACAATAGAGCATAACGGCTGCTTGTAAGAACGGCCATCACCCACCAGTCTGCCACTGTGTAGAGATCCAGCTACTGACTTCCAGCAATTCCTTTGCCTGTCACTGTGGCCTTCACTCTCTCACCAGGGGACTTTAAGTGTGTGGAAAACAAATGATCAGGCTATTGAATTGAAAAAAATTGTGAAAAACCTACAGTTATGAGTTGTTTTAAGTGATAACAGCCTGTGTTGGATCATTCACACTTTTTTGAGCTGATGATATCACAGAATCAGTACAAAAATCTGTCACGGGCTAGGTGACAGACCTCAGGTTTTACATCAGAGTTTTTCTTAGCGAAGAAAAACCTTAAGGAAGGCTGCATCTCTCCTAGTGCTTTAGCCATGCCGTCAGACACCAGCCTGAGTATTTCTACATCCCAGCACACGAAGTAAGCTGGGTATACTAGAGTGAGGAAGGTATACAGAATACTTGTGTATGTAAACATTGCAAGAAAATGTCAGGAACAGTTCATAGACAGCTAAGGAGTTTGAGGGAGCTTATGTCTTGACTCTGGCACCAATAAACGAGAGTTAACCCTGAAATTTGAAAATAAAAATGGCATTGTTTTGTTTTTTGATGAGCAGTGAGGACGACTTGGCGGACATCCTTGTCGAAATATTTGCTTGTTTTTCGTCTTCATATTTTGCTACTGGCTGACAAAATGACTCATTACTTCAATTAAATAAAAAAAAACAATTTTTTAACTGAAAGTAAGGAGCGACATTAAAACTTAAAACGAACAGAAATTATTCCCTATATGAAAGGGGATGTTCTCTCCTGAACGCCCCGCTCTTTAATCTAAAGTTTTTTTTATCGTTTTAACAAGTAGAGTTGTGAAAAAGAATACAACTTTATCGTAAAGAAAGGCACTTTGAGGAGGGAACAGCCCCTTTCATATACAGAATATTCTTATACAGGAACTGTTTGATTATCGATTAATACCTGTTTTTATTACTGCCTTACGCTTTATTACAGCCAGAAGTTGTGACTTGAAGGGGCCCTACAAATTTAGAAAAGTAATCCGTCGTTATATGTGCTTTTAAATTGGATGATTTTATGCATGTTTTTTACAGTCATACGTTGTGATTTGAAGGGTCTACATAGCTATAGGAAAGTAACTCCTCATTGTATGAGTCCTTAAATGTGCTTGAAGGTAAGATGATTTCTACCGCAGTGCACATTGGGCCCCGCATTTTGCATGGCTCTATGAGATTTGTTAATGTGTTTATTATTATTTAATACATACTCTACTTTATATAGAACTGATACCCGTAAAAGTTCATGTAAAATTTATTGAATTTAATCTGGATAATCCTATATTAGAGGGATTTTGCACTACGTCCGTGAACTAATTTACGTACGTAAACTACAATGCAGATATGTTTTATTAAGGGCCCACACATATTTAATCATGCATGTTCAAAGGAAAGCTACATTTTCTTAAGTTGTTTGGTGCCATAGGTATTTGACTAATTTTTTGCTTTGAACTTTTTTCTGGTTTTAGAGATATATTATACACGGTTTAATAAGTCTTCACTTAACCAATTCAAATAAACGGGTTTGAATTCCACTGTCCTTGGTACACTAAGTTAAAAACTAATATCTTGTTTTTGGCTTATTTTTGTTTTGTTTTGGATTTTTCTAGTTTTAAAGATATTTTATGGTGCTGTTTTCACTTAGCCAAATCAAATAAACATGTTTGAGTTGTGCTGTCCTTGGTACTCTAAGTTCAAAACAAATATCTTGTTTTTGGCTATTTTTTTGTTTTGGATTTTTTCTAATTTTAAAGATATTTTATGGTGCTGTTTTCACTTAGCCAAATCAAATAAACATGTTTGAGTTGTACTGTCCTTGGTACTCTAAGTTCAAAACAAATATCTTGTTTTTGGCTATTTTTTGTTTTGGATTTTTTCTAATTTTAAAGATATTTTATGGTGCTGTTTTCACTTAGTCAAATCAAATAAACATGTTTGAGTTGTGCTGTCCTTGGTACTCTAAGTTCAAAACAAATATCTTGTTTTTGGCTATTAGATCATCAATCAGCTTATTATGACACTGACTTAGATTTGTTGATTGAGGAGAATTTAAATTTATTAAAAGTTAAAAGTTTTTTCAATATGTCCACTCTGCCTTTCATCCTGACGGAATGAATTGCACGAGTATTAGGACTGTTGGGGGAGGGGGTAACATTTACCCTGGTTAGGATGGCGCCAACCCTCACCATTGGTAACACTGCTTATCGAGGGCTTGCACTGAGAGATTGCCAACTCGTACCAGTATAATAGAAGCTAACAAACGAGGAGCATCTATGCTGCTTCCGACTGCCGTCGACAATCCTCTTGCCGTACATTCAGAAGAGCAGACAATTGTAAAAGCTTTCTACAGTGAAAGAAATCTTTGATGTTTCCTCTATCCTTCTTTTTGTAGGTAAATCTGTACATTCGGATGCAATTTATAACCAATTGATACAACAATCTTCTCAGTCGATTAAATCAAACATTGTACTGTTTCAATTTCGTCTTGTTGATAACTTTATGATGCTTTTCAACAGTTTAATAGGGTTTGTTACGAGTCTATCTAAGCACAGTAACTCTATGTTTGAGATTTCAAAAGACAGTAAAATTTGGTAGCTTCACCTAAGTGAATGTCTTTCTTTTTGTAGGTGAATCCGTACATCCTGATACAATCGTCAACCAAGTTAGACAGTAATCATATCAATCGATTAGATCAAACATTATACTGCTTCAATTTTGTCTCGTTGATAGCTTTATAGTGTTTTTCAACAGTTTGACAGGGTTTGTTAGGGGTCGTTCTAAGCACAGTGGCTCTATGTTTGAGATTTTAAGAGAAAGTAAAGTTTGTGACTTTACCTAAGTGGCGTCAGACGTTAGTAGCAAGTCCTTAGGAGCCCCTAGTTTCAGACATAATGCTCATAAATATATATATCTTACATATTGACTTCATAATGAATTTTTTGGGAACATCTGGCATGAGAAGGGACACCGCGATAAGCAAAAGCTCAACTGAGTGACAACTGTTAGTAAGTTAATAAACTCGTAATTGGCAATTTTAACCTTCAAAATCTCCTGTTAGTAATCAGACTGAATTGTGTTGAAAAACAGTACACTCGAATTAAAATAGTATTTAATTTTTTTCAAATACAATAATATAATGAAGATATCAGACAAATAAAAAGCATTGGACCTCTTGTGTACTGTCACTACAAATTTTGCATTATGCTTTAAGGGTGAGAATGATTTGTACATTTTTAAAAGGGAATGATGAAAAGACAGCAGTAAAAAAACCGATAGCACTTGACAAATGTAATGATATTGCTAATGAGTTCTAGCTGTCACCATGATCACACTTACGCTGATCTTATAAGTTTTATGCATTGTTCATTAAGGTCATAGATCATTAACCTATTACCAACTAATCTTTTGCAATTTCAGTGTCATCTGCACCTAAGTTAATCTGCCAATCTATCATCTCCATTTACGACTACTAGCTAAAATGATGACACGCGACGGAACAGCCGTGAATACCGCCGCCAATGATGACCACCTGCGCGCGGTCGGGAAGTTCTTTTTGCATGGGGTTTCCTTCAGGCGAGTTGCGTCTGAAACAGGCGCCCGGCTTCTGGGTTAGTGTCGGTGATCCCTGCGAGGCGCAGCATGTGCCAGGCAAGGGCGTGATTGCTGGCGGTCACCGGCTTGTTCAGGGCGCGTTCAGCCTCTGGAATGATCCTGGCTGCGCGCAGGCTGGTGCAGGAGATAAAAACGCCGTCCACATCATCCGCCGAGCCGACCGAAATCGCGCCCTTCTGAATGGAGCCAGCATCGACCCGGCCGACGACCTCGTCGCTATCTTCGTAGAACGACCCTACCACCTTGACCGAGATGCCCGCTGCTTCGAAGCGGGCCTGCATGGCTTCGGTCACATCCGGGGTGTAGGGAGTCAGTAGCCCGAGACGAGAAACACCCAAGGCCGCGAAAGCCGCTTTGGCGGCGGTCAGCGGGTTGGTCGAGGGCACGCCGGGATGGGCTTTGGCGATGATCTCGGCCACGCGGTCTTCGCCAATGATCGTCGCGCCCGAGGTGCAACCGTAGCCGATGGCGGTGACGCACAGATAGTCGGGCAATAGGCTAGCAGCGACCGGCAGTTCCAGCTCCATCGCGGCAAGAGTTTCGGGTGTCACCGTTTTGGCATTAGCCAGCCGCGCGTGATAGACCGAGACTCCGGGCAGATGGGTCAGGTCGCGAAACTCCCATTCCATGGTCTGATCGGATTCCAGCACCAGCAGGCCAAGACGTGCGCGGTCCCCGGCGCCTGCATCCATGGTGAAGGGAAGCCGTTCGATCCGTGTTTCTTGGTGCTGTCCGTCCATAGCGGCCTCTCTCAACCGGCCTCGGCCGCTTCCTGTTGCGCGAAGAATGACGTGCCTTCCGGCACTTCGGGCAGTTCCATCTGATAGGACGAGCAGCGCACCCGTCCCGAGACCTCGCCCCTTACAAGTTCGTGCGTTAATGTGCTGGGCAAGTGGTTAGGGCTGAGTTCAATCGCATCTTCGGCGTAATAGGTCGTAATGTACAGTGTGCGCGGGTTGTCTGACAGATTGGGCGCCGAGCCGTGAAGCAAGCAAGCGTGCATAAGGCAGACCGATCCCGCTTTGCCGGTGCATTTCACAATCTGTTCTTCGCGCCCTTCCAGCACGTCATCGGCCACCGCGCCAGTGAATTTGCCGCCATGCCAGTGGGAATGGATCGGGCCCTTGTGAGACCCCGGGATGACTTCGAGTGGGCCGTTTTCAAGGGTCACATCGTCGATGAACAGAAGGCATGTGATCATGTCGTCGTTGGTCATCGGCTCGAAAGGGAAATCCTGGTGCCATTTGATCTTGGTCGCCGTGCCCGGAAGCTTGGAGTTGACCTTGCCGTGGTGAAAGCGGAGGCCGGGGCCGATCAGCTCGGCGCAGAGATCGACGGTGCGGGCTTTGCGCATGGTGTTGGCGAATACCGAGCGAGTGCCTGCCCTGGGCTCGAACCAGGGTCTCGAAGGGTCTTCTCCACCCCGTAGCACCCGTCCACCACCACGGCCACGCGACGGGATTGCCGTGGCGTTGCCACCTCGCCTATGGTCGACCGCCACAACCAAACCACATCGGAGGCGGGGCATGAGCGCGCGCAAGGGATTGTTCAACACCTCGGCCTATGGCGGCGACGGCTGGTCCGGACGGGTGGCGAGCCATCGCGACGAGATCGGCTCGCTCTGGGCCGCCTCGGGGATCGACAGGACCGCGAAGTAGCGCAGCCCGACCATGCGCGCCTTGCGGGCGTCCTCCTCGGCCAGCTTGCCGAGGGCATCGCCGAGGGCCACCGCAGCCTTGCGCTCCGTTGCGAGCTGTTCGACCGCGAGCGCACGCTCTCGCCGGACGCATCGGACGCCTTGCGCACGCGCATCACCGATGCGTTCGAGGCGCAGGGGTGGTCCGTGCGTCGCGGTTGACGCGCGACCATCGTACCCGCACGCGCGGTTCGCCGTTCGCGTGACGCTGAACTGTCGTTCGAAAGCAAACGCGGTTCCGGTACGCGCGTTGCGCGTGTACGAAGCGTGCATCCGGCGACGTCCGAAACCGGTTCACGCGACCGATTTCCGAGCGCGCACCCCACGCCCCGAGTGCTATCGTCGCTCCTGCGCCGGACGGGGTCGTATACGGTCCCTGGGCCTACTCAGCGTCATGGATTCCCCTATGCGGGAGGCCTAGAGGTTGCTCGCCATGCGGTTCATCCGCATGGCCTTGCGGCGTCGAATCCTTCGCTGGCGAGCCCACCTGGAAAGATGGGCTCAGTTTGGACTCGAAGGGTCCCGCCCGGTGGCTTGGGGGGCACGCATCGCGTGCCCCCCAACCTGTTTTTGCCGTGCGGCCTCCATCGGCGTCCCGTTCCTGTTCCCGCCTCCCGCCTCCCGCCTCCTGATCGCTCCCGTCTCCCGACAACCGCGCATTCGCAGCCTCGCGTTCGTTCCGCTACATTCCCTGCAAGGGGAATGACCATGAGCGAGATCGATCTGCCTGGGGACGTGGACCTCAAGCGCCAGGCCCGCGACCTGATGACCACCTACGTCGGCGTGCTCGCGATCGCGGCGCTCGTCGCGATGGTGGGCGGCCTGATGCTGCTCGGCGCCGGCCGGAGCACGGACGTGAACCTCGGCTGGGGTCTCATCGTCGTCGGCGCGGCCACGTTCATCGGCTCGACCATCCTGCTGCGCGCGAGGAACTGATCCCCATGAGCGACCACCCGGACACGCCCTACGTCGAGATCATCCGCTGGTGGGCCGGCAAGCTCGTGCTCGCCGGCGTCATCGGCATCGTCGCCGGCATCCTCTACGGCATGGAAGCCGGACGCGCCGGCGACATCGGCTGGCGCATCATCGTCGGCGCCTCGGTGCTGTTCCTCGGCGGCGTCGGCCTCATGCGCGCGGGGCGGTAGGCACGCCGCTGGCTGACCGCGGGGACATAATATTATTAGTTTTGGATTTCTATGTCGTGTCAACCAGTTCGAGGTATTACTTTTTCTGCCACTGCTAAAAAAGATTGTCATGCCGTTACAGAATATGAAATCAGTAAACTGACATACTTCCCCATCTTTTTTGAATTTTCTGCTTTGACCGTTTTCTAAGAAATCCGTTAAAACTTTTGATCGTTCTTTTTAATAGATTCACCTCTCGAATTGTGCTAGCAAATGGTCAAGCTAGTTTTCCAGATAAGATTAATCAGAAAAAACAAATGTAAACTGTGATTATGTGCTTTTTTAAAAGTCATAAGGCTTAAAGTGCTCCCATAGTGGGATCAGTGAGTATCCAACATCTAGCTGTTCCAGTAACGACCTAACCCACCTGACTTCACTTGCAGCAACGAGATCTAGCGTATAAATTTATGTGATTACGTGTTCAGGTTTTGTCAACTGGTTTAATGTTGTAAGATAAAAAAAAATCATAATTTTGTCAATATTTTCGCTTTCATAAGTCGTGTTCGTGGATGTGCTGGGGCGAGCCATCGAAAGACGTAATGGGGTATCCGAGAATATCATCAATGTTTCCTTTGAACTTCTATTTTTTTACGAGGATAGGTAGCACACCCAACCCAGAAGTTGGAAAGTCGCGATACCCACCATTTCACCTAGAGTACAGTTTGATAGCATTACACCCTTTCGACGCTTTGAGATACACTGATAGATTTCCACTACTGTCCAGGAAACGAAAGTTAAGCCTCAGCCTCTACAGTGTCAACACCACCACGACAATAGTGATCCGTAAATAGATGGCGGCTGTGAATTCTTTCTACACTGATAAAATGTAAAAAAAAGAAATTAAAATAAAAAATTTTTTAACTGAACTGACTTTACAGCAAGTTTCTGATTTTACAGATAG
The DNA here is from genome assembly GCA_010016025.2 of Alatinidae sp. Z8VKAUB7J3. Classification (NCBI taxonomy): domain Eukaryota; kingdom Metazoa; phylum Cnidaria; class Cubozoa; order Carybdeida; family Alatinidae; species Alatinidae sp. Z8VKAUB7J3. The sequence continues at coordinate 60,147,180 of JAAAKM020073195.1, forward strand.
TTTTTAAGCATCCAGAAAGTTTCAAATTTACAGCAATTTATCGACATTGAAGCAAGTTTCTGACTTTACAGACAGTGTTCGACAGCATCCGAGGATATGATCAATGTTTCCTATGAACTTCTATTTTTTTTTTTTTTTTTTTACAAGGATAGCACGCCCAACCCAGAAGTTGGAAAATCCGTAGTGCGATACCCACCATTTCGCCTAGAGTACAGTTTGATAGCATTGCACCCTTTTGACGCTTAGAAATACACTGATGGATTTCAACTGCTGTCCAGGAAACGAAAGTTAAGCCTCAGCCTCTACAGTGTCACCGCCACCACGACAGTCGTTAACTTAGTTTTTATTTCTTAGTCCCAATCTAGATCAGCAAGGATCATAGCCCAGCATAAAAACGGGCTGGAAAGTTTAACAAATAGGGAAATGGGTATTTCAATCAATCCAAATGTGTACAAATAGGCAGGGCCAGGATACCCCCCAAAATTTTTTTGGCGCCCTCATTCCATTTTGTTTCTTTTTTTTTAAACTTGTCAATTTGGTCGATTATAGTCGCCATTGTCACATCCCCCCCCGGGATGTGATGTTGAAGGTACGGTTCAGGGCTGCTGGATGACCCACAGCGCGTGCAATTGCAGCGGCAACGTTGTCGATGTAGTCATAAGTTGTCTGCCACTGCGCCCAGGCTGCCGGCAGCCGCAGGGTCTCAGGCTGTTGATCAGCCACCCTGGTCATTGGCGAGATTGCCCAACGAAAGCGATGTTGCCGGTCACCCGGACCATACACCATGGGCAGGCGCAGTATGGTCCAGGCGGTGGACAAGTTGCGCACCGCTTCCTCGATCGGAATTTTGTCGTAGTCGTCCAGGTATTGTTCAGCGTCATCCGCGGCACGAGGCGCCGCCAGGCGGTATGGAAAACGCGTGGTCCGCAACGGCGCGTCTTCATTCGCAGCCAATGCGAGTGGCTGCCCTGCGGCCAGCTTGTGCAGCAGCTC
>JAAAKM020073195.1:60148182-60163330 GCA_010016025.2 Alatinidae sp. Z8VKAUB7J3
TTGCGGTACACGTCACACGAGCTGATCATGATGTACTGGTGCAGTACATTGTCCAGCACGCGCAGCAGTGGTTGCGTACTCGCCAACACCATCGGTAACACGTCAACCACAACATCAATCCGATGGGTCACCACCACCTGCCGGACCGCAGCGGGATTGTTGCGGTCACCCACCACATAGACGCCAGCAAATTCTGCCTGGGGACGCTGTGATCGCGACAGGCCAAAAACGTCCAGCCCGATCGACGTTGCCGCAGCGGCAAATGCCGCACCGACAAAACCATTTACTCCAAGTATCAGCACCTTCATGAGTTAGGGCCCAACCCGGGAAAGGTTATTTTTGAATGCCGGCATGCAATTCAGGGTCACCGTCGTTCCACTGCTGGTGCATTTCGCGCACGCCGCTCATTCCGCCCGCAATCCGGCACCCGCAACATGCCTGCGCACGGCCAGGGCCGCATCGTCACCGCGCGCCTGTAACCCTGCCTGCACGCCCATGCGATCTGCGGCGGAGCGGTTCTGGCTGACCTTCCACTTGCCCTGCGCCGTTTCAATACGTAGTTCCACGCCAACAATATGTTCCAGCAAGGTGCTGGTAAAAGAAGCTGGTGCGTCCGCCACTTTCCAGGGCACTGACTGGTCTGCTTCCATGGTGTCAGTCAACATGGCCAGATGTTCGCGCAGCCAGTGCTCCTCACTAATTACGCGGGCCACCCCACGCACATGCACCACAACATAATTCCAGGTCGGCACAACCTTGCCGTGCTTTGCTTTGCCCGGGTACCAGGAGGGTGTGATGTAACTTTGCGCGCCATGAAACACCGCCACCGCTGGTGCGTCGTCCGCAAGCATGTCACTGAGTGGATTAGCCCGGGGAATATGGCCCTGCAGCACCGCACCGTTATTCTGCTCGACCCATAACAAAGGAAAGTGGTTCACCTCGATGTCATCAACTTCGCTGTTGTGCGCGCCGCAGATAAACGTTGCCAGTGGTCGGTCCGCCACGAGCGCGCGTAACACCTGCGGGCGGTCTTCGACAAATTGCTCTTGAACATACATACAATACTCCAGGTTTTCTTAGTGTCATGTATAATTTCGTTGCAAAACACAGTGACAAGCTATATTAAAAGTCTATTTTGAGAGCTTGTAATGGAAGTGAACAATTTTTTTTGCCAAGACTAGACATTCCTGATTGACAGGTATGCATTTGAATGGACTTTTTTCGTATCTTATATAATTCTGATGCAAAACGCAAGGAAAAGTCTTATTGAGAAGTATTTTTGAAAGATTTATATGGAAACGATCTATTTCCATATAAATACTCCCGCCATTTGCCAAGGCCGTTTACCAAAACACTTCCCATTCGCATTCGCCTGCCGTCTCCCCATTCGCCTGCCAGTCCAGGAGACTTTTTGGTCATGTGTCAATCCTAAAACGTGATAGTCTGCCCAAAACTCCAAGCAAATTCAGCGCCCCCCCCCATTTTTTGCATACAAGTCCAGTCTACATTGTCTCTGATAAGTCAACCAAAAAATCTCGATCATCCGTAATGTTCTATGACTGAATACCTTAGTTGTTCCAAGATGGATGGATGGATAATAGACTATGTATGGACAAGAGGAAATAACATAATTCTTATACATTCCTGGAAAAAGCTTATGCCAGCTGTGCCTCTCACTTAGACTATCAACTGTCTTGGCTTTTTTACCAATTAGCCATGAATTGATGGGAACTTGATTTGAACTCAAAAGTAGATTTAACTAGTGTAATTTCGTTGCAAAACACAGTGAAAAGCTATATTAAGAAGTATTTTTAGAGTTTTTAATTGAAATACCCAATACTTTAAACAAAGACTAGGCCTTCCTGATTGAAAGGTATACATTGAGTCGGAATTTTCTTTGTGTCATGTATAATTTCGGTGCAAAACACATTAAATAACCATATTAAAACTTCCTTTTTAGACCTTTAAATGGAAATTCACCATTTCTTTGAGCCAAGACTAGTCTTGATTGACAAGTACACATTCAAATCGTATTTATCTTCGTATCTTATATAATTTCGTTGCAAAACATGATGAAATGCCATATTAAGAAGTATTTTGATTTTTTGATTTAATTGCTCCTTTTCTTTGAACGAAGACTAGGCATTCCTGATTGAGAGGCTCATTTTGAAAAGCATCGTCTTCGTATCATGTGTAAAAAAAAGGTTTTTAGAGCTTTTAATAGAAGTACACACTTTCCATAAGCAAAGGCTATATTGGATATTTTCATTTCAAAACAGTGAAAAGCCATATTAAGAGCTTTTTATGAGATCTTTCAATAAGAAAGGTACTTTTCTTTGAGAAAAGATGCAAATAACACCAAGAAGTATATACATTTGATGAAATTACCCTTACATTGAATATCCATACAGACAATAATCAGAACTATGAGACAAGTACTAATTTTGATGTCATTGGGAAATGTATGCATGTCTTCTCAAGCAAATTATATACTAACTTTCTTTGGAGTGATGAGAAAATTCATGTAAGGTGATACTGGATATGCAAGAGTAACATTTCTAGGTCGGACTTGGCGGCGAGCCCGGCCAGGGTCCGCACGAGTCGTGCCACGGGCAGCGAGGCCAGAGGCTCGCGGCGCCCGAGCGCGGCATCGAGCTCCGCGAGCTCGGCCTCCGCCCGCTGCCAGGCGGCGTAGACGTCGGCGAGACCGAGGCCAGCCGCAGCGCGCTGGCCGCCCTCATCGTGCGATCAGGCGGTCTTCACGCAGCGGAAGCCGATCGTCTCGAACTTGTCCTTGGGGACGGCGTCGAGGCGCACGGTACCGCGCAGCAGTTCGACCGGATCGTTGTAGCAACCGCCCTTGATGACGTGCACGGTCTCGATGTCGGTCGACGACGTCGTGGTCCACTCCCACACGTTGCCGGCCATCTCGCCGACGCCGTACGGGCTGTCGCCCTTCGGGTGGTTCTGCACGGGGCAGGTGGAACCCTCGGCGGCGTCCTTGCCGAAGCAGGCGTGCTCGTCGGTGGCGGAGTCCTCGCCCCAGGGGAAGAGACGACCGTCGACACCGCGACAGGCCTTCTCCCACTGCTCCTCGGACGGAAGCGCCTTGCCGACCCAGCGCGCGTACTTCTGCGCATCGGCGAAGCTGACGCCGACGACCGGAGCGTTCGGGTCCTTGAAGCGGGACTCGGTCCAGTACTTCGGGAAGCGGTAGCCCGTGGCGCGGCAGAACGCCTCGTACTCGCGGTTCGTGACCGGGTACTTGTCGATGTAGAAGCCGCCCAGACGGACCTTCTCGTTCTCGGGGCCGAAGAGGAACGCGCCGGCGGGCACGTGCATCATCTTGCCGTGGTCCTCGATCTCCTCGACGACGACCGGCGCCATCGCCTCGGCGAGGGCTTCGTCGGGCTCGACCTCGAGGCCGTGCTCCTCGAAGAACTCGTCGAGGTCGAGCAGGCGGTCGTCGACCGCGTCCCAGCCCTCCCAGTTGTCGCCCATCAGCGCCTTGTGGCGCTCGAGCCAGCGCTTGGAGCGGCGGAAGAACTCCTCCTGGCGCTCCTCTATCTCGTAGCCGAGCTCGAAGGCGAGGATGCCGAGGTAGACGCACTCGGCGTCGTTCACGTTCTCGGGGCTGCTGTAGAAGGCCTCGAGCTGCTCGGCAGCGGCCGGCTCGTCGATGTCGTCGACGCGAGCACCGTCCACGTACTTCACGTAGACGTACTCGTTGAGATTGCGGATCTGCTCGTCCACGCGGTGCACTCCTGCGGTCCTGCCGCTCGATCTTGGGCGAACCCCAGAACATAGGGGCGCCGCGGCCCGGGGCCCAGGCCTGCCGGGGTGCGATCCCGCCCTCCGGGCGCCGGGACTTCGCACGTTTCGTGCGATCGGTGTCCCCGGATGGCGACGGCGGCCACGATCGCGATGATCGCGACGACGATCATCAGTTCGATCAGTGTGAAGCCTCGTTCGATTTTGCGGCCTTCGTTTTGCATTACCCGACTCCAGTGAGTTGCCACGTGTGGCTGCGGTATGCGGTCATTGCGTTTCGCAGTTGCGAGCGGGAGCGGCACGCCGTCGTCGCCTGCCAGGCCGCACACTGGATCGAGCCGTACCTGTTCCTCGACCGGGCGGGGGACGTGCTGGAGCCCCGCGGGGCCGTCGGCCTGGTGTGGCACGTCGATCTGTCCGAGGGCACGGAGTTCTGGAACGCGACCCAGCCGCTCTACGACCGCTACCTGCCCGACGTCCACGAGAAGCCGCCCGCGACGATCCCCCAGTTCATCGCCGCCTACCTCGAGGTGCTGCGTGACGATGCCCGCTTCGGTCCGCCCGATCGCAAGGACATCCCCTGGCGCCGGACCTTCGACACCGAGACGTACATGGGCTGGCTCAAGACGAACTCCCCGGTGCGGATGCTCGAGGACGCCGATCGCGAGGCGTTCCTCGCGGGCCACGAGGAGATCCTCGAGCGCTTCGGCGGCTCCGTCGAGCGCATCTACGAGACCGCCGTCATCACGACCCACATGGAAGACCTGTAGGGGCGGGCCAGGCCGCGCCTCGCGGCCGTGTGTCCGCCCGCGCCGGCTGGTCCCGCTACACTCCTGCCGGAGGTGGTCGTGATCCGGATGATGCTGCTCGTGTCCGCGTGCCTCGCGGCCCTCGTCGTGTCCCTGCCCGCCGGCCTCGACGCCTGCTGCATGGTGCCGCTGGACTATCCGGGCGACGTCGACCAGAGCGCGCAGGAGGTCGTGATCCTCTTCGACGAAGGGCAGCAGGAGCTGGTCCTGCGCGTGAAGCCGTTCTTCCGGAAGGGCACGCCGCCGCCGGACTCGCTCGCCTGGCTCGTCACCGTGCCCACCAAGCCCGACCACTACGAGGTCGCCGATGCCGCGATCTTCGGCGCGGCGCGTTCGCTCCACGAGCGCCTCGAGGCGTACTACGAGGCACAGCGCCCCAAGCCCCTCGTGCCCGAGGACGGCGTGTGGGGGGCGATGCATGCGGGCACCGACGCCAACGCGCTCGCGGAGAGCCAGGGCCTCGAGATCGACGCGGTCGTCGAGGTCGGGCCGTACACGATCACGCCGGTCCGGGCGACGGGCCCCGAGGCCGTCGAGGCGCTCAACTCGTACCTGGAGGACGGCGGCTTCGGCACCGAGGATCCCGCGCACCTCGCGTGGTTCGCCGAGCACGGCTTCACGTTCCTCTGCATCCGCATCACGCCGCCCGAGGGCGCGGCCACCCTCGGCCGCCACCTCGACCTCGAGCCCCTGCGCGTGGCCTTCGCGAGCGAGCGTCCGTACTACCCGGGCATGTACAGCGCGAACCAGGGCAACTTCGGACTGGAGCTCACGCTCCTCACGAGCGAGCCGCTCGCGAAGACGTCGCTCCGGGACGTCGGCTCGAAGCTCCGCGCCGACCGCGGCAACGACAACCTGTTCACCGTGACGGCGCTCCCCGACGCGTTCCGCCGCAAGACTGAGTAATTCCTTCTCCGTACTCAGTTGTTGCATCAATTTCATTGTCGCGCTGTCGACTTTAAAACCAAACAAAAGTTTGAGCACTTCCCGCTCAAAATTGCCCCATAAGACCCGTTTTTTTTCGTGAAAGTTTTCACTCATTCTCAACGAAAAAATTTCGCCTCGATCAATGTGGATTGCCTCACCTTTCTCAGCCCACTGATCGACTTTGATTTCAATATCTGTTGTCAAAAGAGGGGCAAACTGGTGAACCCAATGCTGAAGTTTTGGCTCAAAACACTTTTGCATTTCTTCGTCTTTTAAACTGGCTTCAAACTCTTCTAAAGGGAGCTTAATCAGTGTGATTTCTTGTTCGCTGAAGGCAAAAACCTCAAAGTCACTTTCTTGAAGGCTCTGAATGGGAAAGATGAACCCTCCCTCTTCAACAGTGGAAAGTAGAATGCGTCTTCCTTCTTGCTGCTCTTTTTTTTCGACGGCAAAGAGAATCATCGACCCTTTTTCAAGAAGCCAGACGGATCCCTTGACTTGAAGATCGAGACGAAAGTTGGCCTCAAGCTCTGCTACTTCCCCTTTTGCATGAAAGAGAGCTTCAAGTTTATTCTTCATCCACCGTCTCACTTTCAATCAGATTCTTGTAAACCTTTCCGAGTTTTTTCAGCTCTTCGTGGGTACCTCTTTCGACAACTTTTCCTCGCTGAAGTACAATGATTTCATCACAATCCCGAATCGTACTGAGCCGATGAGCCACCATGATGGCCGAACAGCCCCGCTTACGAATCCGGTTCATGATCTCTTTTTCTGTGCGGGAATCCAAGGCGCTTGTGGCTTCGTCCATGATGAGAAGGGAAGGGTTGTAAAGAAGAGCGCGCGCAATCTCCAAGCGCTGCCGCTGTCCACCACTTAAGTTTCTGCCCCCTTCGATCAGCTCCATGTCATAACCATGAGGACGATTCAAGATGTCATAGTGAATTGAGGCATCTTCAGCCGCTTGAATGAGCATGTCGTCAGGAACCGTCGCATCCCAAAGCGTGATGTTGTCACGAACAGATCCACTAAAGAGAAAAATATCTTGGTCGACGCTAGCCAAAGAGCGGTGCATCACTTCAGAGGGGTGTTGTTCATAACGTTTGCCGTCATAGATGATCTCTCCACTCCATGGCTCAAAAAGGCCCGTGGAAAGCTTTGAAATGGTCGATTTTCCCGATCCTGATGGACCAACCAATGCGACCCGTTGCCCCGGTTTGATTTTGATGTTAAGGTTTTCAATCAGTGGCGGCGCTAAGGGGCTGTAACCAAAGGTGACGTCTTTAAACTCTAAGTACCCATCGAGCTTTAATACCTCTTTCCCCTTTTCTGCTTCCTCTCTTTTCACGTAGATCCGATCGATGGGGTTATTGAGAACGTCATCAAGTCGCATCAAGTTCACCTTCATGAACTGCATGAGCTGCCCAAAGTTGACAAATCGAGTGACCGGCTGCAAAAAGCTGAGTAATAGGATTTGAAGCGCAACGAGCGTGCCGGCAGACAAGTCCCCTCTCATGATACGCCAGCCGCCAATTCCCAAGGATTATTGCAGATACCCGATGTATCTTTTAACGTTCACCTGTTGACAAAATAATGACTAAAGCTGAAATTCATTCCAATATGAATAATGATGTTCATTATTTTACATTACACCAGGGATTTGGCCCTGGGACAATGAATAATTTTTTTTTTTAAATGAGCACACATTGTGGACATTTCATTTGGGATTTTTTTTTACATTTATGTTAATAAAAACTTAGAACCTTCATAACAAGGCTCTCTAATATGCTCAATCTAATTGTGTGATTCTAATTAAGATTACTTGGCTTTTGGGGGCTGTTTTCCCCTTCTCTGAAAATATGAAACATTTTCTCGAGTTTTTGGTTTTTGATGGGTAACATTAATCTTTATTGACCCTAGTCACTCCTTACTAGGACTCAACCGATATTGATTTTGGGCTCCGATATCGATACATCGGCTGTTATAACGATACGAAATCGATATAATTTGCCAAGTTCCCTTCTGGAGAGAAAACCTTATCCCTGGCATTTTTTTTACCCTTTCCCTCTTCTCTGCCCATTTTCATACTCATATGTTTCTCTCTGGTCTATTCAAACAGTTTGTGTTTACGAACTGTAGTTAGGAGCGACCCTTATTTTGGAAAATAGGGGAAACGCCCCTTAAAAGTCATAAAATCTTAAGATAAAACACACCATCGCATTCAGCGTATCAGAGAATCCTATTGTAGAAGTTTCAAGCTCCTATCTGCAAAAATGTGGAAATCCATAATTTTTGACAGAAGGCCGATCACGGGTGCGTGTTTATTTGTTGTTTTTGTTGTTGTTGATTTTTTCTCCAGGGGTCATCATATCGACCAAGTGGTCCTAGAATGTTGAAAGAGGTCTCATTCTAACGGAAATTAAAAGTTCTAGAGCCCTCTTTAAGTGACCAAAAATTTGGAGGGCACCTAGGCTCCCTCCCTTGCTCACTTTTTCCCAGAGTCAACGGATCAAAATTTTTAAGTAGCCATTTTGTTCAGCATAGTCGAAAAACATAGTAACCATGTCTTTGGGGATGACTTATTCCCCCACAGTCCCCGGGGGAGGGGCTGCAAGTTACAAACTTTGACAAGTGTTTGCATACAGTACTGGTTATTTGGAAGTGTTTTAAGGGGGATTTTTTTGGCTAGGGGGAGGATCTACGTGGGAGGATCATTCCTTGGAGGAGTTTGTCATGGGGGACAAGAAATTCAATGAGAGGGCGCAGGATTTTCTAGCATAATTATAAAAAAAACGAAAAAATAAACATGAAAAAGTTTTTTTTTCAACTGAAACTACGGAGCAGCATCAAAACTTAAAGCGAACAGATATTTTTACGCATATGAGAGATTCTTCTCCTCCTAAATACCTCACTCTTTACGCTAAAGTATTTTTAGTAATTTCAACTGTTTATTCTAATGCCATTCTGATTCAGGGGTCATTCTTAAAGAATTGGGACAAAATTTAAGCTTTAATGTAAAGAGCGAGGTATTAACGACTGGTTTAGGACTCACAATTTCTAAAAACTTGATTGAGTTAATGGATGGTTTTCTCAGTGTAGAATCGGTTCTGAATCACGGCTCGATCTTTTCTGTTCACTTATCACTTGAGGTAGTAACAACCTCCAATGTTGAGCCGGTAGGAGAAACTGTTCGTCATCATCCCATCGCTACTTTTGGGTTTTCAAAGGCGATCACAGAAAATTTAATTGAACACTTCAGGCATTGGGGCTTTACGGCGGTTAGAAATTTTGTGCAAGAAGCGGACTTGAGAGCGTGGATTAAAGATAATTCAGAGAATGGTTTGTTGCTGTGTGCTCAGTATTCTGACGGCTCCAGCTTTGTTACCGATTCCAACTGTTCTCTTGTGCAGTATCAACCTACTATTAGTGTCCATCACCCCAATGAAAAGACATTTCTTTTAAGTTCTCCGGTCAATCACGAACATCTGAAGGATGCATTGAAGTATTTGCTTGAGGGGCAGAAAGACCGGCAAACGGTAGCGAAAGATAGTGAATTTCCATCATTTAACGGTGAAACCGTATTGCTTGTCGAAGATAACCCGGTTAATCAAGAAGTCGCGATTAACTTACTTAAGCGAGTTAATCTTAAGGTAAAAGTTGCCAATGATGGAATTGAAGCCCTTGAGATGGTTGGTGAGCATGGCATTGCTTTAGTTTTAATGGATATACACATGCCTAACCTGGACGGTATTGAGGCTACCAAACGTATTCGAAGCTCAAGAAGAGATTATGCTGACATCCCCATTGTGGCAATGACGGCATATGGTTTAACAGGCGATAAAGAAAAATGTTTATTGGCTGGAATGAACGATCATGTGGCAAAACCAGTTGCTCCCAAAAATCTTTATGATGCTATTGATACCTATTTACTCAAAGGTACAGCACCTTGTGACGGGAGTATGGAAGATGAGCCAATTGCCGAAGAGCAGGACAATGTAGCAACAAGCACAATAACGGTGTCGGGGATTGATGTGCTGGAGCTGCAAGAAAGGATGATGCTGAACGATGCATCGACGCTGAGAATATTGTCGATTTTTGAATCTCAGTATCAGAACTTTGCAAGCCAATTATCTTCACTTGTCTCAGAAAACGATGATAAGGGCATAATGGCTTTATTGCACACCTTGAAAGGTAGTTCAGGGAATATTTGCGCGAAGGATATTTATCAAAAAGTCGTGATGCTGGAAAAGCACCTAAAAGAAGCTTTTGCAAAAGATGGTCCAGACCTAGCACCCTACATGGATGAATTGAACGCCCTTGCCGCTGCCGTTGGCGAATTGATTGCAAATTTACACAAACTCAACGCAAATGAAAGTAAAGACAAAGAAAAAGCTGCCATAGATAAATCGCAATTGCTCGAAAAAGTGATCTTGATGCAAGAAAATCTATATCAGGACTTAGGTATGATTGGCGACATATTAAATGAACTTGAACAGTTTCAGATAACAGACGATTCTGGCGGCTTGTTGGCCGACCGCCGGCCGCGTCCCAGAGCAAGAGCTCCTTCGTGTGCGTGCCGGACTCGTCGCCGCGCGAGATGAACGTCGCACCGCTCGCCGCGATGGCGGCGAGTGCCTTGGCCGCGTCGCTCGTGCCCCCCACCTTCGCCGGATCGTCCGGGGGACCGAGGAGGATGAAATCGTTCCACATGACGTCGCGGCGATCGATGCCGTGCCCGTCGGCGACGAACGCATCCTCACGCGAGCGCGCGTGCACGAGCACGAGATCGACCTCGCCGTCGCGGCCGAGCTTCAGGGCGTGGCCGGTGCCGACGGCGATGACGTCGACCGCGATGCCGTGCTTCGCCTCGAACGCCGGCAGGATCGCGGCGAGCAGGCCGCTGTTGTCGGTGCTCGTCGTCGTGGCCAGGCGGATGCGGGCGGGTTCGTCGTCGCGGGCGCAGGCGGCGAGAACGGCCACCAGGACGGCGAGGAGGACGGCGCGGACCATGCCGGGAATCTACCTTCCTTGACCACGGCGATACACCGGAACTCCCGCCGGCTGCGAACGTTGGTATCCCTGGATGGAGGAGGTGACGTGAAGCGCGCGGTGTTGGTGCTCGTGATCCTGCTCGCCGTTGCGGTGGTGTGGTGGTTCGTCTTCCACGACGGCGGCGGCGATGCCGACATCCAGGAGCCGAGTCCGAGCGACGGCGGCGGCTTGATGAGCCCGATCGACTTCGACACCCTCCAGCAGGACCCGACGTTCCAGGACGCGGGCCCGGCACTCGAGACCAAGGGCAGCGAGCGCGAGGACGAACCTGCGGAACCGTCCACACCCGAGCCGACGGCCAAGCCCGTGCCGTTCGTGGACTGCATCCTCGTCCTCGTGGACGCCCGCGGCAACGAGCTGGCGCCCCCGACCGGCACCCTGGGCATGAGCTGGCACGTCGCCTTCGACGACGGAGCGACGTCCTGGCGCGAGGACAAGGAGCTCGAGGTCGTGGAGGGGCGCTTCCGCGCCCGCCTCCGCCGCGGCTACGAGGTCGAGCCGAGCCGCTTCACCTACGGCGATCGCGTGGCGGTTCCGATCGACGACGATCCGCGGGTGCCGCTCGAGGGTCCCTTCGAGCTGCGGATGCACGAGGTGCGCCCGACGATCCTGCACGTCGTGGACGCGGCCACGCGCGCTCCCATCGCGCGGGCCAGCGTGACGGTGCCGCGAGACTGGTCGGCGACCTACCTGCCCTACCCGGGCAAGCACGACGAACCGACCTTGCGCCATGACGACGCGAGCACGCCGATCACGCTGAGCACGACGCTCGAGGGCGACCTCGGCCACGAGCACACCGTGTTCGTCTCGGCGCCTGGGTACGCCTACAAGCGCATCGTGCTCGACACGATCGTGGGCGGCGAGCGCACGGTCGAGCTCGATGCCGGCGGCTATCCGATCGACTTCCAGCTGACCGTCGACGACTCGACCGTCCGCGTCGGTGAGCCGACCACCGGCAAGTCGGGATACCCAGGGCCTCCGCGACGGCGTCGCGCTCGGCATCCGAGGCCTCCCCGTACTTGAGGGTGCGCATCTGCAGGGCGTTGGGGAAGCGGGATCGGGCCATCGGGGTCTCCGGGCGCACACCCTAACGGCGCCCAACAGGCCTCGGACGAAATTGCCCGGGACCTTTGACAGCCTCCGGGGCCGTCCCTAAAGTGATGCAGGAAAAGGACCTAGGTGAATCGGGCGTCCGCGATCGGGCGCCCGTTGGAGTATCTCGCGGATGACTTCCCCTCCCCAGCCGTCGGCGCAGGGCCCCGAGCCCCGCACGATCACCAAGAAGGAGCTGGTGGCCCGCATCGCGGAGAAGACCAACCAGACGAAGGTGGTCGCCAAGGACATCATCCAGATGTTCCTCGACGAGATCATTCGCGAGCTCGGTCACGGTAACCGCTTGGAGTTTCGGGAGTTCGGCGTGTTCGAGATCAAGGAACGCGCCGCCCGGAAGGCCCAGAACCCGCGCACACTCGAGAAGGTCGACGTGCCGGCCGGATGCGTGGGCAGCGCCTGCCTCTCCAAGGCCGATCTCGTCGTGCGCTCCGTCCGGGACGCCGTCAGTCTCATGAAGCCGGCGGAGCGCTTCGGCGTGATCTCGTTCGCCGACGACGTCACGACGATCCAGGCCCTCACGACCAAGCGCGACGGTGGCCAGATGTTCCTCGACACCGTGCTCCCGGACAGCAGCGTGCTGACGTTCGGTGACCGCACGGCGATGGGGGATGCGCTGCTCGACGCGAACGACATGCTCGAGGGCCTCGGCGGCGACGAAGCGACGTCCAAGGTCGTGCTGGTCATCAGCGACGGGCGCAACAACACCGGCACGGACCTCGAGGACGCGCTGGCCGAGCTCCAGGAGACCTCGCGCCTCAGCATCCACACGGTCGCCCTCGGTGCCGACGCCGACGTCGACGATCTCTCGACGCTCGCGCGCGACACGGGCGGCACGTTCTGGTTCGCTCGGAGTCCCGCGGACGTGAGCGTGACCAGCATCCTTCCGCGCATCGTGGCGGGCATTCGCGGCGAGGAGGAGATCCTCACCCGCCGCGCGACGGCCACGAGCGCAGCGTTCCTCGAGGAGACGGTCGAGGTCGACGCGTTCACCGACGGCCACGGCGTCGACGTCCTCGTCAACAACGCCGGAGGCCAGTTCCCGCAGCCCGCGAGCGAGCTCTCGGACAAGGGCTGGCGCGCGGTGATCGACACGAACCTGAACGGCACCTGGACGATGATGCAGCGCGCCGCGCGCCTGACCGACCCGTTCCTCGACGTCGAGGGCAAGCCGGCCGGCGAGCGCGTTGACCCGCGGCACCCCGCACCCGGCAGGCTCGTGTACGACCACGTCGCCGTGGGGCGGCGCTGGCAAGTGGTTGTCGACTTCCCCACCGGGGAAGCGATCGCCGACATCGACGGTCCTCGCGAAGCCGGCGAACGCGTCGAAGTTGCATTGCAGCCGTATTCGAAGCAGAGTCACGGATCACCTCGACCGCACCCCATTCGAGGACACCGGCGCGAATGCGCTGCAGCACATAGTCGCGGGATTGCCTCTCCAACACGATATTGGTTATACCCTGCAGATGCAGGCGCTGCGACAGCAGCAGTCCTGCCGGACCACCGCCAATAATAACCACGGGAGCGTGCATAGAGTTACCGCGTTGCCAGGTATGTTCGAAGACTAAAGCCTCAAGGTTGCATACCACAACCTCGGCATGGCAAAAGACCTGTTCGGAAACGTCTTAAGCCGTTAAGTCGCCCTGCGCGAGCGGCGGCAGAATACCAGATCGCAGATGTTGTGGCCCAGACGCTCGCCGCGGCGTTCGAACTTTGTGGACTGACGATACGCTGGTATATGGCCGCTCGCAGGTGGCCGCACCGTGTCCTGCGTACATTCGAATGCCGTGTTAGCGGACATACACTGTCGCATCCACTCCGCGTAGGGTTGCCAATCCGTGGCCAGGCGCAGCTCACCACCGTCGGCAATTACCTCGGCAAGCTGGGTGACAAATTCAGGTTGTATAAGACGTCGGCGGTTGTGACGTTTTGTTGGCCAGGGGTCAGGAAAATAGATATTCACCTGCTGTACGCCGGCCTGTGGAAAGCCCCGCAAAGCCAGCTGTGCGGGTTGCTCGATGATGCGAACATTGTTGATGTCTTCACGCCGTAAGGCTGCACACATGGCGCCAATGCCGGGTTGGTAAAGCTCGATGCCGAATAACTGCCACTGTGGCGCCCCAACTGCCCATTCCAGCAGTGTCTCACCCATGCCGAAACCAATTTCCACACCCACCGGATGAGCTGCCCACTCTACTTTCGACAAATCCTCAAGCGTCACCACGTAGTGCTGTGCGTCGTGCTCCAGCGCCCTGGCCTGGCCCTGGGTCAGCCTGCCGCGTCGCCGGATGTAGGGGTGTTCGGAAAACTCATTCATCTACGCTCATGTTACTCCTTTGGCGAGCTGAAGGTTGCAGCAGCGGCGCACACCCAACCGGCAATCATCAGCGTACCGCCCATCGGCGTTACCGGCCCCAGCCAACGCGGGCCACCCAACACCAACAGATACAAGCTGCCGCTGAATAGAACCACACCCAATACCATAAGTACTGCTGCGGCAGTCAGCCAACGCGTGGGGTTATATGCATACCACAAGCCGATAAAGAGAAGACTGAGCACGTGGACAAACTGATATAGGACCGCGGTATCCCAGGTACCGAGTTTAGCCGGATTGTTGCCAACCACAGCCGCCAGACCGTGCGCGCCCCAAGCGCCCAGGCCTACACCGATAGCACCGAGGACAGTGGCGACAAATATGATGGTGCGGGAAACCACAAAAGTATTTTGTGGGAAGCCCGCAGGACTCAGGCCGCAATCGCCTTTTTGAGTTTTTTCATGGCGTTCTTTTCCAACTGCCGAATACGTTCAGCCGACACGCCATACTCACCAGCCAATTCATGTAGCGTGGGTCCTGGCAGACCTTCCGCCGGATCATCCTGCCCCTGCTGCGCCCGGCGATCCTCGCCGCCCTGGTCTAAAGCTTCGTCCGCGCGATGACCGCGATCACGGCGGCCACGGCCACGAGGAGGGTCTGGAGGCGGCGCATGGGCGCCATTCTCACCGCGGGGCGTCCGCGCGCAACGGCCCCCGCGAGTTGTTGCAGACGCGTTACGCGGACCCGCCGGCGTGGACGGATCCCCCGCGGCGCGGACGGATCAGTCGTCCAGGCGGCCCTCGAGCTCCGCGAAGTCGAACGGGCCGCTCTCCTGGCCCGGCACGCGGTAGCTGTCCTCGTCCTCGTGGTGGGTCGAGAACTCGATGATCTCGGCGTCCTCGAGCCCCCAGAAGCGGTGCTCGACGCCGGGCGGCACGTGATGGTGATCCCCGGGCTCCATCACCCGCTCGCCGTCCCCCAGCTCGAGGAAGACGCGGCCCTTCGTGACGTAGAAGACCTCGTCCTTGTTCTTGTGCAGGTGCATCGAGCAGCGGAAGCCCTTCTTGAGGACCATCTTCTTGCCGCAGTAGTCGCGGTTGACGATCCAGTGCTCCTCGCCCCAGACCTTCGGCACCTTGTAGGTCTCGGCCTGGGCGAGCTTCCGTCG
>JAAAKM020073195.1:60163340-60176912 GCA_010016025.2 Alatinidae sp. Z8VKAUB7J3
CGGATCACGGGCAGATACCCGTTCCCGTTCCCCCCTCCCGGCCCTCCCGTTGCCGTTTCGCCCGTTCCCGTTCCCGGCGATTACAGCCTCGCGGTCCGTACCAGTCGGGCGACGAGGCCCTGGAAGTCCAGACCACTACGCGCCGCAGCCAAGGGCACCAGGCCACGCTCGGTCATGCCCGGCAGGGTGTTCACCTCGAGGAAGTGGAGCGCGCCGTCCTCGTCGAGGATGAGGTCGGTGCGGCTGAGCCCGCGCAGGCCCAGCTCGCGGTGGACCTTGAGGCCGATGGCGCGCGCCTCGGCGGCGACGTCGTCGTCGATCGGCGCCGGGCAGATCTCCTCCGCGCCGTCCTGGGCGTACTTCTCGTGGTAGTCGAAGAACTTCCCCTCGGCGGGACGGATCTCGACGATCGGAAGCGCGACGGGGCCGCCCTCCTCGCGATCCTCGAGCACGCCGGCGGTGAGCTCGCGTCCCGCGACGAAGGCCTCGACCATGAGGCGCTCGGCGCCCGTGGCGAGTTCCTCGATTGCGGTGAAGGCCTCGCCCTCGTCCTTGGCCACGCGGACCTCGACGCTCGAGCCGCCGCGCGGGTTCTTGATGATGAGCGGGAAGCCGAAGCGCCGCCCCCACGCCTCGATCCGGTCGCGCCGACCGCTCGTGAACGTCGTCACGTCGAACACGTCGAACTCGGGCGTGCGGATGCCGTGATGGCGGACGACCTCCTTGGCGCGCACCTTGTCGAAGGCGACCGCCGAGCCGGCCATGTCGCTGCCGACGAAGGGAATGCCGGCGCCGAAGAGCAGCGCCTGCACCGTGCCGTCCTCACCGAAGCGTCCGTGCAGGATGGGCACTTCAGAAAATGCGTGCCGCCCCCCCCAGCGTCGTCATGAAGTACGAAATCGGTAAAGGTGCCGCCGCTATCAAAAGCGACGCGGATCATGGCCGGCTCCGTTTTCTTCTCATCGGATCAGCGTAGTGATGTTGGGCAGCCTGACAAGAGGGGTCGACGCGACCATCGGCTTCCTGGTGAAATACACTGACTTTCCCATCACCAGGAGCAACCGTCATGACCGTCACCGCCGATCTGCGGGCCCTGATCGCCTCCGGAACATTTCTGCACCTGCCCTCGGTCTATGACCCGATCACCGCCCGGCTAGTCCAACAGGCGGGGTTCGAGGCGACCTATGTGGGCGGTTACGTGTCCGGCGGCTCCAAGGCGACGACCGAGCCGCTTCTGACCATGACCGAGCAAGTGGCGATCGCCCAAGAGGCGGCGGCGGCGGTTAGCATTCCGGTGCTCGCGGATGCCGGGGCCGGGTTCGGCGAGCCCCTGCACACCATGCGCACGGTGAGGGAATTCGCGCGGGCGGGGGTCGCCGGGATCCATATCGAGGACCAGCTCTATCCCAAGCGCGCCCACTATCACAAATACCAGGTCCACGCGATCAGTCCCGAGGAATTCGGAACCAAGATCCGCTATGCCTGCCGGGCCCGCGACGAGGTCGACGAAGACTTCCTGATCATCGCCCGCTCCGATACCTGCCGGGAGCTTGGGTTGGACGACGCGGCGGGCCGGATCAACCGGGGCGCGGAAGCCGGCGCCGACATGGGGTTGCTGTTCCCGCGAACCCCCGAGGAAGCCGCCCGCGCGCCGGAGGTCTGCGATGTGCCGCTGGTCTATGTGCAAAGCCGCGGCAATCGGGACGGACGTCCCCTCTTCTCCCGCCAGGAGTTGAAGGACATGGGCTACGTCATGTGCATCGACGCACAGGTCGTCCTCGCCACCGCCTTCGCCGCCCAGCGCGACATGCTGCGCGAGCTCCGGGAAACCGGCGATTTCTCCGGCCTCTCCCCCGACGACTTCGTGCGGGCGCGCCAGGAGATCGAGGATATCATCGGCCTAGACGGCTATTACGAGATCGAGGCCGAGACCGTCGAGAACGGGTGATCAAAGCCCGTGGTGGCCTCCGCGACTAGCGTAGGTGCTTGAGCAACGGCATCACCTCTCCGGCGAAACGGTCGATCTGCTCCATGCGTTTCTCATACGGCCCGACCATGTCGATCACGATGTGCCGAACGCCGACGGCGTGGAAGGCGTTTATCTTCTCCGCCACGTCCTGGGGCGAGCCGAGCGCGGCGTAACGCTCGGCGGCGCGGCGGAAATCCATGGCGTAGCGCTTGGAAAGCGATTGCGTCGCCACGTCCAGCGCCGTCTCGTAATCGTCGTCGACACGGGTGAAAACCAGATGACCGGTGCCGAACCGCTCGATCGTCCGGCCCGCCTCGCCGGCGGCGTCCTCGATCTTGACCAGGGCGTCGCGGTACATCTCCGGCGTGATGACGTGTCGCGGGGCAGGCGCTCGTGGGCGCGGGTGCGGATCGCCCCCGGAGCGACCGCGTTGACCGTCACGCCGCTGGGCGCGATCTCGCGGGCCAGCGACCGGGTGAAGCCGATCACGCCCATCTTTGCCGCGGTATAGTCCACCAGTCCGGCATCGCCGTAGTGTGCGGACTCGCTCGACATGTTGATGATGCGGCCGCGGCCGCGAGCAACCATGTCCGGCGCCACCAGACGGCTCGCGCGCAACGTGGTGAAGAGCGACACTTCGGCCACGAAGCGCCAGGTCTCCTCGGCAGACTCCACGAAGGGCCCGGCCCGCTCCCGCGCCGACTGGCCCACATTGTTGAACAGGATCCCGATGGGCCCGAGCGTGTCGCTCACCGAGGCAACGGCGGCGCTCAAGGCTTCGCCGTCGGTGCAATCGGCGGTCACGGTCACCGCACGGCGGCCGAGCGCCCGTAGTTCGTCCGCCAGCGACGCCAAGGGCGCGGCCTCCTTGTCGATCACACCGAGATCGGCGCCGGCGCGGGCCAAGGCGAGCGCACTGGCCCGACCGATGCCGTTCGCGGCGCCGGTGACCAGCGCGACCCCGTTGACGGAGAAGGCAGATGTCATGGCGCGCCCCTCAATGAAAGCTGCGGCCGCCATCGACCGCCAGGCTGGTGCCCGTCACGTGGGCGGAATCCTCGGACGAGAGATAGAGCGCGGCCTTGGCGATGTCCTCCGGCCGGCCGGGCCGCCCGATGAGATAGCGATCCAGGATCCGCGCCAGCTCCGCCTCCGGATCTTCGGCGCCTTCGAAGGAGCGGCGGAACAACGGCGTGTCGACGATGCCGGGGCAGATCGCATTGACCCGGACCCCGAGCGGCGCGAGATCGACCGCAAGTGCCTTGGCGAACATGACCAGGCCGGCTTTCGAGGCGCAGTAGGCCGTGCGCTCGGCCAGCGGCCGCAGGGCCGCCCCAGAGGCGATCTGCACGATGGTCCCCTGCCCGGCCCGTTCGAGCAGGGGTAGAGCGGCGTGGCAGAGATGGAACGGCCCGGTCAAGTTGACATCGAGGGTGCCGCGCCAGTCGTCGGGCGTCATGTCCGCGAAGGGCTTGAGGCAATCGATGCCGGCGGCGGAGACCAGGCCATCGAGGCCACCGATTTGCGCGCCGCCCTGCCGCACAGCCAGGCTTACCGCGTCGCCATCGGCGACATCCGTGACGGAGATCGCGAGCGCGGGCCCCTCCTCCACCATCAGCTCCGCGGCCAGCGCGGCAAGCGCCTCGCCATCCCGATCGATCAGCAGGAGCGCCGCGCCTTCGCGGCGAAAGCGCTCGGCGGTTGCCCGCCCGCTCCCCGAGGCCGCGCCGGAAATCAAGATGCGCCGACTGGCGAGCTTCACGCCACGGATCCCCCGGCCGCGGCCTCTCGGAGCCGGGGACGGATCGCCTCGGCCACTTCAGCACAGGGCGCGAAGCAGACCTTTGGGTGTTTTTGAATGTACTGGATTCCCTATGACGAGGTGTTCCATATTATCGAAGGGCGAGCCGAGTTCACGGTCGGGGATCGGAAGTTTGAAGCCGTCGCCGGTTCCTTGGTCATCGGCCCGGCAAACGTGCCTCATGCCTACAAGAACTTGGGTCCCGGGCGGCTCGATTCCGTGGATTTTCATCTGAGTCCGGAATGGATCCAATACGACCTCCCAAGGGAAGGCGAAGCACTCAGCGCACCGACCCTGAGCTAGTGGAGTTATTCGGGCGACCCGGCTGATTCGACTGTGTTGGCGAGAGCTCGGAGTCGCTGTTTTAGCATCGTTTCGTCGCTACTAGCACGCTACGAGCGCGCTAGTAGCATCCCCATGCGGTACTTCTTCTTGGAAAACCTTGTTCCCGATCCTCCCAGCAACTGCGAGGCGAGTCTGTGAACACGAAATCAGTACCCTAGTACTGCCGTTATTGGCTATTATCGTACGTTTGCCTTTGAGTCGGCACTGAAGAAGCTCAGAGATGCATCAGCAGTACGCGGTCGATGGATGCGAGCAGCTGCGAATGATAACCGATCAAAAACGGATATGAAAAACCTTCTATTCATCTGTCTCAGCGTCATTTTGCTGAACGGTGCGTTTGCTGCAACTACGGTGGGCTATGTCAGCCGTTACTACCATGACACCTACGTGTGGAACGGGACAGGGCATACAGTGAGTTGGCTAGAAGGGGTTCGGAATCAGTCGTCGTACGGTTCCCGTGCTACGGGGTGGATCTCCATCTACAATGGAGTGACTACTGGATACGTGGCTCGGCCGATTGGTGTCATTAACCAGCGAACTTGGATTGAATGGACGTCGTTTGACCTGGTGCGTATCGAGGATTCTATCGAGCTTGCTTCCGAAGTGTCGGGGCGTGGCTCCAGGGCCCTCGGCGTATCAATCTGGCTCTTCGTTGATGAGTATTCGGCTGACCCTGAAGTCCATGGCGATCCGGTGCTAAAGAGAAGGAATGTGTTGATCGGCCCGAGTTTTGGTTCAGCAGGTGGTCGGGCAACGATTTCAGTGCCGTCTCAGTCTAAGGTTCGGAGTGTGAGCCGAAGTGTTCAACACTCGGCTTGAACTAGAATCTCGATTTCTCGACGGCAAGGACTTCGCTAAGTCGATAGCAAGACGTTATCGCATCGTCGAAACCTTTCACACTAGGCATTGGAAGCGTAATGATCTCGAGGTGGCAGATCGCCATGTCCGTTGTGGTCTTGACCAGTATGATTCTGGCCCTTGTGGCGTTGTCCATACCTGGACGAACTCATGTCGTAAGCCGTGAAGTCTCCCGATCGGCGGAATCGTCTGATGCCGTGGACGCATCCGAGGTGGCCTCGCTCTCACCGAGCTCGGACGCGCGCACGGCTCACAGCACTGCCCACCGCACCGAGCTTCGGTCCGGCCCGCCGGGAGCGATCCCTCGTTCCTCCGGGCGCAGCGGCTGGAGCACCCTCCACGGGCCAGTGGCTTCGTAGTTTTCATGGCCCAACCGAATTTCAAACAGGATGCTCCCGATGTTCCAATTTCAAATTGAAGCTCTCCGCGAAGCGGCGATCGCCGACGTCTTTGACCGTTACCTACAAGACTTGCGCCGCCTTGGTTACTCACCGCAAAGTATCGATGCCTACGGCAGTATCTTTCGACGTTTTCTCTCTTGGTGCGATCAACAAGGGATCAGAACGGCGCAAGACTTAAACGAACAGACGATGGCAACTTATCAATATCATCTCACCGATCGAATCAACAGCAAAGTTCCCAGGCCACTCAGGCGAAAAACACGGGTCAACCACCTCTACACGCTTGGAGGTGCCATCGCTTGGATGCGAAGGCAGGGAATTATCGATCTCGGTCCGATGGCGGAAGTGAATGTGTCTTCGCTGCGTTAACCGCTGTCGCGATCCGAGTCCATCCCATCGCCTGTCGAACCCTCGGCAGGCTTTTTTATGCCCCAAGCTCTTGCCAAATATTCAACGCCATGTCCGAACTACTCCATCTGCGCACGTCGCCACTCACCGCCGCTGTCGAGCGATACCTACTCGATTTGAAACTCCGCAACTACTCAGCCCGAACGATCGAAGCGAATACCAATCAACTTGCACGGTTTGTGAGTTGGTGCAGTGAACGCGAAATCAACACACCCGGCGATATGACCGAAGATGTGATCGCTGGCTATCGTCGATATCTTTACCATCACATCAACGAGCGCACAGGAAAACCGCTGCACGTCAATTCTCAAGCCCACATGCTGATCAACTTGCGGTCATTCTGCCGCTGGCTGGCCAAACACGAAATCGTCCAGCGCGATCCATCGTTGAAACTCGAAATCCCATCCGCTGGCAAGCGTCGAATCGCCGACGTTTTAACGGTTGACGAAATCATGTCTCTGTTGAACGTTCCTGATGTCACAACCGATCTCGGTATTCGAGATCGCGCAATCCTTGAAACGTTCTTCTCAACGGCGATTCGGGTTAGTGAACTCTTGAACCTAGAACCATCGGACGTTGTGGCCGAGCGAGGTTTGGTCCACGTCCGTCACGGCAAAGGCGACAAGGACCGGCTCGTTCCAATCGGAACGTCGACGCTCGAATGGATCAACAAGTATCGCGTCGATATTCGGTCAAAGTTGTGTCTCAACGACAGCGATCACAAGTTGTTCCTGACACGAACTGGCACGCCGCTCTCGCGTGAAGCTCTCGCGAGAATTGTTCGCATGTCGATGAAGTCGGCAGGCATCGATAAGCGTGGCGCATGCCACCTTCTTCGCCACACGGCGGCAACGTTGATGCTAGAAAACGGAGCTGATTTACGATCGCTGCAAACTTATCTCGGTCATGCGAGGCTTGATACGACTCAACTCTACACGCACATGACGCTCGGGCGTCTGAAAGAAGTCCACCAAAAAACGCACCCGACCGGGGATGAGCGGTTGGAGCAAATGAGAAAGGCCCCATAGAGCGGTGCGAGAGCTTTGAAGGCAACACATCCCTCAAATATTATAAATAAAATAAGATTTATTTTGAACGTTGGTTTTCTTATTTCTGAAAATTAAAACCAAAGTTCATTCTGAGTTTTTCACTGTCTGTCTGTGGTATGCACAAACAATGCAGATTAAATGTGACCGGAAATCTGAACAGAAATTTAAGAAATGTATTACCATAAACATGGTAAAACAAACACAACAAAGTCTTTTGAAAAACAAATTAAGATCGCAAAAAGTTCACTCGATAGCTTTTACTAATATATGATGCTAAATATACTTATTAGTCTTGGACAAACAGTCACAACCTCTGTAATCTTGATTATAGAAAAATTTGAAGTATTTTCAATAATTTTGTGCGATTTTAGTTAATTTTGTTAAATTAACTCTACAAGAAAGCACAGACGTAACAGCACCATTGTAGATATTTTTCTGCAGTGTTTTGTTTTAACGTCAAGGCAATCTCGAAGATGTTATAAAGGTTGCCCTGGTCCCATTATTCTTGTGAATCCCCAAGGTAATTGAGGCTTTTTTATTTATCCTAAGAGTCTGAGTCAGAATATACGGACAAAATTGTTCAAGAAGTGGAACTATTTGTTGGAGTAAGCCCGTATAATATACCCCTAAAAGAAAACAAATATCAAAGTCATCAGCGACTAAACATCGGTAACAATGCAGCATCTAAACATATCATTTAAGCTTTATGTTTACTTTCTGTTTCTTGATTTCTGGACCGGCATGACTGACAATTTACATAAAAATCAGCTTAAAATCCAATTTTGTTTAGCTTTGCATAACAATATACCATGGACTGACATGTCCATTTTGACACTATTCATATCATGTATTGATCTTATTCTTTTGAGAAATGAGAACATCCGCGTTTGAAACAATCAGATTTATTAATAATATTTGATATTGAATAAATTTGGGTTTTAGGTTTCACAAATTAGGACATCCATGTTTAAACTCTATCTGATTTTATTAGTAATATTTGAGTGCTTATAAACTGTTAAATTCTCTCTTTTTTCAGTTTTTCTCTTTGTGTTGTTATTTATCATGGCTAGCCAGTTCGGCTTAAGATCTTTATTTTTCATGGAATATGATGGAATCCTCTCTTTGCTAGTGCTCCAATTTTTCATGCTCCTCCTCTTCAACTTGTCCAAAACCGAGAATTTTGAGAATCTATTTTAGGCCCAAATAGGCCATTTTACCCAAGAAAAAGGGTAAGGAAACATGTTTTAGTGTCCCACGGGACATTTTTAGGGAGTTTTGGGCGAAAGGAAATTTTTTCTTGAGAATTTTTGAGCTGACGATCCTGTTCCATCAGAACAGATTGAAGCTTAATCGTGGACGCGGTCACATTAAGGAGTCTTAGCTGTAGCGTGTACTGCTGCATGAAAGTGGGGCTATTTACATTAAAATTATAATTAATATGTATTAAGCTTCAAATTATAGCATTTTCAGTTGATTAGACAACTTGAAGGGCCTAGAAGATTTACCTTTCTTTTATAAAAAAAAAATTGTCTAGGCAATTAAAGGTAGCGATTAATTGCAGCCTAAGTAAAGAGCCATTTGCCTTCAACATAACATCATTTTTTCATCTATTTGGCGAAAATGAGCCTAAAACCATTTTTCTCTCATCCGTTTGAAGCTTAAAGCAGGGTTTGGCATAACTGTTAAGGGTGAAATCATCAAAGTGAGCCGAGGTTCAGGTCATAAAAGCCCATTTCTACCAAACCTAGAAAACTTAATTAGTGGTAGTAAAAAAAGATAAGGAATAAGACACTGGACTTCACAGTCCCTACTGGTGGTAATGACATCCGTTTAATGGTCCTTCGCCCAGGAAGTACAATGGGGGATTGGGATCCAGCTATCCTGTGCTTTTGCAGACCCGTCCTGTTTATCTTCTCCAGATTTTTTCAGGCACCAATTTAGAGCTGGGTCAAATCTGATTGTCCTTACAGAGTCACGCCAGTGACTCCAATTCCAAACCAAATAACCAGTGACGCCCTAACTCAAACACCTGTCCTCACGGACTAACAATTCTAAGTTTTGCACACTAACCACTCGGCTAGGAGGCCTTTGAAAAACTACTACAAATAAACCATGATACCACTTTCCTAGCGATACACGGGATTGAACCAGGACACCTTTAATCAGGAGGCTCGTTTTTATGAAAAGTACAGTCAGAAGTTAAGACTGGTTAGTGATTTAGGGACTGAAGTTTAGTTTCTCAATACTTTTAATAGATTTTTGGCACTATTTTACACTTTCCTGTTACTTTTCCATATATCTCATACTTTTTTTGGCACTGAATTCACTTTTCGCCTAATTATGCATCCATGACCTTTTTGGCTTTGGAACTTAGATTTCAAACAAAACTAGCTGGCCCTCAATGGGACAAATGACATCAGTTGAAATTTTCAACTTTCAAAATATTATTGCAACCAAATACATAGACTCCTTCCATGAAAAAAAGAAACAGTGTTTGCTACTTGTCTGTTAAATGGAATATCCTCAAGAAGTGAAGTTAGGTTGATCCTAATGAGATATACCCAAACATGATGGTAGTAATATACTCTAGAAACAAAATTATGGAAACTATAGCAAAAATATGGAAAGCAGGCAGCACAGAACGCATCCAGGTTGCAGCGGTGGCTAGCAACCTAGCAAGAGACGATTACGTCTCATACTAAGAAATACAATAACCCATAACTCCTCAAAAAAGAAGCAAAACGAAACACGAAGTACACGATCAGAACTGCCTTGTCAGAAAATCTTATATAGTAAACTTAAAGCCTCTTAGCTTGAACAACAAAGAAAATATGTTGGCTTGAAAAACAGGAAAAGTGGCTTGAACTACAACATTCTGCACATACGTCATCTTTTTTCTCTTTGTCCTCTGCTAGTAGGGCACTGGAATATCATAGAGTGCAGTTTAGTGGCTTTTTTTTAAAGGAAATTACAACATCTAGTGCGACCGAAGATCGGATGGAATCGACCACGGTCATGTTCAAGCGGCTGGGGCCGATGCCCGTGGAGTCTAATCGTGCGTCGCGGTCGTGAACGACCCGGGCAACGACACTTCCAGCAACTCCAGGTCGGGCGAACATTCAGCGTAGCGGGTCTTCATGTCCGGCGGCACGACAAACGCGTCTCCGGGCGCCAGTGTATGCGGTTCCTGGCCATCGCCCTCAAGAACCATCGACCCTTCCATGACGAAGGTGAACAGAATGTCGGTATCGTGCGAAGCCCATGGCAGCATGGCGCCGTCGATGCGGCGGGCAACCTGGACGCCGGCAACAGCGTTTGTGGCAGCCGTTATTCCCGTCTCGCGCATCTCGAATCCGGGAATGCGCCACGGAACCCACTGCGCTTCCGCCCGCTTGTGGTGGCAGAATGTCTGTCCGCCGAACACCCGGTCCGGATTTGCCGGACCATTGGGCAGGTCCATCTCGTGGTCGATGGTCGTGACATGCTCGGCCGGGACGCCGACCTCGATGACCTCGACATTCTCCGAAGCTTCCAGCACGCGGTGGCGGATCTCCGGCGGCTGGATCACGCAGTCGCCGGCGCCGAGAACGAAAGGCGGCCCCTGGTCCTCGTAGACCAGCCGCACCCAGCCGCGGTAGCAGAAGATCAGCTGGAACCCGACCGTGTGGTAGTGGACCATGTCTGGCACCGGTCCGCCGTCCGGAATGCGGATGTGCGAAGCGATGATGCTGCCGCCGAGCCGGTCGGGGATCAGGTCGCGGTACCACATGCCGGCGCGGCCGATCACCTTCAGGTTGGTGGCGTTCTCGAGGATCTTCTCGGTCACCTTGGTGGCGGAGCGGATGGCGAGGCCGTCGTACTGGCCGATGATTTCCGCCAGTTTTTCCTTGTCCTTGCCCACGTCGGGCAGGAAGTCGACGTCAATGCCGCGGTCGCGGAAGATCTGGACGGCGGCCTCGGACAGCTTGTCGGAGATGAGAACTTTGGGAGCCATGGCTTAGGGTCCTTATGAATGTCCCGGGGCGGTGGGCGGAATCGCCCACCCTACGGTGTTTGCTCTGGGCAGGGTGGGCAATTTGCCCACCGCCTGTTCAGGCGGCCTCGGTTTGGGCCGCGATCTCGGCCTCAAAGGCCCATTTGATCCAGGGCATCAGCGCTGCCACGTCGGTGGCTTCCACCGTGCCGCCGCACCAGATGCGCAGGCCCGGAGGCGCGTCGCGGTAAGCACCAATGTCATAGGCCACGCCTTCGGCTTCCAGACGCTTGGCCACGGCCTTGGCAAACGCGGCGCCGTCCTGGATGCGTTCGTCGGTGAACTTGAGGCAGACCGAGGTGTTGGAGCGGTATTCCGGCTGTTCCGCCAGGAAGGCGATCCAGGGGTTGTCCTGCACGAAGCTTTGCACCGCGGCCAAGTTGGCATAGGCGCGTTCGCGCAGGCCTTCCATGCCGCCGACGGAGCGGGCCCAATCGAGCGCCATGCCGGTCCCTGATCACGTCACGCCCGACCAGGCTGCGCTGACCGAACCGATTGCCTGTGGCTGGCACGCTGCCCGCATCGCGCGCCAGCACCCGGCCGGCGCCGATGGAGCACGCGCGCTGGTTATCGGCGGTGGGGCCATCGGGCTGGGTGCCGCGCTCAGCCTGCGGGCGCAGGGCATCGCCGATATCCGGATCGTCGAGCCAAACGCGCTGCGCCGCGATTTCCTCATCCGTCGGTGCGGCGAGGATGTTCTGCACCCCGGCGATCTGTCTAACGACGACCACGTCGACATCGTGATCGACGGCGTCGGCATTGCCCCGACCCGCACCCAGGCGTCGGCCATCACCCGCCCGGGCGGCATCATCGTTCATATCGGACTGGGCAGTGCGGAAGGCGGGCTGGATATTCGCCGCATGACCCTCCAGGAAATCACCTTCGTCGGCACCTATACCTACACAGCACAGGATTTTCGCGATACCGCCCAGGCGATGTTCGACGGGCGGCTGGGCGACTTGAATTGGACCGAGGCCCGCCCCCTGACCGACGGGGCAGGTGCCTTCGAGGATATTCGCGCCGGCAACACCGCCGCTCCCAAGATCATCCTGAAACCCGACGCCTGAGGGCACGCACGCCCAGCGCCTTCAGCCGGCCCGCCACAGACGGTCATCTCGGACCGATCGAACCGAAAGGACAGACAGATGCCAAAACACATTCTCATCCCGGTGGCGCTGGACCATGAAGGCGTGGCCGCCCGTAAGATCGACGTCGCCCGCCGTCTGCTCGACGATGGCGGGCGCATCACGCTGCTCACCGTGCTCGAGAATGTGCCGGGCTTCGTCGCCGAATTCGTCGACCTAAAGCCCGAAAATCATCTTACCCAACAGGTCGAGGCAAAGCTGGATGAGGTTGCCAAGAACATGGACGACGTCTCAACGGCGGTAGAGACCGGCAAAGCCGGGGTCCGCATCGCCCAATATGCCGGCGAGCACGACATAGACTTAATCATCGTCGGCTCCCACCACCCCAGCGCCCAGGACTATTTCCTAGGCTCCACCGCCTCGAGGGTCGCGCGCCGCGCCCCGTGTTCGGTGTACATTTTGCGGTGAGCAACGGGGGCATTAGCCACTGACGCAGAGGATGGGATTCGGACCCACGACTCCTTTCCGCAAACGCGCTTTCCAGCCGTGTGCGTCCTACCGCTCAGCCAGCCATCCGCTCGGCTGTGTCTTTACTGCCCGGCGGGCAAGGCACTAGCTCCCCTTCGCCGCAAGACACCATTTTTTGGCGGCGGATTCCGCGCTCCCGACGCTCTTTGCCTTGACGGAGTTTCTCTAGACTTCGACGGTGAGTTTGTCTGGAATGCCGCCGGCCGTTGTGACCCTGGTCGGACAGCCGTCTTCTTCCAAGTCGCGGGCCAAAGATCTGACCTTCGTCGCACTAAAGCCCTCGCCAATGCGCAGTGTGACCAATTTACCTTGCGATCCGGCGCTCACAACCACAAGTTGTCGGACACTCTGGTTTACCCCCTAAATGGGTCCTTTCGCACGTCGCTCACATCACGCAAACTGAATCTTTAAGATGCGAAAAGTGTAAAGTAAATATACAATCTAGCCATGGTTGTCGTGCAGGACAGGGGGTGTTCATGAGAGCAGGGAGCCGTCACTTAATACAACTTCTAGGTGGGTTACTACTGTATGCGGTGTGGAGCAGTGCATCGGCCCATCTCTTTATTGTCAATCCGGGCTCGGCAAATGAGACCCAGGTGTTTCCACCAAACGCCAATTTTTCGGATCCGCTAGGCGCTTTTGACCTTACCGTTCGGGTGGCCAGCGGCGGTCCTGATGAAACCAATTGTACGACGCGAGTAACTGCCGAAGTTCTTTCGGGCACGGTGGTTCGTTTAGAAAGCCCGGCTCAGCAAGACTATGTCAATTTTGGCTTCCGGGACGTCAAGTTTAGTGTGCAAGAACCTGCGGGAAATGCGGTTGTTCGGGTAGCGTGGATAATCACTGAAACCACCAACCCGGGTAACTGCAACGGTGGTGCAACCTTGGATCTCAGCTTGGACGTTACGTTCGGGACTATAAATGGCGTTGCCACAGTGACGGAAGGGGCGGCATCCGTATCTGTGGGGGACCCAGTGTCTTTGGCAACGGGAGAATTACATACCAATTCCAGAGTCGCGCCTGATCTACATCTTGGTGGTCCGTTAGAGTTGTTCTTCGCGCGCTACTACGCCTCCACACTTGCGGACAACAAAA
>JAAAKM020073195.1:60176922-60275791 GCA_010016025.2 Alatinidae sp. Z8VKAUB7J3
GTCGTAACTGGATGCATAACTTCGAAACTCAAGGTGTGTCCCTAGCAGGTGCCGGTGATGAGATCGCCGAGATTACTCAATTTGGGGGTCGCAAGATCGAGTTTGTTCGAAATGGCGCTGACTGGGACCTGACAAGTACTGAAAAACTCGATCATCAGCTTCTAGACGATGGCGCTGGCGGACTACGTTATTTAGATCCAAATACAAATTTGGTTTATGCCTACGATGAGTTTGGCAGGCTAACCCAAGTGTCCGACCGGAGTGGGAATGTACTTACCGTTACGCAGGGTCCGGACGGCCCCACGTCGGTACAAGATGGGTTTGGTCGATCCCTCACTTTCACCTATACGGGAGGTCTGTTGACGCAGGTTTCTGACGGTCAGGGCAACAACGTCCAGTATGCTCATGCTAATGGTGACTTGACGGGTGTGACCGACAGGTTGGGCGAAATAACGAACTATAGCTACACCACGCAAGGTGGTATTGACGGCTTGTTAGTGTCCACCACGCTACCGAACGGTGATGTGCCGTTGACACAATCTTATGACGCCAATGCCAGGGTTCAATCGCAGACAACCGGTACAGGCAATGTAACCAACTACACGTACGAGCAGGGCGGCGGGACCACAAGTTCTGTCACTAACGCGCTTAACCAAACGCTGTCCGCAACGCATCCAGAGGATGCAGGTGTGTCCGACGTGGTGCGTCGAAATGAGCAAATGAATGTAAAAAAAAAAACAGTAAAAAAGGAGGTGTCATCCCGCATCACTCATTTTACCGACCTAATCCGAGAATATTCCCCAGAATGAAGGTAGATTATAGATTAATTTCTACCCCCTTCCCCAAAGCTTCTTATCTGAAGGTTAATGGAGTTAAAATATCTTGCCTTAAAAGAACTTTTGAGGCTTTAGGCAAACTACCCACCCCCCACCAAAAAAGATCTACCAACCAAAGAGAGCCGGTAGATATACGAGTAGAGCCAGTAGATTACAACCTTGACATTGTTCTTGATTTGAGGAAGTCATATCTTCATCTCTTGGCTCAGATGCTGGCTCATCCAATGGTCAGTCATTTACAACTGATAGCAAAAAGTTGTCATTAAATAGGCAAATATCTGTTGTTTAAACACCTGCAGTGATGTGTGACATGGTGAATGAAAGGTTTCAGCTACTCCAAGAAAATGGGGATTTCATACAGAGATTGCAAATAGCTTTGTTATAATGGGATCTCAGAGAGTAGAAGAATCCAAGATCAATTGGTTGGAGTCTCTGTGACATATGTGGAGGGAAGCTTAATATAATCACATGGTCATTTTTTGCTACTTGGATGGCTTCAACTGAAAATCAAGCTTTGTGATTATTCATAATAAGTAGCTGGAGCTTCTCTTTGCTTGGCTGCACAGTGGAAGCAAAGGGATGAAGAAATGCAATGAATACTGAAGCTGTAGTACAGCCACTGTCACTAACACAAGCAACAGTACTAAG
This sequence comes from Alatinidae sp. Z8VKAUB7J3, assembly GCA_010016025.2. Classification (NCBI taxonomy): domain Eukaryota; kingdom Metazoa; phylum Cnidaria; class Cubozoa; order Carybdeida; family Alatinidae; species Alatinidae sp. Z8VKAUB7J3. Next base: position 60,178,407 of record JAAAKM020073195.1, read on the forward strand.
TGAAGCCCCCTAAAGTCATCATTACTGTTGTCTTTATTCTTGGAAAGGCAAGTATTGGTGGAATTGAATTTCCAGGTAGCTGAAAGTCAGGTATAAATTGTCAGTCTATCCTCTATCTGCAGGGGACGCTCTTCCAAACTTGACGAATTCCATTCTCAGCAACAATCTTCAGTGGCATTTGTACAGTAGTCGAGGCACTCTCATCCATAGTGCATATACTCTGGGGAGAGAAAGCATACCTGGTCATAATATACATCTTGGTTAAAACCTGGTCACACATCTTGGAGAAGAACATGCTGACATTGTGGTGGTTTAAATTGGTCCTCTTAGAGGGATTAGTTCCTTCAGGTTTTCTGAGTGAATGACCTTGATTTTGTGAAATAATCAATAATACCATTTCTTGCCACCTCTTCTTGTCGTCCCAACTTGAACGATACATTAATCTATTTTTTCTTGCATATTCACATGCCAACTCATGGACTTCCAAGATGTCAAGACGCCAAGATATCTTAACAAGTCAAAGCAAAATAATATAGGCTATTTCATATCTGTTTATAATTGCCATACATAAGACCATGTCCCAATTACCAATACTTGGGGCAGTCCCAAGTATGGAATACAACATTGTCACAGAAACAAATTCAATCCTAATCTAAAATGATAAAAAGAACACTTCAGATCCATCAATTTCAAACAGTTTGTCGACCTATTTCAACAGTGACCGGCTCCAGAAAGCAGATGAAGATTTGCTAGATGTTTTTCCAGAGAAATTGCCTATGGATTGTTCTGGGCATTCGGCTGACTGTCCGTATTTCAAACAGTAAGCTGTATTAAAAGTGTGGTTCAATCCACACTTGGCTCCCAGGCTATAATGAGAGAAAGGTTGAGATGGTTAGGGCAAGTTCTGCGGATGAAGGATGATAGATTGCCAAAGATTGTCCTTTTCGGTGAACCGTCTAGGGCTAAACGGAAAGTAGGTCGTCCGTGTTTTGGGTGGGAGAATGTCATAAAGAAAGATTTGAATGAAATGGGAACTTCCTGGGAGGGTGTAAAGAGGGAGGTTTTAATAGATTGGGATGGAGGAGGAGCGTGCGTAGTTGTGTTGGCTGCAAGCGGCTGGGTGCTATCGTGAGTTATTATTATTATTAGTTGTAGTCCGTTGTTTCGACACATGACAATGTAAAGTCCTAAATTTTGAAAAATACGGTTTACCCCCTCCCTCAAATTTTAGTGAATTGACGCAGCTTTTTATTTGTCTGTAAATGGACATTATATGGTGGATATATGAAGTTGGAGCCCTCGCTAATGGGGAGGAGCTTAAGCGATAGATGGGCATAGTGAGAAGTTCGAGTAAATGTTTTGGGTATACTAGAATTTTCATTCAAAGATTATTATGAATTGTAATAAAAGGACCCGTAATATCTTGAACAGCTAGGTTTTTATGGGTTTTACGGCTTTTTTCATATTTTCCCATAATTTTCATTGTGGTTTTTGCGGAAACAGGCAACGCGAAGCCCCCCCCCCATATATATTGTATGCTGTCTGCCTAGTTACACGAATTCCAATTCTAGTGGGGCCAAGGTTATCAAGAAATAATGCATCTATAATGCAACGGTTGGTGTTATAGCCCAATTAATCAATGGCTGCTTAAATTCTGACGAGAACCCCCAAGATAAAGCTTTATCTCTACGTCCTTTGTTGAAACAGCTTGATGCTAGGACACGGATGACGAGAAAGCTGACACCTGTGCAATATACCTGTCACTTTATCGAAAAGCGCGTAATGCACAATTTTATTGTCTTTAATGGCATACAGACATAGACGGAAACGCACTTGGGGTCGAAAGTCAGAGGAGACCTGTAAAAAGATCTGGTCACTCAGGCTCAAATGACTTTTTTGGGTTAATTTATGGCAGGAGGTCGCTAAGAGCAACTTGATATGGTTATTAGCAAATAAGAGGGAAAGAATAATACTTGAAGATCAGAGAAAAACAATACTGATAATTCAGATGAGTTTTTTTAGATAGGTTAGTCAGATGGGTCAAATCAGATGAAGCATTTTTTGTATCAAACAGTTCGTGGTAACGAACTGTCCTAAGGAGCGACCCGGCTCAATAGTAACCGAAACTCTAAAAGACCGAATTTTGATACCACTAGTTACATCGGAGAATCGCATTTTAATGCGGATTTTAAATATATAAAATAAAAAAAAACAAGTTCAGGCCGGTGAGGCGGCCGAGGCGCATGTCGACGATCGCCTGCGACTGCCGCGCGGAGAGGCTGAAGCGATCTCGCAGCTTCGCCTTGGCCTCGTCGGTGGTCCCGCTAGCGCGGATGATCTTGATCACCTCGTCGATGTTGTCGACGGCGACCCGCAGGCCCTCGACGATGTGCTTGCGCTCCTCGGCCTTCTCGAGCAAGAAGCGCGTCCGGCGGCGGATGACCTCTTTGCGGTGATCGAGGTAGGCATCAAGCAGGCCACGTAGCGTGAGCGTCCGCGGCTGCCCGCGATCGATCACCAGGTTGATGATCGACTGCGTCGCCTGGAGAGGCGTGTACTGGTAGAGCTGGTTGACGATGACCTGCGGGTCCTCGCCCTTCTTCTCGCCCTTGGCGAAATAGCTGTCGTAAAGCGAGGTGGCATAATCCTCGATCTCGCTCAGCAGCGCGGCCCAGCCGCTCTGGTCGAGCGACTTGGACTTGGCCTCCTTCATCACCGCGTCCTTGGCGGCCTTCACCGCCTGGGCCTTGGCCTCCTGCTTGGCCTTCTCGTCCTGCTTTTCCTTCGCCTTCTGCTCCGCCTTGGCCTTGGCGGGCCCCGCGTTCAGCTTCTTGATCGTGTTCTTGCCCGGGTCGATACGGAAATCGGGCTTGAAACCGCAGACGTCCTGCTGGAACTGCCCGATGGTCTTTTCCAGCACCGTCGTCGGGGTGCCATCGACCTTGAGCTTCTTGAAACCGGCATTGGCCGCAAAGGCATTCAGCAGCTGCTGCACGGCTTTGACATCTTCGGGCAGGTTCTTGCCCTTGCGCCCGACTGAGGCGGAAAGCTTGGTAACCATGGTAAACTCGCAATCACATACAGCGCGCCGGCCAAATCGCCCGCGCAAGAAAATTTTACTACGCCGGACGGATTCAGGCAATCAGCCCCTCAGCACCGGGCCGGGCGGGACCGACAAGCAATTGAACTCCCCTTAAAACTGTGCGCATCAAGCGTTTCATGGTTTGCAAGCTGCCGCATATCCGCCCGGGCCAGAGCGTCGGGCTCTTGGGAGGGTCCTTTGACCCGCCGCACCGCGGCCACGCGGCGATTTCCCATGCCGCGCTGAAACGCTTCGGGCTGGATCACCTGTTCTGGCTGGTCTCGCCGGGCAATCCGCTGAAAGCGCGCCAGCCCGCGCCCCTGCGGCGGCGGATCGAAGCTTGCGAAGCGCTGGTGCAGCATCCGCGCATCCACATCAGCGGCATCGAGGCGGATCTCGGCACCCGCTACACCGCCCAGACCCTGCGCCATCTTCGCCGCCGCCATCATCCTGTTCATGGCCTGGCGTCCGGAAGGGCTGGTGACGGCGCGCCTGCTGCGCATGCTGTACGAGCGCGCGTTCGGCGAGCACCACGTGATGCGCGCCGACGTCGTGCGCCACGCCGAGCACGTGGCGCGCTACGGCTACGACCCGAACGAGCTGTACGTGCCCAACTACATTGCGGCCATCGAGACTGTTTACAGGATTTTCGTTCAGGAGGGGGAAGGGGAGGAAAATAGACCTTAAAAATGTTTTTTAATTACGTTTTTGCAAGTCGGACAAACATTTCGGGGGAGGGATTAAAAGCCCCGAAGCCCTCCCCCTGATGCGGCCTTGTTTATGGGTAGAAGCGATTGGTCAGCATCTTAAACCAACTTTCAAGATTTGACTTGAAACCATCAATCGTCTGTAATTACCTTAAATATTCACTGTTTTAATTCAAACTATTTTTCATTAATTTTGATAAACTGATGGTGAAGGGCTGACAGTTTTTTCTTGTAACTCGCAAATTGTGGGATACTTTCTATAGGTGTTCGGATCATACTTTACTCACATTATTAAAATTGTTTACTTTTTCTATATATAATACTATTGACTATTTTACTTCTACAAATATAACCATTAAATGTTGTACATGAGGGGGTTCTCCCCCTCGTCAATACCCCGCTCTTTACACTGAACTTTTTTTTTAGTACTTCCAAAAGAACCCTTTATTCTAATTAAACACCCTTTGTGATTCAGATGTCATCCTTAAAGAATTAGAACAAAATTCGAACTTTAGCGTAAGTAGGGAATTATTGACGATGGATCGCACCCCCCTCATAAACGAAATAATTTATATTTGTTTTAAGTTTTAATATTGCTCCTTATTTTCAATTGAAAAGCCTTGTTCTTGTATTTAATTTTAAAAAAGAACATCCCTACAAGTCTACTAACAACCCACCGTATTGTTCTGCGAGAGATTACAGGAAGCACTGAACAATAAGATAAGGTACCAAATAACCTAATAAACCATAATGAAGGCCCAAAAGGACAATTTCGGATGGCATTAAATCATTTTTTTGCTGAAATTATGAGCATTAATTACCTGTGAATATACACCAGCGGGTATCCCATCCCACTTTCACAATATTATTTACTTCTGCCACAGCTATATCCTGTTCTTCCTTAAACGCACGGGGCCCAGCAGAATAATAACGTTGATAGTATCAAACAGTGTGTAATGCCATAGCTATTATGATAAACAACTTGTGGGTGGTCTTCTTATAAGAGATGAACAGTGTTCTCAGATGCGTTCTCGGCGTCTTTAATTTTGTCACCAGTGTGTTCAAAGCTTAAAAATATTTTGAGGTAAATATCTTTATTGGAGTTATCGATAACACTAGCGATTGTGTGGATACCCTGTTGCAGATATCGAACCCGATATTTGGCGAATTCAAATTGTTGACAAAGGTGGACGAAAACTAGTGTAAGTAATAGTAAGGTCATTATTACGATAAATGGCCTAATTGCCTGCTGGAAAATAGTAGCCTAGAATATTTTTTACGTGACCGCCCCTCCCGGGAACAGTCACGCCCCCCATCACAAATGGATGATCATAGCTGCACACAATGGGAGAAAAATTTCTTAACTTGGTCATAAGCACCCCTCCCACCAAAATGTGACGCAATGTTGCACTTTGTCCCAAAAAATTGGCCGACTCGTAAAAACGTAACAAAAATGCATATAACAAATTTTTCATGTATTTTTAGGTTTTCTCCCCCCCCCCCCCCGAACAAACATCAAGGATACATACTTATTCGTGACTAATACCAAAAAGGTAAACACGGCACAACCAATTTACGACACAAAACGCAGCCTTATAAAGCATGTTTTGTAAGAGGGAGAATTTTGTTCGGCGTAGAATTTTCTTGGCTTCATTAGTTCTATGTTGAAAATTTTAAATATAATTGTTGAGCCTTGATAACAATAATTAGACTCTTTCAATTGGTAAATGCCTAACGATTGCAGTTTGAAACCCAAAAAGGATTTCAGAATGCTGTATACAAAGGTAATAAGGCTATAAAACGCTTATCTAAACGACCAATAGTCAGCAAGAAGAATTAACCTAAGATCTGCCAACTAATAAGCACTGCCCATGCCTCAAGGCTGTGGTTAAGTTCAAAATCATATGTGCCCTAACAGAGAACACTAAAAAAAGCAGAAAAGAGAGCAAAAGAACAGTTGTAGATACTTTCAGCCCAATAATTGTATAATAACAGGCGAAACAACTGTCTGATACAAAATCATCGAATGATGATATTCAATTTTGCTTACAGAGATGTTAATATTTGTAGATTTAGTATGTTTGGAGTATTCCAACGACTAGGTGGTTGGCACGGGTTCAGTCCCAGGCGTAGCCAGTTATTTCGTTCGTGACGGGGATCAGTGGTATGACTCTCAGTCAGAGTCGACCCAGCTCTAAATGGGCACCTGGAGAATTCTAGGGAAGGCAAGCAGAAAGAATGTGCAAAAGCACAGGATGGTTGGCCCCCAGCCCCCCATTGCACTTCCTGGCTGAAGGGCCATGAAACGGAGGTCAGCACCGCCGGTTTGGACCTTAAGGGTCTAGTGTCGTCTTACTTACTTACTTACTTATTCTGTAACAATGGTTTAGTTGGGAACTGCTTTAGAGCACTCGCTAATAAATAATTTATAAGCCTTCGTAAGGTAAAGCCAAGCATGCAAGAAAAAAGTGATGTGCAGGGCCAAATGGGAGCCAAAATGCTAAGGCTAATAACGTAACTTGTAACTTTAAAGCATTGTCAATGGAAGATTTTTGCTTGTATATTATAAAGTGAAGAAAAGTACGAAGAATCAGTGAAACTGCTATGAATGGGGATCACGAGTTATCCCCAGCGTCACCATTGAGGGCGACTTTCTTATTAATATGTTTCTTGACTTTAACTGCCTTCCTGAAAACATGCAACATAACATTTAACACGAGCAACTACGATCAGAAGGATCAAATCCGGGTTTTCATAAATGTTCTTGCATAAAGCCAAGTCGACATTATCAGATCTATGATGTCATGCACCTAATTCTGGTTGGAGGCTTCTATAATACAAAAAAGTATCATTGAAGCAATATGGAGCGCAAGATCAGGAGAGCAAAAGTTTTGAAAAGACTAGATAAACTACCATGATCCATCGGCGGTCATTCTGCGTCCCGTATCCGTAAAGATACATGTTCATGCCGATCTCCCCGGCGCCGCCGAGCGGGAGATAATACAGCGATTTCTGCTTGGACATTCAGTCTCCAGTTTGGGTTTGGGCCTGTTCCCGTACAGCACATGAGGCTGCGTTGGCGACGAAAACGGCCCGTGACAAGGAGCGAAGCGCAAGGCGGCGTTCACCCGCCGTCGAGCCTTCGCGACGACGTCGCGGGCCGTTTTCGCCCAACCCCGAAGGAGCCGCGCCGGAATGCGCCGATATCGCGTCGCCCGGCTTCGAATATGCACAAGCATGTCCTTCATCCTCGCTCCTGAAATCAACGCATTCCGGCTGCGGCGCAGGTACGGTAGCAAACCCTGCAACGCGAATGGCCCGGGGGGAACCGCTCGCCCGCCCGCCCGCCGGATCGCGGTCTCATACCAAGGCTCGCAGGGTATGACCCATGCGGGTCATACCGCTTCGCCCGCGCATCCGCGCATCAGGCGCCAAGGCCGATCAGGCTTGCGGTCAGCCCGACCGAAAACCCCTCCTCGGCGTCGCGATCCGAGGTGAAGCTGCGCGAGACCGAAAGGTCGAGCGTAAGGCATTCGTCGCCATAGCGCATGCCGCCGCCAAGCCGCACGAACTCGCCAAGCTCGATATCGCGCCGCACGTCGCCATAAAGCGTCCAGGCGTTCGAGACCCGGGCGGCGGCCTCCAGATTGAGCTCGGCGCGGTCGTCGGGCGCGCCGCTTTCCGGGTCGGCGGCCAGGAACACATAGCTGCCCGACAGCGTGGTGCGCCCGATCCGGCCGCTCGCATAGATCTCGTTGCGCTGGATGTCGAGATCGTCGGCGTCGAGCCGGAAGCGGTTGAGCAGGCTTAGCCCGTTGGGCAGCGTGAGCCGCAACAGCCCCACATGGTCGGACGCGGTGTCCTGCAGGCCCGAAGCCGCAGAGAAATCCGCGCTTTCACGCAGCCGGAACACCCGGCCATAGGCGGCCTCGAACGCGCCGCCATCCGCCAGGTCAAGCTCGTAGCGCATGCCGACATTCAGCCGCGGGCCGCTTTCGAACCGGTCCTTGCCGGGAAAGCGCGAGGCGGTGGTGAAGAGCGTGGTCTCGTCGAACTCGACATCGAGGCTGTCCTCGTTCGGGATCGCGCCGGCGCCGTCGCCATAGGGCGCGACGACGGCCTGCACGATCGGTTCGAGACTGTGCTCGCCGAACTCGTCGGCCCGCAGCAGCGGCCAGCGCAGATCGACGCCCGCCGCGCCGATGGCCCGCCATTCGGTGCTGTCCGGATCCGCCGCGCCGGCGTCGTTCGCGACGCTGTAGAACGCGGTCTCGACATTGGCGAAGGGCGTCGCGACCAGCCCGACCGGCAGAACGGTCGGCCGCCGCCATTCGGCGCCCGCGCTGATGCGCGACACATCCCGCCCGCCGCGCCGTTGCAGATGCAGCGCGCCGGCAGTGACGACGCAATGATTCAGTTTGCCAAAGTGAATGATATGGCACTTGGCAATGTTGAATTCAACACGCCAGGCCTCAACCCATTGACCTAGCAGTAGAAGATTATTTTGCAGCAGGGCATAATCTTCACAGAACAAAGCTGGTCCAAGAAGCTTCATTTCAGCTGCATAAAAAGTTGATTTACTGCTGATAGGAGCTTCATTGATGAAGATATTAAATAGCATAGGACCCAAAACACTTCCCTGAGGAACTCCACTCAGAATGCGCATAGAGGAAGAAAGAATTCGATTACCAGAATCATCAAACTGTACACATTGAGATCACAAACAAAGAAAATCAAGGATCCAGAGCAGGGATTTCTCTTCAAGCTTGACTGCATGTAATTCCATTGCAAGCTGCTTGTGACACACTTTGTCAAGAGCTTAAGAAAAGTCAAGAAGAATCATGCCAGCAGGCACCCTAATATCAAGCAACTTGGTGATATGGTCATATGACTCAAGGAGATGTAAAACATTATTTGCTTTAAGGTGCTTAAGAACTGCATAGTTGATTATTCTTTCAAGAACTTTAACAACTGATGATGTCTGGCTAATGGGTTGATGATTTTCAGCAAGGTCCTTTCTACCTTTTTCCAATCTAGAGGTAGTCTGGAAAGATTTAATGATAGTTTGAACAGCAGGGAAATAGATTGACACAAAACTGTACAACATTAGGATATGTGTGTGAATGCTATCTGGACCATCAGATTTATTCAGTTTGAGGGATGTAAGTGCCTTTAGAACCAATGTATCAGTAATCTGAATTGGTTCTATCTTGTTTTCAGGCCACCCATATCCAACATGGAGTTTGACACAGGTTTTGTAGATGATCGTTTTGGGTGTCATGTTCAACACGGCGAATGTCTTTTCAGAACCCATGTTCGACCGTGCTGTTCTACTGCATTACAATTTTGAAGAACCCGTGTCCAACACGCTTGGAACTCGTAACATGAAAACGCTTTAAAGTTTTTGGGTTCAACACGAAGAACCTGAAGACGAAGGAAGTCAAACACGCTTCAAAACCCCTTGCCTGAAAACACAACTCTAAATTGAAAACGTTTCACAACATGAGCAATAACTCTAAAAGACACAAAAACATACACGTGAATCGTCGTTACAGGTATGGAGGGAGTCAACACTTATATTTTTCGGTTGTTGGAAGTTACTTACGTGTGATCAATATTACTCGTAGAGCCACCGTTGTGTATAGAAGTAAACTGCTGACTTTTATCGGTAACACATGTCTCATCTGATAATGCTGCTAAAAGAATATTTGTTATTTTATTAGGTAAAGAGGGGTTACACTGAAACTCTCCATAGATTAGAAAACAACTCTTGTACTTTTGTGCAAGACTGCTTAAATGCCTTTTCGCTTTGGCATAGCATTACTAAGAATGATCGCTATATTGGAAGACAAGATGATGAGGAAAATGTTTGTTGAACCAGCAAATCCCACAGCTGTTTTCATCCCCGGCAGGATCTCCCAAATTACCAAGGCTTCGAACGACCCATTCGCGAACGTCTGGGTGCGAATCGTCCGCGCGTGCCATGAGATCGGGCACGGTTGTCTCATTGCCAATTTTTCCCAGTGATCGCACGGCCCATTCACGAACGTGTTCGTCCTCGTCGTTTAAAACATCAACAAGACCTTCAACAGCTGCCGGATCCTGAAACGAACTCAAAAGTTGCGCCGCCGCGGCGCGATTGATGACAAAACTGTCTTTCAGGGCGCCCAATAATTGATCTAGTCGGGTCTTCCCAGGAAGAAATTCAATGGTTGCGAAGTGGCGAAAAGACTTGTTTCTTCCGTGGTGATGATGAAATGCGTAATCTACGAGATCTTGAATCAACGGATGGTCTTTGCCCAGCCGATTGATTCTTGAGGCCGCACGCTGTCGCAAACTTTGATCATTCGAGAGCAAGTCCGAGGCAAGCTCGCTAAGATCTTGGTCGGATTGGAAAAAGCCCGTGGTTGTGGTGTTCAATTGAAGGGTACTTGCGCCCATCGCAAATAAAGAGGTGAGCATCATGCCAAAGGTCAGCAGGATTTTGGTACGCGCAGAGAGGAAACTTCCTCCTGGCTGTCGTTTCCGGACACTCATGGTCATGGGCAATCTCCTTTAAAGTTGTTCGTTGCCCGGAGGTGTAGACCAGGCGTGTGATTGTTGGGTTTGATCTGGACCACGGTGCGGAAACCGGATCTTTATGGCGCATGTGTTTCGAGCGCCAAAGGGATAATGATCCCTTGCTTTGGCGCAACTGGTGAGAACGATACAGGCCCGACAGGATGACAGCAACCGCGTTACATCTGTGTCTTAACTGCTAATAAATTAGCGCTAAAATTTTGGCGAGTCAAGTTTTATTCGCTAATTTTTTAGCGATTAGTTCGCCAACAGCCCTAAGCCCATGGAAAGATGGGCCTTATTGTGGATTGTCACCTTCCAGCCCAGCCTATGAAATGGCTGAACATTGACCGGCTTATTTCGATGCGTTCATACTTTTTCATAGCTTTGATATCCTTGAAGGACCCCATCTTCGTCTAAAACCAGAGCGGTAGTTAATCCCCCAGCAAAGGTTTTGCTAGAGAATTTTTTTCCTTATTGATGAAGGGGTTTTGGGTATTGGCAAGGTCCTTCTTACATGAAAGGAGATTATGGAACATCTATCCCAGGGGAAAGAGGAACATGACTTCTTGAAAAAAATGAACAGAAGGGTGCTCATTAATAGCAAGCGTTGCGCTCCTCGACGAGCACGACCGTTTTGCCGGGCTTTGGTCTCGTGCCTTCCAAATCGGTTCTTGGCGGCCATTGAGCCTGTCAACAGGGCTAAACACTCGCGCATTAATGAACCAGTGCACAATTTGAACGTATATTCACTTTGCGTTAAGTGAAGAGAATTGCACATACGGACGGGCTTCTTTCACTACGACCGTTTCACCAGTTTCTAAATCAGTTGCTTTTCATTTTCAGTCAATTATGCATAGACAGTAATGTTTGACCGTTTCACATTTAGATCATTGAAGGATTTTATTTTCTGTCCGTCTGTTTCAAATGGCTCTTTAATTTTCAATTACTTAACTCACTAGCCTAATTGTATAATGTACATTCCCAGATTGCTATGAAATCACGATCTTGTATCAGACTTAGCAGACATCTGCCATGCTTGGGATACTTATGTCATGCTTGGCACAGATCATTCACTCTTAGTACTGTTCTCACAGTTCCGCTATGCTTGGCACACTTCTGCCATGCTTGGTACTAGCCACCTGAGGTATATGATTTCTGAGAGTGAAAAACCTCTCAAACATTCATCCTTTTTCTTTGGGTAGTTTACTTTTGCATGTGCGGACTGTTTGTTTTCGTTGTTGTATTTTAATGGGGGCAGATACGATGGACAAGGGTTTTTAAATTCCTTTTGGGAAATCCCAAACTTTTTACTGTTATCGCTTTTCTTCTATTTCAATAAAAATTCTTTTTTATGTGCTTTAACCCGTATGCGCCTGAGAGGCTATATTTCTTCCAAAATAAGTTCATTAGTACGGGTATGCATTGAGTTTTTCGTTTTACACAAACTTTTCCTCTTGTTATCTTCCCAATAAATTAGTTTTATTTCCATCAATTCTGTTTATGTGCTACTTTTTCATAGTAAATTTATGATGGAATGGCGGATTAGTCTTCTTAGTTATTTAGCAGGATGAGATTGAGGAGCACAAAAACACAAACGTACGCAAACACAGGAACAAGTCTACACACACACATCAAATTACCAATTACGCACTTATTGTTTGATGCAAGCTGTGCTAGAGTTTTGTTCGCAGGAATTCTTCAATTCAATTCAATCATATATATTTAAATAAAAACACATAATTACATGTACATAATCTGCCAGGAAAGCACAAAAGTGCTTGACTAGGGCAGAAACTTAACTAAAGAATAATTAAACAATCAACTAACAGAAACAACGAATCAACTGGATTTATCAAAAAAGAAAAAAAGAGAAAAAAGGGGAGTGACGAAGAGAAAGAAAAGAAAAAAAAGAAAATAAAAGAAAAGATCGAAAAGAGGAGGACCGCATGATATTCAAATCTAAACAGTATTTCTGGAACGACCCTTCACTGCTCGCTTGAAGGTAGTAAGGTTATTTGAGTTCCGGATTTCCAAGGGGATTGAATTCCAGATAGCTGGTGCATATCCGTAGAAAGTCCTTTGCGAAAGCCAAGTTGGGTATCGCACAGAAGATTCTACTCCTGGAGGTAATCATACATTCTTTCATGGACTACTTTCTCATAAATCTTCGAAAAAAAGGTAAAATAGAAATGGATCGGTAATTACTCGGTTCATTTTTTGACTTCCCTTTGTGAAGGGGTAGCACTCAGGCTAATTTAAGTCTTTCTGGAAAAGTTCCCTCTTCAAGTGATAAATTAATCAGATGAGTCAAAATAGAAATAACAAGCCTGTCCATCACCTTGCACCAAGGAATTTTGCTGAGTTAAATAAGCTGTCATGCAACTGACAATGCAAAGTTTACTGTCGTCAGGAAACTGCTCATAAACAACAGGTAAGATGTTTTTTCCTGGCTTTGTGTGTGTCTAACTTTAAGTTCTGGTTAAGTAGTAAAATAATCTTCTCCTCTAAGACTTTGACGTTATCCGTATGAATTAGTAATGAATAATGCTGCCTACGTACACCAAGGATCATCAGAAGAACTACGAGCTAACTGTTTAAATGCAAGATAGTCATTATTTGTCGTATGTCTGATAGTACCTCAAAACAAGGTTGATGTCCCAAATATCAGTATACCTGGATAGTGGAGCGTGATTATTCTAGATACCTCTCAAATATCTGGAGACGAAAGAATGATTAGTGAGGTTCTCTGCCCCATGTAAGTTGAAAATTGTCGATAGGGCACTACGTGCAGGACACAAGCCACTGTATATGTAGTGACATCCACCGTTGTAAAATTCATTTAGGAATTCGAGGACCATGCTTACCGTTGCATGGATGGTACAACAACTCCATTTACGACAAAAGACTTCCCATAGACGAAGGGTTGACACATATTTTTTCTGTGTACTGGGTCTGCAGGATTGTAATAACATGTTTGTAATTTCTGGTGAAAACTGGTGATGAGTGATGGATTGCTTGATAAGAGAACAGCTACCAACTGTAGTTTGGGTGTAAGTGGATGAATCCTTTCCTTGTCGCATGGAAGCGTCAAGATCGTGGTGCTCACTGAAATCAGTACAGGGAACTTGATGAGATGTTCTACTACAATGGAAACTATTGTGTGCTCCGTGGGGGTATAATGAATATCCCTGTGGCATGGTCTCTTATCAATTTTGCAATGGCTGCACCGATGAGGCTAAAGGGTGGAAAGGCATAACAATTATAGCTTGACCATGATACAGAAAAGGCATCCACTGCTATCGATCCTGGGTCGGGAAACCAAGATTTATATATACTCCAAGGTTTAACAATTAAAGCATGAGGCAAAGAGAGCTATGTCAGGGTGTAGTTTCATCTCTCGTGTAATTTTACTGTAGATGTCACAAGATAATTGCCATTCAGTGCTATCATTAAGCTTCTGGGACATGGTATCAGCAACTACATTTACCTTCTCTGGAATGTGGGTGGCAGATATCCAGAGCTTCTCTCTTATGCAAAGCTTCCAAATGGCCTTTGCCATGAAGTTGCATGTCTTAGAACTGATGCCTCCATCTTATTTATGTAGGATATTGCTGTGGCATTGTCACATAATATGTGCACATGCTTGATATGAGTTGAATCATTAAGATACGAATTTAGAGCCAGTAAGATTGCCCTTAGCTTGAAATAATTGATATGATGTGTGTCTGGATCTTTACATTGCCCCCAGTAGGGATATTGCATCTGTTTCTATCTTATAATCTCTTGGTGGTATTTGTATATTTCTGTAGGAGAATGGAATTGGCTCACATTCATCGTCATCGTTTTGAACAAAGCTTCCGAAAGATTCACTAGTGACGGTCGTTGCATTGGTATCTGTTAGAAGGTTCAGACTCCTTAGCTTGTTCGGCTGTTTTTTAATTTCAAAAATGTATTTCTGTAAGTACCTCGCTCTTTTTTTCTCAAACTTGGTACAGGACTCATTATCTGTAAGGGCCTTTTGAAGTCCTAAAACGAAATGTCGGCGAAGACCTCTATTATCTTCCCAGCATTTTCTTATGAATGCTGCTATTGGCAGTTTCATCTTAGTTATGTCACTTTTTTTTTATGCAAAAAATTGCTCTGCAACAGCGTTGCATGTTTGTCTGTCATAAACACTATTTCTTTCAGATTTATTTAAGTCTATTTGATAGTCATTGTTAAAGCGAGAAATGTCACCAAGTAAGAGATTAGTCCAAAGAGCAAGGTACGGTAGTTTCGAACGAAGCCAGGACGCAAATTCTGGCATGAAGTACTTATTCTCAACCTTAGTTTCACTCTTCCCTACGTCTACCTTATCGTAGCCCTGGAATTTTTCCTCCCAGTACAGGTGAATTAATGACTTTTGGCCAACCTGAACAGATTCTGCAGATTCTGAAAAGATGTACTGTTCCACATTCACTTCAGCATCAGTAACATCCGATTCAAATGTATTCATCGAATTATTAATGAATTCCATAGTTTCCTTAGCCTGTGCACTCGCCCACTTTGCGTTAAGTAGAGTATTCGTTTGCTTCTTCTTCTGCATTTTCTGTCTAAACATGCCAAAAGTTGAATGTCCTTTCGCTTAGTGTGGAGCCCCCTCTTTATGGAATTTGCTGTTGCATAATTTTCTAAATCAGAATTTTCTGGCCTTTCAATTGGTATACAAGAAAAGTATGAGCGCGGTGGGAATCTGGGTGTTACTTGGGTTTGAGTGGGGGTTAATGAAAACAAGGTGATTTTTGGCTGTGTAGATAGAGGGCTTGTTTCATTTTTATCTCACGTTCGCTTAATGTGCTATGGTCTGATTTATTTCTGATATTACTGGAATGAATGGGAAATGGGCTTTCTATTGATGTCCTATTTTACCATATACGCGGTTTTGATAGTTGAGTTTTGCGCGATAGAACATTCGCAGGGTTTGTATTTACTGACGAGATGGAGGCTAAAGAGCTAATTAGTGCCAGTCCTCTTAACTTATTGTTAGTATATTTTATTTTCTGGTTGGTTTTTTTTAATGTGAGTATAGTTTGGTATGTTAAGAAGTGGCCTGCCAAGTTTCAAGGTCATTGGATAGTGTAAAGGCAGGGAAAATTGATTCTAAAATAGGCTAGGTTTGTATTGCGAATCTTGATCCAGCGGCGAATATTGATCTGATCAATATTGATCTGGAGAGGTCGAGGTCCAGTGGCGAGGCTGGCCTTTGGCTCCTGGTCATGCTCATGATGGGAGTGGCCTTATTTCGTGATTTGATTATGGGTGTGGACTCTGTTAGACAGAAAGCCAGCTATCTTGGTCGTCTTATCACTCCTGCTGGAATTTATGTAGACCCTGATAGCATTCAGGCTGAAAACGTATTGGTTCCTTAGGTTATTAACTGCTCACCCTTTGTACAAGCTGCTTGAACACAACACTACTAATTCTTTTTCTAAGACCAAAGCCACTAACCAGCTACCCTCTCACACCAAAATTTCATGGGCTGCAGAACATCACGAAGCACTTAGAACAGCTATCACCTCTGATCCTCTTCTAGTCTATCCTGACTTTTCTCAACCTTCTATTCTCAGTACAGATGACAGTCATAAGCGCCTTGAAGCTGTTCTCTATCAGCGCTCTAACAATAAGTTACATGTAGTGGCTTATGCTAGTCGCTCTTTAGTTGGTGTGGAAAAAGGCTACCATAGCTCCAAGCTAGAATTCTTAGCTTTGAAGTGGGCTATTACTGAGAAATTCCGTCCTTACCTTTACTGCTGCCCTCACTTTACTGTTTACGCTGACAATAATCCTTTAACTTATGTCACCTCCTCCGCCAAATTAACTGCAACTGGTCAGCGCTGGGTCAATGATATTGCTCAGTTTAACTTTACCATTACGTATTGCCCTGGTTTTAGAAATACTGTAGCTGACTATTTATCCAGGATTGAGGAGCCATCTGACCACTGTACACAATCTGTTACTATGCCTGAGGTTCACACCATTAGCCAATTCCTTCAATGTGATGAAAATTTTACTGCCTGTCATGCTATATCTATTCCTAACCTTCCTCTTCCATCTTCCCAAGTAGGCACTCCAGCTGACTTGAAATCTGCCCAGGGATCTGATTCTTCAATTCAGCAAGTCATTAAGTACTTGTCAAGCAAATGTTGTCCTACACGTGCACAACGCAAAAATCTGTCTCAAACTGTTATTCGTCTTCTCTATGAATGGCCAAAACTCTTCATAAATTCTGATGGACTTTTGTCTCGCAAAGCAGGAACTGTCACTCAAGTTATTTTGCCTTCTTCTATGAAGAACCTCATGTTGGAAGAAGTCCATTCTAATATGGGACATCTTGGTTCTGAGAGAGTTCTTGCACTTGTTCGTGACAGATTTTATTGGCCTTACATGGAAAGAGATGTTGAGCACTTCATTACTCAACAGTGCAATTGTCTTACACAGAAAAAGCCTCGTTCTCTTCCTCCTGCACCTATCAGCACTATTTCTTTCTCTGCACCTCTTGAATTAGTCTCCATTGATTTCTTACACCTAGAAAAATCTTCTGGTGGTTATGAGTACATCCTAACCATTGTTGATCACTTTACTCGTTTCTTGCAAGCCTATCCTACTAAAAACAAAACTGCCAAAACTGCTCCCAGACATCTTTTTAATGACTTTATTCCTCGTTTTGGGATTCCATCTAGTCTTCTTTATGATCGGGGAGGAGAGTTTACAAATGATTTGTTCACTAATCTTAACAGCATGTGTGGCATTACCAGTTCTCGTACAAACGGATCGTTAGTGATGGAACTCCTGATGTTATAGGATTATGTGAAACTTTCCTGGATTCAAAAAAGGATATCCTTCTAGATATTCCAGGATATAGGATGGAGAGGCTGAATAGGAAACAGATGGCGAGAGGTGGCCTTATGCTTTATATTGCTGATCGTCTTGCATATAATGTCCGAAATGATTTGAGCAGAAATGAGGAAGGAATCTTTGAATCCCTATTTATTGAGATTAAATCAATGCGTAAGTATTTAGTTGTGGGTTTGGTTTATAGGTCCCCCAGTGGATCTATTCCTTCGTTTTTGAAAATTCTGGAAGAAGTTTTGGACTCAGTCCAAAAACATCCCTATGAACTAATCCTTATGGGTGATTTTAACCTCAACCTGCTGGATCAAAATTCTGCTTCAACTATTGATTTTTTGTCAATGATGCTCTCTTCGGGAACTCTACCTTCAGTTTGTATACCAACCCGAGTTACAGAAACACAAGCGTCTCTTATCGATAATATTTTCTCGTCACTAGATGTTTTAGATAATTTGGTGCTGGTTAGTGATATTTCTGATCATTTTCCCACTATTTCCCGAAATAAGAGTGCTGATCAAGCGCAGCGTATAGCATCACCATCTAATCTCCCATTTTTTCGTTATGGTGATACTGAGCTAAGTCTACTTAATTCTCGTCTGACTGATCAGCCATGGAATAGTTTGCTTTCTGAATCGGATTTTTAACACTCTTTTGATTTCTTTTAAGAAATCCTCGACCAGAGCCTCGAGCGATTTTAAGTCAAAAATCCACCGAGTCTGCTGATTTTCAAATTGAAATCAAGTTGCCATCGTCCAATTGGAGACAAAGCCAAGACAGATAGACTGAGTGAGAGGCAAAGCTGGCATAAGCCTTTTTCAGGATTGTATAAAAATCGTGGCATTTGTACTTGTTGATAGATAGTCAATCATCCCTCCATCCATCCTAGGGCAGAACTAAGGTAAATAGCCAAAGAACTAAGGGATGATTGAGATTTTTGGTTTGACGCATAACTCGCTGGACAGGATTAGCTAAGAACGGCTTACGTTATTAAGTTAGGCCTTTAAGAGAAGTGTTGGCAGATTTTGAACGAACCAGAAAACACTATGTGTATTCTATTAATGTTACCACTACAGTTACTGTAGCTCATGATGCTAAAAGTATTAAGATGAAACTTTAAGGGAACGTTTAGAGGGAACTTCAATTAAAACAAAAAAACGTCTGTAGGATTTCAAAAGGGCATATAAGCACTATGATAGGTAGCGCTGCTCTATACCGGCTAGATATATCATTGAAACTTCTGAAGGATTTAATTCTATTCAAAATTAAAAGCTCTAGTGCCCCTTTTAAGAGTCAGAAGAGATTGGAGGACAGGTAGCCCTTCTCCCAAGCCCATTCATTTTCCAAAGACATAAAGTCAAACTTTTGGGACAGCCATTTTGTTGAGCATAGTATAACGGCCAGCAACTATCTTATTCTTTAAGGGAGATGAAGAGCCAATGTAATTTGGAAAGCTCCTGTATATCGTTATTATTATTATTATTATTATATCTTACCTTGGGCTTTTCCGTAGTAGCCGGGATCTATTTAGAACAAGGAAAAAGAAAAATTAAGTTGCATTCAATTCCCGACTTTCACTTTGGAAAGTCAACCGCCTCTTGGATACCACTTCAAATATTTAAGAAACATTAACTAATTCGAAATTGTACAATGAAGTTGCCATCTGGCCTTTTGGAATCACAAGCAAATCTTACATGGTCTTCCAGAACTTTCTCCAGAAACGTGTGTGGGTGATACTCGTTTCCGTTCAACATGACGACTTCCTTATTATATAGAAAGTACTGTCATGTCATCAGTGACTCTAACAATTGTCTTCAAAGTGATATCTTACCTTGGGCTTTTCCGTAGTAGCCGGGATCTATTAAGAAGAAGAAAAAGGAAAATCAAGCTGCATTGAGTTCCGACTTTCACTTTGAGAAGCCAACAGCCTCTTAAGATACAATTACTGTCAGTTAATAGATATAAAATATATTCAAAACTGCACATTGAAATGTATATATTGCTTCCGGAATCTGAGGCAAATCCTACAAGTCCTTCAACAAAATTCTTTAGACGCGTGTGAGGGTAATACTTGTTTCCTTTCAAGATGACGACTTCCTAGTTAAAGGCATAGTACTGTCATAAAAATAGAAACGCTTATAACGGTGTTGAAAAGCATAGCTTACCATGGACCTTTCCGTAGTAGCCGGGATCTGTTAAAAAAAAGAAAAAGAAAATTCAAGTTGCATTAAATACCGACTTTCACTTTGAGAAGCCAACAGCCTCTTAACATACTACTTCTAATAGTTAAGAAACATTATCCAATCCAATATTATACAATGAAATGACCGTCTTTCTTCCAGAATCACAAGAAAATATTCCACGGCCTTCAAGAAAGTTCTTGAGAAAAGTCCGGGCCTTCCAGTTGTTTCATTCTAATATGACGACTTCCTTGTTAAATACAAAGTACTGTCGTGTCATCATTGACGATAACAATTCTCTTCAAAGTGATATCTTACCTTGGGCCTTTCCGTAGTAGCCGGGATCTATTTAGAACAAGGAAAAAGGAAAAAGAACTTGCATTCAATTCCCGACTTTCACTTCGAGAAGTCAACCGCCTCTTAAGATACTACTTCTAACAGTTAAGAAACATTAACTAATCCAATATTATACAATGAAATGGCCGTCTTTCTTCCGGAATCACAAGCGAATATTCCACGGCCTTCAAGAAAGTTGATCAGAAACGTCCAGGCCTTCCACTTGTTACATTCAAATACGGCGACTTCCTGGTTAAATACAAAATACTATCATGTAATGGGTGACTCTAACAATTCTCTACAAAGTGATATCTTACCTTGGGCTTTTCCGTAGTAACCGGGATCTATTAAGGACAAGGAAAAACAAAAATCAAGTTGCATTCAATTCCTATTGAGGATAGCATGCTTCTTCGTCAACTGCGTCGGGAGCTGAATGTAAGAGGAACCACTTAGAGGAGCCATACGTTCCAAACCTAATTCGACATGATGTATCTTATCTAAGACCCAACCAGACCCGTTGTGTTGAAATTCATCAATAGCAGTTTGTAAGTGATCACAGGCAGCATTTAGATTTCTTTGAAGGGTATCTGATGTGAATGCTGGGAATGACATTGTACGGAATACTACAGGAGGAGGTTCAGTGTAGATAGAGGTATCACGCCCTTGTCTAAAGATAACTTCGATGGAGATACACCATTTCACACCATCTCTTGCAAGAAGTTCTCTCGACAAAAACGGTTGGAGCTGATTTATAACTTCCTTCAATGTATGAAGATGATCTCTTACTTGTGGAAAGATGTAGCGGTACCCTACTGCACTACCTTCCAAAGCATCCTCAACTTGTATTGGAACTGGAGTCAGTTCTTCATTTCCTCCAACCATAAGCTGACTTGGTACAGCAAAAGTATCATCCCTAGCATTGTCCATTGCTGTGCATAGATGTAAAGTGCTTGCTGCAACCTCTTGTTCTTTTTCCTCATCACGAATGAAAGCTTCACTGCACACTGCTATTTCCTCTTCCTCTGTCTGTTCATTACATGACGTTGTCGATTATCCTCCCTACTAAAACTCTTTTGACATGTATTGCACTGGAAAGGTTTTTCTTTACTGTGCACAAGTTGATGACGAACCAGATGATCAGTCCATGAGAAAGTTTTTCCACAGATAGTGCAGGTGTGTTCATCCATCTTTGCTATTTGATTGTGAGACAGAGGAGAAATGATGTAGATAAGGGCAGTACAGCTAGCCTACAGTTATTACATATAAAAGCAAGACAAACAAGTCAACGAAACAGCGTATAGTTGCTTTTTGATATAAAGGGTGGTGCAACTGGCAGGACTGGGCATGTCTAGATCGTAGGGTAGCTCTGTCGTACTAGAACCATAGACAGTGCTTACACGTTTTAATCCTCAAAGTACATATAAACTGGTTTAGACTATAGTATGAATGGAGGTAAGACGGGCAGGACTGGGCAGGTCTAGATCGTAGGGTATCTCTATAGTACTAGAACAATAGATTGTGCTTACGTAACTTATCACACTTAGTACGATGGCACAGCGTTTTTAATCCTTAAAGTACATATAAACTGGTTTAAACCAGTATTTTTTTATTGTACCGTACAGGTATTATCACCCTGGAGAAGGCAAGGCCTTATATGAAGTGACTGGTTATCGTTAACCCCAGATGGTATGAAGTACCTTCAGTGACATAACAAGATGGCTCCTGATGAGAGATATGGTCTTAATGAGGAAAAGAAACGTTACGTTTCTGTCACTTTGTACAAAATTAAAGTACTTATTCACATTCGAGACTATGAAGATATTGAGGGTATGTTAAAAGCTACAAGGAATGGGATAGCATTGTCATTGGAGGAGTATCATAAGCTACATCAAAAGAATTGCATTTTAATGCTGATTTTAAATATATAAGTTTCATCAAGTTTAGTCTTACCCATCAAAATTTACGAGCCTGAGAAAATTTGCCTCATTTAGGCAAATGAGGCAAATCATTTAGGCAATGAATGGGAGAAGGGATATCCTTCTCCCATTCTTTACGCTAAAGTTTGATAAGGGCTTTCCAGAGAGCATTCTAGAATGCAAAAAATTGTCAGTTTGCAATCTGAAGTATGTTATTTGCCTCCTTGAAAAATCCACTTGCACCTTCCTTTTTCCTCCTTCCATTCCTCCTTGAGAAATCTTCGTCCGAAAATCCATTTAAAAATCCATTCCTCCTTGAGAAATCTACCATCTTTTGAAAAATCTGATAAAATCCATTTCAAAGCAGATATGGCTAAAAGAGCTTCTTATTCCCGACCCACTAGGACAGATTAAATAAAAAAAAATGTTTTTTTAACTGAAAGTAAGGAGCGACATTAAAGCTTAAAACGAACAGAAATTATTTCGTATATGAAAGGGGATGTTCCCTCATCAACACCCCGATATTTACGCTAAAGTTTGACTCTTTCTCTCAACTCTACTTTTTAAAACAGTAAAAAACGAACAAGATGATCTTTTCGAACAAGATGATCAAAACATTCAAAGTGCTGGACAATCAGAAATTTTGTTAACTCTGGTCCGGGGAAAAAAATTCGATTATTTTCTATGAATAAACATCTTCTTGACCTAGGGACTTGAACAAAGCTTATCAGAAAACACTGGAGGCTTCCAAACCCTTTTTTGATTGAACCAGTATTTTGGAGACAGAGCTGCTAGAGCTCTAGGTAATCTAACCTAACCTAACCCCAACCCCCGTAATGTGCAAATATATAGTCCAAATTATACAAGTCAAATACATTTTATCACCAGTTATTTTCTTTGTGGCTATGAAACCGATTTTCATAGATCGTACATTCTCCTTGTTATCCATAGCAAACTATCCTTAGCATACTTTCATCTCCGGATCTATCCTAAGGGGATACAGGGGTCATTTAAACCTAAGGATATAGTTTTGGAGCCTTTCAACAATGCTAAACAAAATGGATCTTAAACTTTTGATTGAACAATTTGGGGGAAGGGGTGAAAGAGACGTGAGAGGGGGGCTAGTAGCCGTCCAATCTTTTTGTTCGACTAAAAGAGACAAAAAAAAATTTCAATTTGTGTTCAAATTTGCCCTCTTCCGCTGTTCGGGGACAGTTGGTTCGATACGATTACAACTGAAAAAAAATTAATTAAAACGCGTCCCTGGCTTTTCGGCAAAAACTACAAAAGTCAACATTTCTTGCATATAGGGGCTTGAAGCCTCTACTACAGGGTTCTGTGATGTGCTGAATCTAATGGCATAGTTTATTAACCAAAAAATTGGAGGGCAACTAGGCTTCCTCCCCCGCTCTTTTTTTCTCAAAATCATTCGATCAAAATTATGAGAAAGCCATTTAGCGTGTTACATGTATGAGTTGAAAAGTAGATATGTAGTAGCATCAATTGATATAATAAATATAATATTTACAACAAATCTTGTCTCTAGAAATATTGGTGAGTTTCAAGTAAAGATGTTGACTGCAATAATTTATCTTATTGTCAGAGAATAAATACTTTGCTAAGTGTATTAATTCGGAGTTCCAAGTTGATGTTACTGAGAACGTGGATGCAGACCATGATTAAAACTTTCTAATTTCTTATAGTTAGAACTAGATGGGGACCCCGGCACTTAAATCTATGCAAATCTGAACTAAGTTTATAATACTGTTGTGAAATAAATTGCTCAACGACAAAGAGATTGCGTCTGATGCTTGGCAGTTGACCCAGCCGATACTATCTTAAAATGACTTTTTTGTTTTATGCACATAGTCCAGAAGAATTTTTGCTGAACCTGAAAGAAAATTGCAAACGTTTGATATTTGATATCGTTAAAACGGAAATGTTTTATAGATTAACATAGTACAGCCCCAAGAAAAAAACGTAGGGGAAAAAAAGGTTACATGGCTTTTACTAAAGCGATTTTTTCCTTACCAATTTCTACTTTCTACATGCTCGAATATTCGAAAGTCTTCAGAATTGATGCTTCGAATGTTTTTAAGTTTGGCTTAACACAACAGAAATTTTATTCTTTCAGCTTAAAAAGAAATTGATCTTTGTCAATTAATTCAATTCTCTAAATTAGCAACTTGCTGAAAGATTATTGGTTAAATGACTGATGTGCATAACCCATATATGACTTCGCAAAGCAACAATAGCTAAAGGCTGTAATTTCCCGGGCAGCAAAAGTAGCGAAGGCAAAAATCACTACAAACAGCTTGCCGTGGAAGTGGGCATTAAAAGTGTGTATTGATAAATTTATAGATCGAGTATTTATATGTACGTACTTAAATTAAATGGATTATGTAATTACCCGAAACAGAGAAAGGAAAACCCCGATCCTAAGCAATTGACGTTGTGGTTGTGCAACGTTGTCAACCTTGCGTAGGACGAGTAGTTGTAATGTCATTTGTTCCATCGGGGGTGAGAGAATATCGACAGAGCTCCCCTTCTAGAGAGCAATTCTAGAAGTGAACGGTAAGGAAGTAAGAAAGGGTGTGTACAAAATTCTTGTTAACATGATAAAAAATTTTGGTTAAAATTGTATATTAAATTTCTGTGTAAGTGCTCGAAAGAATTTAAGTGTAAAAAACTGTTTCATAAAGTATTCGAAATAATTGTTAAATAAAGCAATCAGGGAAATTAATATGCCACCCCGAAAGTTTTTCTAACTTCCTTTGCTATGTCTTTCAAATTTGTCGTATTTGAGTTCCAACGAATCGAGTTATTGTCCAAATGTTCGGTTGGTTCGACAAATGCTTTTTTTCCATCTGTCTAACCTTGTCCTCTTTACCCATGATATCCAAAGGAAAATACTTGGGTCTGGTGCTCGATAACCTTATAGGATCCATGGTAATTGTTCACTTAGTGAATACTTTGGTGGTGTTTTCTTCTTTTCTTTGTCACTTTTAAATTCTTGAAACTTGAAAGAATTTAAAAAAACTCCCTCTGCCGCAGCTGCAAAATGTGACAAAATCAAATAAAAAATTCCAAAAGCGATTTTTATTAATTTATAACCTGTTGAATATCAATATAGAATAAAGATGACCATGTGATTGTCGACCTACATAAAACAATATCAAAAAGATGTACTCCAGTCATTGGCGTACCTAAAAGGCGTGCTAGTCATACCCAGCACGACCAAGAAACCACAAAGATAGGGTTTTTGTATAGTCTGAATTCCCTTTTCCCTTCGCTTTCTGAAACAATATAAACCTTTTTCCTACCACGAAAACAATTCGTCTCTTCTTTGGCCTCGTTCACATAATTTCTAGAGAACAGGTATTCATGGACTGGCTTTGAGCTCAACGTTGTAAACACAGGAAAGAAGGTCTTATTTACTCTTTAACTGTACTGATGTATAGGCAACATGGTTCAGTTGACTGGCGCATTGGTCTGGTTTGTGCTTGCGCTTATTTCACGGAATGCCTTGGTGTACACAGATTGGTTCGGACCGACTGAGAAAAAAACACAAGGCACAATTGGAAATTCCTATTGCACATTAGTTACATCAGAATTTCTCTAGATAACGTAAGATTCACCACAGAGCTCCCCTCCTAGAGAGTGACGTGCGTAGCAAACGATACCAATAACGTGAAAATGTTCGGAAATAAAAAAAAAGTTACATGCGGTAAAATTTTTCAAGTTAAGTTGAAATCTATTAGTTTAACAAAACGATAGGGGAAACAAACATGTTGCCCGAACGAGTTTTCAGAATTTTCGGTACTGTATATTTCGAATTTGTCGTAACTGAGTGAGAATAAATTGAGTTATTGTCCAAAAGTTCTGTTGGTTCGACATAGGCTATCACTGTCTAAACTATCACTGTCTTGTTTGCCTCGAATATCAAAGGTAAATTACTTGGGCTGGCGTGCAAGGTCTTTATAGCGTCCACGGTACGGAGGTGGACATAGGTGCAGTTCAATGACAGAAGCAACGATATTGGCAGATTTGGTGGCTTGTAAGGTGACGTTAGGAGTAAGAAATTAATCTTCGACCTGAGCAAACCAAATGATGTGGTCAGACGGTCAAAATGGGGAACGTTTGGGGCTGACAGCTGATAAGGAAGAAGGAGTTGAAGGTATAACGAGGGAAGTCGATGGTGTGGCCATAATATCTAATGGAAACAATACAACGTTTAAAATAGAAGTGATTACTGCAGGAAAGGGGAGGCTTAGTTTACTCCAAGGCAGAAAGAACGTAGAGACAGAAACGACAGCAAATGAGAAAATTACCACCAGACCCTCCAAATTCGTTTAAGATTAAAATATCTATAAACCTTTTTCCTACCACGAAAACAATTCGTCTCTTCTTTGGCCTCGTTCACATAATTTCTAGAGAACAGGTATGTAAGGTAAAGTTAAATGTGGATTTAAGGCGTGGTTCGACTGAGTACGGTGATCCAATAGAGGGGGTGGGGGGTGAATGTTACCAATTTTACCACAAAACCAAGAGTACCTTGGATACTTTTAATCAAGTTTCTGGGGGTAGTCGTCCTTCTGATCAAATTTTTCCTCAAGACCAAAAATACCCAATTATTTGCCCAGGTATTGACCAAAAGTACCTCCCCCTCCCCCTCCCCCCTGGACAATGAGGAAACGTGTAGAAATTGGAGTGAATTTTTGAATTCCCTGAAATCCTTTTCGCCAGTTATAGAAGTGGTTTACCTCTTGCTACTGTTACATGTGTGGTAAGGCAGGGGTGGCCAACCTTTTTACCCTTGGGCCAGACTTTGATTGTTGTAGTTAAACAGGGCCGCATCAAATTTTACAACAGGGTCACCGGGAGGAACTTCACGGGGGCGGGGGGGTTCCTAGTATGTTTCAATTGGTTTTCATGCAAATCACCGAGTACTTTAAACCGACTAAGAAAGAAGAAGTATCCTCTAATTAAAAATTTCAGATTCCAGGCTCCAAAATCCTTTATCCAATATCTACAATTTCGTTCCATTGCAAAAAAAAAATGAAGAACAATCTCCCCCGGTGACGTGCCCCCGGAAAATTCCTACCCGGTGAATCCCCACCCAGTGAATTCCGACCCGCATCTTTTGTTTCAGTTTGTAAAACAAATATGCATAGAAGGTCAGACAGCAATTCAGACGAAGTCAATAAGAGAGAGATATGACAAAGTTCAGAGAACAAGGTTAACGTTATTGTTTACAAAAATTATCAAAGTTTCAGTTACACGAAATGAGTTTATCGAAGCAAATCAATAAGCAGTTGTGCATATTTCTGAGTGGAATTCTTAACAATGGGAATTCCTACGTTCTCATTAGTGATTACTGTAACATGGTGAAAATATTATGAGATTATGTTAGACATCGTACGAGTAAAGTGCATTAGCGTAATAGTTCATGATGATCAAAAACTTGTTCTTGATAGTTTACATTTTGTAACAACAATGAACATACAAAACGTAAACTAAAAAGTTTACGGGTGCTTAAGTTATTATCTCTTCTCTTATATTTGGAAACGGATACATCAATCACGCCTCTAAAAAAGATGTAGCGAAGATCTGGAATTGCGTACGCTAAATAATGTTGTGTCCTACCGCATTTGTACTGTCAAATGACTCTGTTTAAGCACTTGAAGCTTTAAGATTAGACAGGTACTAGTCATTATAATAGTTACGTAGACTATCGATCAGAATACATCGACAACACCTAACTCCCTTTACCTTACTAAAACTTTAATAAATATTCATAAATGGTAAACTTTACTACGTTACCAGAACTTATGAATCTCTCATGAATATGTATCTTAGTAAAGGTACGAAATATTGAGACAAAAATGATTGCAAAACTTCTTGTAATTCTCTTTAGTATTAAACTTGTTGCCCAATCGTAAAACTCGCAGGCTTGACAATATTGAAGGGAACAGACCAGATGAATAGATCTTTACATTATGCAACATATGTAAGTAAGTTATGTCGATTTCAAATTCATTGCATTCAACAGCAATAATCATTCTGCATTATGACAAATCTTACGCAATGACGACACCGTTTTCCTAAAAAAGCTCATAAACGTGTTTCTTAAGTAGCACATTGGGGCATAACACTCCAGAGCTACTGACGTCTTTAAGGTTAAAACTGGGGTACAACAAAGAGATAATATACTAGTGCTTCTTTATTGTAATCACAGACAAGCAAGCCACCAATGATTTACGATTTGGAGGAGAATGTACAGATAAGAGCCTAACTGATTTAGATTTGTTTGATGATATGGTTCTGATTGACGGTTCTTATCATTCAATGCCAATTGATAACCAACCGAGTAATGTACTATGCTGAAAAACTTGCTTAAGAATTAGCAGGAAAAAAACTAAATTTACATTACCACTTGCTGCGCTTAAAATTATGAAATCGCTAGAAAAGACGTAGGTCAATGCTATAAATGACATTTAATGTCTCGGTAGTATGATTTCAAGAGCATTAGAGACAACACGAGACATCTATGAAGAGTTCGTAGAGTTCCTTTGTCACCGAATTGTTTTGCCTTCAACCAAACTACAACTCCTCTAATCTGCTGTTCTACTAACAGTATAATATGGATCTGAAGTCCGGAATAATAGAAGTGGGATTGTACTAATACGTAGTGTATTTGAGTTAACAAGGCAAAATACTAAACATGTCACTAACAGACAAAAAATACAATCACAGCTGCTAAAAGGTGAAAGTACAGATCGTTCCCCCAAAATTATTTATCGCTGAATGCAGTGTCTTGCTTATATTCCACTCTAACCCGAATCTGATGCTCATATCGTTTTCAGAAGTTGTACAGATAGGTGATGTACTTTACCTGAGTTACCGAAGGAAAATTCTAAACATGCTATTAAAAGACAGAACACAATAATATCATCCCGCTCATAGGGAACAGTGAAGATTATTACAAATATTACCAATCGCCGAATCCAGTTTATTGCCAAAATTTTAAGGCTACCATAATATCGCGGTTCCCTACATATCGTTTGAATGGTTACTATTTAATGGCAGTCTCTCAATCAAAGACCCCTGATGAGCCGTGGACCTGAAATTGAAACTACCCTAAATAAAAAGAAAAACAGCCAGGTGGACGTCCTTAACACAACTTGGCCAGAATTACGCAAGATCAGCGTACAGCCCACTCGTATGAAGGTTCAATCATTACCATAGTCCGAAATAAGTAACAACGAATTTGGCCTGATGTTACTTCGTGGAGGGAAAACCAAGGTAGCGTTAGACTCGTCGATGTACGTAGACAAGCACGCTAAGACCCATTAACAATCAATATTTTATTTTTGGCGCGCGCAATTTCTTTCTATGTTTTGTCTGAGCATCCGTGCTTGCATAGTTTTCGTTTTCCGCGTTTTGAGACAGTCCGATCCGCTGTTTCCAACTGCAGTTGCTGTGGGTAAGACTCTCTTTTTTATTTGTATTCTTTGGCCATTAGGAACATTTTGATGAACTGATGAACTAGATATTGTTAATTGGAGCACCCCAGCGAGGATGGCGTACGTGGACACCTACACGGCGCTTTCCTCGGCGGTCATTTTTAGAACACACCCAATGCCTATCGATACCACCACCTTGGTAGATGCCATGGCCTCAGCTGGCTTAGATACGGTTATTGCAGGGGCCCAATACATGAAGGGGAACTTCAAAATTCAATATTACACCAAAGAACAGGCAAATGCCGCCCTGGCAAAGGGGAAGATTTATATTAAAGGGTGCTGGTCACTGATAGAGTCGGCAGCAAAACCAGTCACCTATGTGTGTGTTAAGGACCTCCCAATAACCATGTCCGACAAGGTCATCAGGCAAATGTTGGTCCCATATGGAAAAGTCTTGGGAATGCGACGGTCTAAATTTCATGGGCCTCACTCACTCCTCACCGGGGATAGGGTGGTGAGGATGATATTATCTTCCCGAATCCCCCGGGAGATGAAGGTTTATCAGTTCCCCTTCCGGGTGGTATACCCCCAACAACCAATCTCATGCAAGGACTGCATGAAATCAGGCCATGCCACTGCCCAGTGCACACACCGGGCATGCACCAAATGTGGGGCTACCTCCCACAGGCTGCCAGGATGCCCCTCTTACCAGAGGTGGTGGCCTCTGCACGACGAGGAACACCTGGAGTGCAAGGGGCGCTTTTTCACCTTGACGCCCCACCCCAATCCGCCAGCGGGAAGCAGCAGCCATGGTACCTTTTAAGGACGATGATTCTCTGCCCCCTACAAGGGATCCCTCACCCCACAGGGAACAGGACAACACCATCCAACCCATCACTCCAGAGCCCCGCCCAGAGTCCCCCCTCCCTACAGGATTTGACCAGCCAGCCTCCCCCCAGCTCCCCTCCCAGCAACACCCCTATCCCATTCTCCACTGCAGTACCAACTCCCCGACTTAGGTTCACCTTTGGGCCCACCCCTTCAGCACCCCAGCCACCACGCCTGTCTGCAGGCAAGCAGGTGCCAGGTCATGAGGATAGGCCATCCTCTCCCTCCCTGCTCTCTCTTCCCTCTCTGTCCCCCCTTCCCTTCCTTCTGTGGGATCATCCTCACCCCCTTCTCCAGTGACACACTCCTCCACACTTTTCAGTGCAAGCACTTAAATGGAGGAAGGACAATGCAAGGAGGAAGGACAGAAGACGGAGTAGGAACAACCGATTCAGGAAGGACAACAGTTGCCAACAACAGAGGAGGACGAGTCAACGAGCTCCACTATCTCAACTGAGGTAGATCTCACCTCTGTTGAGAACAAAGCACCAAAATTACGGGCCCGCAAGTCCCGTGGTAAGAAAAAGAAACATTAATGCACGGGTCACCCTGCTTGAAGGTGGGGACACTGAATTCCTACTTTCAGGTCCCCATAATTATTTCTGGACCGCGTTTGCATTTGCTGATTTGCGAAGAAACTGCATAAATGCGATTTTTCATATTTATCAAAAATCTTCAGGAGCCCAAGAATGGAAGGCATTACAACGCCCCCAGACACCCCAGCTGTATAACCACTCACTATACGAGTGAAGGTCCTCGCTTTGCACTAATTTGTCGGAGGGGGGGGGGGCTATGGTGAAAGTGTCCTAGGGGCCCCAACTACCGTTGTTACGCGCCTGGCCGCCTCCGGCAAAATCCCATCGCTGGTTAGTTGTCTTCCTAACCAGGTTAATTTTGTGACCTAAAAATGACTTTTCTCTTCATTCAATGTTAGGCCACGTTCCCTACATCAAGCGAAAACGTGACGCAAGAGTGCTTTGTACTCAAACACTGACTCTGACACGACAAACATATCATCTAGATAGCACAACACAAATTTCAAATCCCTGCAAATTTCATCCATAATATCTTGAAATGAAGCTGCCGATGTGCAAAACCAATACGCCAATCACTTTGACCTGAAATGACCAAACGGCGTAGAAATTGTTGTATATTTTGACTGTGTTCTACAAGTTCAAACTAATGAAATTCTTGTCGTAAATCTAAGCTGCTGAACACCTTAGCATTTCCTACTCTACTCAGCAATTCTTCCTGGCTATGTAGCGGTTACGTTGATGGTATGAGCTCTTTACTGTCTGCACGTGCGTCTGTCACATTGCGAATTTTTCCGTTCTTCCTTCGACAAACAATGGGGGAACTCCATTCACTAGCTTCTACCCTTTTTATGATCCCTTCCTCTACTAGTCGATCTAATTCTGTTTTTCTTTCTTCACTTAGAATTTCTGGTACTCGTCTACTGTTACAATAAACTGGCGTAGCTTTTCCTTGGTATTAATCTTATGGTTGTACCCCTTAATGCATTCTAGACCGGTAAATATATCACTTGCTTCTTCGACTGGTTTTGTAATCTTTCTACTACCATCTACGTGGGGTTTTGTTTCTTTATCATCACTATAAGGGATCTTGTCCACTTTTACTGTCTCTTCTACTACACTAATTACCTCATTCCCTACTTTATACTAATACCGAACTTATTAAAGGCATTTCTACCTACTAAATTTACCCAGTTGGGCACTGCCAAAAGATCTTGCTTGGCAAAAATGCCGTTTAGATTTATGTTTAAACTAACTTTACCAACAACTTGAAAAACATTACCTCCATAATCTAACGACTTAGCATCAGAACTAATCATTTTATTCTCTACTCCCAGTCCTTCATACGTTTTTAAGCTAGGGAGACATCGACTGGAACCACTGTCTAACAAAAATTCTACTAACTGACCTTCTAACAACGCATTTAACAAAATGCCTGATTTCTCTACACTCTCAGACAAAGTAAGTAAGTTGCTTTCTGCCGTGTCCTTACTAACTAGAGTCGTCCATTTGGGTTTGTCCCCCTTACCTCCCTCATATTTTGCCAAATCATAAGAATACTTCACCCTCAACGAAAAAACACTATGCTTATAAAAAAAAAGCGTGTAGCACCAGTTAGAGTGGCAACTGTTGAAGCAGTACCAGTTGGAGTGGGACCAGTCGAAGTAACACCAGTGGGCGTGGCACAAGCTGGAGTGGCACATGGGATTTCAAATAAGCCTTGGAGCAGTTACCTAAGAACCTGTGACTGTGATGGAGATCGTGTTCTTCTCGAGTGTGCAACATTGAATACACGGCTCCCCTATTTCACGTTTCAATTGTGTAGAGAGCACGTGGGCATCAATATTATTCGCTAGTTGAGCTGCAGGTCTAGGAACACGTTATCCAGCATTCGGTACACTTAAGTTGATTGCTGGTGTTGTGACCTCGGCATTATGGTCTCTGATGAGATTTGGGAATACTTGTAGACAGACTGCAGCGCCTATTATTCTCTGTTATAAGTTCGCTGGTTGAGGTTATGTTATACTCAACAGAGTCGACTGATAGAGGGGTGGCGTAGGACTAATTTATTTCCCTTCATCAAAGCCAGAAACCACATTTCACCTTTCAAGTTCAGCAACAAACTAAAGTTGGTATTTTTAAAAGATGTACCGCGATAAAGTTGAAGTTCGGAAGGGGAATCTTCTATTTAAAACGCAACACGGGTTTACTTCTCTGCTTTATTTATCCCTCAACTAGTGATGTTCCAAATTAAGGTTTCACCAAGCTATTCCTAGACATCGTACCTATTGGTAAATTGCCAAAAAGGAAACTACAAGTTCCACAACGTTTTATGTCATTACAAGACTTCCTTAGGTCTTTCTACACTGAAATGTTACTCAGGCACAAACGTACAAAGAGTTTCTGTCACTAAAACGCATGAGGCATTGTGGGAAATAACCACGATCGTATGCTGCGGCGAGGATATCGAAACGAGGCTAATACGAGGTGAGTGTTTGACAAGCGGAAAAGGCGGACAATAAGGAAATATTTTAAAGGTAAATATTGGTCGACAAGGTATAATTGTAGGATTGCCTATGCAACTTCTGTGTACGTTTTAGTATTGTACGGGACTAGCAAATTTCCTCATTGTCCACATTTTCCGGTTATCAAACACCCACCTCAATTGTACATTTTGTGGCCCCAGCAACTTTTTTCTTTAAGTACAATACCTTTCACAATCTTCGAGAAACGTTCTTTCTAATTTGCAATCATGCCTATGAAAGCCTTGTTATTTAAAGCTAGTTTATGATATCATTAACGGAGTAAAGTTAACATTGTCTTTTGAAGGCCACTTGGGAATTCAAACTAGCGTTCCTCGTCGTTGTTATGAGATTTAAACGCTATATTTTGTACATGGGCATTTGGTGAATGTAATGATGTGATGACATATTTAGGACTAGAGCTCAGTGCTCCAATAGTCAAGGAGAGCACGCAGGAATAGGATCAGAAATAGATTTGATGTATCACTCGAAATACCAGCTGTAATAGCTTGAAGTTGCAAAAAATACGTAAATACAAGTCATAGGAGTCCTAGTAAAAAACTTACTTTCACTGGCATGCAATATACAACAATGAAATTGAATGTGCAGTGAATGTGTAGACACAGAATGATGCTAACCTGATATACCGAACAAACTGTACGGCAATCACAAACGGCCGTGTGACATTGATAAGGAAGATAAGTGATACGCGAAATTACAGACTAAGTTAAGCTAGGTCAAGTGGGGTAACAAGGGTAACGGGGGTATCGTACCATGTGTAGAGTTACGGGGTCATACATGCAAGGGCTAAGTGGTCACTTGCTTACTAATAAAGGTGACTGTTTCAGTTTATTGTGTCTTTTATTGGATGCTTTTTCCAATATTGGAATTGGAATTGGGGGGAGGGGGGCTGACTGAGGCCTGATATATGGTATGTGTTGTATGGACAAAATTGGAGGATGATCATGAGGCGAAAAGGGTGATTGCAGGAGCTTGTGGAAGCAAAGTTTTCTTCTCCAGGTTTTCTCTTCATGCAAGTGGTGTCGTAAATTACCTAATGTGTCTACTAGCTCTTAACTAGACAGATAGTTCATTACTCATTGAAAAACTCCATAAATCTACCAGAAATTGCAACCATTAATCATTTTCAATGATGATAATATTTGTTGGAATCAATTTTTGTCTTATCTCTAATAAAATGTACTTTTAAAGCCATTGGTGTCGGATCACAGTTGTTCAAGAACTCTGAATATCTCTAAACGTTCTCATTTATTTTTCAGGGTGTTGTTGGTGGGTCACTGTCAGGAAAATCAGCTTTGGTCCATTGCTACTTAACTGGAGTCAGCCCAAAAGATGAGGTGCTATCTGGAAGACACAAAAAATCGATCACAATTGATGGGTCACAGTATTTGTTGCTCATTAGGGATGAGACAGGTCCCCCAGATTCACAGGTATGAAGTCATTATTATAACTGGTTTAAGCTTTTGATCCCCCGTTTTCTTGAACCTATATTTTGAGCTATTCATGTCACCTTGCAATGGCTAAGAAATGTAGCAATCCTCTTGTAACACCACAGTCAGCCAAAGACCATTAGCTGTAAGGAATTACTAAAGATTTCAGAGAGAAGAGCAAGAATTATGTTTGTTTTAAATGTATAAGAAATACTAGAATCTCAAGTGTGACATATATAGATGATTTAGTACCGTACACTAGAACAGTGTTTTGTAATTGGGGTCCATGGACACCCTTAAGGGGTATTAGAGATTTAAGAGGGTAAAAGTGAGACTAGGGGTATTAGGGGGTCTGAGTTACCGCTAGGGGTCCAACAGTTAGTAGGATATGCTTTTTTCCCTTACATCAAAAATGCCAAAACCAAAAAAGGACAAAAAAGAATTGTCTCAGTGGTTTCCCATGTTTCTTAAATGTTTGTTTTACTCATGGTAAAAAACTAGGGACTTTTTATTGATCACCAATTTTATGATGTATTTACTCGAAACGTTCATTAACCTGGTTACAGATCTAGTTAAAGATCAAAGCGAAACTAAAATTATGTGGCAAGTAATGAACATACATTAATCTTTATACATAGGCTTGTCAAGCAATTCGGTATGAAAGGTAGAAATTCGGTATATAGAAACCACGTTGCTTTTATTCAGATATTATAGGCTGTAAATAACTTGCTCTAGTCTTACTCTAAAAAGCCTTGAGTTTGGCTTTTAAAGTATTAGTAATAATAGGCAGTAGAAAATGTTTTTATATGCCTAACGTTGAAGTTCATCTATCACATTATTCCTGTCATAGCTCTGAATGGTGTTGCACTAGATGAAATGGACGAAAGGAAAAAGGAATACGTCAATGCTATTAACACGGAATCATATATTCCACTTCATCTAGCTTGTAAAGGTGGTTATATAGAAACTATAAAAGCACTGTTAGAGAATGGTGCTGACACGGAAGCGTCCTCCATAAATGAAAATGGAGATATTGGTATGCCATTGCACGTTGCTGTTAAGGAAGGTCACCTGGATGCGGCCAAATACCTTCTACTAAATGGAGCAGACATTCACGCTCAGACTGATTTGCGTGGCATGACACCGGTTCACACGTATGTTCCAGATGTTTTTATCGATTTTTGTTGTTGTTTTTTGTGCTATTTTTTAATACCTTGAATATTCTAAATTCTGTAAAACCTCGTAAGCACGAGAGATTATGATAATATCATGTTTTATTACATAAGCGAAATAAAAAGCTACTGCATTTTCGCAACATTTCTTCTCATAACTCCCAAAAGTGTACGTCGATAACTTAATACACTCCAAAATATTTTGAAGAGCGGGGTACTTGGCAATTAGTTTTTGAAAATAGTGAAACAAAAATAACCATAGCTGTACAAGAAGGCCGGCGTGGTAATAGACTTCATATGAGTTTTTCTTTCTACTGTTAGTCAAGTAGCTGATTTTTAGGACTTCTGTTAACTGCAGTCAAGTCTGGTTGTCATGCCCACTTTGCCCATTCTGTAGAGGGTTTGGTTTGAACTAATTTATATTACTATTTATATTTTTCATAGTATTACTTTTATCATCATTTTATTTCTTATACTCTCAAGACTGTTCTTATATTCTGGTAAATGAGCTTCAATAGCGGATCACAAGTAGTGGTCTTGTATTGTAGCTTCTATTGTAGTTTCTTTTTTCGATTTTTTTCTAATGCCCGACTGATTCTTGCTGTTCCAAGGAAACAATATTTTGCAACATTTCAGCAGTGATTTCCAAGTCCAGCTTCTGCATATAATTCTCAAAGCGTTTGGTCACTGTCCCTAATGCCCCTGTAACCATTGGAACAACTAGAACATCTTTCATTGTCCACACTTTGGTAATTTCATATTTTAAGTCACTGTAGTTATTGCATTTTTCTTCTTTCTTTTCTACCCTGGCATCAAATGGGCATGCTGGTTCTACTAGAAGGCATTTCTAGGTCTTTTTTCTACTAGAGAAATAGAAATATGTCACCACCGGGGATCGAACCCGTGACCCACGCTTTCGCGTCGTGCGCTCTACCAACTGAGCTTGGTGACCACCTATGTTAACACTTTTCCCTACTTTCCACATTAGCTCCCAATCATCCACCGGTGGACATCAACATCCAGCTAAACGCAAATAGAAACCAACGTTTCTAAGCCATTCGATGTGACCAAGGAAGGACTGCCCTCCGGCCCATCATACTATCCACAGTCCATTTAAAAGTATCCTTGAGAAGAGAGGATTTGAAACGATCAGTTTTAGAAAGATTACAAATATGTATAGTATGATAAGGATAATAGAGATATTTATAGAAAGTGCGTCATCCAAGGTAATTCTGCGTTTCAAGCATTTTAGAACCTTAATGAAAACAGTTTCATACTTCACTAAATACCAAAAATTCCAAACTGTCCAGTCATTCTACGTTCCATTTTGGTTTCGTTACACATGCCCTTTTTCTTTGTTTCTGATTTAGGATCGGTTCGATTGTCAATGACATCAGCTTCTTATATCTCCTTTGCATCAGACAGACATCAAAATAGTTCTAAGAAAACAAGTCCTTTTGTTTCTTTATTGGGCTTACGTGGTTAATTCCTAGCATATACCCATTAATACGAAATCTAAAGCCTGGTTTACATAGGAGACTAATTTGCGCTTGCAAAGGATGGATCGGGCATGTGATCATTCCTTAATTTCATATTTTTTTAATTGAACAGTTTCTACTTTCACAAGCAAAAAGCTTACCAAAACAGACTTTGATATTAAAATGTTCTTTTCATGAAATTTAGAACAAGATAAAGGTTTTTATGGGGCAGAAACAAGATCAGCGGAACAACATTGATGCAACTATATATGACATCATCATAATACGAGTCCTGTGAGCACCTTGGAGCCTACAAAACGTGACTATACTTTTTAGTAATTCCGGTTGAAATACGAGGGTGTCCATCAACTACGACGTTCCGGTAGTTTCCTTTCCACTTTCCCCTCTTTTACCTACATTAGTAAACCTTCGTGTTTGATAGCATACTTTACTCATATATGTTTTGAAAAGAACACTAGACAAATAGAAAATATGTCATCACCGGGGATCGAAACCGTGACAAATAGTATATCACGCCAATTCATCAATTTGTAAAGCATCAAATTTATAGCTTTCTAGCTAGCTGAATGAGGAGGGAAGAAGCCTAGGGATTATGATATCTCCCTCACTGAATATTTATGAATGCTAAAAATTTGATGCTTTACAAATTAATGAATTGGCATGACATAACTATTTGATAAAAAGAGAAATACAGTATATCATGGTTTCAATCTAATACAAATTTAAACAGAATAACAGCGGTAGCAGCAGTAACAACGATCAAAAGCAGGGCACATCTGCCTATTGACAGCAACAGCAACAAATATCGGCCAAGCAAGACCATTTAACCGTTTCCTCAACTCTGGTGCTAAGTAGCTTTTAGGAATGGTAGCGAACCTTAAAGCTCTCTTCGTGCCAATAAGAGCCCGGTGTTTGTGGGCACTCCCCTAATCTCTTCCAGGAAGAAGTGCCGCCATATCATTAGGTGCTAGAACATGGATACCAAACTTTAGTTTCTTTGTTGTGACTTTTTGCCCTAAAATCGAAAGCACCAATTTTCTAAAAAAGGGAATAAAGGACATTCGCTGGAAAGGACGCCACGCGGATTTTGATTTGGCAAAACTTTAAAACAGGAAAGTAAACTTACAAGAAACACAGCGAACGGCTCTACATTGCTTGGACGAGATTCTTGGATCTGTTACGCTAACGCTAAGTGTACCACTTGTGTCCGAAAGACTTTAACATACAGCCGTTAGCCTCCAGGCCCATGGTCTCTTATAGTTAAAGTCCGTTTGATGTAGCTTCCCTAAAGAAGTTTACATTATATGAACTCCTTCACGTTCATATGCCACATTGTCGATGCCTGGAAAAGCCGACTGTAATCAAAGCCATATTTTGCTAACATAAAACGAAAAAAGGACATTACCTCTGTTAGCGCCATAAACTCTGTTTGTTGATACCTGCGCTTTTAGGGAAGTCTGCAAGATTTTCTCAATTGTCAAACATCTTCTGTGCGTCGGGGTATCACTGCTGTTCCGTATTGACTCGAAGTTTTGCCTGCACATGGCGTTTACCCTTCTCCCGTCTGCAAGGCTTAAAAGTTCAAAATCTTCAATTTAAGAGTAACAAGTCTTCAAGTACAAAGTATTAACCGCAAGTATTTAACTAGAAGATTATGTATCTCGTTTTCAACCCATTCCCCCCTTAACGTGCCTGCGAAAATCGTTAGTAATGGGAAATTTTATCACTAAAATATTGTGGGTCCACTTTTGCAGCGAATAGTGTAATCTCAATGCAAGGTAAGAATGTTGAATTACGTTTTGTGACGAATTTTTACGCAGGTGGACTTTCGTTCTAAAACCCTTTTTGAAAATCGCATACCAAATCCCTGAGCAACAATTTCCAATTCATGTACACGTGTTTTTTTTTACAAGCAAATCCATTTTCGGGGTCATGCCTCGAGTTGCTTAGCAATTTTCCAAAATCAGGCCTGGAGTTGCTTAAGTAGTTTCTTAGGAATCACTGCAGGTTATCGTCGCATTTCGTTGTGTTGTAAATGATGAAATACCAAATGATTGTTGGATCTTTGGTCTCTTTGCTTGGCACATTATCAACAGTGTGACATTTGTTATATATCAACACTTTGTAATCAATTCTTTATGAAAAACAAGCAATTTGTGTGCCATCCTCAGTATGAATATGTCGAATATGAAATAATATGAAGAGATCTTGCAAGTTTCGATCCATCTCGACGCCAATTATAATATCGTAGGAGAGCAGTGAAGAACAACGTCCACTCGTATCTGTATCGTAATCTATTCTGTCTCAACTGAGAACAATAACACAACCACACCTACACCTAATTAACATAATTCTTTCGTTAAACACAGAAATACGCAACATTTGCTACAGTTAACTCTTGTGTACCCTGTTTTGCACCTCCTGCATCACATCTGTTTGTCGTGAAGCTTTAGGAAATGGTCAAACCAAGTTCCTCCATCGGCTTTGGTCAAACGTATCCAATCTGACATCATCACTGGGATCAGGAACAGCTGCAGATTTCGTTTTCTTTGAGGCAACCGCTACACTTTCAATAGATGGACGTCCTCGTGATATTTTACCGGGCATTACTTTCCCTGAGTGCAGAAGGCCATTTCCGATTTCTAGTTGGAATTGTCGAAGGCAGAGTTGACATTTCTTCGGCACACTTTGCTGGTCTTGATGCCGTCTATACATTATCCATTTATTTGTTATAGAAATTCCAACTGAGTAGTAAAACACATGAAGATAATATTTGTTTGTTCTCTGTCAAGTTCTGTAAAAAGAGAGTAGCATGTCGCATAAGTCCATGCCTCCCATATGAGCATTGAAGACTTCAACCATTTTTTGGTGATCAACTTCAATAAATT
This sequence comes from Alatinidae sp. Z8VKAUB7J3, assembly GCA_010016025.2. NCBI lineage: Eukaryota > Metazoa > Cnidaria > Cubozoa > Carybdeida > Alatinidae > Alatinidae sp. Z8VKAUB7J3. The sequence goes on from JAAAKM020073195.1 coordinate 60,218,493, forward strand.
TCTTTTCCTGTATGTTCCATCGACGAGCAGAAGTACCAAGCTCGTGCCCAACATAAATGGAAATCAACTGAACGCAATTTTTGTCAAACCATCGGAGAACAATTGTTGAAGAATTTGCTTTAACAGTATAATCAAATGCTCCTCTGCCTATATTTTTCACATGCTTTTCCAACATGATGGATTCCTCAGCACCCTTCATCCGATCTTTCCAAAGAGTTGCAACTGCCAACAGCCCATCATCTCGCAGCAACTTTATTAGGGATATTGACGAAAAGAAGTTATTAAAAAATATCTTGTAGTTCTTGTGGCGTGGCAAATCTCTTGTCAGTCGGTAAACAACGTTACCAGCCATCAAAATTTCGGGATGTATTGGCTCTTCAGATGTGGTTTTACCTGTGTAGACTTCAAATTGATACATAATTCCACTGTTTCCACATCGTGCCCAAATTTTGATGCCTCACTTATTAGGCTTCCAAGCCATGTACTGCTTTATAGGAGCACGACATTTTTTTTGTTGGAATTTTTTGCTCCTCCACCGAGTGATATCCCCTCCTGTGGTAGGCCTATCGCTCTGCACTTCTCCAAAACCCAATCTACAACTGGTCTGACTTTCTAAAGCTTGTCATACTTCGGATCAGTTTTAGGAGGGCACTTGATGTTGTCATTGCAATTAAAATGTTGGCGAATTTTCTCAAAGCGATTTACTGACATGGTATCTGCTACATCTGGTATTCTGGTACCCTTTGCCCAGTAAAGGCGAACTTGTGGTAACTTGATAACTGCCATCAGAATGAGAATGCCAATACATCGTTCCAACTCATTGTGATCAACAGCGATTGATTTTCCGCTACACTGGACAGAATACAAGTTTGTTCGTTTAACCAGCAAATCAATCAACTCATTATCGAAAAACTGCTTGAAGTGATGAAGCGGTGAAATGCTTTCTTCAGGAGAAGGTAAATATGAGTAAATATGAGTAAATATGAGTAAATATGAGTAAATATGAGTAAATATGAGTAAATATGAGTAAATACGAGTAAATACGAGTAAATACGAGTAAATACGAGTAAATATGAGTAAATATGAGAAAATATGAGTAAATATCTCATGTTTCCCCCATCCATCTTGCTACGCAGAGTCTGGGAAGAGACTTGTAGTACCTTGCCTCTGCTCTCTCTTCTCCTTCTGCCCCACAATGGAAACGTGCAATCTTCCAATTTTACATGCAGAATTTCGTAGTCGATTACTTTTTAGTTTTCTTTTTCTCATTTTCACACATTTTCATCATTTTTAGTGCATTTCTGTACTTTATGGAATAATATCAATACATTTTCTATGTTGTTTAAGATTTCGATTTTTATGAAACCTTCTTCTCTATCACAGTTACGACTTGAAAAGTATCAGAATCATTATGGAGAAAAGGTTCTTTTTAACCTTTTTCACGCTATCGCTATCATCCTTAATAATAAGTGCTTTTGAAACCAATTGTGTATTTTGTATTTTGCTGTAAGTTGTTTTGTTTTTGACAGATCTTCTTTAATATTTTAGTTGTATCTTTTAAACCAATTTTATTTTTATTATATTTGATATAGTAATAATATCCTAGAAAAACGTAATATTGGTATGTAGATTATTAATATTTCTTTGTGGTAAATAAATACAATTTAACATTTTGAGTATATGTTTTGGGAAAAAATATTGGATGCGATTTTTAGGAGAAATATAGAATGTGAATATATCTCAGCCTGATGTAAGGTTTGAAGACGAGAAGAATTTATTGACGAGTCCGACTAGAGTTTCGAAGGTAGCCTTGAGTGTAGCGTGATATTATGAACCAAAATCCGTAGTGTTTGTACGATGGCATAGGCGATGTGGAGACATCGTAGAAGAGAAAATAACTACTCCATTAGCTTCGTCTGATAAAGAATTTTAACAAAAAACATAGAACTGCTTTTCCTTATTGTTATTGACGTCAGGTCTACGTCATTGCACCAGAATTTGGGACGTGAAAGAGCTTGTGTTAAGAAAAGCTCCATTCTTAGTCAGATAAGTGATAGATTATGGGTAGATTTTTAAGGATGAATGTACTTTTGAGGCTATTGCATTGTTTTCTACTAAATTTAATGACTCTGTGCATATGCCACCAACATTGGTATGAAGGTAAGCTTCGTAATCAAACGAAGACGGTCATGTTTAATTTAAAATACATCCCTGTTGGCAATATAGTTCAGATTTTATTCTGATAAGAGCAGGCACAAGAGATTTCCTTATCACAATGAAGCACCTCTAGACACTTTTTGCAAACCGCTGCAGCACAGACGCAAATGTTGTTATAAACTTACATCGAGAAGAGAGGATTTGAAATCTTAGTCTTGAAAAGAACACTAGAGAAATAGAAAAGCATGTCACCACCGGGGATCGAACCCGTGACCCACGCTTTCGCGGCGTGAGATATCGGTTCTTTCTCAAAGGCTGTTAAAAAAGTATATTATTGTAACTGCGAGTCAGCCGGGTTTCCAGCTGGGTAAACCATCTACAAATTACGATAAAGCCGGTCAGATGGCAGGGATGGGGGAAGGTAAGGCAAGGCGTCAAGTAGGCAGGGTTCAAATTTATTTTTTTACATTCCACAAGGGTGCCGTTGGTCATTGTGTGGAAAGGGGTGTTTCACGTCGATATGCATATCTTGTTGTGAAAGTGACACAATGTCTGTCTCAATTTATTTCAATCTTGATAAAGCTGAAAGTTGGTCACGGAAAAGTTGAGATTTACAAAGCTTTGGGGGCCATGGTCCCCTCTGCCCTCTGTTCCCCCGTCCCTGACTGATGGCAGTTCAAGGACCATTGGTAACCTGGAAGCGACTGTCATGGAAACTACAAAAAATGCAAGGTTTTTTTGTTAATTCAAATTTGAAAGTAGTTCTTGGATATAATGCATAATCTAATCGAGATCTAAAAAATCACAGAAAAAATTATTGAGGAAATTTGGGGGATGCGTCTATTTACTTTGGTGCCTCACGTCATGTTTGCTAACGACATTTGCGACTCCTTGGATCTAATAATAAATATAAAATTAAAATCTCTGATACACGGTTCCAGATTTTACTGTCTGGTCCCTTTATTATCTGTAAACACATTCATTTACGAGACTTACCCACGTGGGCATTATAAAAAAGTAAAGACTGTGTTTTTGAACTTGCTGACTACTTGAAGGATGCAAATGACTATCCAAAGTTAGGTTAAGACGTTTCAGAGACGATAGTTTTGAATGCGACAATGATTTGTATTCGTGTATATGGTTAAATACGTATATTTCTGAACCCGATAACGTAACAAAACGGAATCAGTGGCGCAGACAGACATGCTCGCTTTGTTAATGAAAATTCTTCTCAAGTACGTTCCAAATTATACAAGCTCTTACCTTTTAAAAGGAGGAAAGGCCGTAGGTAACCTAGGAAGTTTTGAATTTTGAAATTTCTACATAACCAAAACCTGCATATTCACTGTACACTTCTGCTATTTTAAACAACGACTCGATTTGTAATCTAAACTGACTTTCAATAAACGTTCGACCCGAAAGTTTAACTTGTGTGTATACAGGAAATATGTGTAAGTGCAGAACATGGCATTCAAAGATCCACCAATTATACGGATACGTTAGAATCCGTAACTTTTTCTTCCCGGGTTCGCCATGCGAATCCAGCTCAATCTGCATGCGAATCCAGCCAATCTGCAAGCGAATCCAGCCAATCTGCATGCGATCCCAGCCAATCAGCATGCGTATTCAGCCAATCCGCATGCGAATCCAGCCAATCTGCATGCGATCCCAGTCAATCTGCATGCGAATCCAGCCAATCTGCATGCGCATCCAGCCAATCTGCATGCGCATCCAGCCAATCTGCATGCGACTACAGATATTTCTGAATCCTCTATATAACTTGATTGGATCGAGACCTTGCCAAATTTTGAATACAGAGTTGATAAGGGCTTCTTTATTCATTGGAGGATTTTTACAAAGGTAAGTCTTGATTTTTAGCCATACATTTTCGATAATATTTAAGTCGGGGCTCTGTGGAGGCCATAGTATAGTTTTGACTCCACGAAGACTGAGAAAATTTTTTGTGTATGTGGAAACATGAGGCCTGGCATTATCTTGCTGAAATATAAAAGGTCTATCCTCACTACCGTAAATGGCTTGTATGCCCTGGAATAGATTATCTTGTAACATTGAGCAGTATTTCTCAGAGTTCATGATGCCATCGCACACAACAAGAGTACCTGGTCCAGTAGGCCAAATACAGCCCCAGAACATTACTGACGGAGCATTTCCAAACTTGTGATTAAATAAAATAGGTAATTGGCCTTCAGATGCTTTTCTCCAAACACGAACAACTTCTGAGTCGTTGTTTAAAGAAAATCTACATTTGTCTGAGAAAACTACGTCCTTCCAGTCAGACACAGACCATGGCATCAATACTTTCGCCCACCGAACACAATACAGTCTGTTTTTCAGAGAAATAAAGGGCTTTCTTCGTCTCATGTAACTTTTGATACCATACTTGTGCAGTATACGACGTACTGTTTTTATGGTCACAACCTCGTTTCTTTCTCTCAGCTCATTGACTGACTTTTTAAGGGTCTTAATTGACTCGAAACGTCCTTGTCTCGATACATAACATAGGTAACGCTCGCCGCGAACTGATGTTTTTTTGGGCCTTCCACTTCTCGCCCGTTTCGTAATTGTCCCATATTTTTCATACTGTTTATAAATATTTGATGCTGTAGAAGCACAACAGCCTACTTTCTTGGCAATTTTCCAGTATAATATTCCATATTTTCTCAATAATTTGATATGCACCCTGTCTTCAAGCGACAGCTCTCTGGTTTTAGGCATTGCTAGTAAAACATCAAAATCCTCGTACAGCTACTACAAAATGTAATTTTACCTTTACCAATAATCTCAGACAGTGTTATTGTTTTAATTTTGATCAATACAAGCAAACCCTGGTTCTGTTTTCGCGCGCAAATTTCAAAAGCAAAAATGCCCGATATTCCACGCAGTTCGTTTTGATGCCATATTTGTTGCTAGTGTTCAAATACTTTTGGGAGGGTAGTGTATATAAAAACACAAAAGCCCAATTTATTACCTGGGCTAGGCCAAGGCCTATCGTTAAGCGCGTTGTTTAATAATAAATTTAAGTAGGCTACTGGAACACTAAATACGTGGCTTCAACAGAGTTATGGCCTGCTGAACATTATCCGCAAAACAACTTTCAACTAAAATAATGACTTTTTTTGCGGGCTACGAGCCTAAGTAATAAGTATAGTAGGCCTATAGTATAGCATAGTACGCACCTGCCAGTTTTGCAAATTCCGAGGGAGGTTTATGCTGGCAGGAATTATTTCCCTTCCCTCGATGCACAAGATTCCTTGTTTATGCCTTCATACTTCATATGTATGCCTTCATACTCCATTTGCATGCCTTCATACTTCATATGCATGCCTTCATACCTCATTTGCATGCCTTCATACTTCATATGCATGCCTTCATACTTCATATGTATGCCTTCATACTCCATTGGCATGCCTTCATACTTCATATGCTTTGATATGGTTTTAATTATACTTGTGCGTTCGTATCTATTACGGCATCAATATCATGACAACTTTTCGTACTGCCAAGGAAATCTTGTGACTTCTTCGGAAGAATATTGGTTGATTCGTGCAATTTTATATCAGAGCTCAATGGAATTGTTTTTCTCTCTATTGTTTTGACATATTTTAGTGGTCTGCATTGGATGAAAATGGTATTCTAATTCGTAAACCAGTCATTGATGTTCTGAACACAATAAGACAGGATGACAGCCATTCTCCACCAAAAAGATTTCTACTGTGTATCCTTTTCAGTGTTTGCAATGGAAATGACAAGGGAAGACAAGAACATTTATATCAGAGGCACAGCTTATGTTGAACCTGTAGGAGTGAAATTGAGGAAGGCTAGGCTGAGATGGTTTGTGCATGTGATGAGGAGGGAGGATGAGTACGTTGGAAGGAGAGTAATAGATATGAAGCTGCTAATGAAAAAGGAAGGCCAAGATATAGGATTTTTTTAGGAACAATCCCATGGAACTGTGAAAGAAGAGAACTATCCTACTGTCCGTAATTGAAGTGGGGTGGGCATTTTACAGTTTTTGAGATTTTTGCACTGTAATATCACATAATAATAACCCCATTTATGTTTATGATGAGAAAATCTCCACCTCCCCCCCCTGTAAATATAAGCCCATAGATTAAGTTTTACAACAATGTTTTGCAGGGGTGGGATATCGAACTGAGTGGAAAGTATGGGCAACAAGACAAACTTATTTTAATTGGCAAGGTTTCTTTAGATGTCGATGAGAAACGTTTGAAATTTAATATGCATTCAAAAGTAATGGTTTGATGCTGTGATAAGAATTATTTGATTCAGAGAGAGAATCATTCGAATTCTGATTGTTTCAACCTGTTTTTTTTAACAGATATTTTCCTTGTATGTCCAGCCCCACCCTGCCCCCATTTTAAGCCAGACTCGTGAGTGCACCTGCAGAGCATTGTATTATGACCCCCATTTTATACTTGGAAATATAATCTCCACCCCCAACCCCCCCCCCCCCACTCCTCAGACTAATGAAGTAAGGTCATTAGTGCACTTCCTGTCATAATACCTACGAAAAGGACTAAGGCAAGGTGGCATTTTTAGATGAGACAAAAGCTTTAAGACTTACCAGAAGGTTTGGACCTATCAGATGTGCTGCTTAACTTAATAAAAGTCGTTAGCTGCGGTCACAATGCCACTTTTGACCACTGCAAAATAGCGGGTTTTAATTAGGGAAACGATTTTTGTGTGTGACCAGAAATCCCACTTCAGATCTGATGATGTTGAATCTCCGTACTTCCGTCAGGTCAAATTTGATTCATAGCAATTTTTCATATTAAGAAAGATATATCATGGGTTGACTATCAGATGCATCTACTTCCGTCAGGTCAAATTTGATTCATAGCAATTTTTCATATTAAGAAAGATATATCATGGGTTGACTATCAGATGTGCCTACTTCGGTGAGGTCGAATTTCATTGATAACATTTTTTCATATCAAGAAAAATATATTATGGGTTGATTATCGGACGAACCTACTTCCGTCAGGTCGGCCGAGTATGGTTTTCATGACAACGTTCTATTATTATACTTCATTTCACATTTAGCTTAAAAATAATATGCCATCCGCAAGAATCAATTAAGGAAGTGTCGAAGCAGAAATGAATGGGAACTATTTTAAAGAATACCAAGTATTACAGTAACATAATCAGTAATCAAGGGGATAATTACGCGTTGTTAAGACGGAAAATGAAAAGTGGATATTCGAGTGCTTTTGGTTCTACCCTGAGCTGTCACTAAATTCATCACAAGTGATAGAACATACGCCGTAATATCTTTTATATTATTTGGCCATTCGATCTTTATTTCAGAGCAAGTTAAGTGCTCTCAAAGACCCTTCCTTTTCCGAGCACATATTTCGTTTCGATTTCTTTCGTCTTGTCACTCTATAGCATTTCAAGAAATTTAAACTCTTCAACATTACATTTTTAGTAGTTCCCTTATGTAACACTTCAACTTCACCTGTCTTTCCTCCATTAACAATCATTGTCTTTTCTTCCTTAGCCCCAAATTTTGCATCATTGATTAACTGTACAGTTGATAAAAGAGTATTAATTTCCTCACACTCTTTCCAAACAAAAGCATGTGATCCATGGAGTATAAATAATGGATTTTACCGTTGCGCAGTTATAACCTACCATCGTATTCTTGAACAACCTCGTACGTAGTATAAGGCATATCACTAACAGTAATGTTGATAAGCTGTCACCTTGAAAGACACCTCTGCTCGTGTCCAAGTCTTTCTCCATGAAATAAAACAACCTCTGATGCCCTATATCCTATTCGACTGCCGCATGATGTCATCAGTGGCTTGCATCGGCTACAGGCACTCAATAATCCACCAATGTGTGACCTTATACTTTCGTGTAGTCAACGAATGCCATAGCCATGTTTTTGTGTCTCTTTCTTGCGATTTTTTAACATTAACATCATTATTATCATTATAATTATTACCATTATTATTATATGTTTATTTTCTTTTCCACACGTACGGGTATACCTACCCATGGAAATATGTCTTTGTCTGTATCCGCTTAAAAGGTACATCAGGACTTGTAAAACATCACCACTGATGACGAAGAATGTTCTTCGAAACAGGTATGGTACCAATAGATTAAAAGTTGTCGTGTTTTCGATTGTCTTCACTATTATTATTATTATCATTATTATTATTATTATTACTTTCTTTTTAGTTTTGTACTGAGAAGGAAAATATTTTTTTAAAGTGCTTGTACATACTTGGCGTATCATTGTATGTGTTTGTTGGATTCGTACGTAGGAGATTTTATCAGAAGAATTATCTTGAAGTTGAGGATTTAGACAGTACGTCATTTCCACCGTCGAGACCAAGGAGTTCAACTAGCAGAATCACGCCAGATCGAATTTGCGTACGATGTACGGAAAAAGACTGCAGGAGACATGAATCTTGCGTAGACAAAGCGGACATTAAGTAACTTGAAGGGGTGTTGAACTTGCTAATGATAGCGGCAGAGGTATAGCTTGGAGCTAAATTGCTGATGAGCATCAACCTTCCTGTCGGTTCTGAAGCATTGCCGATAAAGTGCTTTGTGGGATGCAGAGGGACGTACATTGTGTACGGCAGCGAAGATTCCAGAGGAGTATTTTGAAGTATGGCTGATAAACTGCTCTGTTCATGCTGAGTGATGTACAACTTGAACCGCAGCAAAGATTCCAGAGAAGTATATTTCCCCGACAATTCCTTAGACCGAAGTGTACCGTAAACTGCGGAATGTTCGCCCTCCCAGGAAACTAAGCTCAACGAGCTTAGTCTTTAGCCACTATTAATAAAACTGGCGTTAACATATCAATGCACTGCTTTAATTTGTGGGTTGGCAACCGTTAGTTTGGTGGACATGTAATAAGTTATTGCTGCATGCTCATTTTACGGGAATCTAGAAGTTTTTATGTTTTGTCCGGTCTCGTGTCAAGTGACTTGGTATGTAGTGGATGTAAAAGTATCACACTCATAAACCATCTTACAGACTGCTTTCTGTTAGCATGCGATAGTCCGGATACTAACATCTAAGCGTGGGCCCGCCCGAAATATTTTTTTATCAAGTCGGGCCTCACCTTTATATGGTGGCGGACACACGCAAGCAAGATTTTGCACGATTTTGGCCCGAGCATCAGGCCCCGAAGTCCAATAAATGTTGTCAGTTGGTGTCGGGCACGACTCGTGTTGATGACCATTTTCCACCAAAATAGTAGTTATTCCCCATGCAGTGGCCTGTGCCGGGTTAGGGATAATGGCAAAAAGTGTGTACACTCAAAAGCGCCTTGATGTCCTCAGGCACCAAAGTTTGTCCTCCTCGTGTGTGTATTATTGACCCGTCGTTACCCCTGTTAACCGTGCGTTCAGCTATGGAAAGCCCCCTTTAAAGAGGAATAAAAAAGTGACTATGGCTAAGCGGAAGTTTGAAATCAGGGGGTATACAATATTGTAATAATGAACAAAGACACCCCGCTCAGTACAAGGCCTTTTCCACAGACAGTACAGTCATCAACAAGATAGAGATGGCAACGTGCGAAGAGGACCTTCGAATATTGGCATGATCGTTGCGGTGTTGCTGTTTTCAATCCCATGTATTGCTTCCAGATCAAGAGAATTATTCCAGGAAAACTATTTGTACATGATTATTGCATGATACTGGTATTGATATGGAAAACTTTTATTTCTATTTTTCAACGTAATCATCCGTTACATGAATCATTACACGAGACAATGTTAATGGCATTAGTATCATTACAGGAAGGTGTGGTACTTTGAATCAAATAATAAAAGTTAACACTTGAAACGTGCATGTCAACAAATTAAAGACATAGTTCACTGTGTACCAGAAATGGCATTTGATTAACCAGTTAAACAATGCTTTTCCCAAGTTAAGGGAACACCCCTGTACCACCTACCCATATGTATTACACAGGAGCAACAAATGCTGGAGACAGGTTTCACTCCCTTGACGCACACTTGTCGTACGTAGCGCTTTAGACTCGCTGCCTGTCAAACTACATTAATGCATACTACTTCGTTATCCTTTGCACGTGTGAAATACAGTACGTTAACAATGTAAACTAACAGAATAGATGATGAAGAAACATTGCTCTCACTTGTTCGATTGACCTCAATAACCGACTCATACATCACGTAGAATTTTGTCTGAATCTTCATCTTTAACGGGGCTGCATTACTTCTACCCTTTAGTTTGTTAGTTTGTCATCAAGTTCTCTCATACAGTGTACTAGTCTATACCAGGAGTAAGTCAATTGCCAGGTGGTAGTAAGGTAGTGGTGTTTAGTAGCTGAACGAGGGCCCTCCGTCCTGGGGTTACACACAGGATACTCACTCATGTGTACACGGAATCTAACGAAGACTGTATTGCCCAACAAGAAGATAAGTCTGACGCATTGTTTCTTTTTACACAGTACCTTGGCGGTACAGGTACATACGGCACGGTGGTCCAGTGATACTGGACTTGCATTACAGATCGAGCGATCGGAGTTCGATTCGAGACAACGGTGCTAAGGCTCACTCAGCCTTCTATGCTTACGGGGTCGGTGAAATGAGTACCAGCTATGCTGGGAGAAGTGTTCAAAACCTTGACTTGGGATAAGAGTAATACCCACCCCTACCACTGTAGTGGTAGAAGCTAAGGAAAGAGGAGCATTCATGTTGCCTCCGACTGCGAACGACCATCTTCTTCTTCTTCGTCTTGGCGGTACAAATGCAATATCCCTTTGCTTATATATGGAATGTAAGTAAACTCGTTTAAGAGTTGCATTGTACAGTAACAGAAGACTAAGTCCGACACATTGTTTCCTTTCCACAGTATGTATGCTTCAATTAGGTGCTTTTATTTTCGTTTTTATAGGAAAGAAGAGGTTGCAGGATACAAATCCAAGAACGCCGGAGAGCCACCGCTCCGGAATAGAGTCAATATGGTACCGACATGCTCTACCTTCTTTGCATTCATATTGCTTCTTTGATTGTCTCATCAGTTGATTTATGCACTCCTTCTATCGGATCTACGTTGGCAAACCAGGGCTGACATTTGCCATGACTTATCATTATCAATGTTATAATTACTCTTGGGTGCCTAATAGACGTCGTCCCCCCCCCAAATTAATTTTCCACCCAGGACCTTCTCATTCCACCCCCCCACCCCCCCCCCCCCCCTCCCCTTCTTCCTCTATATACCGCTTCCTGCATGTTATTTAAAATTCACTTGTTCATCACTAGATTAATTTATCTTCGAGTAAAACCAAAAGATGCCTTTACTACTGGGGAGGAAACTTCTAGAAAATGGTAAATATTTGATACTGCAAGTGATATATCTGGTCGCTCTGTTCTTACTTTCGTAGAAGATACTCTATCATAATTTGCTGTAAATTTTACTTTGAAAAAGAACGTAACACGCTATATTTGATGATATTTTTGATCTAATCAGTTTCCAAATACGTTTTCCTCTGGTTTTCATTCGTTATTTACAACTTCCGTTAAGGATGGTCTCTGGAAATTCAATTATTCTTCTTTATTCTCGTCTACGACACATTGCTTGACAAACCAATGACTTTTTCTAATCTCTGCTGTCGACGGTCTGGAGTTGGCAGCTTGACTGAAATCGAAATTATGTAGTACGTTTCCCGTTAATTTTACAAGTTAGGTGTTCTAGTGCCCCTCAACTAACTGAATTACGCAAGAACTTCAATTGCCTATTGTTAACAGTATCCAGAACTTTGCGTTGCACTCGTGGAAACACCCCTTCATTCATAATTCTGTCGGCACAAGAAAAGAACATTCATTTCTGCGGTAGAAACACGTTTCTACTGTTTCTACATTAAGCTTTGTATCGGCTTTAAAAGACCATGATTCACCCTCAAAGAGCAACGTAGAGCGGGCGTAGGATTTTAGTAGCAGTGTCGTAATGGTGGCAGATAGCTGTTGGACAAATCCTGTTTCTCTGTGAATGTCCTTCTTTCAGCGGGAATCTTCGGAGATCAGACCTCCATGGCAGTTGAAGGATTTGACCTGGTCTGTTTTTACGGTGCCGTCATCGAGCTGACATGTCGGAGAGTTTTCTGGTTTCGAGATAGCAATCACTTTGGTTTTCTAACTGTTTGGTCATTCACTGTCGACAGTGACTGTATCAAAAGCCTCTGAAGATCCTCAATGGAGGTAGCGATAAGCACTGTGTCATTGGCGTAAAAGAGATTGTTGATTTTAATGCCGTTGATGACTATTCTCTCCGGTCAATCTGCTAGATCTCGAAATATCATTTTCAAATCTAATTTAATAGAACAGGAGACACGACACACCCCTGTTTTACTCCTCTTTTGATCCAAAACCAGTTTGTTGTTTTTCTTTGAAAACGGACTGATGCTAATTTGTCTTGATACATTGAATAAATTACTCGCATGACTTTGTCGTCGATTTGAATCTTGTTTAGCATTTTGAACATCTCGCAATGCCGTAGCTTGTGAAAGGCCTTCCGGTAGTCAATGAGGACCAAGTACAGATCCTGTTGATGCGGTATTGCTTAATCACCCAGCATCCTATGAGCAAAGATTGCGTTAGGGTTATGATAGTAAAAAAGGCTTTTATGATGTAGGTATTTTTAAATCAATGAGGCAATCCAAAATTCAATTTGGTAAATATACAGTCTTTCCATAATGGCGAGTATTTTTAATATGAGTGATGCCAAATTTTTCAATGAACTGCTTAAATTCTCTACTTACAAACTGGACTCCATTGTCAGTCACCACCCTTTTGAAAAATCAAAACCTTACGCAACATTCCATTAAGCTATCAACAACAAACGTGGCCGTGATTTCAGACGCGTGCCATACCTCTACAAATCTGCTTTTACTGTCCATTAATACCAGAAAATATCGGAATGCCGGGAGGGGCCTCTCTAAAGGGTCCAGTAATGTCAACACTGCCTCTTCTGATCTGTCTATCTCTTTAAACTTTTCTACCTTATAAGGAGTCTTATTTTTGTCGCTGTTGTTGCATAGTTGGCAAACGTCTCGACCTCTGTGCTGCATGATGGCCACCAAGCTGTATCTCTTAGGTTCAATTTGGTACGAAAGATACCAAGATGTCCTTCATGAACTATTTTTAGGGCCTTTGCCCTCAGGTTTCCTGGCACTACCACCCACTCTCCTCGCCAAAGAACGCCCTGTGATGTGGAGAGCTCTGACTGGACATCCCAGTATCGCCCAAGAGCTAACTTTTCCCAACTTGATAATCTTGAACGTTCTCCTAATTTCTTCCCTTGATATTACCTCTAGGATTTCTTCAACGTTTGCCTCTACCCTACAACCTTTGCGTACATTTTCGACATTTATAAACTCTAAAGCGCCATCTTTCCACTTGGGCACAATATGTGTTCCCTCTTTGAGTTTCAGATCGTCTTTGCTTTCAATAAATTCCCTTTTAGATATCTGAAGAGACTTCTTTTCTGTTCTTTGAAGTCCTAATAGTTCTTCTTCTTTATCTCCTTCCTCTTCTTCTTGTTCCTCTTCCTCTTCTTCTTCTTCTTCTTCATCATCATCATCTGCATCATCATCTGCATCATCATCATTATCATCATCATCATCATCATCATCATCATCGCCATCATCTCCTTCTTCTTCTTCTTCTTCTTCTTCTCCTTCTCCTTCTTCTTTTTCAAGTTGCCATGTCCTCTCAGACGTTAGCTGTCATGAGTCGCCATAACTTCTCATCTGATGTTAATTTTACTAACTCCACTTCGCTTCTTTTCTATATTCCTTCATAAGCTGGAGTGCAGAGTCTAATTACTTTTGCCTTTGCCATCCTCTTGATCTTCTTCCTGTTAGTTCGCCACTCACCACTTTACTTTCTAGATGACCTCCTTTCATTACGTGTCCAAAGAACAGTAGCTGCTTATTGACCACTGTTCTGCATAACTCTTAATAATAGATACAGTACACTGTAGTTCTGCAAAAACTCCTTGTAAACAGGCCTTGGTCAGTCCATGTCAAAAATGGGAAGTAAAGAGTAAGAGGGAGTTGATAATATTTCAAAAGATCAAGTAGCATGGTAGTACAAGCACCTCACTGCACAGAGCAAAATCAAATAAAAGATCTTGGTAGTCTTTGACATAGAATGACATTAATTTGCTAACTGATTAGAGTCATTATGTCTGAGTGGAAGTCATTCATGGCGTTGTACCCTAAGTAGAATGTTACCTCTCCAAATTGTAACAGGTACCTAGAGAACAGTAAACAGTAACAAACGACTGTTTTTACTAGCTGTTTGTACGGAATCAGCGTTTTAGAAGAAGAGGAGTGAATGGGGGGAATGGGCAACTTTCCTCTACAGGGTCATGGGTAGCGGATATTCGACAACCTCCCAATAAGGAGGGTAAAGTTTGATAACCAAATACACGCCATCGACTCCACGGTTGCCCTTGGAAAAAGCAAAGGCTGCGATCATCTTCCAGTATTATATATAATCGCACCTGTTCTACTGGCATAACATGGATCCGACTTGTGCCTATAACTTCAGTATTCCAATTTGCTTTGAACTTCTCCGGCCTCGTACATTAAAAGGTTATGCTCAAAAACGATGCTGAAAATTAACTTGGAAGTGGAAATCAAAGGGCATGAATATACAAGCCAACGATTCAAACTCATGGTTGTCAGTAAGTTTTCAATTTCTATGATCGCACACTCTACGTACCCTGCCCTACGAACGTGGACAGAAATCAAAGCAGGTAACGGGAATTGACAGCCATGACAATTGAATAAGTGATAACTTTATAGCTGGCTTATAGTGGTCAATCACCTACTACAGATGAAGGGGGTACAGTAAAAATTCATGAACATATCTCAATTGCGATACCAAACGTGGTTCCTTGTGGTATGATACCCGAACGATGGTGGTGATGAGGAGAGGAGGACACCCTGCTATTCTCGTTTCCTTCCACCGTTTAAAGTAGGCCTGCCCATCCTGGCCTCGCTAAACTCAACACAACTTTGAATAACTATACGCATTTTGTATACAAAGGGGATGGGAATCGGGAAATCCCGAATTAGAATAAAGCCTGACATACATTGAAGGGATAGACGCTTTCTTTGGCTCATAAAGATATACAATTAGCTTTGAAGTTATGATAGCTTTAAAGTTATGATAGTTAAGTAATGAACACATTTCCCTGGTTACTGTATAGTCACGGTGTAAGAAAAACGTTATCACGTCAATCTTAATAAGCACAATCTAATAATCACCGCCCTGGTAGGAGGATATAATTATTTTGTCATTTATGCTGTTTTGATTTACGAAGGTAGATATTGCATTCACTACCTTATGATTTTGCTAATAAATAATGGTTAAGTAACATTATTGAATTCTTGCAATGCATGTTTGATGGGCCAATTCACATCCTTAGTACAATCACGAGTATGAAATGCCAGCTGCAGGCGCTCAACGCACGTAGGATGCGGGAATCGCGTTTTACTTCGTACAGAGAATTACAAGTACTGGAAAATCGTTAACAAATATGATAGTAATAGAAAACGATGACAAAAGGTTGCAGCCGTTACTTTGTTTTCTGGATTGAAGAGTTGAGTGCATCGGTTTACGTCAGCAAATGACTCTGGAGAAATTTTACAATTAACTACGGCCAATAAATCGAACGTTCAACAAATAAAATAGTTATATCATACCAATCAATCTCTGTAAGAGACAGGCAAATCCTAGATAAAGTTACATACACCCTAAGACAGTCAAACTCCTTATGAAATTAAATAAAGAAAACCTCAACTGTTTAAGCGGAAAAAAAGATAAACACTAATTAAAACATGCGAAATAAAAACTATTGCGCCCCTGCATGGTTGCTTTAAGGGGGGCACAAAACACATACAGTGATGGTTCAATTATGTATGTCCAGCAAAGAACTGTATAGCACGATCAGATGAGATGCCTACCCTTCATGGCTACATTGATTAAGTCCTTGCACCTTATATTTGGATAATATACAAAAAGAGTGTACTGTCTCCTGCTTTCTTCTCTGTCTGGTCATAAGCGTACCCATTTGCCTTGATTCTGCACCTTAAATAAACAAGCACATCTAAAAAACGTTTTTTTTCCACTAAAAACCACTCGACTCGCAAGAACTGAACCATAAATGGTAGATGCAAAAAAAGGTAGATGCGCAAAATGTTTGGTACATTCCCAGAATGTTGGTAGATGCGCAAAATGTTTAGTACATTCCAAGAATGTTGGTAGATGCACAAAGTTTTGGCAGATGCGCAAAATCTTGGCAGACGCACAAAATTTTTGGTACATTTCCAGAATGTTGGTCTATTCACAATATTGTTGGTACATGTGCAAAATTTTGGTACATTCCCAGAATGTTGGTACGTTTGCAAAATCTTGGTATATTCACAAAATTTTGGTACATTGACCAAATCTTTGGTGCTTTCGCAAAATTTTGGTACATTTGCGAAATTTTGGTACATCCGCAAATTTTGGTAAATACGCAAAAGTTTGGTACATTCTCAAGACCTTGGTACCCAAAACTAACAACGTCCGATTGACAGAAATTGTGGACATCTTCCAATTTACCCTATCCTGTGGCACTGTGAGGGTCCTTACTGCATGACGTAATAAGACGAGTCCTAAACAGGCCACACAAGAATGAAATCCCTTAGCTGAAGGAAGAAGGTGGTAAGTGTTAAAATATACTGCATATCTTAAAACAACGTTAACATTTTATCATCTTGGAGAATAAGGGGAAAGTGTCACACATGTTTACGTATTAAAAAGTATTGAATTGCTATTAAGTCTTGTTTACTTGACAAAAAAAAACCTGCAATGAATTTAAATCCGACCCCAGTCACAGTAAGCTCCTCAAAGGCGCAGTATTAACAGTTTTATTAACCCGTCTACTATATTTAAATTTAAAAACTAGAGCATAAAAAGGTGTTAAAGGTGAAGTCTTCAGGAGAATGACTGATTGCGAAACATTAATCCATGGCATCATGGCCGGAGAATGCAAACGAAACTAATGATCCAGAATGCGTCTCTTATGGATGTATCCACGCATACGTGTCTCTATGCAAAACGTATAAACGCGTGCAAACGAAACTCGTGCTCCAGAATGCGTCTCTTATGGATGTATCCACGCATAAATGTCTCTTAGCGTTGATATGTTAGCAGTGTTAGCAGTGGTGCTCTTTTTTCTTTAACTGGATGCAGCCTGGAAAAAAGTGGAGGGGAAACAGAATATAATATGAGGGTACAAACTTTGTACTTTTATACCATAAGACGACTGGAATTTAATTGTGGTGAGATTCGCGAAAAGGGTTTTACCGGATGTGCTGAATAACAATTAAACACGAAAGAGCACCTCCGGACTAATAGTGTGTAGGGGTGGAAAGGCAGTGGTAGATCGATAGTTAGGAGTGGATAGAATAGGCTGGTATTTACTGGTAGATCAGCTGCTGCTTATCAGGGGGACTGGTATGAAACACCGGTAGATCAGCTGCTTATCAGGGAGACTGGTATGAAACACCGGTAGATCAGCGGGTATGGGTTCATTGAAAGAGGTGTTTAGGTACTTATTGATAGAAAAGTGGAAATAGGTTGGTAGCGATGTGTAGTTGTGTAGTTTGACGTAGTTGTGGGGATGAGTAGTTCGAGAAAACAGGGGTAGCTAGGTAAATATGGTTAATAGATCGGTAGGGTGGAGTTGTTAGCTGTAGATACGTAGGATAGTTAGTGGTAGTTAGATATGGGTAGGGTTAATTGGTGGTAGATAGATAGAAGTAGAGTAGTTAATGGTAGATAGATAGGCAGGAGTAGTTAGGGGTAGTGTAGTTAGTGGTAGATAGTGTAGGGGTAGGTTAGTTAGAGAGAGATAGTTGGCGGTAGTTAGTGGTAGATAGTTAGGGATAGTTTAGTTAGTGGTAGATAGTGTAGGGTAGGGTAGTGATAGATAAATAGGTAGGGGTAGTGTAGTTAGTGATAGGTAGTTAGGGATAGTGTAGTCAGTGGTAGATAGTATAAGGGTAGGTTAGTTAGTGGAAGATAGATAGGGATAGGGTAGTTAGAGGTAGATAGAAGTAGGGTAGTTAGTAGTAGATAGATAGGTAGGAGTAGTTAGTGGTAGATAGTTAGGGGTAGTGTAGTTAGTGATAGATAGGCATAGATGCAGGCTTAGTGGCAGATAGATAGAAAAAGGTAGTTAGTGGTAGATAGATAGAAAAAGGTAGTTAGTGGTAGATAGGTAGATAGTTAGTGGTTGATAGTGTAGGGATAGGGCAGTCAGTAGGATAGTAGTTCTCTATGTCAACAAGGAGAATAAAACGAGTGCAAACTATTATCAAGCTTTTAACGTTCATTAAAATTTGACATCACACTTTAGTACTCTATTGAAAGACAGATCAGACCAAATTCGTAGAGGAATGCGAGAATTCCTTCTTGAATGATAATGAACGATTTACAGTTTCTGCTTGTCGACTTACAAACATTGAATCTAAATAGTTTTGCAGATAAGGCTATTTTTGAAGGACTGATGGCATGAGTCTTTGCAACCAGGTTTTAGAAAAAAAAAGACAATGATAATCATGAGTCATAGTCAACTAATCTGTTACCTTTTTACATACTACAAGCATTTTCATTCGCAAGAGGGTTTTTTATCAGGAAGAATAATCTCGGGTTTCAAAACGACGATGAAGAGAAGTGAAACCAAAATAGACAGTGCCTCTATTGTCTAAATTGTTTAGTACTGCTATTGATTAGATACGTTTCAATGTTAAAATTGGTTGTAAAGGGTCTACATTCTAACAATTGAGAGTTGTTCGTAGGATGTGATTCATTTCCAGGTAGAGTGAGAAGAGCGATAATGATGGAACCACGGTAACCTAACAAGAGACTAACTTTGGGAGGCCATAAAATCGAGAACGTTTGTGTATTTTCCGCAAATGATTAGCTATCTTAAGATAATGAGAAAGACCAATGACACCATTTGCGTTCCATCAATGGGCGAATATTTGGATACCAATGAGACATGCACCCACCGCAAAAATGACGGTGAAAGTCACTTTTAGTATAAAATATGTAAACAGCTTGTTTCCTTTATTAAAATGCACGTTGATCTTATTAACCTAAGGATTGTTTCGTAAATACACATGGAAATTAATTGACGATATTGATAAGCACGGATTTCCATTCAGGTAAGAGGACATAGACAGTGTGCACACAACTTCCTTGTCAGTAGGTTTAGACAATGATAAAGTAATGGCTTGAGCAAGTCGGGCATGGGTTAAGTTAAGGTTACTGCAGGTCTGGTGAAGGTCAGGAAAGTAGAAATGTCAGAAGAAATTTCAATGAAGAACTGAATATTTAGGCGTGCTAAACAATTCTGTTTTTCATTTGGAGAGCCTATTATTAGGGATTGTAGCCTGAGTACCAGGGTTCTTCAGCCTCCTCTCTCGATAATTTCGACAATTCTCTTTAGTCCATTGTGTTGTTATTGTTCTTGTCCGTGATAGTGGTAGTAGTTTGGTTTGATTTGTACGCCTCCATGTCAGACGTCTGTAGCCATCCCTAAAGGCAGTGCAACACTCCACAACGAAGGAGAAACCACCATCTATTACGGTTAATGGGCACCGTAACACCATATGCTCAGTGCTCTGCTCCTTCCGGCCACAGATAGTATTCTGACACCGGTCTCGGTTGCTGAAGAGCAATGTGTGGTGTTTGGAAAGCCTTGAAAACCTGTGTGGTAAAGTCCAGGTCGAGATGAGGTCCTGTTGCATTTGGCAGACCGAAAGCATTTCTTGCTAGCTATGTATATCCTAGGATCCTATATCTTGATGTGAGCAACTCGCCCACCAATTGGGTCTCTTGGAGCAAAAGGACATCTATTCTCTCGTCCGGCAGCAACCTCGCCAGATATTCGCACTTGAGGTTCTCTCAACATTGAGAGACATCATTCTCAAGTCCGAGTCTCGCTCACATGTCATGCCCGCCGGACTCTCAGTGACGGGCAAATGAACTTCCTTACTATCCTGGGCGTCCTCCGAGTCAGTATGATTATCATTACCTTCTACTGCTTCCATCATTGCGATGTGTGGCTGGGAGCAGTCTCCTGGTTCTGCCATCGTTGGGATGGCTCTTAGTTATTCTCATTTAGGCTTCAGTTGCACGCTACATGATGCAAAGATACTCTCCATAAACATTAAAGGCGTGTCGAGTGATGTAAGTATTCATACGTACTTGAAGTGCACATCTTTCCTTTCCAGCCGGGTCTACACGAACAAACAAAATCATTGACAAGATCTCTACATGTCCCATTGTTCCTGCATGGTGATGCTGCACATTCGTTGATATTGGTTTCACAAAATCGACCCTGAAATCCATCAGGGCAGATGCATTTGTAAGAGTATCCATAATTCAAGCAAGTGGCTCCGTTCTTGCATCGATGGTTTATGCAGTCATCGATATCTGCATGAGAGAAGACATTTATAGTTTAGATGTTAGTGAAAAAACTACCATTCGGTAAACTAATTATTACATCAGATAAATCTTTCGTTTTTTAAGAAAATGCTTTGGGGTCAACACAGCATCGTACATACCAAAGACAGTGAGTTAGCATTTGGGGAAGTCGTTAAGCATCTGTAATTACGTCAGTGATCTGTGTATGAAGGATCAAAGACACATCTCTCACTAAACGTTTCCAACTACAGAGCCTCTTCAGTCAATGCTATAAGCAGGTGAAGAAGAAAACTAAAATTTATATTGGAAGGATTTAGTTTTGTATAAAATTTTAAAGCGGCTCATAATAATGTATAAAGGTGCCTTTGGCTTATTTAGATATTTTAAAGAAGTTCACTTCGTTTGTCTTCAAAGAACAAAAATTGATTACATTGCTATAAAACTGGTCTCGACTCATCATTGGATGTCAGTTACTGGCACAACAATAAAGCTAAATTTGTATTTAGCAAAACTAACTCATCACGTATTGGTTGCTTAAATAACCAATTGCTCTTTTTGTACAGAAATGATATATATATCCTAAAGAATTAAAAACATTGAAGTGACAGAAGTATATATTTAAGCCAAGTGGTTTCTTTCGACCTCTTGCAAATCAGGTGGGGTAAGAGGCGTGTTAGTGTCCTACCTGTTTGACAATATCTTCCAGTCCACCCTTTGTCACAAGTGCAGCGGAATCCACCATCTGGGAGAGGATCACACGTTCCATGACGTCCACAGACCCCGGTAGGTACAATGTGGGTCGTGTTAGTTGTATTGCTGAAAATGGGCATTGTACAAATTCCAGTAACTGCAAATTGTAAAGAGAAAATTAAAAATTTATTTTCAATAATATTAAGGCTGTATTACGTTCCTTGCTGTGACCAAATAGAATAAAGCAACTAAAATTGCTATCGTATTGCAAGAAATGTACGACTATTTTTTTCCCTGTTACCAGTATTACTACTACTACTATTACTACTACTACAAAGAAAACCCTGAGTGATATAATCTCTAAACACACTCACATCATTATTCTACACTATTTTTTACAAATTTTTAATTCTGTCAAAAGGACAACAATCAATGATTTATCACTTGGGACAATTGATTATAAATGTCGAGAGAGAGACCTAAAACGAACCCAGCCTAGCTTGTGTATATTGAATCTTGACAGGTGGGAAGGTTGATGGTAAATTTAGGAGGGTTGCTCCCTCCAGCGAACCTAAAAGGAACGAGGTGCGCTCGATTTTGGTAAATTATGGAAACCAAAGTTCCTTTAAGGTCCACCTCTCCCGCCATAGTCTCCCTTGGCTACGGGTTTATTACGTACCTTTTTTCAATCTTGTTCTGCTAAGGTGTTTTTCTCCGACCATTTAGGTAGGTTAAGAAGACACTCTGGAAAGAAAGAGATTAAAATATACCTACCAGAGTCAGGAGAGGGGAATGCCGCTCCCAGAGAGTGTTTCTCTGCAATGCGAACCATGATAATCTGAGCTATGGTGAACTGGCGGGTAACAGGAGCTAAAACGTCTGCTAAGCGCCCGGGGCGTTTATTTGACTTGAGCTCCTCGAAGCTGGACATCTGAAAGAGGGAGGATATTTTGAAACGTATTATGCACACCTATGTTTTTTGAAAAGAAAACCACAGAAATAGAAAATATGTCACCACCGGTGATCGAAGTCGTGACCCACGCTTTCACGGCGTGCGCTCTACCAACTGAGCTAGGTGACCTCCAACAATATTTTCTATTATTTTACAAGAAACAACTTAAACTCAGGTGCTATTTTACTTACTTTAGGGCACGTAGAAGGCCAGGATGCCCAATCAAGAGTTACATCGAAAAGCAGCGACAGAGGGAACAAGGTATGGTTGGATAGATACCGTTTTGCTTATGCAACTGCTTTAATGCAATTCATGACACATTGATGCCAGGGTCTTTCCCGGTTCGTCAGAGGCGGCCCTACTGGGCGGTCGACTTTGCTTCGTGGCTTGCTTCTCTGTCCGGTAGCCAAAATTGAGGGGCGTTGCACTTGGATGCCCCGACTGCCTTTTATTTACTAGTTAGCCTGTTTGGGGGTTTTCTTTTTATTTAGGGTGGTTTCAGTGTCGGGCCCACTGCTTATCAGGGGTCTCTGATTGAGAGACTGCCGTAATGTAATCGAAAACGAGGCTATCCCGCGAAAGCGACCAACTTGATGCGCAAGTGAAATAATGTGAAGGAGGCTCTACCATTGTCATCTTCGCCATTTTTAAGGAGAAGAATTCTCCCAGTGGATTTAGTAGTTGATTTAGTTTTCATGTTTTATTTTTCGAAAGTAAGTTTATGTGACGTTATCCCTTTTGTACATAATGGGCAGGGCCAGGGGTGCCCCGCCGAAAGTTTCCCTGCTGTCGTAATTTGTTATGTCAAGTTGCTTATACTAGTATCGAAATGCTATTAAATTCTTCCTTGTGTTTAAATTCTAGAATCCACAGGGGGCCGGTAAGAAGCAGTTGATCATTACGTATTTTCCAGCCCATGATGGCTACTACAGACACGAAGTCGCAGACATTGCAAAATTTATTCAAGCTATGAGTAAAGGCAGCGATGGTTTGGACGAGTTTTTAGTTCTTTATCCCAAATCCGCAAGGCACTGATGAAGGCTCAAAGCCGAAACACAATAAATATTAATTAATCAATTTCCCCGTACCCACTGACAGGAGGAGAGTTCGCGAAAGATTGACAATGATCAGTAATCATGAGGACGCAGTTTGAATCTGGTCAGCGTCATTAATTTGCAAGCTATTGTGGTAATGCTCCACTCTTTGAGAATTATATATATATAATATAAGTATACATAGATAGATATAGTCTCTCTCTCTCTCTATGTACCAGTTTAACAATTTAAAAGAGATAAAGAGATAAACACGTATATACCTTTGATGATCTTGAGTCAACAGCACAAATTCCACATTCTGATGTTCCAACAAGAAATACATGCTCATCCATTGGATGATACAAAACAGAAGAAACAAAGCCTTGAAATGGTAGATCTAAGGTGGTCTTGCCTGGAAAATGAATGAAATATTATACCAGTAAGCACTTGGAAACAGGAGAATGGATGGATATGGTACAGAGTTTTTAGATTATCAAACTTAGCATTATAAAATTCTGTAGAAGCTTCTGCACAAGATCATAGACAATGGTTATGAAACTGGGATCTGTGGTGACTAAAATGTATGATACTTATGAAAGTTTATGATAAGTTCATTAAGGTGATGATATATCACATTTTGTAGGCAAATGGGCAAAGCGTACTAACATATAGGCAAAGCTTACTAACATAGATTACAAATTCTCATCATGTAACACTTAAGGTACAATACCATTTCCTACTTCTCTGTGGAGCTTTCATACTACCTTCCTTTACATCTGATATATATATTGGCTCTAGTAAAATTCTAAATATCTAAATATATCCTTTATATTTGATATTTCTGCATACAAAGTTTGAAAGAATCAAAGATGGCAGTGCAACATAGTACCTAAAAAAAGCATAAATCAGAACTGTAATGTAAAGTAGAGTGAAGCTGTAACTGAGGTGCATATACCAGTGGAGCCTATTTATTTGTATTTTTATCACCAAAACATTGATATTTTACAAAATACAGGAAAATTATTATCAATTATCCAGTATGTCCAAAAGTTTGATAATGGTTTGATTTTCTTCAAACCTATGATACTTTGTATTGACAATAGCTTAGATGGTGTTACTGGATATGAAATAGCTGTTTCACCCATGGTATAATACAGACTTCAGACACACATACACACACACACACTCACAAATAGATAAAGGAGTCATGGCTTGTTATGCCAAAAAGGATAATATCTTCCATGCATGGAAATAATTCAAGTTCTCAGCTATGAAAATAGGCAACTTCCATTTTGTGTAGGTGTTTGAGAGTAGTGACATCTCTTAAGTCCAGAGCTATAGCTATGCGGCATGTCAGCAAATGAGTGCCAAAGAGGAAAACATTATTGAAACCTATCAACTTCACCCTAGTAAACTTTACATGTACCAAATAGTTTCCATGAAATCTAACAACGTGTTCATCACTTGTACATACCTGATTCAACATCGGAGAGCTGAAGATTGCAAACTATGTGAAATCAAAATAACTTTTAGTATATTTTTTCAATAAGTTTCTTAACCAGACCGTCAAAGGAGGCGAAAAATATAATTGGCAGAATCCTTGTTGACATGATAATCGCTTTTAAAATAGCACCTGTCTGTTACAAAGTACTTTTCTTCTTGTTTTAAAATCTCTGTCTACGTTACTTAAAGACAGCAACAAAAAGTAGTGAAGAACCATCGATTTGTGCATAGATTCTTTTTAAATGAAAATGCTTTACTTTCTCTTGCAGGAAGTATTTATTTGCCTCTTGTTTTGCACAAAAACA
The DNA here is from genome assembly GCA_010016025.2 of Alatinidae sp. Z8VKAUB7J3. Lineage (NCBI taxonomy): Eukaryota > Metazoa > Cnidaria > Cubozoa > Carybdeida > Alatinidae > Alatinidae sp. Z8VKAUB7J3. The sequence goes on from JAAAKM020073195.1 coordinate 60,243,658, forward strand.
ATAACAATATTGACAATATTTCTCTATAACAGACACCAATTTTCTTTGCCTTTATATAACCCTGAATCAAATCTTGCCTATTTAATTTTAGAGATCATCCAATGTGCCAGCACTTAGAGTATCATCTGTGTGTCGGCGTAGTCTATTCACGAGAGCCCTTTTAACCACTTTTATCCAGGAGCCTTCTTCGCAGCCAGCCTAAGCCTTCACATACTCCTCGGATTACAGTGATTCTTTAATTAATAGCAGCCCTGAATATCGAAACCATTTATTTAGCGTATTTTGGGCTTTATCAATAGTTACGGTCTCTCCTGTCTTCGAGACGTTACCAGTTTCTCTTGTGCAACCATTTTATTATGTAGGTTTGGTACTATTGGAGAAATTATGGGCCATTTTCTAAAGTCGTGCTTCTTGCTGGGTCCCTTGTTAGAATCCCTTTGGTAACACATTTAACGTTATTATTATTAAAATATAACACTTTATATTTCTTATTATTCTTTATACTATATTTTTTATTATTATTTCAAATCTCCTCCTCTTGTCTTTATAATTTACAATGGGTTTTGAGAAGCAGGATCGTGGTCATAGGGATCCTTATAGAAATGTGGAATTAAAATACTGTCCTGCACATTTCATACAAGAGAAAATAACATGACTTCGTAACTACCAGGTTAGTATAAAAATATTACTGTAACACAAGGGACCAGTGGCGTAGTCAGAGGGCAGGCTAGTCAGGCCCGGCCTGACCTAAAATTATAACCAAAGTTTAGTAAAAAGGGTCTTCGCAGTGCCCCTCCTTCCAAACTTTTTGGTGTCACAATAATAACGTTTAGGCCACGCAAACCCAATACAAACACTCTCTACCAAGTAGTTTGATGTTTTCGTAGCCTTTGGAGAAAGGTCATGCTCTCCAACATTCGGCCTGACCAACGTCACGGATTCGAGCTGATTTAGCCATATTATTGGTGAAGGAGCCAGAAGGTGGCCTTTGTTCCATGCCGTCTAGGCAGGCCTAATTAAAACCGCCTGTCTTACGTAAGAGACAAGGACAATCGTTTTAAGAACGGGGGACTACACTGTGATGATTTCGCTTTGCTTTCTCAGCGAACCAGTATCTTGTAAGCAAAAGGCTGACTTGGAAAATGAAATGTATTTACCCCCGTCTAGTACTTTCTCCTGGAGACAGTGGAGGTGACGATTCCGGCAACTATGCTCAAGATGGGCTCAAAGCACACAATAATTTTAGAGACTTACATGGAACGCCTGCCATGTCATTGGATGACCAATTATCAAAGGACAGTGATGAATGGGCAAAAAGGCTTGCAGATCAAGGAAATCTAGAGCACTCATCAGCTTCGGATTATGGAGAAAATCTAGCGTATTCTTGTGCAGGAGGACCTAATCCTAAACCGTATACTGCAGCAGAAGCTGTAACGGATTGGTGAGATATACAACATTATTCTAATTGACCGTTGCCAGGTGTCAATCAAATTGCTTGCTAGGAACCAATCGTTTGACTCAAAATCGTTTCTCGCTCAAATTTTACGTGCTATCCCAAAACTCAGACATTTGAAGACAGCAGTTACCGGGAATCGTACGGGGAAGCGTGGGATAAAGCAAGTTAAATTGATTTTGAAAAACTTTGGCCCTGCTTAGAACAATTTACGTGCCTTCAGTGTCACCCCAGCAACCAAATGCCTCCTTCGTGCTAGTAGTGACGACGATTTAGAACACTGGAGAAGAGAAAATTGTAGATTTTGAGTCTCTCAGCGCTGCATTTCCCCGATGCCACAACAGTCAGTTTCTGTGCATTTGATGCCTAGAATTCAACACCTACTCGTAATAAAAAACATTTCTTCAAGATCTTAGGCACTTGAGTCAATATCTGTTTCCGAAGTCACAGTTTAAATCTCAACAAGTTGTTAAATCCATTGACTGTTACAAGTGACGTAGCTTAGACCTTCGGCACAATTTAAGATATAGAGAATTTGGTTTATTTTCTTCTTGAAATAACGATTTTGTGTACCGATAATCAATTTTGAGCACTTACCCTTCTGAAAAGTTCCTTAGAGGCAATGTTTAGTACGATTTACTACTTGGGGTGTCATTAAAATGGCTTGAACGACAAATCGCGAATTGCTTTTTACAAAATGATAAAGTACGATTGTATTACTTTTTAGTATTTCTTGTTAACCACCCTTTAACTTTGTTCAACAATACTTGTGTGATTTTATTTAGTTTTTGTAAACAATCAGGGTTTAGTTTAGTAAATTTACCCTGTCATGCTAAGTTAAGTGTTCCTGGCCAAACGAACAAAGAGTAGTTGAAGGTATTTGATGATTGATCTACCGCTGCCAAACCTTCGCTGTATCTTGGATAGAAAGCAAGCTGATAAAAGCATTTATGTGTCCATAACCTTCCAGTTACAGTTAATGACACTGCATAAAATTGTGTTTATATATTTTGTACGCTATTGAAAAAATGATATGCGGGCACTACCTGTCGTAAAGAAAAAGATTACACACGCTTTTTCATTCTTAGGTTACTACATTTGCAAGCCGAGGTGAAGAGTAGGTCATATTCCCGTTACAATGGATAACCCCGGAGACTCTGGAAATGGTTGACAAGAAGAGGCTAACTTATCAGCGCAAAGACTCGGAAACATCTAATCTTGGTTACGACGAACGAAAGTTCACCTAGGCTGTATCTGCAATAGTAGATTAGAGAACGAGTGAAGGATTCCACGAGCAGCGGGCAGTAAAAGAGGATCTAAGGAGACTGGGAGTGGAGATGCTAGGAAAGACACCTGGAAAGGTTAAGCCTGAAAAGGAGACATGGTGATTAATGACAAAGATTCAAGAGAAGAGAGGCAATGGCAGCAGACAGAAGTAAGCTTCGGGGTAAAGGAAATTACATTCAAGATAGGAGAGAGTGCCCTAAAAAGAGTGGAAAAGCAGTTGGACCTGACAACTTGGTAATAGAAGTGTGAAATGTTTAGGAACAGTTGGATTGAGCTTCGTGAAAGAAACATTAAACAGCATTATGGAATAACAGAGTACCCCAGGTGCATTGCGGAGTAGCATTTTGATACCCATTTTCAAAATAGTTGTGATGTAATGGGCTGTGAAAACCACAGAGGCGTAAAACTTACGTGTCAACGTATGAAATTATATTGGCCAGTGCTTGAGAGCATTAGTGGCAATTCTCCCTTAATGAATCAACAAATGATGCGGTATTTACCTTTAGATAGTTGCACGAAAAATTAAGAAAGGGAGGACAAGAACTACGCGCTGTGTTTAAAGACCTGGAAAAGGCTTATGACAGAAAGCCAAGGGAGGAACTATACTGGACGGAAGGCTGGTGTCTCTAAGTAATACAAAAATGTGGTGAGAGACATGTATCACCAGTGCGAGACTGTAGTAAGGTGTTCTTCAGGAACAACAGATCCATTCACATTATTTGTTGTGGTACATCAGGGCTTCGCACTTAGTCCTGTTCTAATCACCATAATCATGGATGAACTGACTGATGAGCTCCGAAAATGGACTCCATGGCAAATAATGTTTCCTGATAATGTGATATTGTGTGTGTAAGAGAAAGAACAAAGTAGAAATAAAGAGAAGCACTGGAAAAGATAGAAATGTATTATTGTAGTATTGTGGTGCAGTAAAGTCGCCTTGTAATAGTTAATCACCATATCTAAGTAGTACAATACAAAGTGATGGAGGAGTGAAGGCTGAAGTAAGTTAAAGGTTAGAATAGCTGGAAGAAAATATTAGACGACAAGAAAATAACAGCAAATGCCAAAGGGAAGATATACAAAATGGTGGTACAACCGGCTATGTTATGCAATATATAAACATTGCCTATGACCAGCAGCCAGGCAAAGAAACTGGATATTGCAGAAATGAAAACTTACATATGGTCGTGTGGCTTCGCAAGGATGTACCATTCAAGAAAAGTTGACATCCGGGATCGACTAATAGAGCACTACTTTGAAATGTAGAAGGGTACATCTCAGATGGTTTGGCCATGTGAAGAGGAGGGAACCAGAGCATGTATGCAGAAGGACATTGGAAATTATACCATCGGGTAGGAGAAAAAGAGGAAGACTAAGACTCAGGTGGCTGGACTGTGTCATCAAAGACACGAGAGAAAAAGAGAAGAATTGCTATTGCAAAGGCCAAATTCAATGACATGTGATGTCTATTCAGAGATCACAAATTCTCAATGGAACTGATAGTTCGTTTAATAAATCATTTTATCTGGTGTGTGTTACAGTACGGGTGTGACTCATGGACTCTCTCACTAAGATATTAAAAAGAGGCTTTCAGAAGGAGGCTGAAATGTGGTTTTACAGCAGAATATTACGCGTATGGTACAAAGCACACGAAAGAAACGAATCAGTGCTAAATCGTGTCAGTCAAACTAGAGAACTAATAAACATCATCCATCGACGACAACTAAAGTTCCCTGGGCATTGTATCCGTAACGGAGAGCTCGAGGAACTCAACCTGTCGGGAAAGATCGAAAACAATAGGGGGTCAAAGACTTCTCTTACTCGACAATTTTAAAGGAATAAGGGATCCACGTTTGAGAAACACTGTGAAACACCGCAAGAAATTGCAAAGAATGACAAGGATTTGTTCATCGAGGCCCACATTTAGTATGATACTAAACGAGGAGTACTTGTTATACTGGCAACAGTGCAATATAATATTCATTACGTGGGGCGTGTGTTGGAGAGGACCGATACTGTGTATTATAAAGCTTGTTAATCTTTAGGACACTTTTTATAATGAGTGGATGGTTCTATTGAGAGTTTGCGATCTTTGAATAGGTATAACATGTCATTTAATTTGTCCTTTGCTATAGCAATTCTTCTCTTTATCTCCTCTTCAAGATGGGTGTCTGATATAATGCCGTCCCAAGAAATTCAAAACACTGGACTTGTTTGATTAGTTTGTTTTCACAGATCAGGTTGTATGTTCGATTGGGAATTTGCTTATAAACTACCGTGCTTTGGGTCTTCTTACAGTTTATGTTCAGTCCGAATTCCATGCTAACTTCTTTAAAGACATCAGATATTTTCTGTAGTCAATGGTGATACATGTGATAGTGATTCTAGATATTGAAAAGTCGTAGAACCACGAGGAATATGACCCCTATGCAAATATGCTATCTATGCACTGTGATATCTTACAATAGAGCGTGAAAGGGCACCACTCGAGGTGGCGTGCATGAAAATAACTAATCCAAAGAAAGAGCAGAACATGATTCATTACAAGTTTTCTTTAGGTTAATACTTTCAGAATGGAGTAGCGAGTTCGTTGTTTTACATTTGTCACTTATAGGATCGTATGGGACCTTTTCTTCGATGACGCCACAAAAGTAAAGACCGCAACAAACTAAGAACAAGTTACAGGTCAAACATTTTGCTTCACCACGACGACTTTACGCACATTTTCAGTCACACAGCAAGCCCTTCTAATGGGTGTCGGTCAACAAGTATACTTTGTGGACAACCAGGTGTTGCCAAACCGTCACATTCTGTTACAACAACTATGACCATGGCGCGTCAGGATGTCTAGATTCTTACAGACTGACAATTTTTTCATAGGCTGTCATTATTTCACCTGTGTTAGCGGTCTGAAACAATATCAAAAAATTAATAAACAGGGGTTGGAACCAAATTTTATAAGATGATTTCCAATAGTTGTTGAACGAAAATAAAACAAAAGATATCAAACGTAGGACACATTTTAGTCTTAGAAATTTTTAAATCACTTAAAACTCATCAAATAAATCCTTAAAAATGTTGTTTTTACATCATCGAAGCTGATTTGCTAAAATTGATAAGAGCTTCTGATTTGATAAGACCTTCTAATAATAAAATTGATAAGAGCTTCTAATAAGCTCCGGGGGTGTGTGGAAAACTCAAAAAAATTAATAAACGTCCCCCCCCCGTTTATTAGAGACCTGAGAGTACAAGGTGTACATACGTAGTTGGGCGGTGTTTAAATTTGCAAATACTATCTTATGGTAGACGTTGCAAACCACAGACCTAGGTACCGCTCAATGTGCTTCAGGAATATCATTGCCACCGATATGGTTTATGTTTAACCTTGGTCATATTGCCTTTATGAAAGTAACCTAGCTGATTCTGTGATACTCATTTTTCATGCTAAACTCAACATTGTGAGTTTCCATGGATATGCATTAGAAAGAGCGGAGAAAGTGACGGGTGTCATGAAGTGTTCTAAATAACCATAAAGTAAAATAACCTGGTAAAAATGTTGGCAGGTACAAAACATACAATCTTATTAGTACTTGGAAACCCCATTGTGTATACTGTAGAGTGCTGAATAAGATGAAGGATCTATGAAAGGTTTTTTTGTAAGCTAAAACAACTGGTTAGCAATGCCCAAGGTGAGTCTATCACAGTAAATGCTGCGGTCACCCGTGGGCTATTACCACAGTAAAACAGAACTTCCTCATGATAAAATATTTGTACGTGTGTGACCTAGTACTGTCATTCCAAATTCATTACGGTTTACAAAAGTTAGGTCAGAAGAAGGGAAGAAATTTGTATGGCAAATGCCGTGGTATATAGATATTATTTTGAGCTTTCCTAACTACATTAATACACAAAATTAACGTGGAACATTAATTAACGCCTTTGGAATTAAAAAACGTTAATTAAATCCACGTTAATTAGATGCTAACGTTAATTTTTGAAACGTTAATTTCAACGTAACGCTAATTTATGAAACGTTGATTTGTGCAAAAATTTTGTACAAATATGGGCCTCTATAAAATTTTCCTTGGCGGCATTATGTTGAAATCTCAAAAGGAAACATTTAGTTATTTAGCAGCGTCTATAGATTTTGTTCATAAATTTGAGCGTTAGTGTTTTCTAGTGTATCACGATACCACAGCATTGTGTGACTCGCTATTAACAGGATTGGAGGTATATAAAATTTGGAGGGAAATGGCAACTAGGGATACATGTCGAACTGCACGAGTTTAAACCATATACTTTTAAATTCGAAAACAAATATCAGGCGAGAAAGTACAGTGAAGGCGGGCACCTGATAAAACCGCGTTGCTTTACCTAAAATCTCCAACATGATGGCTTTATTTTTCCCCGTTGATAGGAGGTAAGGGGCAGATAGCGTGTAATTCCACAAATGGGAGCCCCTTTCCTTTACTAAGTGTCTTCCATCATTCTGGTCATTTTCATCGAGATTTAGTAAATGTTTACATTATTTTTGTCCACAATTGTAGGTGTCACCCTTTATGTGATTCTTTGATTTTCGAAGAGATACTGACATCAAGGGTTTTCTGTAGTTCACTGTTGTGCGAAATTATTAGTCTAGCGTCAGATAATTATGTTACGACAGCTGAAGCTTCGCTACTGGTCTGTGTTGTCCTACACCAATATTAATCTTCCACGAGAAGTCGCGTGGGTACATTAAAAATTGTGTCCGCTTTATTAGTTTTAGAAGGGAAAGCAGATAATAACGGTAAAAACATAGCCAAATTATCAAGTAACGCGAGCTTTCCGCTGGAAAACGCTCAGGGTGTCAAAGAGCACAATATGCTATGTAGCACGAGAAACACGAGCTTGTAGGCTATCGACAAGAGCAGAACTACAAGACTGAGTTTTGATCCTAATAAGCATGATACAGACGTTTACCAGAATTTTTTTGAATTAAGTATCAAGCAGTTTTGACCTTCATCCATTTCTGTTAAATTACCCTTTCTCGTGTGATACTTGTTAGCTCAGCCCTATCAGAAAGTACTACTTGTGAATCATGGGTTCAATGCCTCAACTGGCCTACACACGTTTTTATAAGCAACATTTCATAAGCAACACGACTCTGAAATTTTATAAAAATTAAGCAACAAAAAAGTAACAAGCCAGTTTCAGATTGCCAAACAACAATATTTCAAACGGAACATTGTTAAAGGACTTACTTGATCTGACTTAATTCGAGCTCGCTCGGACATAATGGACCAGCTACTTCCACTTTTTACGTTCCTTCATGATCTTTTTCAGTTCTTCGGTAGGTGAACCCGTGTCTCTTCTTAGCTGGTCCACATAGGTTATTGCTGAATGAATAAGTCCTTTTTAAATCATATTTTTCCTTTTTTTTAAATGGTAAGAGTTACATATGGTATATTTTATAAGATTGCATGAAAGCAATAACAACGAAAGAATACAAAAATCAATAAAAAAGGGCTGTTTTTCAGACTTTGCTTCATAACTATTAAGCAACAATTTAGCAACAAATGGGCCTCAAATCCTTTAAAAATTGAGCAGCAGTGAGCCTTAAATGAAAAATTAAGCAGCAGTGAGCCTTAAATGAAAAATTGTGGTGCTTATAGAAAAAGCGTGTATGCTAGCAAACTCCCATTCAGAAGTTGTTGACGTGATACAATTTCAGTTTTTCCTTGAATGTTTCGTTTCCTTGTTGGAAGAGACGAGGAGTAACGAAATCCTTACCAGTAGTAAGGTTGTGTGTGGTGATTCCACATGATTACGAGAGGAATTGTATCGCGTTCTCCTAAAGTTCATAGGGTTATATATAAACGAGATTAAAAATTCTCGGAAGTATGCGTCACCGCAATAAGACTCGGTCTACTCGGTCTACTCGGTCTACTCGGTCTACTCGGTCTACTCGGTCTACTCGGTCTACTCGGTCTACTCGCTCTACTCGCTCTACTCGCTCTACTCGCTCTACTCGCTCTACTCCGTCTACTCGCTCTACTCGGGTCTACTCGGGTCTACTCGCTCTACTCGCTCTACTCGCTCTACTCGGTCTACTCGGTCTACTCGGTCTACTCGCTCTACTCGGTCTACTCGGTCTACTCGGTCTACTCGCTCTACTCGGTCTACTCGGTCTACAATCTGAAGTATTCAAAACATCTCTAATACCAATTGTACCATATGCCTTTTGCAGTTTTCAGATTGACATCTGCATCAAAAAAGAAGTTCGCTGAACACAACTCACTTCTTGCGCTCGGTGCTAAATACCTTTTGACCATCACACACATCGTATGAGAAGTTATATTAACACCTTTCCGGGATACCATTACTTATACACAATCGTAGATTTGATCTTTCGCGGCATGATATAAGGCACAATGACCTGCTACAAGAATACTACTGTGGTCTTCTGATGATCCCTGAAGACACGCCCGTTTGCACCAAACAGTTAAAACATCAATTGATAAAGATGTAAGACATTTGTGCTGTTCAAAGGCAATTAAAAGTAGTAATTGCTTGGGAACAACACAGTTTTAACAATAAATATTGAAAGACACCAGAAAAACCTGTTTTTGACTGTCTTCCTAGTAATTTTTCGAATCCTCAAATTATTTGCTTCAGGTCTTCTGCAAAATCAAAAGGTGGTTACAATTTAGGTCAGGTAACTGCAAAACTCTTCCAAGGCAAAAATTTTAAGATAATGGTTTTTACAATTTTGCTTATGCATTAGCTTATAACATTAAACTGTAAACAAATTAGAACTATAATAATAATAAATATAATAAAGAGAAAGTTGAGCCGAATAACGGATTCGTATCGTTTAATGTACGAGACAGACAAACATTGAATTAAAAGCCTAACATGTGTTGACAATTACCAAGAGGATTCATTCAATATATAAGCAATAGTGCGTTCTCATTTTCACCAGTTCTGTTTGGAAGCCACAGCCACGATGTTAAAAAGGTGCTCTACCGGTAAAAAACAGTTTATTGGATTCTGTAGCCCTATGGTGCCTCTCGCACTCAAACAAAAAAACAAGGAAGAACACACCTAAATTGAAGAAAATATCTAAGATTGATGGAAAATGGTCTACTTTGTTATGACAAACTCACTTTTGTCCTCGATATAATTTTTAATACTGGTGTGCATCTTTTTTATACAAAGGTGTAATGCTGTTCTGCTCCTGGGGAAGCGGAAGAGAAGAAGACACAAAAAGGTGAAGTATAAAAGTTTTGGGACTGACAATTGCTCACCCTTGGGCTTTAGAGATAGGCCTGCACTTTCCGGGGAATATCCAGAATGCACGTATTGTGGTTTGAATGCTCAGGTTCCAGCCCTTCATTTTCTCATTTATACAAAGATAACAACACTTGATCCTTTGTCAGGACTAATGATGATCAATTCAGTATCTTGACGTAGGGAACAAAATGCTGCACAGTGCCTCGTTTGTAAGGGAAAATCGTACTGTGTTGGTGGGGTCTTACAGTAGGCGTGCTCTTAATGGACAAGTCTAGCTCGATAGGTCTTTTAGTTCGCTGTTAGTCTGGACAACTTGGCCTGTAATAATTCGAACTCTTAAGAAATGTCCTTCTTGCCAACATTTCCATTTGGACATTTACCACGTGAACAGACTTCCCTCTCTGTGCAAGTACGCCTGTTGTCGGATAAATTCCAAATATACTCATCGTTGTCAATCTCAGAATCACCATAGCAATAGACCTTGAGACGTTGTAAACTGCTCAGTGACGTCTTAGCATGTACATATTTACATTTCTCGCCAATACTAGCTATATATCTACAAAATCCTATTTAATGAAAGAGACTTAAAACGTTCATAACAAGCTTAAACTTAGCATGGTAAATACGTACAAAACTCTGTAAGGTAACGCCTTCCATGCCTAAAATACACAAACCAGATATCCTACTTCCCCCAATATTCTCTTTGAATGGTTCTTGTCAACATAAACGTGTCCGTTTGTTGAATGAAACATTGGAAATTATCTTGAAGCATCATTCAATTTTATATCCTTTCCTTTTTGTGGAAGAAATACGGCAGTTGTCATTAGGTTCAGAGGCATTATTAGCTGCGGACACACAGGCACTTGTGAACGCAGTGAAACGGCGGTCTTAATTAGGGAACGAATTTTTGTGTGTGACCGCAAATTCCACTTCAGATCTGGCGGTAGTGTGCGACTATAGTAATGTCAAAAAGAACTAAAGGGTTTCGGATTACATTGACCGTATCGAGTAAGCAGTGCATTCAGAACTTCAGATGTAATTAACCAATCACGTAGTAGCCTTTGATAAATAGTTGGAAGGTTCTAGGAAAACTCAAACTCAAACGAATTTCCCGCCAATTCTTTTTTCAGACACATTGCACACGGAGAAAAGTATAAGAAAGATATGCGATCTTCAACCATAACTGAATGGCGCTCATCATTACCAAGCGGGGATATTGTGGGGATTGCATTGTTCTCGAGAGGGAAATATTTTCATGGTTGCCTTTTCAAGCGAGTTAGCAGTAACTGCATCCGAGAAGAAACAGGAGGGAACCCAAATGCTTACTTTTGATAGGGCTCTATAGAAATGTTTCTGCTCCAGAGTTAGAGCTTTGGTGTCTCTAAAAGTACAAAGAAACCATGGATTTAACGGATACACCAAGTTACCCACTAAAGCTGGCGACATGATTTTATCATCCACATCAAACTTTGGCTCGACCAGCATTAGGTCGTTTTCTGCAACATCAAATATTTCACTTAAGCGGCCCCCAGATGCACAATAATCTTGACAGTAGTACTGATGAAGGTGTAAATTGATAACATTATTGATCGTCTGTGGGCGATGATTGAAAAGAAACGAATTCACCAAGAAACGTCATCTATCAAGACCTGGACCCACTGAGAAATGTCATCGACTAAGAAAGGTATTCGCAAAGAAATGTCTTCCACTAAGAAAGGTACCCGCAAAGAAACGTCATCTACCAAGAAAAGTATCCACAAAGAAACGTCATTTACCAAGAAAGGTATCTGCAAAGAGATGTCTTCCACTAAGAAAGGTACCCGCAAAGAAGCGTCATCTACCAAGACCTGGACCCACTGAGAAATGTCATCGACTAAGAAAGGTACCCGCAAAGAAATGTCTTCCACTAAGAAAGGTATCCGCAAAGAAGCGTCATCTACCAAGAAACGAATTCACCAAGAAACGTCATCTATCAAGACCTGGACCCACTGAGAAATGTCATCCACTAAGAAAGGTATCCGCAAAGAAATGTCTTCCACTAAGAAAGGTACCCGCAAAGAAACGTCATTTACCAAGAAGCGTACCGGCAAAGAAACGTCATTTACCAAGAGAGGTATCCACAAAGAAACGTCATTCACAGAGAAAGGTATCCGCAAAGAATCGTCATCCGCCAAGAAAAGCTGCCAAGAAATTCATCTACCAAGAAACTTATCCTCAAAGAAGCGTCAGTTACCATGAAAGATATCTGCAAGGAAACGTTGGCCACCAAGTAAAGTATCTGCGAAGAAACGTCATTCACCAAGAAACGTATCCTCCAAGACTCCAAGAAACATCATTCGCCGAGAAAGGTATCCGAAGGCGTCCTTTTGTTCGAAATAAAGATGATCATACAGGCAACTCTGTCCTTGCGGCCAGCTTCCTTTTAAGGGCAGCTTTGAAATGAGGGCGCAAAATCAAAGTCCCACCAAAAATTTGTAGTAAACTCTGCATTTAACGAGCAGCTTTGAATTGCGAACTATGGGCAGTAATCGGCAATCCGTGGCCATAAAAACACTGTGTGATACGGGGAAACAATGACATTCTCGCTGGACTAGAAGTGTCATCAACATGACGCAACGACCGATGGGCCCGTGTATCGCACCTTTGTTAGAGTGACAGCAATGAGTTGCTTGTAACCTATTCATTCTGCTTGATTTCTCCGAGAGAATCAGCAACTTCTTCTCCAGTAGCAGAACCCACATTACCCACGATAGAGGCAGAGGATAACCAGTCTACCGCTCCTTCAGCGCCCAAGTGTGGAATAACAGGTCTGAAAACTGATAGGCATTACATTAGCCAGCTTAGTTATTTGCTTTACAAAAAAATGATAGACATTTATGAACCTCAGTACCATTTAATCAGCCAGTTTGTTTGCACTCAGATGCACGCACGGCAGACAAACATCAACGATTTTTTGTTGTTAAAAGGTGAATCAAGTCTTTGTTAACCAGCATGTTTACATTATTTTGCTATGTTTTAATATTTTGTTACGTAAATTTCCTAGTTAATTATAATATATTTTTTATTTTATGTTTTGTTTTTTATTTAAAATCTAATCACAACGATTTTTCCAGTTAAAATTAGATTCTCTAAACTTTCTTTCCGCATAACATGACCCAAAAATTCTAGCTGCCTCTTGTAGATTGTTCATAACACTTCTTAATGTGCTTAACTACAACTAAATTACGCTTATTTAGTCCAAATACATGCTGTGTTATTAGTAGCCCAAAGTCGAAGCCGGGAGTGTCTACAGGCAATCCCTCTACGTCTCCCCCTTCCCTAAAAAGGGCTGGTGTCTTTGATCAAACGGAAATCAAAACTACTCGACTTTGCAATCTCTCAGTACAGTCCCCTAATGAATGGGGCCTTAGTCCAGGGTCTGTTCTTTCCAAAAGGGAAAGGGGTAGCTAAAAACATTGAGGTTGATGTGGGGATGATTTACTCAACTACTCGACTTTGCAGTCTCTCAATTAAAGACCCCTGATCAGCAGTTGGTCCGACATTGAAACTACCCTAAATCAAACTGAAAAATATGCTCGACTTTGCGCTCAGAGTAACACAAGAAAAAGACAAAACACTCGGCGTTTTAACTAATAAAACCAACACTTTTTGTATTATTTTCTATTTGAGCTGTACAAGAATAATTTACAAGTTCTACAAGTGTATAATACAAGTGTATAATACAGATGTATAATACAGATGTATAATACAAGTGTACAATACAAGTGTATAATACAAGTGTACAATACAAATGTGCAATACAAGGGTATAATACAGGTTAATGATCTGAATGTAACCCGGTCGTCGTCTTATGTTAACTGCGTCTTAAGCTTCGGGGGAGGGGTCAACATTTGTTCATTCTCGCACCGGAGTAGATCGAGTACTTGACGAAGACGAGCGTCTCCTGTGGCAATGCCTGCAAAAGCCACTTGACTCTACGGAAGATGAAAACATTGTCGGCATCTGTGTTCTGGACGATGTTGCAGACGGTGCTGGATACCTTTGGGTTGGTTGAATATTCGGCACAGATGGCATGCGCTGATAAGCGTCAAGGTCTGGTGTTAAATATTGAATGTTGCCCATGGAGTGCAACATTTGCATCGTCATCGCTTGGAGCTGAACCTCATGTTGGCGATTGCGTTCTGCCTCCTCCCTCCTGAATTCCAGGAACATACGATCTCTTTCTTTATCCGCTTCTAGCTGCTGTTTCTGTCGCTTCGTCTGGGATTCCATAAAGTCAGCCAATGCTGCTCTAAGCTCGCTCATGGATTGTGTTTGAGATCCTACCCGTGTACGCTTTGGGTGAGGTTTCGCTAAGTGCTTTCCTCTATCTAGGTGACAAGAATCACCGACGTGCGTCACGTTGTCGGTGTCATCTTCAACATAAACATCGGGTTCGTCTTCCTGATTCTGCTCGCTTAGACTTTGATCGTCGCTTTCCTTGATATTCTGAATGTACGAAGTATCATGAAGCCCCGAAGTGACCATACTCGGCTCAACACTTATCATAACGTTATGTGCGTATCGTTGTACAAAAGATCTACAGCCTCTCTCTCGATAATCACCTGACTAGACCCAGTCTATTTCCGATGAGTAGACCATGCACAGAGTAAGTAAAAGCAAAATATACACACACATGAATTTGGTACACAGTATGCGATTTCTATCGAACTCACATAGCAATAATTCTTATTGATAACAACATTTCCTCTGCCTGTACAATATTCTTGTTTACACAGTAATCATTCTAAATACAGAGCAGATCGTCGGCTAATATGTCACAATCACAAAGGAATCACTAGGTCAAAAATCTATTCCACTTTTATTTTGTCACACATATTTTAGGAAATCATATCAATACAGTCTGGAGACCTCGTCATAATAATGAGGCCAAGCGTTAAAGATTTAACGTCAGTGATTCGTTGAGATGCAATGCAGTGGCTCCCAAACTGAGAAAACTTCTCTTAGACGGAATAGAAATTAATTGTATAAGGCCTTTTTTTTCTATGCATTTAAGCTAGGGGAGACGGAGATCAAGCCATTATGAAGGAGGGGCTGCAGAAAAAAGTTTATATGCAATCTAGCGACTTCAATTCAAGAGCCTTTTCTTCTCCAGGAAAAGGTATAGAGAGGCTTTTAATTTTGAATCTTGAATAGTTTTTTGACATTTATTGTGAGATTCTCTCTTGTTCCAGCTACTCGAGGCCAGACATTTAACCGCACATTAATAGGAAATTTACAGCAAGTGAAACTTAATGCCAGAGAGGATCAGTGGAATAGGGTATGTATTATGTGTGATCTATATAAAGCCCCTTTATTTCTAAGGCCATAATCATTGGATGTCTTGTAGAAATATCTGTTGAAAGGGGTGTCATAATAGCATAAGTATGAAGAAACGGAAGTTAAACAGTCTTACTTGTAGTTTATAGGCAAGTTGTAGAATTGACGGGAATATAGAGTCCTTTGATAGACGTTTTATAAACTTAAAACAGTTCTTTTGGAATTGTGCTCTCAACTATAGATAAAGACGTAGTGCTGAGCTATCATGGAACTTCACCTTCCGTTCAGAGTATATTAAGCGTTAACTTATCAACTCAGCGTAAACAGCATCTTTTTTGTGAAATACTAACTAGTAGCGTTGATATAACTTATAAAGCAGGCAGCGCCACCAAGTCAAAAGCAGAAGAGGGTTCAGCTATTATCATAGATTTCGGCACGGGGAAATTATGCTCTTAACTATAGAAGAAGACGTAGTGCTGAGCTATCATGGAATTTCACCTTCCGTTCAGAGTATATTAAGCTTTAACTTATCAACTCAGCGTAAACAGCATCCTTTTTGTGAAATACTAACTAGTAGCGTTGATGTAATTTAAAAAGCAGACAGCGCCACCAAGTCAAAAGCAGAAGAGAGTTCAGCTTTTATCAAAGATTTCGACACGGGACGATAGAGACGCCTGGAAGGGCAGGCTACGTGAAGCCAGCCGACGGTACAACACCCTGGAGAGGATCCAAGTATTTATCGTCAGTGTTACCATCAAGCAAACCTACTTTACAGAGTAACAGAAAATTATTATGGTCGAATATGTAAATTTCTTGTATCATAGTATGAGTCATTAGGAAACTGACTCCATGTTTATTTTTTGCTTTTTTCTGCGTTTTGTGTTACTGTTCCCATGCAGTAAAGACACTTTGCACAGACGTTAGAAGGTACAGAACATACTAAAGAAGTAGAATACGGGCTGAGCTGAACCAGAGAGCGTAACAAAGAACACAGTACACGTTGTTTTATTATAACCAACTCAGTTGTTTTGGTGTGAGGCCTCGATTTGTTCCAAAATCTGAGCAACAAGCTAAGCAACTCGAGGCCTCAAATTCAGGAGGGACAACTTTTAAAACGCCTGGAAAACAAATCAAGAAACGTTCTTCGGTAAGAATTGATTACAAGCTGTTGATATAAAACAAATATTACACTGTTGATAATGTGTCAAGCAAATAGATCAAGGATCCAAACATCGCGTAGTATTTCATCACTTACAACACAACGAAATTCGACGATAACCTGTAATGATACCTAAGCAACTACTTAAGCAACTCCAGGCCTGATTTTGGAAAACTGCTAAGCAACTCCAGGCCTGATTTTGGAAAATTGCTAAGCAACTCGAGGCCTGATTTTGAAAAATTGCTAAGCAACTCCAGGCCTGATTTTGGAAAATTACTAAGCAACTCGAGGCCTGATTTTGAAAAATTGTTGAGCAACTCCAGGCCTGATTTTGGAAAATTGCTAACCAACTCGAGGCCTGACTCCCAAAATGGAGTTGCTTATAAAAAGAAAACGTGTATGAGGGCGAGGATTTGATCAGCGATTAAAATTCTTTCACTTAAACTTACTTTTAACAATCCTTAGTATAAATACATTCAACGAAACAACTGTGCTTTGTGGATGACAGTGAAGGACTTCGACTGCGAACTGGAAAGGGATTCCCCAAATTCATTAAAGATTAGATGTTGTGCACAACTAAGATCGTCACTAGTTACATAAATGGAGCCAATCGAATCACGTTGTTAAGGGTAGACCACTAATGAATTTGTCTATGTAACTCGTAACAAACAAACTTAGTAAGAAGTAACACAATACAAATGATAGCTTCACGAAAATAGAGCTACGAGAGTGACTCTATCGATATATAACACTAAGTTGTCTACGCAGGTATAATAACAACAATGGTCGAATGTTTCAGTTGAAAGCATTCAACAAGTAACAGGAAACAGTGATTCAATGGCCAATAACCAAATTTGTTACAAGATCCATCATTGAGCTTTCGATCCACGTAGGTCTGCGCGGGCATTCATATCATATCAATACATCATCATATACATCTGTATATGCATTTACACATATATTCATTCATTGATTCATTCATACAATTATTTACTAGTTATATATTTTTTTATTTAATTACTTATTTTGAATTCCAAAAAATATTGATAAAGTTGCAAGAGTGCTTCATAAAACAAGGTGAAGCCTAATACTGATTGAGAAATGGTAACACTTATAGATTACGCATTGCTGTTTCTTCTTCCTCTTTACTTTTGTTTTTTCTTTTAGTTTCTTTCTTGTCTATTGCTTCCTTAATCAACTTTTTAACATTTACTTAGTTCGCATTCCTCCTTTTTCCCTCCCTTTTTACTTTATCTGGCTTTATGTCCATTCATGTTTTTTGCTTTCTTAATCTACACTCTAACACTTATTTATTTCGCATTCCTACTTTCTCCCTCCTTTTTACTTTTGCTTTTGCTTTGGCTTTTACTTGCCTTCATGTTTACTATTTTCATAAACTACTTTCTAACACTTAATTATTTCGCATTCCTCCTTTCTCCCTCCTTCTTACTTCATCTGGCATTTATTTCCCTTCATGTTTTTCGCTTTCTTAATCTACTTACCAAAACGAATTTATTTCGCATTCCTACTTTCTCCCTCCTGTTTACTTTTGCTTTTGCTTTTACTTTCTTTTATGTTTACTACTTCCTTAATCTACTTTCAAACATTCATTCATTTCTGATTGCCGTTTCTCGTTCCTCCTTACTTTTATTTTTCCTTTTACTTCCCATCATGTTCACTGCTTCCTTGATCTACTTTCTAACTTTTATTTTGCATTGCTTCTTTCTTCCTCATTTTTACTTTTGCTCTGGCTTTAACTTCCGTTGATGCTTACTGGTTGCTTAATCTAATTTTTTAACACTTATATATTACGCATTGCTGCTTCTCCTTCCTCTTTACTTTTGTTTTTACTTTTATTTTCTTTATTGTTGATTGCTTCTTTAATCAACTTTCTAACACTTACTCATTTCGCATTCTTCATTTCTCCCTCCCTTTTACTTGTGCTTTGGCTCTTACTTTACTTCATGTTTACTGCTTCCTTAATCCACTTTCTAACACTTATTTCGCCTTCCTCCTTTCTCCCTCCTTTTTGATTTATCTGGCTTTTTTCCGTTCATGTTTTTAGCTTCCTTAATCTACTTTCTAGCAATTATTTCGCATTTCTCCTCTCTCCCTCCTTTTTACTTTTGCTTTTCCTTTTACTTTGGTTCAGGTTTATTGCTTCCTTAATCTTCTTTCTAACACTTATTTATCTTGCATTCATCCTTTCTCCTTCCATCTTACTTCATCTGGCTTTTATTTCCCTTCATGATTTTTGCTTCCTTAATCTACTCTGTAACACTTACTTATTTCGCATTTCTCCTCTCTCCCTCCTTTTTACTCTTGCTTTTGCTTTTACTTCCGTTCAGGCTACCTGCTACCTTAATCTACTTTCTAAAGCTTATTTCGCATTCCTCCTTTCTCCCTCCTTTTTGATTTATCTGGCTATTTTTCCATTCATGTTTTTAGCTTCCTTAATCTACTTTCTAGTAAATATTTTGCATTTCTCCTCTCTCCCTCCTTTTTACTCTTGCTTTTTCTCCCGTTCAGGCTAACTGCTACCTTAATCTACTTTCTAACACTTATTTCGCATTTCTCCTCTCTCCCTCCTTTTTACTTCAAAAGTTTTGTAGTGTTAAAAAGAACGATAATGCACTCAGAATTTGGCAGCGTATCCAAATACTATTACTTAATCTACTTAAACAAGGCCGTCTGCCTCGCGATATTTACGATATAATTAGACCCTCAAGATCGCAGCGTCCGCTATGTATGGCCTCCCCAAAACAAAAAGAGAGAACTTCCTTTTCGTCCACTTCTTTCTATGATTAGCTCCTCACAACATAAAATGGCCAAGGGGCTCTTAGAAATTTTACAACTCGTACTTCGTCTCTAAAAAGTTGGTTAGTGGTAGAAAACTTGAATATTGCGTTGAGTAACTTGAATATTGCGTTGAGTAACGGATTCCTTTTGCTAAACGTTTTCGCCATACATTGATCACAGCAATCGTATGAAGTGAAGTTAGAAAGCTATTACGATGAATTTATAGGAAACGAGAAGACCCTATTAAATAATAATCACGGGAGCGACACGTTTTCTGTCACTCGTGTTATTGAACAAATTCTTTTTGTCGACAAAGTAACGGCTTCTTTATTTTGATAAATGCGGCTTCTAAAGCGGCAAGATGAAAAGGGGATCTGGCTCTCGTTAATACCCAAAAAAATCCTCTTGATAGTCGTCAGCACATGACGGGTATTCAATCAAATGCTGTCCTACTGCCGAGTCTGTTTTGG
This sequence comes from Alatinidae sp. Z8VKAUB7J3, assembly GCA_010016025.2. Taxonomy (NCBI): domain Eukaryota; kingdom Metazoa; phylum Cnidaria; class Cubozoa; order Carybdeida; family Alatinidae; species Alatinidae sp. Z8VKAUB7J3. Next base: position 60,263,417 of record JAAAKM020073195.1, read on the forward strand.
TATCTGCTGACTTGACTTTGGTTACGCAATTCGGTAATATTCTGGAAACCTTATTGCGTCTACTAATGAAGGCCGACACATGTTGCGCGATTCTGTCATGTAACCTCTGCGACGTACGACCTATACATTCGCTCTCACAGCGACACCCGAATTTATAAACTAATAAACTTTTATGTGTGACAGGTAGTGCGTCTTTTGGGCAACAGGCACCAGCTTCTGGGTGGAATAAACAACACGCGGTTGTACCGTGACGGAACTGTTGGTCACGGCCGTTTTTACTCTTTTGTCAAAACTGAAGAAAACATTCCCAATCCACGGTAGTCATTGTAGGAATCAGGAGTCAAATACTTTTAAGAGCAGTAGGGTGACCAAACATTTACAGTATTTTTAGAAATTGATTCTATATAAGTATTAAATTTGCAAATTTGGAATTGAATTTTTTCCCGGAAGATTATCAATTCAAGTCGCTCAAAATAGAGCAATTTATTCAAATAAAACCAAGGTTTGAATTTGAATTTAGGGATCAAAAAAAGAGGAGATTGGTTAAAGATGTCTTAAAAATAAAGAGCCACTTCTTTCCAATTCCACTGCATGCTTCAGAGCAGATAAAAATGATCAAACATCAACGATTTTAAAGGTGCAATTTTCAAAAATGACAACTAATGGTTTTAGGATGTGATGCTAAGGGTCATAAGTATAAGATCGGATCAGTGTTGAGCCTTGGGGAACACCATCTTCAACTTTCTTTCATAGACTCCATTATCAAGGAAGGGTTTGATAATTAACAGAACATCGCCAGAAATACAATAACTACCAAATTTGGAATATTTTGCCCTGGAAGCATACAAGGTTCATATAGAAAGGATGATTGTAACTTCAAAATGTTTTTTTTTTTTTGTTTTTTTTTTTTTTTAGACTAGGGCACTCTGTATCGAAAGAGTTGTCTTAAAAACTAGATCTTCCTTTAAATTAAATTAAAAAGCTTTGTGTTTATGGTATCCAATAAGACGCCAGGGGCGTAATTTCATGAAAATCCTGAAAGAACTAAAGTTGTAGCTGATTTTTACTAGTCAAATGGTAATGAGCGTTTTTATATAAACAATAAAAACGTAATCAAAACAAAGAAACAAAGAGATTTTTTACTAATCGACTAAGGCGATGCGAAACTTCTTCAAATTTTCAAATTTGTCCACAGCGCGATTAATGTCTAGCTTCTTCGCTTTTTTGGGTTGGGTACCAATTATCAAAAGGAAACTTAGTCGGCTGTCTGCATAGACTTTTGAAGATATGTTTTTAAGCGTCTCATACACAAATATAATCTTATGTTTGTTGCAGTCGACACAGGAAGTGATAAAATTAGGTTAAATGTGTTAAGATTCGAACTGAATGCATCAGGATTCTTCCTAAGAATGTTCGAACATGCGATATTTTCTTTGGTCCAAGCCGTATGAGGCATGTCTTTGCAAAGCTTAATTGTGACAGGAAAGTTAGTTCGTCACATTTCTGAGATGGGTACTAGTTCTGAAGCGTGAGAAACAATCCTGGATCATGGAACATATAGGACTTTGGATCGTAGGTCCCAAGTGACTGCAATAGAGAGTCTTTGAGATCAAACCGACGGTTCGGCTTGGAGACCAGTCTGTCGATAATAAAGTGGAAAATGTCTACTTTAAACTCAATAAATGGTTCCACATGTCCTGTCATTCCTGGCACATTTCCTTTTTCGAGAGCCAACAGCTGAGTTGACGTGACGTGAGGTGGCTAATGTTTGTGGTAAGAAACACAGAGTGTTTGTAACTGAACTTCAATATCCAGTCTCTGACACTTCTGTTAGACAGCTGATACGGTCATTTCCCAGTTGTTATGTGACCTTGGTAGCTGCAGATGCTCCTTGAGAGAATTCAGCAGGGCTTTTACTTCCAAATATACGAAAGAATCAGACTTTAGTTGGTTTGAGGCACAATCAATTGGACCCAGTATCTGAGTCATCGTCTGAAGATCTAACAGAAAATTGGTGTCTAAAGTAGAGAGCAAGCTGAATACTTCTCTTCAGTCGTCTGCTGTTCCTTTGCTTCAGACGACCTGCAAATCATCCATGATTGCTCTCGGTCTTAAGGCAGTTTCTGCACAAAAGAATGCCAATAAGACCACCCTTTTTCAATGAGCCGCTCTAGTTCTAATGGTTTTTCACCACACTTTTGCTGGACCTGTTCAAATAGTTCATGACGCAGCCCGCTTCTTTTCTGGAATAAGTAGATTGCCTGACAAGTTTAGAAAAGTTCCTGATGTTAGGACAGCTAGTAGTAGACTGAACTATAGAATCTGGTATGCTTTGGAGAGGACCACATGTCATTTCAAAGTATTTCATACTTCGCTGCAGGCCAATAAGAGGCGACAAAACACTACATGGATTTACAGCAAGTCTGCTTACACAGAAGCGTTCGATTTGGGGGATTATCCAAACCTGGAAGAAACGATAGAGAATCTCAAGTTACCAAAAATTGTATATTTTGAGGGAATAGTGATAGGAAAACCTTAGAACACTAAGATGAGAGTTATTAACATTATATTTACTGGTCTCGCAACTAAAATTGAAGAGCTTTCGTCTATGAACAATAGCCTTGGCCACTCTGCTACCACTCGCTAGGTGGCCGAAACATTTTATTTGGACTGCTGACCTGCTTGGCCCGGTTGCAGTAGGGCCTTGTACACTGCTAGCATCTGGCGTATGTGATGTGATTTATTGATTGATGGGACTGGGTTGCAATATGCATTTCTCTCAACAAAGAAAACTTTATTCCTTTGCTGAAGAAGGATCGCAGCAGCATTCTCATCTGAAATAAGTTTAAACTATCACAGTACCTGTAACAGTAACAAAAGTTTTAGCACGTTCTTCCATATCAGACTGCACAAAATTCCATTCTCTACTCAAGCAACGTCATGCGTATGCGCTACGTTGACCGAAAAGCCTCTGACTTGGCAATTTCAAGACATTAGGACTATGACTACAAGAATATTTTATTCTGTACTAATTCTTAGTATTCCTGTAACATAGTGATCTGCAGCCTGGCACCTGCAAAGTATACACTAGGGGGTCTATAACCTATTACGAATCTGATACTGTTAACGAAAATTTAGGTAATGATATCCAAAATAGAAACAGCAATTTCACTACAGACGCGTTTAACATCAGTGATTTTACTAATCAATAAATGCATATCAGGTGCACGTACGCATTCTACATGATGCTTAAATTCGCAGAGGATAGCATAAGTAATATCTCTTACACAAGTTAGGGTCCGCGCAAAACAAAAAGGTTGCGTTGCGGGTAACTATTGTATCATCATCATCATCATCATAATCATCATCATCATCATCATCATCATCATCATCATCATCATCGTCATCATCATGATCATCATCATCATCATCATCATGCGCCGCACACCCTACAAAATTTCAGCATATTCGAAAATTTATACAAATTATACATTTCCCCAAATTTCTGTTTGTTAATTCCATCACCGAGCCCATCTTGCAACGAGAACTAAACTTTTGATTTTATTTCCCTCTTGAATTGCGTCAATGACCACCAAGTCGTGCTGAAGGTCTGCAGCACATCTAGGGCTATTGTTTAGAAACAAGGAACCAATCATAAGGTCCATTCACACAAAGAAATCGCTGTGGGCAAGTAACTTGAAGTAGTGCGGAATCTCGTCCGCTCGACATCCGGTTTTTGCTTGATTCGAGACAACATATTTCATTATGAGGCATGTTTCCTTCCGATGTCAGCGAAGTGTTCTCTTAGGTGATTCGAGTTGTTATCACTATACACTTCGTTGTTGTATTTTCGTACATTTCACTGCGTCCGCTGTGTTCAGCGTTGGTTAAAGAACTCGGGTGGGTTACTTGCTGGGAGGTGGTATTTTAGAGGGTAACCCCGTGACAACCAACAATATAAATTAACTTTAATAATGAGGATATGGTGTTAGCTTCCGACTATTGGGGACAGGGTACGGATCCTCAAGATGGCTGTTTGGTAGAACTGGGGGAGTGCCCGATTGTCTCTTGTCATGCGGGGTGGCCCTTGCGGCGTTGGTTGCCTACTTTATTGTAGGATTGCACCTTGATGGCGCTATCAACCTCCCCACAAGGGCAAGGCCCTAATGACGGAGGTCCCACATTCTCCCAAATGGCCTGACGTCGCTCAGTCTCTGATAGGATTCTCAAGACGAGGCTAGCGCTCATCCCAAAAACAATGTTTGAAACAAAAATTAATAAGAATGCGAGCCTTCCCCTAATGTTATTATGATAAAGAACTCAATTAGAAATTTTTTTAAAATTCCATTATTTCTAACAATTCACCTTTCAATTTTAACCATAACCCTTTTAAAGAATATTATTGAACATAGCTATTTTTAGATTCAGATCAGAATTTTAATAATTTTTGACACATACACTTTGAGAATAATATTATTGTAATTAGATATCTTAGATTGTATGCTTTAAAGAAAGCACTATTGTTTTTAATTTTACTTATTAGCAACCGTATTCCAGCTGTCACTACCCCAGAAGAGGGAAGAGATTCGGAAAGCTCTCATAGAGCCCAAATTCAGTTTTAATGTTAAACGAAGCTTTGTCCATGGAATGTGATTTAAGATTCTTGCGAATTTTTTTAATGAATATGTAACCCAGGTACATTCCACTTAGTAATGTACCTACCCCACCTTACTTGGGTATCCCTTTAGCCCTAGGATAGCTCATCTTGTGTCTCATACACAATATGATTTCACACCTTTCTGTTAAGCCCTTGTGTACGTCACTAAACACTTTTTGCTTAGGTTAAGCTACCTTTGTTCTCAGCTAGAATCCTGTTTTTCCCTTAGACACTAGTTTCGCACATACAACCTATACCTTTGTGAACAGTTAGCTACGGGCTATTCACATTATTTTCCCCTTATTTGGTATGTCGTACCTAGCATTCAGCTCAGCCCGCTAAGAATATTTGCTGCTATTTTCGTACACACTGATACAATAGTATATCACTAACCCTAATTGGCTTTCCCTTATTGTCCTCCATTTTCGCATATAAACCCCTTTACCACGCCTTAGTTCCTCAGTATTCGATAACCTTCCAGTTAGTTAAGAGTTCAAGTTCTCGTCATCAGTTTGGTATTGTTCATAATACAAGTATTCGTCCATTGTGGCTACAATGTATTTTCTGCTCAAATTGCGAGGATCTAAATAATGTCGTCAAATAATCAAGTGACAGTCGCAAGACTAGAACAGAAGCATTCGCCTAAGTCAGCGGCTGTCCTATTACCGAGAAAGAGTTCTGTAGCAATCCAATAATGTCCGGCCACTCGTCAGATTCGAGTGGAGTAATGGAAAGTGTAAGATGCTCATCCTGCATAGATTTTTGGACGTCAAGTCCATAAAAAGCTCCCTGTCTTAAGTTTCTCAAGACTCAGGCCACGAAAAAATCGAAAAATGCATCTAAAACACTCCCCATCTTTGTCTGCAGCATTTACTGATTTCTTAATAAGTTCCAACATTATATGTCATCATCATCATCGTTAGAGTATATATCTCTCATTATTGAGAAACCCCTTCCTGGACTTTAAACATCACTTTATATGTAGAGAGGGGAATATTATCCTGTATCTGGAAAGATGGGGTTCGTTTAATACATTTTTTGTCTCCACCTATGAGTGTTTCTTGAGGCTACCACTTTTTTTGAATCAAATGATTGGTTTTATTGCGACTGTCCCACATACACAAGAAGCATGTATATTTTGTATACCAGGATCGCTGTCCTAGCAGGACGTTCACCATTTTTGGATCGACACAGATTTTCTAGTGATGCTGGTAGTTTTTTATTCCTGTTTAACTTGTTCATACTTCTCCTTCAGCGGCTTGGAATGACCTGTTAGAATTAAAGGGTACTTATTTGTGTTTTGTAACAACATACATTTCAAACTACTCTTGGAACTGTCAATAAATAAGCGCCAAGAATTTGCATCACAATGATCAATTTCTAGTTCCACCTTTGTGAGTTCTACTTTTTTGGATATAAAAATTTCTTTGTACTGTTTGAAACACGGAATAAATTTGGCATCTCTAATCACATCTCTCTTAGGCTGCAGGAAATTTTTTCCCATCAGACGCGAAGCAAGCAACTCAGCAGATTCCTTGGAAAGATTCAAATCAGAGAGTAGATCTCTAAGATCATCTTGGTTAAAGCAGTTTGGTTCACTTAAACACTCACGATAGTCAATATCATTGTCAATATCTAGACTTTAAGGTTCTGAATCGGTTCCAATAGACTATTTAGGAGCACCATCTAGTGCAAGAAATGGCAATTGAAGTTGAAACATCGTTTTTAACTCTTTAAAAGCCGGTATACGGTTTTTATCAGAATGAGGAGTAGTCGTGTCGAGGAATTGATGGATAAAGAAAGTGTTTCCAATATTTTTATTAAATTCAACTAAGTTCATTATGAAAAAATAGCAATCATCAAAATGATTAACTGGTTAAATTCAGACGATGGGAATTCTAAATGTAAGAGCTGTTCTGTTGCCTTTCGTTCAGAGTTGTAGGCTTTCTTTGCATGACATGCATGACATGTTAGATGTTAGTTGCTCATGCCTTATTTTTGTGGCCTATTTTGACTTTGAAGTATGTGCAGTAGTCTTTCTTGTAGAACTTAATTGTTCTTCTGTTCTCTTTGAAGACAAACTGGCCACAGGTGTAGCAGAACGAATCTTTGTCAATTTTCTACTTTCTCGGCATCTGTCAGAAATTCACAAGGCCTTAAGAGATTGATTTCATGTCCAATATATCTCGTAGTGCCAGGCCAAACACGTCTGACATCTGTCTCCAGGAAATATATAGCATAATATAATAGACGCAGCATAGACATTACATCTACATTAATGTGTGTATTACTGAATAAATGTAGAAATAGCGCATGCGACAAATCACCTCATACAGCCTTTTGAAGTAAATAACGATATTTAAATTAGCCAATAATGTTAGCTCTTTCCACTGTTATTGCTAAACGTTTTGCTGATCAAAACCATCAAGATTGTAAGGCAACGGGTAAATTGTTTAATATTAGTCATTTAGATTCCCGTTCACAGGAAATTATGTCATTTTTGTCTAGCCTGTTATGACTCTGTACAGTTGAGTTTAACAATTGTCCACATTTACCAATATTATAAATTTACGATAATTCTAAAACAATAAAATGCAAGTGCTTGCCTAGCTAACTACACAGATTTTTCTTCCCTAACACTAAGAAAAGCAGTGCTGATAATCAACAAGTATAACGTACCATTGTGCAGGTACAAACATAAATCACCACAATCAAAACTATTACTACATAAGGAAAGGTAATCTATTACATCATCGCACACTGCTTGTCTTGACCCCACTTAATTGACCACGCCGATAATCTGTGGTATTGGTGTAAGGGCAGAAACTTTCCCATAAAATGTTCTACTACCGATCTCACTTTTTCTGCCCACAGTGTAAAGAGTGATAGTTTTTCACTGTTGTTCTTTACATCGGTAGGAATTTCTCAGAATACCCTAATCCATATTTCGTTTTATCAAAGGCATATTTGTAAGAAACATATGTCGTTGGCAGATACTCAAAATACACATATCAACAAACAGAAGATCAAAAATTTAATGATGATCAATTTCTGTTTGCTCCTTTTCTCCCCCACCTCCTCCATCGCCATAGAAATCCTCTGTCATTGACATTGGTGGTGGCGGTGGCAGAAGGGCAGAACCAATGTCAGGTGTTCCAACTGCTTCCAGGCCGGTATAAAAAGGGAGAATGGTTATGATATCATTAGTATGTAATACAGCGTGTGGTTATTGCTTCTTGTATCATTAAATCATTTATGCCTTGTCGAATGTCCTGTCATTGACTATATTTGATGCTAATAAAATATATCCATGGTCATAATTAAAAATTTCACACAAGACACTTCAACATTCTGTAGAACTACAGATCTGTATACATCCTTGAAAGGGAGTTTCATAAGCAGACATTACATATGTGCTACGATGTACACCCACCAGTTTGTGCTACGTAAAAAAATTGTGGTAATGAGCGGAATAAAATGCGTTTTTGTTATTTACATACAAAAATATCACACAATATAGGCTTGTGACCAATTCTTTTGACCTCCGAAAGAGAAAACAAAAGTAACTGAATATGTTAATTTATCAGTGCACTGTGAGTAGCTACAGCAATGGTACAATAAAAAAGTACGACTGTTCATCACTGCATATAAATAATGTTCTTTCAATATCAGTAAATTTTTAAAACAAACATAACTATTTCGTTTTGCCCTCTTCGCACTCGAATTTCGAATATGACTGACTTACATGGCTATTTTCACAAGAATAACGAAAAGACACTTGTTAGCATCTTCAGTACAACATTGATCAGACTGGGTCTCCCTAAAGAAAGACATCCATCACGTTTCAGAGGTGTCCTTTTTCGGAGACAAGTTAACCCACAATATACCTTAAGAATGTAAGATCCCACAACAGTCTTAGCTGGATTATCAGCCTTATTCACAGTTTTTCCGAATACAGTCCGACCATGGTACGTCAGTTCATGCTTTACATATACTTCGTCAATCGGCAGAATCCATGTTCCTGATGAGTCAATAGATTTTTCAAAGAAAATCGTTAAAGAAATGATGTATTATCAAGTTGTAAATTGGGTCAATGTACATACGCTTGGAAGTTCAACATTATGCTGTAACAGTTGATAAAAATAGGGTTGTATTGTGTAACATTCAAAGGCAAAGGTATTCGGCTCTCACTTTAAAAAGCTTATAGTTAAGATAAGCTGTGGTAAAACATCCATTCTGTGTGTTATTTCTATCTGCTAAACACCTGACAGCGGTTCTTGACTACCGACCATATGTCGACATTGTGGCTCTATTCGGGCCAGTAAATAATAATGCACTCGCTGCCACAAGAGAGGCAGCGAATGAACGATTATTTCCAATTCAAAACCAAGTTCTAACCATAAATCAGGGAATGGACGATAGCTTGAGTGTATCCTCAAATTGTAAAATAACAGTTTCAACCACGACACAGCTTATCAGAAAAACTATCAAATCTTTTTTCTTATGATCCTTCTTTGCCCTTATGATGCTCTCTGATACCTTGAAATCCAGACCGAAGATGTTAAAGCTGTCTCTTGCCATTGACGGTAAACGGTTTAATAATCCTTTGGCCAGTTTCATTCACATATTCACGTATAAACAGAGTCAGGCAGATTGGTATGCATCGAGTATGCATTTCCTCCATTTTCCCAAGATAAGATCTTTCGGAAATGAAGCACACTTCCTTTCTTGCCATTATCAAAATTGCCGTTGCACATTTGTATGGTAACATATTTTCGCCATTGCAACACAAAAAACAACGATGAAGTACGAGCAAGTCGAGCTCCCAACTGACATGCAGAAATCGACGGTTGGGATAACCGTGTTCAACGGAAGTAGATGGTATGACGTGATTACTGTCATTCCGAAAAGGTGGAACAACGAAAAGCTCGGAATGAGGCAGACTAGAGAAGAAGTCTGAAAATGTAGTTTGCCCCCAGTTCTTGCCCCAGCTGAATGTTGAATAGGCCTGTAGTAAAGAACGTCATGAGCTAATGTAAAGAGTGACATGGTGTGATAAGATTTCCTGCTTCTGAGTAGTTAATGCATTTTCAAGTAGTGTGCTTAATGTTATAATGCTGTCTATCGGACTTGTTCAGAACAAGGAAATCTATTGTCTCGATCTGGAGTTACCAATCCATATGTCAAAGATCCCTGACAACACTTATACACCCATTTCATTGTTACAAAAAAAATTGGTATATCCCTGGTATCCCCATTACCTAAGTTTTCGTCCACACAGTAGTGGAACCTAGCCCATCGTGATGACCACTTTTGAACCTTTGTTTTCATGCAAACATGAGGGTTCCAGAGGAGATTAGATGGAAATTCATGGTTTGGGAAGATCTGCAGTATTTAGGGGCTTGGGCACTAGGATGGTATATATGTGATAAACTTGCCAATAAAGTTCTAAAGTGTAACGTCAAGACATAACGAATATCAGAAATTTGATAATATTTTGGAATCATTGCCTTCTTGTTATTGATAAGTAGTCCAAATTTGAGAACCATAGCTTAAACAATCATTAAGATACACCTTTTCAAACATTTAAATCATGCCTATCAAAACCTTGTTAAATGAACCCAGTTCATACGTTTATTAAATGAGCAGAATTAACAGAGTTTTCTGAAGGCCTTGTTCATATTAAAACAGCCGTGTTTCACAGCTGATATGAGATGTGAACACGATACTTTGTATACAGGCATTTGGTGGCAGGGTTAACACTGTCATGTAGTTATAATTATTGTGATTCCTTGAAAAAGGGTTTTTGTGATGTCATCACTTTAGCACATTACATACAAACATTTTCAGACCAACCTGAAGTACTACATTCTCAAAAGAAGAGACCACTGATTCCATCCCAAGCCAGTATTCCAATGATTTATTCCCACCAATGTAAACCACATACAATGTTGGCTGCATTGGGTATTTGCTAGACAGGCAAACTTAGGCTCAGAATACAGAATGGTAACAATTTTTGAAACAAACTGAGGAATCACAGACAGACTGTCAACGTTTCCCATGGATATGACACTGGCTATACTGATCAATACAGCATGTATCTAAGTACACAAATGATTCAATAAGGTAAAAAACTTAAATATACTAGGAAACGATCCATTAATGACCTCTTGACATTAAAGTGGAGGTAAGGGATCCACTACTTTAGAATAATAAAGTCTATTGTTCTTATTGACAATATGGAGGAGAGTGGGAATTGAAAAATTGATGATGTCATAAACGTATTGTCCCTAGTATTAAATAAATGACTTCAGAAAGCCAAAAATAGTATTAAAAAAGTCATAGTTGCATTAGTGTCTGAGTTACTTTCCAGCTTTGAAGATTGCCCTTTACTTAAACAACTGTCGCTTTCTACAATTACAAGATTCATCTTAGAGTATTGGAGGCTCTTTGCATCAAGCACTTTTGCCTGAACTTTGCCGACAAAAAGATTTTGTTTATGATATTTCTTTGTTTAAGTAGTGTCGTCCGTTACGTCGGCAGTTTCCCGTCTATTCAATATTTGTTTGTAACCAATCGCGTACTTAGTTTTTCAACATCTTGTAAATTTCGATCCGTAGGAGTAGTGTTATGGCCCACATTAAAGTTTATGGAAGAAATGTGAAGGTATGGAGTGTTTTCAACTTTCAAGCTAATAATCTGAGATACTCATGTCAAGAGCTGCTATAGGACTTGATGATAAAACTTTTAACAAAAAGATATGAAATCTTAAATCTTAAATGGATATGATGATGAAAGGCAGAGACTGTGTATCTTGCTGGTTGATGAAGTGGGCCCTACGTACTGTACATGTCAAGCCATCCTTATGAACTACAGTAAAACTCTAGGCCAATATATATAGAAGGTCTGTGAACAGACCGGAAACTATTCTCAGTTTTATGTTAATTTGGTTTTTTACTAGACCGTCAACCAGGATTTTTAGGTAAAATATTGTCAATGTATTAACTGAATACTATCTTTATATTTGTGGAGACATCAGTTATTGTCAATTTATGGAATCAATCAGTGAGCAGACTTAAATATAAGTATAGTATAATAATATAAGTAAGTATAATATAAGTTATGAGCACTAGCTTCAAGAACAAACGGGTAAATAAAGAATTATGGAACACGTTTGATTATTTAAAATCTTTGATAGCTAGGCCTATAGATAAGATATATATATATCTATTATTTGATAATGTTTATCAAGAGCAATTAAACATAAGAGGGTTTCAACATAAATTTTTTATTTGAGATGAGAAAAAACTACCCCGAAAAACTGATCTACAGCTTTCTGATTAATTTAGTCATTGGGAAAGTCATTGGGAAAGGCTTGCATTTAGATGTGCACTGTTTTTATCCTAGCAGATCAGCCTGTCTGTTTGTGACCCTAACGTAATCTTTTGCTGGCCCTTGCACATTTTGCTGAACAGAACATGTGTAAAACTAACTTACTACATATACTCTCATAGCCTTGGCTTGCATATGTCATGGTTTTGTAAATCTAAGTAAAACCTTGCTATACGAACTTATCATGTCATGTTCTTATGGCAGACTAAACAATTGAAACAAATGTTTCTTAAACTAGCCTCTCAAGGGGTATAATTTATCTATGTGCAGCAAATGCTTGCTAGAGGGCAAAATTTTGTTTAAAGTGAGGGGTTGATGTTGATAGA
>JAAAKM020073195.1:60275801-60289864 GCA_010016025.2 Alatinidae sp. Z8VKAUB7J3
AGAAGAGATGAATATAATTGTGCAACCATCAGTTGCATTACCAGGCTTCAGATGAGTTGGGCACTTTAGCAAATTATGAAAGTCTATCGGGGCATGGATGTTTTGCTATATTTCACTGAAAATGTGTATTCTTTGAGATTACATATGACGTGTATGCATGTATGCATCAGTGAATGCTAGCCACTTGGAACCATATATGTATTGCAGGATTTATATGACTCATGATGACACTGAAATGAGGACACACAATCTTTTTATAAGCATTATAGAACATTTATAAGGGACAAGTCGTCCTTTTGTACTTTAGGATGCTTGTTACCGAGCCTGTTTTAAACTAAATATTCCACAAAAACGTAGATATGTGTAGAATGGAAATGCTCTGATGATGACGATGATGATGATGATGATGATGATGATGATGATGATGATGATGATGATGATGATGATGATAATAATAAAAAAGAATGCAACTGTCCCTATTGTAAATGATGACGATGAGAAGGAGGAGGAGGATAAAAATAATGATACAAAAGCAAAAACAACCCAGAAAATTTATGTTGCGCTATCTTTGACTGAACTTTATCAAAGCAGCTCCACGTGGCAACACCAGTAATTCTGGTTGACCTCAGAAATCGTCAAGAAGCTAGTCAAGAACTTATCATTTATTAAACAGACGCCTGCAGCTGATAATCTGATCTAACTTAAGAACCATGCTTAACAAGTTTCTGAATGCTCGTGTAAAAAAATGTATCTGTGAATTACAACAAAAATCCAAACCAGCAACTATTTCCGCTTGTGGCGACTAGGGCAACAATGGGCTGAACGGATTCGGGCAACATTATAGCGACTCGTTGTTAATATGCTCAACATGCAATTCTGACGAACGACCCCCAAAATGTTCATCTTTGTCGCTCTATCCGTTAAGTCACCGTTTACGTTGAGGGGGGTATCTGTCTTTGAAATATCCAATACAACAATATAACCAAGAGGGCATTTTCGCCATGACGGAGTGAAAACTTAAGAGACGCATAGCCAGGCTTAATGGGAAAGTAATCCGTTCTAAGAAGGATTAATCTTATCGTCTTTTGACAGCCACAAGCTCTGCTTCAATGGTCATATTCCAAGCAAATCTGCATGAATAATTAACGTCAAACTCGACTTTTTAAGCACCTTAAGATTTGCATTATCCGTTTAACCTCACCACATCGGGCAGAATGATGCCTGAATCTAAAGCACGTCCGTCATAAACATAGTTACACTGTTTAGTTTACATTTGCTTTGGATCAAGAATGAATAGGAAAAAAGCATAGGCATCAACTATCACATTTTCAAGCTGACTGAAAGTTGCGCAAGACTACTTGTTTCTTTCAATGTTAAATACCTGGATGCTGAGCTTGTCAGTTTACGATTTAAAGTTTTGATAGTGGTAAATATTCCAAAATCAGGATGAATGGATGTTGGCAAAGCTTATAAAAAACAATTTAATAGAAAAGACCGCTTGAGAAATTGAAATATGGCACCACCGCGGATTGAACGCGTAACCCACGCTTTCGTGGCGTGCCCTCCACCAACCGAGCCAGGCGATCTCCGATGTTAACATACTCCTATTTCTCTAGTCGCCACCTTAGCTTTCAATCATCCACCGGTGGACATTGACATCCAATTCAATGCAATTGGAGACCAGTCTCTCTGCGCCAGGTGACTTGACCAAGGAAGGACTGCCCTCCGGCCCGCCATACACTAACAGCACATTGAAAGTTCGAAAGTATTATGGTGGAGCGCACGTCGCGAAAGCGTGGGTCACGGGTTCCATCCCCGGTGATGACATACTTTCAATTTCTCTGGTGTTCTTTTCAAAACTAACATTTCATGACCGAAGTTGAATAGATTGAAGTACATTTTAAATACATTTAAGTTTGGACTTTAAGCATTAGCGGACAATCATATCATTATATATTTTCAAGTTATTTCCTTAATATCAAGATAAGTTACTGTTGTTTAGAAAAGGAAAACGATAATGATGCGGAGTTGTCTTTTAAGGATTAATCTCTGCGGCTTGTGTTGATCAGGTGAAAATAGTCAGGTTCACGAAAACAAGGTGTACTTGTTTAATACCGATGAAGTGAAACAATACCGAATTGCTTTGGACCCAGGGGGGGGATACTTGGAAATTTTGGTAGCTGGAAGGGGTAATTTACTGTCTGAGGTTGAGGAGCCCTGAGCTAGACCATCCACGTATAGGTAATTAATCGATGTTACATTTTTTACCTAGGTGATGGCTTTACAGGTAGGATGCCCTTTCCCTGAGCTAAGCTCCAATCCAATAACGGCTCAAACTCATTTAGTTTCCCTTCCTTCTTTCCTTATAGAATCCATCTCTCAACTATCAATATCTCAATTCAAAACTGATTCTAAGGAGCTCGTGTCCACAAGTTGTTACCTTAGTTTACAGTCAGCATCATTTTTAAAAGCTGATTAAAGTAATCGGCATGTAAAAGCCGCCTGCGTACGGGACACCCATGTGGAGTCCCCCACTGCCCTCTTCTCCTGCCTCCCCTGGCCAGTTTTTGATGTCAGATACGTAGGACTTGATAGAACCTTGATATGGCATGTTAATAAAAGCATGCACCAAGTTCTAAGGAAACACCGAGGCTGTGTTGGCGTGGAGACCAAGGCGCAAAACACGTTCTCAAGTAACAAAATTCGCAAGTTAAGACGGGCCTACTAAGAAAGTTTAAATTATTGTATTGTAAGTGTTCAGACTTAACTGTTACTCAGAGTTTTCCTCTGAAATCATGAAAATACTGATAATCTCTGATTTAATTTTGATTTCAATTCTGAGTACTTTGGAGGTATGTGCCAACTTCGCCTTTGCACACAGTTTTTCAAAATAAACCCTAAAACAGGAACACGAAGAGTATTTATCAAAAGAGAGCTCATAACTTTGATAGAATTGGGTGATTAACAGTCAACCTAGGGCGTATAGATTTCGTTACTTCAAAGGTTTGTGGTCTTTAAGTGACGTGCACTCACATCATCTCACAGAAAGTCCTTTTCTATCACCTTTCAATGTATGTCAGCACAGCAGTTAGTGTTGAATTGGCAGGAGGGGCACACTGCTAAAAGAAAAATAAGAGAAACTTTCAGCAATGAGACAGTAAGCGTCTGAGGGACCCTATAAGTGGCAAACGTTGAAAGTACTGCATTTCAGTTGCTCCGAAACGCATAATTTTGAGATCTGAAGAGGCTGAAAGGTGCTTTAGTGAGACGTATTCTATTTCTTGGTTACACGGCCAGCCTAGATCCCTCCACACTTCCAATCCCACCACATATGATTTTGAATCGTGTATATTGTGACGTAATAATTATGATTGAACGTAAGAATACGGGATGGTATAATGCCTTCATTTATTCATGAACTCAAGAATACGGGAAGGTACGGAATCTTCTATTTGTGGCTGAACTTAAGAATACGGGAAGGTACGGAATCTTCCATTTATGGTTGAATTTAAGAATACGGGAAGGTACAGAATCTTACGTTTATGATTGAACTTAAGAATACGGGGATGAACGGAATTTTCCATGGTTACTTAAACTTAAGAATACGGGAAGATACAGAATCTCCCATTTATACTTGCCTTTAAGAATACGGGAATGAACGGAGTCTTCCATGTATACTCAAACTAAAGAACTTGGGAACGTTCCAAAGCTTTATCAACTGAGCAACTCTAAGGAAACTGTGAAGTCACAGTGACAAACAAAGAGAGTCTTACCGTCTTGCGTGCTGGACATTGTTAGACAAAATCTTTTCTGTATTTTAGGCGGTCATTGAGTATCCATTAGCGGCTTTTGGCCTTGGTGACCCGGTAACTCTAGTGAAAAATAATAAATTATTTGACTGGGAGTTCAGTTGGCGAAGTCCAAAGTATGAAGCATGGGTGCATGCAAATACAGCTTCAGTTATTTTAAGTCAATATACTTATGTTAGAATTTTATATTTTGAGACAAAGGGACAAATCTAAGAGACATTCCCCAGTAGCTACAGCAAATTTTCTCCCAAGTCCTCTCGATAGCGCACGGCACTTCCAAGAGCAGAATTCAAGCTATGCTTACAGAACAAAACGGATAAACGACTTCAAAAACGTGAAATATTTCCTATTAAGAAAAGATTTCTATCAAAACGATAAAATAGCCAAATAATCTGTATGAGTACTCTGGGGTGATTTGCCCTTTGACGGAAAAGACAGGCTTGAACAATTGAGACACAAGAAATTATCATAAGCGAAACCGAGTTATATTACGAAACATTTTCCTTCAGAAGTACGTCTATAATATGCCTCACTCTTTAGAAATACAACAATGTAAACTTTACCAAATAGCTTGCTTTAAAGACTTCCAG
Organism: Alatinidae sp. Z8VKAUB7J3; assembly: GCA_010016025.2. Lineage (NCBI taxonomy): Eukaryota > Metazoa > Cnidaria > Cubozoa > Carybdeida > Alatinidae > Alatinidae sp. Z8VKAUB7J3. The sequence continues at coordinate 60,280,201 of JAAAKM020073195.1, forward strand.
GATTTTGTTATCGATAAAGTTGCCCTTCTACTGTTACCGAGTTTAGATAGTATTATTTAAATCATAGTCAAATGATGTTATCGGTAACAATACTCAATCACACCATCAGATGAAAGCGCCATGGAGTTTGCAAATAAACAATGCAGCGATGGAAAAGTGATAAGGAGGGACGATAGCATAAATATCGCTCTTCCATCTTCGTGTTCATGAGATAAAATTCTGCTGAGAACCGAAACATTGTCCAGCGAAAACATGTTCCCTCTAACAGCATTATCATTCGGTTAATTGTCTTCGTAGATACATATTATCGAAGAACTCAAAGACAGAATGTTAGAATGTTTTACTCAAGTCCGAAACTTCGTTGAAACTGATTGGATTTGGCGGGTTTTGCCTGAAACTTATATAAAATTGCAAAGGCATTCTTGCGTTTTCGCTTTAACTCATTGTCATGTGGCTTGCATTTTGTTTATCTTGTATCTACCGGTATGTCATGATTACTACTCAGATATACAGGATGATACTAATGTCAACTTGCCGGAATTGACACCCCTACCACAAGGCACTCCTTACATGTCCATTTAGTCTGTACTTTCGGTTTTGGCTAACTTTTTGTAGGGAAAAGGAGAAGATCATGTTCAAGAAAGGACCTTATTAGGCTCATCATTAAACACAGTCCACTGCTACACAATCATGATGCAGGTCTTCCCTGAGACAGAATTGGAAGAGTTTGGGTGCATTCTATTGGCATTGAACCCCTTTTACACCCATATTGTACTCATTCTACTTTGACTTCTAAAAGCAACACCTCTGACATGTTGAGTTGGACACCTTGTTCAACTCATGATATTTAATACCCAGTAAAAAGCCCACACCTTCAGCATCTATGTGTTGTCAAGTACCACAATAAACCCCTACGTGTAGCCATTTAGACTATATATTCAAAGTATAACATATATGATATGGAGAAATTTACTACTACGGTGAAGTTTATTCATTGATATTTATTGTGTTTCTGCTTTGAGCCTTCATCAGTGCCAGACATACATATTCTCAGCAGGCACATTGCAATTATATATAATTCTCAAAGAGTCGAGCATTACCACAATAGCTTGCAATTGAATGGCACTGACTGGATTTGAAACCACAACCTCATGGTTACTAAACTAATGCCTCGACCATTGGACCATCAGGCCCAATAGCTAAGGTGGAGGTTTTTAGTGTCAATTTTTCGAATTCTCCTCCAGTCAGTTGGTAATGGGAAATAAATTCATCATATATATATAATACTTATTGTGTTTCAGCTTTGAGCCTTCATCAGTGCCAGACATATACATATTCTCAGCATTCTCAGCTTGAAAAATTGCTGTCTTCTACCTCCTGCTACTTCTTTCAAGCAATATTACCATCACCTTGGGTCAGCTCCATCAGCATCTGACTTATGAATTTAGTCCTGATTATTTCCTGTAAGTCCTAATTCAATATCAGTTGGGTCACCATACCCATAAAAAGCAATTTATAGTAGTATTTATGTATACTGTGCTGCACAACTGGCATGATGTCACATAGTTGTTAAAAATGGAAAATTTTTGATGTGTATAACATTGGGGATACGAGGGTGTTTGCAATTCATGTGTTCATGTCTCCACCAAAATGTAACTTATTTATTTACTATTTAAGATTCTCAACCTAATTAACAACCTACCCATGTTTTGTCAGTCTAGCATTAGTGGGTTGGAGATCAGTAGTTTGTGGAATGTGAACCTCTGCGTAATTTTATAATTGACTTTGTTCTTGTTTATTCTTTGTGCTTGAACAGACAAAAGAATATTCATGGTCAAGATGGATTGATGTGACAGCCTGAGAAGTTAATAGAGGGCTTTCAGAAAACTCAACATGCAGGAGAGTTTCAATACAGATGAGTCAGTTGGTTTCTATGAAAAGTACGAGCCGGGAGGCAATCGTATGGAGTGAAATTAGAAAGCTATTACGATGAATTTATAGGAAACGAGAAGATCCTAGAAAATAACGGTCGCGAGAGTGACACGCTTTCTGCCACTCGTGTTATTGAAAAAGGCGTAAATTGTAAACAAATTATTTTTGTCGACAGAGTACCGGCTTCTTTGATAAATGCGGCCTCTAAAGCGGCAACATGAAAAGGGGATCTGACTCTCACTAATACCCTAAACGAATCCTCTTGATACTCGTCAGCACATGGCGGGTTTTCAATCAAATGCTGTCCTACTGCCGAGTCTGTTTTGGGATCTGTTGACTTGACTTTGTTTACGCGATTCGGTAAAATTTTGGAAACCTTACTGTGTCTACTAATGAAGGCCGGCACATGTTGCGCGACTCTGTCATGTAAGCTCTGCGACGTACAATCAATTTCACTACAAGGACTCAAATGTCAGTATCTTTATACCTACTGCTAAAAAAAACAAAAAATTAAAAGTAATGAAAAAAAGCTAATTTCAACTACGTTTTATCACCTGAGGTATCGCTCTATTGGTCATTACATCATCAGAAAGGCAGCTAATGCAACAACCTAACATCTCCATTTGACTACACAACATTAGATGTCAGAATATTGATTATTACTGCTTATAGAAACACAGCAATTGAAAAGTAATTGAAGATCCAATTCTCCCTACCTTTTCATTACATTTTATTGCTAATAGAAAAACCATAAAACGTGCAATTACATTTAACAATTCATTCACTTGTGATATCAAAATAATAAAGTAAAAGCAAGTCCTAGGTCATGGGAGGGCATTAGGGGACTATGATCCCATCGAATAAACTTTGGACCCCTGTTAAAACACTTCCTAAGTATGTCTTGAATTCAATTTTTGTGACAGCAAATAACTTCATGATGCCAATCATTCTTAACAAATATTTCAATATCGATGTTCTATAAACACCACTTAGTAGTTAATTAAATTTTTTGAACTTCTTAAACTTATTAATTGCCCCCTGTTAGCTCTTTGACATCCCCAGATAGTCACGGCTGTTTACGGGCTTGAATAATTCAGTTCCTTTGAAAATAAATGGGCAGTTAAATTGTGGGACTCCTTCACACCTGAAACTTCAATAGTATTCCTTAACCAGAAAATTAAGCAGTCAACAAATTTAATCATGAAACTTTTTGCTGATTTTCATCGACTGACATAGGATTATCAATTTGGTAAATGACAAGATTTTAACGAACAATAAAGAAGGAATCTACTGAAACAAAAGGCTGGGTTCCTACTGGTTAACAACTGACAATAGATTAAGACAGTTGCCTGCATAATTGTGTTTAATTTCTGTAGTACCAATAAATGCTTAAATGTCATTCCTCTCAAAATACAGGAATACGGTTATTTCATGTAGCTTCTCAAGATGCAGTTATAAATGTTCCTCTTAATATTCAGTTTTTCAGTTGAACCACTGGTGCCATAACGAATGGCAGCCATGATTTTAGTTAAACTCGGATCAAAATACATTGTATGTAGGCAAATAAGTGAAATACACATTAAAGCCTTTCAGGGTAGATCAGCTAATGTAAAAGAAAGAATAACCAGATCGGCGATAGGGGACCACCTAATAGGAAACACTGACTGTGCACAAAACTACAGTAACGAACATTTTTCAATTTTAGGTAGGGGGACGATCTGAGTTTCACTTAGCTGTTTTAGAAACAATTTTTATTTCTCGTCTTAAGCCTAGTTTGTGTAGACAGAAAGAATTTGTTTTCAAGTTATCAATATTTTCGGGCGCCATTAAATTAGGTTGTGTAATTTCGTCTACCTCCGTATTTTGTTGCAACTTTTATCCTATTGTATTCATTAGCTATAAATTGTTTTTCATGAATGTAGTCTTTTATTCGTTACCGAGGAAGATCGACTGACGAGAATCAGTGAAAAGTTTTTCGAACAAAATGAGTTGCTTGCTGAATTGTGTTTACACATAAAAAACTTACACAGTTGCAAAATATGTCAAACGCACATGCTGCATTAATGTGGCACTTTTATATTTTCCCATACACAAACCGTCTTAGCTCTTAAGTTAGTGGTAAATTGGAGTCAGACGGCTCGATATTTTGGAGGACTTGGTATAACAATAATGATTTGTGCCGTTGCAGTATTAACTTTTCCCATTAAAAATCTGTTGGATGCATACCCCATGACAAAGCATGATAGGAATCAAAATGACATTTCCTAGTGTTTGTCTTTTAGGTATACTCTCAATACATAATTGCTGGCTTCTTGCACTGACCCAGTGAAATAGTAGCTGTGGTAATGTGTTGTGCCTGACAGACGGTATATTCTGAAGTTTAATGTCTCAACACTCATGCTTTTGGAATAGAATGATAGAGTCAATGGAACCGATTGAAAACTAGAGGTTTAAGTATTCTGCTTCACGTTGATGACAATAACAATCGTGGTTTTCTACAAAGGTGATTTCCTTCTCGACCTGCTTTATGCGATTACTTAATGACATCTTTGCAGCATTTTTAAATCCAATCCTTTTTCGTGCGTTCGTGCGTTCGAATGTTCACATGTTCTTCATTGCTTTCCTTTACTTCTTAGAAACATGTACACAGTGTCATTATATTACACGAAGAGCTAAATGAAGGTATGAAAGTAAGAATGGTGACAAACACTAGAAAAATAGAGAATGTTAACATCGGAACGTCATTTAGCTCAGTTAGTAGAGCACACGCCGAGAAAGCGTGGGTTACGAGTTTAATCCACGGTGGCGATATTTTCTATTTCTCTAGTGTCTTTTTAATAATGACTTTTCATATTCTGCCTTCTCGATGACAGTTTTGACTTTCAATGTACTTTGGACAGGATGAAGGGCCCGCTGGCAGTCCTTCCTTGGTCAAGTCACATGGCGAAGAGAGGCTGGTCTCCAATTCCGTTGAACTGAATGTCAACGTCCACAGGTGAATTATTGGATCATTATACTAATATGCTTTGTAGATTTTTCTTCCCTACCTCTCTCCGCAGCTAGGAGTCGACGACGGTTCCTGATGGACGATGGTGAGAAATGTTTTTCCTTCTTTTATTTTGAGTCCATGATCTGCTCGCTCTCTTTTTGTTGACATATACTAATGACCTTTCTAGATTTTTCTTCACTACCTCTCTCCGCAGCTAGGGGAAGACGACGGTTCTTGATGGGCGATGGTGAGAAATGTTTTTCCTTCTTTTAATTTGTGACCAAGATCTGCTTTCTTTATTTCAATATCATTATATGATATGCTTTCTCGATTTTTGTTTCCTCCTTCTCTCCGCAGCTAGGGGAAGACGACGTTTTCTGATGGACGATGGTGAGAGAAATGTTTTTCCTTCTATCAGTTTGCGACCATGATCTGCTTTCTCTATTTCAATTTCATTATACTAATATGCTTTCTAGATTTTTCTTCCTTCCTTGTCTCCGCAGCTAGGAGACGACGACGGTTCCTTATGGACGATGGTGAGAAATGCCTTTCCTTCTTTTATTTTGTGTCCATGATCTTCTCGTTCTCCTTTTGTTGACATATACTAATGACCATTCCAGATTTTACTTCACTACCTCTCTCCGCAGCTAGGGGAAGACGACGGTTCTTTATGGACGATGGTGAGAAATGTTAACCATTCTTATATTTTGTGTCCATGATCTGCTCGCTCTCTTTTTGTGGATTTATACTAATGATCTTTCTCGATTTTTCTTCCCTAGCTCTCTACGTAGCTACGGGAAGACGACGGTTTCTGATGGACGATGGTGAGAAATGTTTTTCTTTCCATCATTTTGTGACGATGATCTGCTTTTTCTACTTCACTATAATTATACTAATATGCTTTCTCGATTTTTTCCCCTCCTCTCCGCAGCAAGGGGAAGACGAAAGTTCCTGAAGGACGATGGTGATAAATGTTTTTTCTTCTTATATTTTGTGTCCATGATGTGCTCGCTCTATTGCATTTCATTTATACTAATATCCTATCTCGAATTTTCTTCCCTAGCTCTCTACGTAGCTACGGGAAGACGACGGTTCCTGATGGATAATGGTGATAATTGTTTTTCGTTCTTTTATTTTGTGTCCATGATTTGTTTGCTCTATTGCATTTCATTTATACTAATATCCTTTCTCGATTTTTCTTCCCTACCTCTCTACGTAGCTACGGGAAGACGACGGTTCCTGATGGACGATGGTAAGAAATGTTTTTCTTTCCATTATTTTGTGACGATGATCTTCTTTTTCTATTTCACTATAAGTATACTAATATGCCTTCTCGATTTTTTCCCCTCCTTCTCTCCGCAGCTAGGTGAAGACGACGGTTCCTGATGGACGATGGTGAGAAATGTTGTTCCTTCTTTTATTTTGTGTCCATGATGTGCTTCCTCTATTGCATTTCATTTATACTAATGTCCTTTCTCGATTTTTCTTCCCTACCTCTCTACGTAGCTACGGTTTTTCTGTTTATTTAGGGTAGTTTCAATGTCGGGCCCACTGCTCATCAGGGGTCTTTGATTGAGAGACTGCTATTTACAAGGCGGGCGTTGCGCATGGCATTGTCAATCACTACTGTGTGATTTGCTACTGCTGCTGCTGCGATTGGGGATGAAATGATGAAGATGATGATGATGATGATGATGATGATGATGATAATGATGATGATGATGATGATGATGATAAAGGTGATGATGATGATGATGATGATGATGATGATGATGATGATGATGATGAAAAGTGTGGGAATTTTAATGGAGGTAATAAGATGGCGGTCGTCGTAATTATGCTTCTGCTGCCAGTGATAATGATGATGTCGCCGAAGATGATGATGATGGTGGTGATGCTGATGAGGGTCATAAAGGTGATGTTGGTTGTGGCAATGATGATGATAGTGTTATGGATGTAATAATGGTGATAATGATAAGGATGATGATGTTTGTTTCAATTATTATTATGAAGCCCAAGGAAAGTGCACTTTCAATATCTATACATATATGATGATGATGATGATGATGATAATGATAATGATAATGATAATGATAATGATTGTGATTGTGATTATGATGATTGCGATTATGGTGATAGTGATGATGATGATGATGATGATGATGATAATGATAATGATGATGATGATGTTGATGATGGTGATGATGATGATAATGACGGTGATTATGATAATGTGCTTATGATGATGATGAAGAAGAAGATACAGATGATGATGATTATGATAATGCATAATGACGGTATTAAATCCTACGATGACAGCGCTATTAAAATGATGATAATAGTAATGTCTTCATCGACTTCTTTTTCCCAAAAATTTGTTTAGAAAATAAAGGCAAAGGCCGAAGAAGCGGAGTCTAAACATGTATACGACGATAAATTATCTAAGGTACGAAAAATTGGATTATTCTGTCTTGTGGAAACTTTGCGATTTTATATTCCCATCGTACTTTGAATAAATATTTCTTCCGCAGGCTTAGCCGGGAATGTTCCAGATGGTCGATGAAACAGTAGCTATGCTTTGGACAGATATATGTGTTTATGGCCTGGCTTATCTAATAAACGACAAATTACGGTAATAAGGGTTTTTAGTGTAGTTTTAGAGATGTGGCAGTATAAATAATATATGTACAAAACTTTATTTAAATATTGGAAATGCGCTTGTTTACAATTAAACGAAAGCGTAAATCACATACTTCTAGCCGTGACTTTTCATAAAACTATTGTGGCACCTAAATGCAACTGAACTGTTGAGATTTATCTATATGGTGAACGTGTATTTTATTCAGGAAGATAATCTGATATGAAATTATTGCAATTTGTGACACCAACATGCCTTGGAAATGTTGTTTAATAGACTGTAATGAACACAAATAGATAGGTGCTTCCCAGATGTGCTATAATGGAAGGTTACCGGAATTATAGTCATTGTTGATACACAATGTATGTTAAACTATTACGATATCACATTTGCTAGGCTCTGTCTCATATAAAATTTGTTGGAGTTACTACTTCCTAAAGCTTGGCGTTCATTCCGTCAAATATGAAAGCATAATGTGGCCAAGAGAGGCTTAAGTGTTGATATATTATTTTTGACCTTATTAGGGACACTTTTATAAAATCTCCCATTGTGTTCAATTACATGTCTCTCGTTCAATTTCCCTAGATACGTTTTTGTCACCTTCAGAATAACAACAGTCACCCAACTTTTCTAAACGACTGATAAAACCCGTTGTCGTTTAAAAAGTATACGACATTCACTCCCCTTGTTTGGAAGCTTCTTCTTCTTCTTCTTCCTCTTCTAAGTGCCCTGTCCGACGACGTTGGCGATCATAATGTTCCACCTGTCCCGCTCTTTCGTTAGATGTAAGATTGTGTCTTGATCTAATACCGTTTCTCCATTTGTTTGCCAGTTGCTCTCTCAGGCTACGCAAGAAAGTTTTTCCCTGTCTGCCTCTGTCTCTCGTTCCCTCTATTTTTCCAGTCAGCACCAAATTTTCTAGGCCCTCCTTCCTCATAACGTGTCCTAAGAACTCTAGCTGTCGTCTTCGAATTCTCCTCAAAAGGCTTCTTTCCGTACTTACTCTGTGTAGTACTTCCTCCTTTGTTACTTAATCTGTCCACGATATTCTTTGCATCCTCCTCGTGAACCACATTTCAGCAGCTTCCAACTTATTCCCCATTGCACCTGATATTGTCCAGCATTCGCAGCCGTACAGCAGGGTGAGTATCCAATAGCACTGTAGCACTCTCATTCTTGTGGACATTGATAATTCCTGATGTTTCAGAATTTTTCCAAATCGATCGAAGGTCTCTCTTGCTAGTCCAATTCTCCGTTTTATCTCGGTGTCACATTTGCCATTTTCTGTTATGTAACTTCCCAGATAGCTGAATTTGTCAACCTGTTAAATTTGATCATTCTCAGTGAGTATGCTGCAATAAGGACTTGTTTTTGGGCCGATTACCATGCACACAGTCTTTTTGCGACTTATTTCAAGTCCTTTTTTCTTACTTTTGGCAACTACCTTGTTAAGGAGGTCCTAAAGTCCTTGCTGAGAGCTTGCAATTAGCGTGGAATGGTCTGCAAATCTCAAATTGTTCAAGTTGTAACCGACGACTCTGACTCCTTCTAACTCACTCCACCTCTCTGAAGATCTTTTCCCCGTATAGTTGAACAGGTCCGGCGAGAAAATGCATTCTTGTCTCACGCCTCTCTTGATGTCAACATATTCACTAAGTTCATTTTCTACACGCACACATGCCGCCTTTTCCCAGTAAGGGTTGCGGATGAGACAGAGATCTTTACCATCTAGATCAAGGTCAATGAAACAGTTTCTCACGTTGTACTCTTTCGAATACTTTTGTACAATCTATAAAACACAAGTATAGATCTTTCTACATCTCTTTTGGTCTTTCAGCTAACATTCAAATCATGAAGATCCGATCGCTCGGCGCGACGGCGACTCTTTATCTGTTGAGCGGCGAACAGTAGTACGTCACCAGCGCCAACCTGGCCGACGTCTGTTACGTCCAGGCGGTCGTGCGGGGTGGCCGACCGCGCGGTGCAGACCTTCGGCGGCCGCGGCTCCTTGCGCGAGAACCTGGTCGAGCGCTTCTTTCGCGAGCTGCGCGTCGACCGTACCTGAGAGGGCACCAGCGAGATCCAGCGCCTCGACGTCGCTCGGT
>JAAAKM020073195.1:60294961-60305772 GCA_010016025.2 Alatinidae sp. Z8VKAUB7J3
GAAACGTATACTAGCGTAACGAAACGTATACTAGCGTAACGAAACGTATACTAGCGTAACGAAACGTATACTAGCGTAACGAAACGTATACTAGCGTTTACAACTAAAATCATTACCAACAGCTTGTTGAAGTCGAAGTGAAAGTGTGTATTGATAAATTTACAGATCTGGTATTTATGTATAAGCACAGAGAATAGAATTAAGTAATTTCTAAAAATAGATGGAGAGAGGGAAAGTCCCTATCGTGCAATCGTTACATCATATTGCTGTGGATAATGTAGGATTCACGACACTCTAGTTTCGTCTTGAAGGAATCAAAGGGGTCCCTTGATCCCGTTGGGACATACTGATCTAACAGACGTTCCAACATCTAGTTTTTTTCCCTTTCGCCATAGAGGGAGGAGCTTTCTATGCAGCATTGTACATCTCTAAGTCACGGGATCCTATCTCTCCTTCTATGCGATCGGCAATAGAGTAATGCCTACGAATCACAGTTACGCTTCAACCGAATGCTCATTTGAATAAATCTGACGTGGGTGACTGATGATATGGAATGAAAAGCTCAATGGTGACAATGTAGGACCACGAGGAATCAAAGCCCGTCCTTCAGCATTGCAACGTGATGTGCTAAAGCGATCTCTCTTCTTAGCACGTCATGTTAATTGACCTCTTTGTTAGTTAGAGTGTATTTCCCCTGAGAATATCAGAAGTATGATGTGAGGGCAAAATAAGAACCTCAATAACATCCCTTTCTTTAAAGTGTTGGAACCTGCCTGTCATTTCTGTAAGTAGATAGCGTTTTTTACTGGTAATTCTATCGTTAATGTTCTGATAATTATGGTCATAAACGTTCAGGATCTGTTCCAGCAGGACTACTTATAGCACTTTGGGATTTAGCAAGCAGGGGCTGCATTTTATGTCTCGAACAATGCTCTTGTGACTTTTGCTGCGTGCAGCTCTATTCCTGTGTTTATAGATGAACAAATTACGGACACCGAGAACACAGAGACACAGACGCAGAGAAACTGGTTAAACGAGCTAATTACCATTGCAATGAAGAATGAACTCTGTTGGCAGAAGAAACTTTTAGCTTACCCGTGTCTTTACTGTATAATGTCTCAGTTTCTAGCTTTCTAGCATAACGTAGCAGATAAGATACTTTACGCATCTATGTGGGACTCTTCGCCTATCTCAGAAATCGCCGTGGTATAAACGGTTGTTAAAGGATTACCTCTGTTATCTAATTTAGTGCGAGACGTTGCTACACGAGAAGAGTACTTAAAACATGAATTTCTGTATGACCATTTGTACCCAATAAAACACCTTTAACGTACCTACTATCACAGTAATGCGAAGCTTCAAAAACGTGTAAACCTGATAAAGTATGTACCCCAAGCAATCACGGAACAGTCAGATTCTGGAGACCTTAAGCGGTCAACAGATCATCTCCCCCAGAAGACCAGGCTGTTAAGGCCTCGCTTAAATGGACCCCCCTAGCCTGCGTGCAGACTATCTCAGCTAAAGTTCAGCCAAATTTAAGCTGAAACAACCAAATAGACATCAGGTAAAATTGGTACATACCAAGACAGTATTGGCATGACAAGTTAAGCTGGTAACAGATAGAGGTAACATGCGTAGTAATTTAGGATGTGCACTTCCCTGCCAATTTTGAGACTCTTTGAGAAAAATTAGATGTAAATTAGATTAAACAATGAGAGTAGCTTGAAATCTTCGTTTTTCGAGATAATACAATTTTGTATGAACAAGGTTGCTACTGAAAAGAATACTTTTCGAGAATACGTATTCCAACCATTCCAGAACTTATCAATGATCTTTCGAGAAAGAGTAAAACGTTGAACTTTTCCGGTGTTTTTCTACAACGGTAATAAATATTTGTCTGGCCTTTGGACTCAGTAATACCAAAGTCTACATCAGAGGAAAATAATTCAAAATTTTAGAAGTTTCTTATCATTTAAATCTACAAACAGTAAAGAACTAGCGAGAACGTATTACAAAACTCAGGTACTTAAAGCGGAAAATTCATCGGACAGCTTTTGCGTAGAATTACAGGATTTTTCCGATATCACAAATGTAACAACTTTCAAGGCATTTTCAGGACACTTGCTAGAATTCTGACAAAACTATAGCAAACACCTGATATTCTATTTAAGCTTTTAGCTAAACACTGCAGCTAAACACTGCAACCAGATCATACAGCCTAAATATTCCTATATGGCGTCCCATAATCCAATATCGGACTACCTGCAGAAAAATTATGATTAAATCTAGAACCATTTCTACTTAAACCCAATGCAAAACCGATCGTATATAAAGTTTAAAATCCAATTAGCGCCCATCCAGAGACTTAAGATATTTCTTTTGGAGGTAAGTCTTTGGGTAAAGTTTTGTTCAGCTACTTTTGGTTCATCTAAAAGTAATCGATTTTCGCAAGGTAGCCTTTATACGTTTATCGGCGATTCTCGGTACAGGAAATAATTTTGTGCCTACAAGTAAGGCAGTTGGGGGTTAATTTGTACTTATTTGATCTGACCTAGCACATATTACTAAGAACGTTGTCATCACACAATGGGGTTCACGCCCAGAGTGGAAAACGTCAGGTTTTCGTTTATGGCAAATATCTACGTAGTACTGCAGAGTGGAACCTTTCAAGTCCTGGTAGAGCTATTGGCAGACTTCATTTTCTACCACGACGGGAGTAAGAAGGCCTTAATGTTACGAGGTGGTCTTCAAACACCACGATATGAGGTGGCACGCACTCATAATGGCTCTACGAAATTGCAAAAGAGATACGCGAATGAGGTCACTGGACGCAAGAATAGTGCATACTTTGTAGCTTTCTTCCTGGCGATGGATCATGATTTCATGAGACATTAATTTTAGAACTGAAAGATGGCATCGTCCTACTCAGCACTTTATGCCTAGCCATCAAGGTTATTTTGCAAAGCTGAACACATTTATGAGAAAGCTGGTTGCTTAGCTTTTACGGCAGCAATCTAATAACAAAGGCGGAAGTACCTTCTTTACGAACAACAAACCCTAAAATTCGAAGTGATCTATGATACATATAGTATTGAAATATTGGTTACTTTCATGAGCCCGTTGTGCTTAACAGCAAGCAAAAATGCTCATCCCAAATGTAAGATGTAGGTACGTGATAAGAACATAGAACAGGTTAACAGTATAAATACATAGGTTGTATCATAACAAATAGAAGCTTAGAATATTTAAAACATCATGGAAAGATAGATTGACAAATGCTGAAGTATGGCTTAAATTAAGTAAGAGTTGGATAGAGCAGTGTTCAAAAGTCAGCTAAAGGTCTTTGGACATGTAATGAGGGAAGGGCATCTATAGAAGAAAATAGTGACTAGTACTCTAAATGGAAGAAGATCCATGGAAATCAACGACACAAGTATTTGGACTCTGTAATTCAGCTAATCAATGAATATAAAAAAGAAGCGAAGCGGAAGTGACTAAATTAAAATCAGATGGGATGTCATAGCGAAAAAGAAGAAGAAAAGGAAAAAAGAAAAAAGAAAAGGAATAGAAAGAAGAGAGAGAAAAGAAGAAGAAGGAGAAGAGGAAGAAGGAGAAGTACCATCATTACCATCATCATCATCATTATCATCATCATCATCATCATCATCATCATCATCATCATCATCATCTTTAATATCACTGCCACTTTAATCATCATTATCAGCATCACCACCATTATCACCAAAATCAAAATAGGATATCATCAAAATCAACATAGGATATCATTAACACAGTCATTGTGATCATGGTCATCATCATCTTCTTCCTCATGATTATTTCCATCATTGTGATGATCATCACCATAACATCCATCACCATTACCAGCAGCATCATACGATCACCACCATCGTGCCAGTCATCAACATTGTCATTGTCATCATTATTGAGCATTGTCATCATCATTATTAGTCATCAGTTCCATCAGCCATCATCAAACATCATCATCATAATTATAATTTTAATTGTAATCAATTGTATTCTCTATAAATGCCTAGGTAGTACTGTTCCTAACAAGTAAGAACAGGACCCTTTTGTTTTCAGCCGTCAAACAATTCTGTGCCTCTTTACTATACAGAACGTTTACCTTCAATAAGGGAATACATATTATTTATTTTGACGTGGGCAAGCAACTATGGTTTGAAGAAGGCTACCAATATTATGTTTAAAAGCCGCTTAATGATGTTACATTTTTTGAATTACTATTTGCATTTGGCAATGACAGCAATTCATAGGATCACTTTTATTTTTGCATAAATTTATAGTGTTTGTTCCTCCAAAGGTTCTGCAAAACAATGGTGGCAAAATTGTCAATAGGAAGCAATGTAAAACTAAATTCCACTCTTTGGTTCGCAAAGGAAATAACGCTGCCTTGTTTATACTAAAAACGTACCAAATATTCAAGTTCTGAAATTTTCGTGTTATTTCCATTATAGAAGTTTTTAAATTTGGTTTAATTATACTTAGGACAACTTTGACTTCTACAGTGTTCTTCTGAACTATTGGAAGGGAACAAATGTACTCTCACAACAGAAGTACTGCAGTATGAAAAATGTCGTGGTTTTGATTTATGGATGAAGAATGATCGAGTAATCAGTTGTGCAGGATTGGTAATTAAATGGAGAAAGAGTTGAGGGGAGATGGTCCCAGTATATTACAAAAAGAAAACGGATTAGTCAAGTACTTACTGTCAGACTGGAGGTTAGTTGGGTCCATGAGTGTGTGAAAACGTTTGGGAGGGTATGAGGCACTCGGTTACGGTGCTGTTGAAAGTCGTGCACGGTAGCAAAATTGGCATTGCTGATATGGGTGACAATGCATTATCAGTGTTCATGGGCATGGATTAGCGTTAAAAAAGTTACAGGTATCACTTGACATTATTGTCTGTTAGTTCATTTTCGGAATACGTTGTAGCCTTTGCCTGACACTTAAGAGAATCATCACTCCCAGTTACATTGTGCAACTGCCTTACTCTAAGGAATAGAAGCAAATAAGTAAAGCAAGCAAAGCAAAAATGTCTACATTAAAGATGGCGGAAACAGCTTATGTATGATATGAATAAATAAAAATCATTGATTGGAGTTTTAATAAAATAACCAAGATCCATATTTATGGCACTGATTTTAGTATATATTCTACATGAAATTCAATCGATTCCCCCCCTAAGTTTAAGATTATTTTGTGAATCATGCACACGCGCTATCTTGAGTTTAAATATACCTTTACACCAGGTGCCTCTTTATCCGCAAAAACTTTTTAATTTAAACAAAAAGTTGGCTCCTGAAAGAAATAGTTAAGATACCATCAAAACAAAGTTTGAGTTGGCTAGTCTGTGCTATCTAAAGTCTTCTAGGGTGGAAGAATCTAATTTGGTAAATATCTAGTGCTGGGCTTCTTCAGACAGAGATCAAAGGGACACAAAGGATGTTTAGATTACTTATTTTCAGGGTCTGATTTATTTACGCAGACCCACTCCTATGGTCTCATAAGCTTAGGCTATGTTTAGAATCTAACCAAAAAATAATTTGAATCAAAATTACCAGCAGAATAAGATGGTGATGACTTGTTGGATATGAAGCTAGGCTACTCTTAGGTAGGCTGAGTGAAAAAAGTAGGCCTCTTTAGCATACCACTCCTTCCCTTACCTGCATTAGAGGCCACAGAAAAAACTCTATCTTCTCTGGTCTTAAAAAAGAGAGTAATAGGCCTAAAACTGTGCTAGAGAAGTGCCAACAACAGTTCAGGTGGCCACTATAGACTTATCAATAAAAATTGGACCAAGATTTACTAGAAGATCAATTGTGATTCAAATATTAACTGAAATCAAAAACTACTTGCAAGAAATCTAGGTATAGTTGTTATTACATCAGCCCTCTTTTTGTCATGTCAGGGTGAGCAACTTCAAAGTCAGTAGATACTGTTCATATAGAGTATAATACAGGGAAAGTGCAAGTTTTTTTGTAAATTACCTTACCTTAATTACCTTAATCCATCTGAGAGCTTTAGGGTCTTCCAGACCTTAAATAAGGTTTTAAATATTGAACAGTTTGGTTAAATATTGGTTTAAATATTGAACAGTTCATATTATTGACCAACAAATAAAATGAACATACTATTATATGCCATTTTTATGGTTTTTCTAAATATAATAGCCTAGCCCAATTGCTTTTCTTGCAAATTCAGTTTTGAGCCTTTTTTTGGTATAAAAAGGGTTAGAATATTGGTTTCAAACTTACTATTTCATTATAAGATCTATTTTGTTAAAGTTCTATAATCCACAAGCATTGGATACAAAATTCAAAACTATTTCTCCATTTCTCTATCTGGCATGAATATTATGTTGGATTTGATGTTTTTTCAACTTAAAAGTGTTCAATCCACTTTTTCAGATTTGTTTTGAATTTTTTTTTACTCAACTTAATCTTGACCAATCAATGTTTACAAATTATACAATTTTTGAAAATGGATTTATTAAAAAATATTTTCTGCTAAAAATTTGGTTGAGACTTATAAAATGGTTACCAGCTTTTTGACACAGTATCCAAGAAAGTCGGCGGCGCTCATGTGTCCTTCCGCAATCAGGGCCCGGGCAGCTTGTGCGTAAATGTCCGGTCGATACACGCGACGGGCAACATCGTCGTACCACTTGTCTGGTTTGGCTTCGGCAATCTGACCCCACCGACGCATTTGGGTGAGATACCAGACCGCGTCTGAATAGTATGGGTAGGTGGCGAAGTATCTGAAGAATACGTTGAAATCCGGTACCGGGCGGGCATCCCCCTTTTCATATTCAAACGTGCCGGTCATGGAATTCGCAATTACTTCAGCATCTGCGCCTACGTATTCACTGCGGGACAGAATTTCAACTGCAGCTAAGCGATTCGCGTTGTTGTTCTCGTCCAGCCACTTTGCAGCCCGCAGCAGGGCTTTTACGATACGTATGGTGGTGTTCGGGTATTTGTCTGTAAATTCCCTGGTCATGCCGAATACTTTTTCCGGATTGTCTTTCCAGATCTCGTAGTCAGTGATGACCGGAACGCCTATACCCTTGAACACCGCTTGCTGATTCCAGGGTTCGCCTACGCAGTAACCGTAAATTGTGCCCGCCTCCAGTGTCGCAGGCATTTGCGGAGGAGGGGTTACGGACAGGAGAACGTCTGCATCAATCTGGCCGCTGATGTCGCCTTTGTGTGGTGCGTAGTAACCCGGATGTAAACCTCCCGCTGCCAACCAGTAACGAAGTTCGTAGTTGTGTGTGGATACGGGAAAAACCATGCCCATGTTGAACGGCTTGCCCTCAGCCTGATAAGCCTCCACAACGGGTTTCAAATAATCCGCCTTGATGGGATGTTGTGGCCTGCCGTCGGGCAGCTTCGGTATATTGGGTTTCATGGCCTGCCAGATTGTGTTGGCGACGGTGATGCCGTTGCCGTTCAAATCCATGGAGAAAGGCGTCACGATGTGCGCCTTGGTGCCGAAGCCGATGGTCGCTGCCAGCGGTTGCCCGGCCAGCATGTGTGCGCCGTCAAGCTGTCCGTCAATGACACCGTCCAACAACACTTTCCAGTTGGCCTGGGCTTCGATAGTGACATACAGGCCCTCGTCTTCGAAATATCCGTTCTCATAGGCCACCGCAATTGGCGCCATGTCGGTGAGCTTGATGAAGCCAAAGGTCAATTCATCTTTTTCAGGTTCGCCTACTTCCGCCCCTGCAAAGTGGGTAAAAATACTGGTAACGAAAACCAGCACTGTCAGTAGAACGTTCGCCGGCAGGTTGTGGTTGTAGTACATCAATGCTTCCTGTTATTCCCAAAACAAAAAGCGCCCGCTACCGACCGGAGAGAAGGGGAGAGAAGTCGGTAACGGGCGCCTTTGCCCTTGGAGTAAATTGTCTGAGTTGTCGTTTGTTCTATTTAATATCTTTCAAAACCCGTGCCAACTTTGCACGGGCGGTGAATTCATACTTTCCGGCAACATCAGGCGGGTTTGGCGGGTACGGTTGCGCAGCGTTTGTGACAAATTGGTGCAAGATGTCCACGAAAATTAAAATAAAAGATCTACTACAAATGAATAACTAAATTTTACCTAAAAACAAATTAAAAATAATAATCAAGTGAAACGTGAAACGAGAAAAAAAATACCATAAATAAATACTAGCAACCTCATAAGTCACCTGAATGGCTCAAGTCACGAAAGGGCTCACAGTGCAAGTAATTTTAGACGCATCAGACGCATCTTTTATTATTAAAAATAAATCAGAGTAGAGAAAAACTGATCTAATTTTTTTGATAAGGCAATGGATAAATAAAATGAACAGACTTTTTGTACCAATAATAAAGAACAAACACAGACCGATAGTTGTCAAGCGAGGAAGATTTGACATTTGAAGGTATTTCAGTGATGGTAACTATTATTTCGATTAAAATTAATAATAAAAGTCTGTTTTCAAAAAGTCCATATTTCAAAAAAGCCTGATTATTAGGTCCAATAAGAAAAAAACAGATTTTTCTTCTGTGTGATATTAGATTAGGATTTCAATTGTTTAATGGCAGCTCTAACTGATTTATAAAGAGTTAATTTAACTCCTTTTTCCTGTTATTAATTCACAGATTCATATATCCTATAGGATTTGTATTCTATTGGGGTTTGTTTTGATTCTCACTGTTTCTTCTCTCCTTAGCACAGATTTTGCTTACGATTCAAAGTGAAAACCACTGTCGCTTGTTTTCTAACTGTAGGTTTTGTTGGCAATTTTCGTTCATACTTACCACATATATTTTTTCCAGCCTTTTTCATCATCTTGTATAATTTCGCATGGCATCATAGATGCCAAAAACCGTGTTTTCCAGCTTCTAACCACATATTGTTGTAAAAAATTGTTCGTTTGTAATTCAGTGTGATTCTTGCTGCCGTTCGTTTCATGCATTTGGCTGTTGCCGTTGCTATTCTCGATTTCGCTTTTTCCTAATCACATTTTTGCCTGTGTTTCATTGTGGTTAAACGATACCTTAAGCATTTTTCCATACCTTCAGCTTTACCTGTTTGGACATGTCTTGTTACATTTTCTGTTTCGGGCTGTCGGACGAAAAATTTCTTTTTGTTGTTCAAACGAAATATGATTCACAACTACTGCGAGTTAGCTCATTTCATGTTCTTTGTGCTTTATTTAAGGAAATAGACCTTAAATTAGAGGCAGCCACTTTAAAATTACAATTTCGTTTTCTTAGTTTTTGGATACTGTTGGCCAGAACTCTACGTCTTTTAGTGCCAAATGTAGTTTTTCCAGCTTCTGCTTCATATTTGCCTGCGCATTCTTTGTCAACGTCCTTAGAATTACCAAAATCCATTAGTAATTATTATTCCTTCCCTAAAAGTTTTAATATGAAGTTCAGCAACATTTGGTGCTAAATGTACAGCTATTTCTTTGCTATGAGCTTTTGTAAGATGTTGGACGTCTTTATTTACTGCTTTTTCTTTAATTAGACCTTCAGCTTTTGCCTTGGCTTTTCTATTGTTTTGAAGAAAAACATATCGGCGAAGTCCCGCAGCCGAGCCAGGGACGCGGCGCCGACGCCGCGGCGCGGCGTGTTGACGACGCGCATGAAGGCCGCTTCGTCCTTCGGGTTGTTGACCATGCGGGCGTAGGCCAGCACGTCCTTGACCTCGCGCCGCTGGAAGAACTCCGTGCCGGCGACGACGACGTACGGGATGCCGCTCTGGTTGAGCGCGATCTCGATGCCGCGCGACATGGCGTTGACGCGGTAGAAGATCGCGATGTCGTCCAGCCGGCGCCCGGCGTCCTGCCAGCTTGCGACCTTGTGCGCGACGACACGCCCTTCGTCCTCGCCGTCGCGCGCGCGCGTGACGTGGACGAGCTTGCCCGTGCCCTGCTCGGTGTACAGCCGCTTCGCATGACGCTCGCGGTTGCGCTCGATGACGGCCTCGGCAGCCATCAGGATGTGGGCGGTCGAGCGGTAGTTGCGCTCGAGCAGCACGGTGCGCGTGCCCGGGAAGTGGTCGTCGAAGTCGAGGATGTTGCGGACGGCGGCGCCACGCCAGCGGTAGATGCTCTGGTCGGGATCGCCCACGACCGTGATCAGGCCGTCCTCGCCCACGACCTCCATGAGCAGGTCGCGCTGGACGATGTTGGTGTCCTGGTACTCGTCCACAAGTACATGCGCGAACCGGTGCTGGTACTGCGCGGCGATGTCGTCGCGCTCCTGGAGCAGACGCAGCGCATCCAGCAGCAGGTCATCGAAGTCGAGCAGGTCGGCGTTGCGCAGCCGCTCGACGTAGGCGTCGAAGGCCGCGTCGAAGGTGGCGGCGACGCCCTGCATGGTGAGGTCGATCGGCGCGCGCCCACCGCCACCGTTCTTGCGATGCGAGATGCCGGCGAGCGCATCGACGGGACGCAGCACGCCGGTGTCGAGGTCGAGGTCCTTGTAGACCGCCTTGAGGATGCTGAGCTGGTCGTCGCGGTCGAGGATCGTGAAGCCGGTGTCGATGCCGATCTCGTCGCCGTGACGTCGGAGCAGGAACGAGCCGAAGCGGTGGAAGGTGCCGGCCTCGGTCGCCCGGTTGGTGGTGATGTTGATGACGCCCGCCACAGCCTCCGAGCCATAGCGCGCCGATTGCGCGCCCTTCAGCACCTCGATCCGCTCGACGTCATCGGTCATCAGCGTGCCGAAGTCGAAGGCGATCTGGGTGGCGGAGGGGTCGTTCACGTCGATCCCGTCCACGAAGACGCCGAGGTA
>JAAAKM020073195.1:60312575-60326660 GCA_010016025.2 Alatinidae sp. Z8VKAUB7J3
TTGGAACCGAACTTCTTTTTTCTTCCATTAAAGAGGCATTTTTTATAGAAAGAAATAAGGGCTTTCAATGGGTGTCCCCTTTCACCAATGGAAGCTGATATCTTCACGGAAAACCTTGAAGAAACGGTATATTTTGCAAAGTTTTTGTAAACCGGAATTTTGGGCTTGTTTTAAGGATGATATTGTTTATTTTGGAAGTATGGTAACGAATCTCTGGAGTCATTCGTTCACTTGCTTAATTCCTTGGATCTAAAACTTAAATTTATTCAGAATTAGAGATTGACAGGCGTGTTCTTTTCTTAGATGTCCTGGTTCACCGAAATGATACATGCTTCGAGTTTGGAGTCTATAGAAAACCCACACATAGTGATTATTACTTAAATTTTGTCCTTAATCATTCTCCTGCTGTGAAAAGAAGAGTGGCCACCTCTCTAGTTGATAGGGCATTGCAAGTTGTTCACTGGATTCAGAGCTTGACCACCTTAGAGATATTTTATTTGGGAATGGTTATGCAATTTGTTTAATAAATTTTGTCATTGACAAATGTATTAAAAAATTATCAGATAGTGACAGAGTAAACGCGAATCAAAGGGAAAGTTCAGTTTATCTTGGTCTCCCATACATTAAAGGGGTTTCAGACCCCATTTCCAAAAATCTAAGGATAAATAATATTTACATTTATTATAGACCCAGAAAAACTATCAGTTCCCAAATCTACCAAGGTAAAGACCCTATCCCGATAGGTGAAAACTCCGGTGTCTACAGAATTCCTTGCTCTTGTGGTCTTTGGTACATCGGAAGAACTGATCAACGACTTACGGATAGATTAACTCAGCACTCTACCTCAATTAATAACACCCTTAAAAAGCGGAAAAAACAGAAAATTTTGACTCGGCCCTCTCAAAACACATATTTAATAATCCAGACTATACATGCTTTTTACGCTAATTTTAAAATAACCTTGTTTTGTTTTTAAGATAAACATTAGTATTAAAGATACATAAAGAATAGAACATTTTGTACGTATTTGTATTATATAACACCACTTGAAATTGCTAGAGTTGATAGTATTAGTTTTTTCGTGAAATTCTGAAATTCCGCGTGATATCAAATAGCACAGTCTCAGGCAACGCTCTTGCCTTGTGTCCTCAATGTATGTTCTTTCCCTGGCCACATCGAATAGAAGAGGTGGTCAGAGAAACCTGAAAGGGGATTCAGATTGGAAACTAAGTTCTTTTTTCGCGTTGAAAATAGTTGTTGGGCAATTCCTCCCTCACGACCATTGTAACCTCCAAAATGTCGAATCAAAATTTTGAGATACTTATTTTGTTCAGAATAGTCGACTGTTCAATTAAATTTAATTCTGGAGAGGACACAACGTCTTGACAAGTGCCCCCCATAGCTATTGTGAAAAGGGCTGTAAGCCATACATTGCCGATTGTTTACAGATAGGTTTTATATTGGAAAAAAGGCGGGCATGTTTGCCTTTATCAATCACATTTACTCTCTGGCCCGGGCCAAACTAAAAGTTTCGTTTGGGGCCATGGGTCTCATGAAAATCAGTCCCAAAAAAGGGGCTAACTTGGTTTTCTCCCGATCATCTTGAAACTTCTACCCTTAAGTCCTTTGGACAAACGGACCCTAATCCACAAGAAAAAGTAAAAACAAAAAAATGTCCCTATAAATAGTTTAAGAAGGGAAAAAAGTGATTTTAACCCTCAAAATCTGCACCACGGGGATCTTGGTTTATAATGAAATAAAAACAACTTAAAGCATCTAAATATAAGGCCCGAAAATGGCCAAAACCTTTTTATTTCTAAACAGCATAGAACCTACAACCGTAAATCAAGGACATCCTTGAATTGGCCCAAGAAATCCTAATACACCTAAAAAAGAATTGATTTTGGAAAAACAGATCCCTAAAAATGGAGCCCATGGAGAAGCTAATCTACAAAAAACGTGTGGACTTCAAATCGTTTTTTAAGCTGTGATTGTGTCAGTAGGATAGAGGAACAATATTTTATTCTGGTCGGTTTGAAAACTGCATCCGTAAATTTCTGGCTCAAAGGACCTAATTAAACCGCTTTCCTTTTTTTCTTTTTTTTTTTTTGCAGATTATCTGATCTTTCATTTGAAAAAATCTTTGGTTTTTCATTCCAGGAAATATCTAGCTCATTTCAGGGGGAAAAGGGGGTTCTTATAATGAAAAAGTATTTAATTAGCCATTACATACCTCAAAAATGCACTTTTTTAAAAAATATCACTGCAAAAATTAAGTGAATTAACTCATGCTCTAAAATGCTCCAAAACCGATCCCGGCGGGAGAAAACCAAAAGCGATAGGATGATATATAAAATACACCCCAATGCGAAAACAACGACGCCTTCCGGCATCATTCTTACATGAAACCCGAGATAATGAAATATCCGCTGTTCGGGCTGTTGGGCACGGTGACGGGTATGATTACGGTGTTTGATGCCATGGCTACACAGGGCGGAAATGCCCGTTCCATGGCTGCTGGTGTGTCGATGGCAACCATTCCGACCATGTCGGGCATGATTGCGTCAATCTCTGGATTGATTGGCAGTACCATCATCAAGCGAAAGGTAGACTACGAGATAGAGTTGTTTGAGGACCATTTGACTCTGGACCACTAAACAGCGGTCTGGAACTTGAACTTTTTGACGGCAGCGGTGTTCGAAATAGTAAGAGTAGGACTGGACGCTGCCGGTGAAGAGGGTTACAACAACCTGTATCGCCCAGAGATGTACCGGAAAGGTAGATAGGCAGTAGGAGGAGCGTGTCATGCGCAGAGGGTTTAAACGCAGAGGCGGCGGCGACGACGAGGCCGATATCAACCTCACACCCATGTTAGATGTGGTGTTTATCATGTTGATTTTCTTCATTGTTACGGCAACATTCATTAAGCAGGCTGGTATTAATGTGAACCGTCCTGACGCGCTTACTGCCGAGCAGAAACCGACGGTATCAATGTTGATCGCCATCAATCCGAACGGTGAGATCTGGATCGACAAAAAACGTGTGGACCCCGCCGCAGTACGCGCGCACATAGAAAAGCTGCACGCTGAAAACCCCAAAGGCGGCCTGGTGGTACAGGCTGATAAGCAATCCACCAATGAAAAGCTTATGGCGGTGCTGAGCGCGGCACGGGCCGCCGGGTTGCAGGAAGTTGCCATCTCCACGGAGAAAAATTAGGTAGGTGCCATGTTAGTACGATACGCATTTGGAGTCGGTTTAGGCGCAATAGTGACTTTTGTGCTGTTTCTCATCATGCAGGCAGTCATAGCCAATGATGGCGCTAACCTCGATGAAGGGGTGAAGGGCAAATTATTGGATCTGGTGCGGCTGGAACCCGATGAGGACATTCAAACGAAGCAGCGGAAACCGAAGCCACCACCGCCACCGGATGAACCACCACCTGATATGCCAGCGCCAACATTTGATCAATCAGATGTCAGCCAGGGTGTCGATATCGGCGCGGCCAACGTTGAGGTTAATCTTGATGTTGGCGGTGGAGGATTCAGCTCGGATGGTGAGTATCTGCCCATTGTTAAGGTCGCACCGGTTTATCCCAGGCGCGCACAGACGAGGGGCATTGAAGGGTATGTGCTGCTGCAATTCACCGTAACCAAAACAGGTGCTGTAGAGAATCCGGTTGTTGTGGAAGCTAAACCACCGGGTATCTTTGATAGAGCAGCCATGAACGCTGCGTTGAAATTCAAGTACAAACCCAAGGTTGTTAATGGCGAAGCCATTGATGTGGCAGGTGTCTTGCACCGCCTGACGTTTGAACTAGCCGATTGATTGGAGGCGCTTGATGACTAAGACAAATACGCTTGCGCTTGGTAGACGCTGGTTGCGGCATGTGGCTGTGTTAAGCCTGTGTTTGACCGTCGCGACTGCGAACACATGTAACTTTCAATGTTGGTTAGTGTTCACTCAAGAACGGAAAAGGAA
This sequence comes from Alatinidae sp. Z8VKAUB7J3, assembly GCA_010016025.2. NCBI lineage: Eukaryota > Metazoa > Cnidaria > Cubozoa > Carybdeida > Alatinidae > Alatinidae sp. Z8VKAUB7J3. Next base: position 60,316,554 of record JAAAKM020073195.1, read on the forward strand.
CGAGTATATACGAGTAAGTTCATATAAATAGATGCAGTTTTTAGTATACTTCCTCACAATGGGGAGGGGGATCAAAAACAAGAGAAAAATACATTTTCTTCCATTTTTCCAGAAGAATATTCTATAGGCGAATATCAGGAGGATCCCATGATACATCCTTCCCAGTGTGCAAGAATGCGAGGGTAATAACAATTCAAGAAACTTAGTTTCAAACTTTGCCCATCTTGAATGCATTAAAGACTGCATCAAAACGATTAATGATTGCATTAATGTTTAAACATTAAACAAGGCCGCTCTTAAGTTACAGTTACATGTGGTTTTAGTAAATGCATTTTGTTTATAGAGTAAAATAAAACACGCTCTAATCATATACTGGTAGTGCATAATTACTACACTGATGTCACGCAATGTTAAGGGAACCAAGGATCATCACGATTCGATGGCTTTGAAAATGGTGTGGTCAGGTAGCATTACTCAGGAGCAGGTGTTAAACAAAGATTGCAACTATTGCTTTCATCTGCTGTAACCATTCATCACTACAAGCTGGGTCTGGGTAGTACTTGCCCAAATATGTTTACATTGGATTTTCGGGGGTCAATGAGAAGACTGAGCAGCTGATCTTCTTTGAGCTAAGGTCACCTGCTCCCTTTGTGGGACATGCATGTGCAATACTGGACGCATAAATATAGCAAAATATTCATTCCTGTATTTCATTATGGTCACATAGAATAGCATGATGCCATTCACGGAATCCAAAGAGAATCAGCAATCCTTTAGATGAAAATCAAGCGGTGGCCGACTTTCAGATATCACGTAGAGCGTATCGGAACTGTGCCAAGTGTTGTGGGACAAAGCCACTCGTGGCAGAACTGTGCGGAATGTCAGGCGCTCCAATATTTCACCAGGTGGGGGAAAGAGAGCAACCCCTAGCCAGGAATTTTCTTTACTTTTGCCTTTGCTGAGCCTTTGAAATGACTTACCGCCTCGGGATACCCCTGCACAATATGCACTGCACCTCTTTCATTCTTTTCCATCGCAGTTTATGTTGCTTTACTTAATTCAGGTTATAAAAGCTTATTGCTTCTCACAGAATCTTTAAAAACATTCTCCAGAACTCCGGCAAAAAAAGAAAAGAAAAAAGGATCATGCTCTAGCCCCACTCGTAGCAGTAGAAAACAAACTAGGCGAGAAAAAAAATGAAACACAACACTGTAACTACAAACGCAGATTAGAAAAAAATAAAACTGCTATTTTTTGGTATACAGTGTCGCTCTGTAATTAAATACAGAAACAAATTTTCATATCGGGAGCGTTAGCACTAAGAAAGTAAAGTGAACACGGATGGTTGGTTTTGACTCCTTTCTTTCAATGTCTATGCTAAAAAGTTGACATTACCAAAATAGTATAAACTATGGAAAGACCAAACCACTGATAGAACCGTTTGCATGGCGGCCGCCCGTTCGAGCACAAGGCGGATTTCATAGAGCTCATCGACCTGATCGGGCGTGTATTGAATGACTTCGACGCCGCGGTTCGGCTGGCGAACAAGGAGCCCCCGGGTTTCCAGAGCGGCAAAGGCCACGCGCACGGCGTGTCGTTTGGCGCCGTACCGTTCCATGATCCGATCCTCGATCAGACGCGACCCCGGCGAGAGCCGCCCGAAGATAATGTCAAATTCTAGCTTTGTTGCGAGGTCGTCGGTCACGGTCTCGCCTCCTGATATTTGCCTGCTCTTGCGATCCTGTGGTCCCTAGTAGGGCGATTTTGTCAGGCCATAAAGTCTAATATGTCAGAGATTGCGGACACCCGGATGCTGAAACGCGCACTTTCAGTCTCGACAGATGCGCCGGCAGGGCAGCGACGATGATGTCTTTGGGGTCGAAGGCACCTCGGCAGTCGCAGTTTTGACCGCCGAGGTGATGCCGGCTCTCGTTGTATCGAGACCCGGCAGGGAGGTTACTTTACCGGAGCTAGGCCGGAGTAACGGAACGCGTCATTTTCAAGCGCGTCGATCTCGGCTGCGGAGAGACCCTTGTGAGCGATTGCCATGCGTCCGAGGAACACGAGCGGAAGCTCGTCAGTCCGACCTTCAAGGACCGCCTTGATCGCCTCGGCTGCCGCGGCGCCGACATCGTCGGACATGCGCATCGGCGTGGCGTCGAGCGTGCCGTCGCGAATGGCGTCCAGCTCAAGGGATGTGCCGCCCCAGGCCGTGGTGAAGAAGTCGTCGGTTTTTCCGGACGCGATTTGCGCCTCGACCGCGCCAATACCCATCGCAGTATTCGCGTTGTGGATCACTTCGACTTCCGGAAAGGCCGTCATGATCTGCTCCATCGAAGAATAGCCTTTCTCGCGATTGAAGTCGGCATATTGCTCGGCCACCTTGGTCCAGTTTCCGTTCTCCTCAACACAATCGGCAAAGGTCTGCGAGCGCAGGTTGTCGATCGAGCCAGGAATGCCGCGGATCAGGGCGTAGGATTTGTCGTTACCCAATTCGCCGATCATGAATTCGCAGATTGCCTTGGCGCCTGACGGGGAATCGAAGTTGAACCAAGTGACAGGTTGCTTCGTCAGATCCTTGAGCGGCGTGTGGTTGCCCCAGATCATCGTTGTGAACCCTTCGGTGTCCACGAGACGTTGGATGTTGTCGCCCTGCGCCATCAGCTCGGACGGCGCATACATCACGAAATCCCAAAGATCCGCGTCATTCACTGCTTGCGAAACGAACTGGTTCTGCAATTCGCCCTCGTTCATGCGGGTTGCAAATTCGGTCGTTTCAAATGGAATTCCAAGTTCGTTCAGCCGGGTCGTGAAGGCGATGTAATTCCGGTTGAAGAAGTCAGACGTGTCAGCCGATGGATAGATCAGGGCGATCTGGATGGGCTCTGCTATGTCCACTGCCACTTTTACCGGTGGTGCTGCGACCAAGATATTAGACTATTTTATGATTGCACATGAAGCGGTACTAGTATTTAAGGTCACAGTCGCAATAACAGTAGCAGTAGCAGGCACAAGTTGTCACACTTGTCTCAAAGTGTCATTCTTGCAGTTACAAGTAGTCTCAGTTGCAATTAGCAGCAGTAATAGTCGAGTTGCATTCGCATTTGCAGTTGTCAGTAGTGGTAATCGTAAGTTGCCCTCTTGTGTCAACAATGGACCTTCATTACTTACACCCCTTGAACTGGGAGTTGAGGAGCGGTTATAAACTCCAGAAGAAGAGTTATTTGACCATTGGAATATTTTGAACCAAATGGCAATCTCAAAATTTTGATCGGATGCATTTGGCAAAAAAGGCATGTGAGGGCTGGTTGCTCTCCAATCTTTTTGGCTCTTAAAAAGAGCAATAGAACATTAAATTTCCTATCGGATGAGCTACCTTCGAAGTTCATACGATCGCTTCCTTTATATGGAGTGCCTTTGGTAAACAAAAAAAATAATAGCACATCGAAGCGTTATGGCCCTTTACTGTTGGTAACGCTAGTGCGTTGCCTCTTATAATTCATAAATTGCTCTACTTGATGTTTGAGTTTCTTTCTCCATGTTAACTCAAAAGAGAAAAGGGAAAAAAGAATTATCAAATGTTGTTCATAAGCCAAAGTAAAATTAAGTAATTCACTTTCAATAGTTATTTTAAATATTTTACTTTAAGTAAGTCATGTACTTCTTACTTAAATATATGTTTCTTCCTCTATGTTGACTCAAAAAAGAACCCGAAGAAGGGAAGTATCAAATATTAGTCATGAACTAAACCACAGTTAAAAAAAAATCATTTATAAGTTACTTACTTGAATTTGAAGTTTCTTCCCCCTTGATCCAGAAGAGAGCCTGGAAACAGAAAAATCAAACAGTAGTCCTAAGCTGCAGAATTTTTTCTTTCTTTAAATCATTCAAAATTTTTGGCCAGAAATTGAAGATACTTCTCCATGGTGACTTAAAGGGGAACCTGAAAAAGAGAAATATCAAATATTAGTCCTAAGCTGGAGCACAACAGTTTTTCTTTAATTAATTTACGGACATAAATTTTTTACTTGAAATTGAAGTATCGTCCTCCATGTTGACTCAAAGGAGAATCGGAAAAAGAGAAGTGTCAAATATCAGTCACTCGCTAAAGCATCTTTTTCTGTTAGTAATTCATAAATTGCTTACTTGAAATTGTAGTTTCTTCCTCAGTGTTGGCTTAAAGGGGACATAAGAAAGATAAATATCAAATATTAGTCCTAAGCTAGAGCACAATTGATTTTTTTTTTTCAATAATTTACGATTATAAATTAAATACTTGAAATTAAGGTTTTTTCCTACATGTTTACTCAAAAGAAAACTATCAAATATTAGTTCTAATCCAGAGCAAAATTGTTTTTTCTTTAGATACTTTGTAAATTACTTACTTGAAATTGACTTTTCATCCTCATGTTGACTCTACAGCAGGTAATATACCTTGTTGCCAATCATCGTAAGTCACTTTAGATTGCTCATCACGATATTCACCACCAACAGCAAATACAATCGGGCCTGCTGGCAGTTCAAACCACTCACCGAGATCGCCTGCCACGGACGCCGCAACCACGAATTGTTCCAATTCAATATTGGTTTTGTCGGTTACGGTAACCCAATCTAGTGCGGCTTGAGTAATGCCATTTTGTCCTGCCCATATATTCAGAGGCACACACTGACCTTGCCCTGGAGTGAAGGAGAAATAACCTGGGTCATAGTCAGGAATGTTGAAAGGTGTACCCTGTGCAGGTGCATTGGGGTCAACATCGGCACGACACGCGGCTTGGCCAGTATTAGGGTCGATTACTGCATCAATCGCGGCCATAAAACGGTCATTAATAATTCTGTTGTTTCGCGTTCTATCACGCTCAAACTTCCCGTAATTCATACTGGCGTCATAAGTCCAGCCATTATCGAATTCACCGGCTAGTCCTAAGACGGCACGCGTGGTTGCTCTCTCTTGATAGACCAATCCATCTCCCAAGCCTATTGGGTCGATGGTAATAGCGACACCACCAGTTTGCTCAGCAACAGGGCGGATAAATTCCGGTAGGTAAGGGTTGTCAGCCGCGCCAAATAGTAAATCCCAAAAAGAGGTTGGTTGACTTGTATTGACGGTTTCTTGCTCTACACGTTTAAACTCCCAACTTAATAAACTATCGCCAATCTCATAACTACCAATGACGTTAATTGAAAGTTTTTCTTCTGGAACGAATAGGTAGGTGTTGCCTTGGGCAATGGTATTGAAGGAGTCGCCACCAAAGCCTTGGGTACCACTTGCTATTAACCCGTCTTGGATAGGTCTATAGGTACCATCGGCATCAGCGACCCAACAGCCACCAAGCACACCAAATGATTCAGCACCAAATACTGAGTTATAGCCAGAAAACGAGTCGTAACAGTCAGGTGTTCCATTGTTGTTTAGATCAATTGGGGTATTTGGGTCAAACCCGTCAAAGGTAAAAGGGTTACCTGGGATGATATACCCATAACCTGAAGTAAATGGGAAGGTGCGACCTGGCAATACCGCCCTATTAGGTGCCGCTGCTGCCGCATTTATTAATGCGATTTCTGCTTGAGTCAAATTAGGGTTAGCACCAAAAGCAGCAAAAAATGCATCGGTGAAACCTTGTTGGCTAGGAATCGTGAGTCCGAAAGTCGGTCTATCGTTTGCAGGATTAAAATATTGAGCAAAGTTGGGCATTGAACTCGGATCGATATCGCCTATTTGGAAGCGTTTTGCTGGGTTCACCCAGTCGCGACCAGTACCGATAAGTGTGCCATTATCACGTTCATTCGCTCGTAAACCCTCACTATCAGAGTACTCTATACTTACGGCAAAATTACCTTTGTCATTATCAAAATTGAATCCATAGGTCGCGGCAACTAAGGTTGTTTCGGAATCACCTTCGCCAGAAACACTACCTTACCAATATGCTATATTTTAACTCCCTTTTTTTACTCAATACTGCATTATTTTCTTATTTTTACTACTTCTACTAACAACTCACTACAGCGCCAAGGACCTATGGCCAACACAGCTACGCAAGCTTCTCCTCCATTCAATATCCCAAGAAGTTTCCATTTCCCTTAATTTCTTCCTTGTGACATTCTCCTATCCTGTTCTCCATGCTTTATCTTTAGCCCTATGCGGTTGGCTGAAAAGGAGAATCTTTGGCAATATGTCACCCTTCATCCTCAGAACGTGCCCTAGCCATCTCAACCTTTCTCTCATTATAGCCATAGGAAGTGGGATTGAACAAGACTTTTCGCACAGCCTACTGTCTGAAATACAGTGAGCAAGTTAGGTACCCAAATATATCTGCAGGCAATTTTTCTTGAGAAAATCCAGCAAATCTTACTCCGTATTTCAGATTGCCTGTGTTTAAGAACCAAATTTGACCACCGTTATCATTTTACCGTTCAATATTCTATCTTGGTTCACTGACTCATCTTCCTATTCTTCCAAACTCTTTTTTTAACTGTGAATAAAGTACATTTGACCTTGGCTATTCTACTATTAACATTTTCACTGTACCCACCATCTCTGCTAATAATAATATCAAGGTAAGGAAAGCTGTCCTGTTTATTAATCTTATCATTATCCAACTTCACCTTTTCCTCTTCAATTATTCCAAGCTTTAGCCACTTAGTCATCTTAACATGAATTTTCAAGCCTATTCTAAAACCCTAAACTCGCAATACCTCTCGAAGTTCATATATTTTGCTCAAACTTTCATCTAGGATGCTTGAATCATCAGCATAATCTAGTTCTAGCATAGTTTTACTTTTCCAATTGATTGCGTGTTCTCCCATTGCTTTTCCTGTGCTCCTCAAGACAAAGTCCATTAAAATGATTCGTATAAAGGAAGATAGAACACAATTCTACTTAACTCCTAGTTTAATACACCCGGCATTAAACAAGCACTCGAGGCCTTATTATTTTTTAATCCTCTGGATAAAAAAATAATAAGGCCCCGGTTTAACCCTTGGTCTTTTAATCCTCTATCAATCTGAACAAGTCCAGATTGACTAATCGCTCTCAATTTATTAACATACCAGTACAATATTTTACTATTGTGCCGTCTTGCTGCCTCTTCCAGTTCTTCAGCAATTATATTCGTGACTTCCACGTCATAGCTCCTTAATTCACATTTTAATACTGTCTCCATTTTCTTTAAATTGCTCTTATTTCATATGATTTATCACTTAGATGGTTCTGGTACAAGCCCCTTCTCCTCTCTGTTAAACATAAAGAACTTTCAATAATATTCTTAGCAGAGTTTTTAATTTTCTTCCCTAAGACATCATCAGCAACTTTCCAAGCAATTTTCATAAAATTATTCCATTCATCTTCTACACTGTCAAATTTTAAACTCTCCACTTTAATATTCAACTGTTCCTTGAAATGTTCTAGGGAGGCTCATCAAACTTAGCAGGGTTGAAATACTCCCTAAGATACTCCACGATTTTTTAAGTTTTAATCATAGAAAGTTGCTTTTTTTCTCCTCAAGTACAGAATAATTTTCAATTTTTAGACTTTCCCATTTTTTGCTTTATCGTAGTTTGTGGGTATGTTGTATATTCATATTGTTATCAGCGAGTTAGGTTGATATGAGTTGGAAAGAAAATCGCAAATAAATCAGTTCAAAAATATTTTTATTTAAGTGGTTTCTACTGAAGGATAACGAAAGAAACAGAAAAAGGCTCTAATGCGCTTTCTTCTGTAATGGGAATCTAGGGATTAACCTGTAAAGTTGTGTGTGGAGCCTAAAAAAAATTAGTTGAGCATTATTTTGCTGAGGACTAGGATTTTTGGCGTGATGGAAGATGTGATTCGTGAACTCATTCACAATGAGTGGCAGCCAGGGGCGAAGAATGAAATGTGGGATCAGGTCCTTTCTGATTCAACACTGTTCTCTTCCGCTATGGGTCGAAAAATCGGCATTGATTGTATGAAGCTACACTCAAGGGACTTCTTTCACGCTTGCCCTGACTTTTCTACGGAGTTGAAGGAGGTGGAGGTTTGTGGCAATGTTGTGGTCTGCGAGGCTGTTTTTACTGCAACTCATCAGAACTTTTATTCTTGTACGGAAACAGATGGGAGTGGGGTGATCGTTCAGTCGGATTTTTGCGAGAAGTTTGCGGGGCTTGTGCCTAAGGGCGCAAGGTTTGTTCAACCGGTTGAACTCTTTTTTGTTTTTGATCAGGGAAAAATTAATCGAATTGCTATTCAAGAAGATCCTCTTTTATTGTGTAGACAGTTGGGGATTGATGTTGTGGTGGAAGAGGAGGCTTCGGGGGTTTTGTGGGGACGAGAGTATTTGTTTCTGATGAAGCAAGTTCGAGGGGCTTTTGGGCTGGGGGAAAGGGAGGCTGCTTGCTTGGCTCTTAGCTTTTCTAGCTTTTCTGCGAAGTTTGTTGCGGAGGTTTTGGGTATTTCTCATCGAACAGTTGAGACTCACTTGCAGGGCTGTTATCAAAAGATGGGTTGCCATTGCAGGCAACAGTGCTTGGAACTTGTTTTAGAAAAAGGGATGCTTGCTCTTTTTCATGAACTGAGTTTGATCATTTTGAAAATACATCATTTTTAACGAGCTTGAAGTTGATCTTCGAGCATGTTGAGCCGTTCTTCTAGACTCTTTAGGTGGGTTTCGAGGCATTTGATTTTCTCTTCGATTGGGTTTTTCGCAATCATGTCCAGTTTTTCCTCAAGAAGCTCTTGAACTGAAACTTCACCATTTGTGTATTGCTCGATTTTAAGAGCTAGCTCTAGGGAAGGCTTTCGCTCTTTTCTGAGTAATTGGTATAGGTATGATGTCGAAATCCCCAGATCTGCAGCAAATTGTTTCACGGGTAAATCGTACTTGAATAAATAGGCTTTCATCTTTTCAAACAATTTCCGTTAGCAAGAGTCAAAATGAGAAATTGACCAAAAGTGAATGAAAATTTAAGAATTGATTGCGTAATAGAAGAAACTATACGAGTAATTGAATTCTAAGAACTATCTGAATTATTAATTGCTCTGATTTCCTTTTTTTTGCTTTACTAGGGAGCCAATAAGTATTCATGCACATTCCAGTTTGGTACTCAAATAAATGCGGTTAAGTTTTGAAAGGCTCAGTCTACTGCCTTACCTAGGGATCTGAAAGGTCCAAAAACACAGCTCCGCATAATTCCAGTTTCGGACTTTTTAGCTTGAAAATGATCCATTTGGAGGACGTTTGGGGCTGGCCTCGCTCCTAAACGTGGAGATTTCTACTTTTTTCGATTTTTTCGCGTTCTTCCGAAATAAGTTTTTTGCATATTTTGCTCTTGACCATTCGTAACTAAAATATCGCAAATCTTTTTTCACAGATCCCGACGTAATGTATACTGTGGCTTTCATTATTATTTCATACATTCTTCAGATATTTAACTTCTTTTTAAATTTGGGCCTCCAACCCAAAATAAATTCCTACACACATGGCTACTCTTCATCTTCAACAAATAACAGTATGTATTTTTATTTCGCATTCGGGTTCAGGTTTAACAAACACTGTGTCTTTCCATCATCCTTATGCATATATACAGGGTAGTCTATGCTTATACACAGGGTAGTCTAAGCATATACACAGGGTAGGCCTATACCTCTTCTACCCATCATAGAAAAGTTATAATTTCACAAACTTGTTTTTGGCTAAAATAAAAAATGCTCCTAGTTCAATCACTTCATCTAGCATGTACAAGTTCTCTGCAACGCTGAAACTTCTAAAATATTTATTTTATGACTTGGGAGGATCAGGGCCGTACGATGGGGGGGGGGGTAGGACAACCTTCTGAAATTCTATATCTTCAAAAATTTCTGGACAATTTACTGTTCCTAGATTTGTTAAAATCCAATATAAATTTATATATATAAAATTTACTGGTTATGTATCATAGGTTTAATTCTAAAAGGTTAGCAAGTAGATGAACCATTTGATATAGATTTTATGATTCGTAAAAAAAAAAAAAAATGAAAATTGTAAATCATGCGTGGCATCCATATTGTATATATACTTTTATTTATTTGAGTCTAATTCTTTTGATCGTTTTATATTAATTATAGTTTTGCCGCATCCTTTAGTTACATTT
>JAAAKM020073195.1:60326670-60345774 GCA_010016025.2 Alatinidae sp. Z8VKAUB7J3
GGCTCTTCGATTCTTTTTTTTTTTTTTTTTTTGCAAGTCTCCTTTCTCGAATTTTCGTTCCGTCATTTTTTTTCATATTCAGTATTTTCTGATTAGTCCATTTGTGTTTGAAATCTGCAGATAAATGAAAGGGTGCTATTCTAAACCAACCCCAAAACTCCAAGCCATGATAATTTCGATTTGTTATATCCAACCGTTCGTGGGAAACGAACTGCACGCAAAGAGCAACTCGTGTAAGAAGCAACCGAAACTATAAAATAAAAGGGAGTTGATAATGGGACGAAGCCATGCGCGACTTTGGCAGCGACCGGCCGGACCTGCGTAACCCGCTGCGACTGGTGGACATTGCTGATGTCATGCAGAACGTTGAGTTTAAGGTGTTTAACGGGCCGGCCAACGATCCGCAGGGTCGTGTGGTGGCGCTGCGTGCGCCGGGTGGCGCACAGTTGTCGCGCAAAGTGATCGACGACTATACAGACTTCGTTGGTCGCTACGGTGCGCGCGGGCTTGCGTATATAAAGGTTAACGATCTTGCCGCCGGTGCGGACGGCTTGCAGTCACCAATACTCAAATTTCTGCCCGACGAAGTGACCCGGCAGGTGTTGGCAAGGGTAGGCGCGCAGACCGGCGATGTTGTCTTCTTCGGTGCTGACAAATCTTCTGTGGTGAACGACAGCATCGGCGCCCTGCGCAATGAACTGGGCAAAGATCTGGGTTTGATTGAAGATGGCTTTGCACCCTGCTGGGTTGTGGATTGGCCAATGTTTGCGCAAGGCCGTGACGGCACCCTGGGCGCCGAACACCATCCCTTTACCCAGCCACTGGGTACACCTGAGGCGCTGCTGGCCGAGCCGCTGGCGGCCAAGGCGGCAGCGTACGATGTTGTGTTAAACGGGTATGAGCTGGGTGGCGGCTCGTTGCGAATTCACGACCAGCAGATGCAGTCTGCAGTGTTTGAGGCGCTGCACATGGGCCAGGAGGCTCAGGCGAAGTTCGGCAAGAAGTTCCAGGACCTCGACTTCCTCTCCGACCTGCTCGCGCCGGTTTACGCCAAGTACCTGACGCAGGCCGACCTCGAGAAGATGGTCGACACTTCGGATGAGTGGATCCAGGCGCACACCGGCATCCAAGAACGCACCAAGGCTCCGGACGGCTGGTTCGCCTCCGACCTCGGCGCCGCCGCTCTGAGCGACGCACTGCCCGAAGCGGGCTGGAACAAGACCGACGTCGATCTGTTGGTGTGCGCGACGTCGACACCGGACACGTTGGTGCCCTCGACCGCGTGCCACATCGGCAACCGCCTCGAGATCAGCCCGCCCGCGTTCGACGTCAACGGCACCTGCGCGGGCTTTCTCTACGGCCTCTCGGTCGCCGCACCGATGGTCGAGAGCGGCCGCTACAAGCGCACCGCCCTGGTCGCGACCGAGCACTACACGCGCTACGCGAACTACGAGGACCGCGCGACGTGCATCTTTTGGGGTGACGCCGCGGCGTGCGTGCTCTTGCAGCCCGAGCGACCCGAGAAGGGTTTCGAGTTGATCGACGTTCAAACCGCGACGATGACCGAGGGCACCAAGTACGTGCAGGTGCCGGTGCGCGGCTACGTCGAGCAGGACGGCCCGATGGTGAAGAAGTACGCGCTGAAGGGCTTCGCCGACAGCGCGACGAAGATCCTCGGCGACAACGGCCTGTCGCCGGCGGACGTGACGGCGTTCATCGGCCACCAAGCCAACTACCGCCTGCTGCAGGGCGTGATCCAAGAGCTCGCTTACTTTTTCCCACCCAGGCCCCACAGCCCAAAAGATATTTGATCAAATTTTGAGATCTCGATTTTATTAAAAATAGTCAGAAGGCTCCGTAAATACGTCTCCAGGTACGACACGATCCCTATAACCCATGAGAAAATGGTCGTAAACTATACCAGTATCCATTGCTTACACGAAGATTTTATAATTGAAGTGGGGAACATGTTTGATCTTGAGTTTCTTATTAGCTCTAAATTTTAGATATCATTCTTTGTGCCAAGAAAATCATATATTTTTTTGGGAGCAAGAGTGTCGTCCTGATATGGAAAAATAAACCTTAGTTCCTAATTGGTTGCAATTCGAGTGAGGTCTTACAAATTGTCCACTACGCAAGGACTAGCGGAGTTTCCCAAAAGTTTATTCTGGAAACGACAAGCAGACCTTAATATTCAAAAGACGCTATGTGGCTCTGTTTCCTCGACTTCTTTACAATATTTTGGGACTATTTAAAAAGATTAAGTTAAAGTTGTGGGGGAGTGTTGAAAGGCCAAATTAACTTGATATGTTTCTGGGGAGGGGGGCAAGCTTAAATCAAAAGACACTATGTGTGCATCCATTTCATCAAAATTGCATATTTGTAATATTTCGGGATGGCTTCGAGAATACAGTTGAAATTTTCAGACATTGTTAGAGAAAGGAACGGTAGGGAATACAAATTTAGTTCTAGTGGATAGATGGCTTGGGGATGGGGTTGAAACTTTAAGGTGGTGTTGGAACAAAATAGGGGTTTGGTTGGGCAAGAAAAAATTAAGTTTAATTTTGAGAGGAGGAAGAAAGGACTAACCAATTTTAGTCACCAATCATGTATAAATAACTTGTTCGCTCTATATGCTCCTATGAGACTTATAAAATATGCGGGATAAAGTAAATAGATCAAAATGCACTATGTGCTTCCAAGTTGTCAATAAGGTGTATATGCTATATCTCAGGAGCAGCTTAAGGCATTAGATTGAAACTTTTAGAGAATGTTGGAGTAAGGCAAGTGGAGGGTTGAATTGTGGATTGGGAAAAAAGTAGAAATCAAAAGACATTAAATGCATCCGCACTATCAAAATACCACATCCAAAATATCTTGAGAGAGGAAAAAAAACGACTTGAGGGACAAAATTGAAACTTTGAGGGAATATCAGGTTGCGGGGGGTTAATTTTTTTTTGAATCGGGGGAAGGCAAAGAGAGCTTATCAAGGAAAATAATTTTTTGAAAGAAAATGTGGTTCTATTGAAACGTAAACAAAATATTAAATTTATTCATAATGATCTGCCAAAATTTCAAACAATAAAAACACATAAATTGAATTTTCGAAATCAAGAGAACCTTAATCAGAAACCAATTCTGGTTAAATCGATTTTTGACATACTGTTTTGTTATCATTTAACTAACAGTTGTGCTTTTTTTCACAATTTAGTACTCTTTTGAATAAAGGAGCTAAGGAAGCATTTATTCGAACAGACTAGATTACACAGATCAATGTTAGAGGACTTATTGTTCATTGAGCACCAATCTTTCTAAGATCTTGTTCATTTAGGTTGGCCACCCTGGGTTCAAGCACTGAGACTGAGAATACTCTCAGTTTCTTTGTTTGCTCTGTCAACAAAGTCACTGCTACTAGCATCAGCGCTACTTTTATCAGTGCTTTGAGCTTTTGATCTTGTTTTAAGTGTTGAACAAACTGTATCATTGGCTTAATAAAACTATAGGAGTGTAGATTTTTCTTTTGAGTTTCTTTTGGACAGATTCAGATAGAGCGTCTTTCTTCAACCTTGGATAGAACTTTTTACGTGGTATTTTGCTGCATGAGTATCGTAGTCGTTATGAAACTATAAAGTAGTGATGGACTTTGCAGCTTTTTACAAACTTCAGAGACCTATTTCCCCCTTTTTTTAAAATTTCGCTGTCTTCACTTTTTATCGTCTACTTTGTCAAGCCAAAATGCTGTTTATGGACTTGACAACATTTGGTCTTACTTTTTAATGCACTCAAAATATACATACGAAGTTTACTTTCACAACCGGTATCAAGTGATCTATTTACTGCTGCATACGCAGTTCTCGGTTCTCGATAAATTTCACCCACTAGGAATTGTCAAACAATATGGGAGCCGGACTCCATTAACTTGGTGTGTGATAACTCGCATACATTATTTCAAGAAAAGAATTCGATGGAAAAAGTTGAAAACCCCTCACGCTTATATTAAAATTACAGGAAATTGACGTCTAATCGGCTTTGCGTCGATAAGGCATCAATTTTAATCCTATAGGAAACAATAAAAATATGTTCTTGTAGGTAGGCCAATAAACTAATAGTACTCTGAAGTGTTCGATTTTAATGTATTTTCATAGAAAATCTATTAGTGCACAGCTTATATTTTTAGCTTTCCAAAAATATACGTTTTTTTTTTTTGCAGCTAAGGATTTATAATAAGTTCTTTAGTTTATTGAACCTTGGCAAATTACAAGTAATTCTAAATAGCGTTTAGTTTTGGATGCTAGCTAAACTTTCAAAATTATTGGATTTACAATTAGCTGGTCCCTGAAATGAGCAAAAGCAGAAGCATAGTGTTGCTAAATCTTCGTTTCAATGGGTCTACAGGTCTCCTCCTCCTATAACAGTAAAAATACTATATCTATTATATAGTAGAATAAAATTCTACTTCAAACCCTTTGAAATTTCGTTGCATTGAAAAAATTGCAATGCTACTTAAGGGCAGTGATGTGAATTCACAGAAGTGTAGGGAAGAGGGAGGGGTGGCAAAAATGTACCTGTCAAAATCTTGGGAGGTAGGCAACGCTTCCATGAACACTTCCATGAACGCTTCCACCTCCTTCCTACTAAATGACTCCCCTTCTTCAGAAAAGGTTTAAGGAGGATTTAAAACTTTACACAAGGGATAAGCTTATTGGATGCAATGTTACAGACTTTCCTAAGTAATTTCAGGGATAGATTTTAGTTTTTTTTTTTTTTTTTTTTTTTTTTTTTTTTTTTTTTTTTTTTTTTTTTTTTTTTTTTTTTTTTTTTTTTTGTATAAGTACGTGAACTTATTTGAGTCCTAAGAAACTTAGACCGTCTTCTTTGAACTCCCCGTCCCTGACACGTGTCTATCGTTGGTAGAAAATCTAAGGTATTGCTTCAATATTTAATTTTCTTGATCTTGCCGTGGGCCAACCTTTTTATATCACTACTAATTAAGGAGCAAGGTCCAGAAACCAATGTGTTTAATAATGAGAAAACTATTGAAGTTTAAGGAGCGTTTATGTCACCATTGTTCTCTTAGTCTAAGAGGTAGATATTAAATCATAACTAAACCGAAATTATAGACCAAACTTGCTTGTAAAACTAATTGATAGTCCTTTGTGGTCTATGGGAAAATGCTCATTTGTGTGGATCTCAAAATTCCTCGATTTAATATTCTTAGATAGTTTGCAGATAGGGCCAAGGAACCGTTGTGCATCTTAAGCAATTAGATCTAACTTCGATTTCAAACTTGTGCCTCCCCCCTTGCCAGCTAGAATGGTGTTTTATATTAGACAGCATACTCTTGGATCGAAGAATCGAAAGCTTGACGGAACGGCATCGAGTAATTCTATCTGACACTTACTTAAAACTCCACATCAGAACAAGCGAAAACCAACCTTTTTGGCCTCGAGCAAGAATTCTATGCAACTCTGTAAAACAAAGCTTATATTCATTAATCCAACCTTGGGAATACAGTCTCCATTAAAAACATTGCCTCTTTTTCGCTTAGATCGGAATTGGTGGCATTAATCCAACCTTGGGAATACACAGTCTCCATTAACTCCATTAAAAGCATTGCCTCTTTGTCGCTTAAATCGGAATTGGTGGTATAGGAAACGGATAACAGTGGTAAAACAAAGTGTTGTTTCCGCTGCAGAGCGGAACAATTGTGTAAAGGTCGGTATAGCCAAAGATTAGTCTTGGGAGTAATGATGGCCTTTTATGTCTGTTTTCCAATTCTTTGGGTTGGGCACCTCATGTATACGCATAATTAATTCTTCGTGCGATCCAGCATAGCTGATTCTGGTCATGTTCGTATTAAGATATCGTAATTGCGTTTCTTAATATCAATCTTCATTTCTTATCACGTCTTAATTTGTTCTTGACTAAAAGTAGTTCTTGGATAATTTAATTAAATTACTTAAAACAATGCCTTGATTTAGTTGAGGAGTACATCTGCCCATGCAGATGAGATTCTTCCACCAGACAGTTCTGAACCCCCTCCGCCTCAAGGGAAACTGAAAAACTATTGCCTAAAATTTACCTTATTTATGTTTCCATCCCCCTTCTATAAACAAATCCTGTGACCCAGTTTCCTCAGGGTCAGACGTGTGTGCTCGTGTACAAGGGCGCTAAATCACGAAATTCTAGGGAGGAGCTAGGATTTCTCTTGTATTTTTTTTCTAATGGGAATGGTTTTTAGTAGCTTGCTACATGCTTAGCTACATGATTAAACACGATTAGTGACATCATACAGAGTGTATTACTAATTACTGGAAGAAAAGTAGCTGAAACTCTGTTATACACATCTGTATAATTTTTTTTGTACATGCCACCATACGGCTTTACTGCCTCAGAAATAGGACGCTCAATATGTGCATAGCTTTTTCGGTAATTCTAAATCAATTGACAATCTCAGAATATTCAAGCAATAGTTTTTTGGCATTTTTTGGGACACGAACCGTTGTTTTGCACCCAAAAATGCTTTCAATAAAGTACTGTAAAGTCATTTTCAAGTGTAAAAGGAAGACGGGAAGGATGTTGGAGGGAGTTATCCCCCCTCATGCATGATAATTTGTGTTCGTTTTGAACTTTTGTTGGAAAAAACCTTTTTTTCTAATTAATCAAAGGGATTTGACCAAAATACAGGATTGATAGTTGGAATTTTTTCTTAATCAACCTGTGAGTTGTAAAAGCTGTAATTTTATTTAATTCTTGTTTTGTCTCTAAAAGGTTTTTCATTTTCCCCCTCCCTTGTAAAATGTATAAAAGATAAGTTCCACTAGTGCAGGTCGGAGACTAGTACATGTTTTCAAGACAACATAAAGTGCTTAAACCAGCTTGGAACCGGACGGCGAGAAGTCTCTGGGACCTTCGGTTGAATGGAGGCTTTGTGCAATCCTGGGCCCATCTTGGTCACAAAATGGTTATCCACACTAGACGATGCTCTTCTATCAACAAGAGTCGACGTCTCACTAGTAATCTCAAGTCTATTACCTTGGACTTACTCGTTGTATTTTCTTGTCGAAATATATAATAGAGAAACTTTCCATTTCCTGTTGGGTACGATGACCTTTCCCACTTTCTTTTTTTGTTCTCCATCTCTCCTTTAGATGGCTTAAAATGTGTCACTATTGGACAGGGCCTTACACTCCTGGTGGACTTTTGAACAGCAACAGAAGTTTACACTTGAAAATCAGATTCACTTATTGACTTTTAAAAGGATTCTTAAGGACCATTTAGTTAAGAGTCAAACAGAATAGCATTTTATTTTTATTTTCCTTTTCTTCTGAGGAGTTGATGTCCCCTGAGTGTTTTTTGTATTCCCTTGTATCCCTGGCCATGGAGCCTTTCGAGGGGGAATAAAAGCATTGTCTTTTCATTCTGTATTTATTGACGAATAAAACTCTGATACACTCCGAAATTTCAGAAACTGCCCGGTTGAGAACTACTTTTACATTCCCTTTTTGCGTAATATTACATGTCATGGGTAAATATTTTTATTTATTTTTAGATCATCCAGTGTCTGCTCTAGTAAGCGATTTTCATCCAACTATGAAAAAGAAACGGATCCTACTATTATCAAACGGCGCCAAAAACAAATTGACTATGGTAAAAATACGTTGGGTTATCATCGATACAAGATGCTTGTCCCCAAGTAAGTCCGCGGCAAACAATCTATTAATTAACAGAGAGCTTAGCCTTACTTTCAGTTAAAAAAACTTGTTTTTTTGTATAATTTTGTATATAAGGCTGCAACCATGGTCAGTTCCCTAAAGTGCTAAAATTGACCAATTTTGTGTGCAACACAGCAATTTTCATTGCTATAGTAGAAAAACAAATTATGCATGTCATGACTTGCACCACAACACGCACATAGCCCATTAAAGTATACTTGGATTAGTAATAGTTCAATATTTTAATGTTTTTGCCTGGTTATTTTGAACTTAAAAAATGAGATTGGAAAAAAATGGCCTGTGCTTTTTCTTATTTCCTCTACATTTTCCTAAATCAAACATCCAGAAGGGATTTGGAAGGTATATCCCCTTTCAATCCAGATTGTTTTGATAATGAACATCTTTGCTCTTAAATAAAAACCAACCAAATGTTTTTTTTGGTCCATGAAGCTGGTGGGAAATGACAAAGCTTATCAGAGGTTCTAACTCCAGCCCCCCCCCCCACCTGCACGGAGGCTGTGAAGAGATTTGGTGAGAATAAAGTACTGAGGGTGAAAATGAAAGTGCAAAGCTTCAGACTCTGATTGTTTTGGACAACTCAGACAGTTCTCATGGGTAAGATAGTATAGGAATATGAACTCCCTCGACCTGATCCTCGTAGGACATGGCGCGTGCTTCGGGATGGCGATTCGTCTCAAACGCCCAGAACCGCTCAACCCGAGTCTGGCCACGCTCATGGATCAAGACATGGGCCGGCGGCAGCATCTCGACCCCCTTGACCATCGTGGCGGGTTGATAAACCGACCCACGAAGCAGGAGCGAACGGACCGCCGCCGCGTCGACCCGGCGTTCGACGAGGCCGCTCGCGAGAATGGATTTCATCTCCGACGCGAAGACGATACCGCGGCGCGACTTGGCGTAGAGCAGCGGCTTCACGCCCATCGCATCCCGCGCGAGAATCGTTTTCTCGCGTCCCGGACCACCGCGCAGGTCAATAATCGCCAGCGCGAAAATCCCGCGCAACCGCGGTAGGAATTCCAGACCGTGCTCCTGATAGAGTTTCAGAACCACCTCGGTGTCACCGGTCGAGCGAAACCGATACCCCTTGGCCTCCAGATGCGCGCGTTCCGTCGGTGTATTGTATAGCTCGCCGTTATAGACGATCCAGATGTCGCGATCCTCGTTCGCCATCGGCTGATCGCCCAGGGCCGAGACGTCCTGGATCGCCAATCGCGCCATGCCGATCGAGGCCTTCGGAGCGTCGAACTGGCCATGCCCGTCCGGTCCCCGGTGATGCATTGCGTGAATCATGCGGGGCACGATTTCGGGGTCGCTTTTTCCGATTAGCCCACAAATTCCACACACCGCCGGCTACCCCGCCGCTTCGTCGCGGACCAAGCTTCCAATGTCGAAACAACAGCCCTTGCAGATTTCATCGCCCTCGCGGAGGTAACGCCGCAACCAATCTTGTACCACCGGACCGCCCCAGGCCTCCGCCATGGGCGTTAGCAGATCATGACTTAGAATTGGTGCATGTAGTCGGTTCACGAAACGCTGGTAGAAGTAGTGCTGATTTGCCTGTTGCGATAGACACAATAGAGGCCGAAAAATTGATTGCTACCGGGGAGCTTGAGCTCGGTAGAATGCTGCAACGCACAATTCCTTCCTTCAATTTTTCAAGCTCATCCATTAGCGATGGAACAGACGCATTAAGACCAGCAACTTTACGAGGTTTAGGACCGGATCAAACGCTGGTTCTGATCAATGGAAAAAGGCGTCATGCAGGTGCTCTTCTACACATAAACTCTTCGGTAGGAAGAGGAACTGCTGGCGTGGACATAAATGCGATTCCAAGTGGCAGTATTAAAAGAATTGAAGTTCTTAGAGATGGTGCTGCCGCGCAATACGGCTCAGATGCTATCGCTGGTGTTATTAACATCGTATTACGCGACGAAGCACCAACAACGTTTAGCTCACGAATTGGAGAGTATAAAGAAGGCGATGGCTTTACACAGCTTTATTCATTGAATCATACCTTTGTTTCAGAAACTGGATTCTTAAACGGAACACTCGAATTTAGAGATAGAGAGTCTACTAATCGAGCGGGTCTGTCAGGCTCTTGCCAGTACTTGTTAGGCTGCCCTGATACAGATAATAATGGGATTTCAAACGCCCTTGACCCACGAGAATCAAGTTTCAATCGCCAAAATTTTAGAATTGGTGATGCTGATTCCGATCAGATTTCAATGATATTGAACGGCGCATGGGAAACACTAGATGGAGAATGGTTTGCTTTCATCACAGCCTCAAATAGAAACAACGAGTCCGCAGGCTTTTACAGACGAGCCAATGAAACACAACGCAATCCAACACTACCCGATGGTGAAGCCTTTTTCCCCAATGGGTATCTTCCCTTAATCGAGACCGAGCTTGAGGACTATTCATTTAGTATTGGTTACGCTTCAGAACTTGAAAATGAAGTGAGTTACGAAGCTTCCGTAACCTGGGGGCAAAATCGTATGCACTACGATGTTGATAATTCAATCAACGCTTCATTTGTTAATGCTGCGATTGCAAACAATTTAGGTGCTGGTGAGATAAGAGCAACCTCCCCCACCTCAGCACATGCAGGAGAGTTGGTACTCGATTTGGCAACCTTCAACTTAGATTTTGTAAAAGAATCTTTGAGCCACAATCTAGCTTATGGCGTCGAATTACGTTTCGATCGTTACCAGATAAGAGCTGGTGATGTTTATTCGTACGCTGATTTTGACGGCGCTTTGAGTGTCGGTACTTCTGGAATTCAAGTATTTCCAGGGTTTACACCGCAAAATACCACCGACGAAAATCGCAGCGTAGTCTCTGGTTACATGGATTATGAGTGGGAAATAAACGACAGATCTATGCTGAGCGCCGCTCTGCGAGCTGATAAGTATGAGGGATTTGGAAGTACACGGAACTTCAAACTCGCCTCCCGATATGATTTGAACAGTGAAATTAGTGCTAGAGCCGTAAATTGCACAATTGTTGAATACAAGTCACAGAGATCCTTCAACATTGCTTTTATTCGTTGTGGAGCCCTCCATTTTCCCGTGGAAAGGTAGAAAACAGGAGTAATTCATTTTCAGAGTGCTGTTTGCATGTTCGAACTGGATTGCCACCTCAACAATATCCAAACGAACTGGTTTGCTTTTATCTGGACGTCAAATGCTCTATAAACAGTTCCAGACGAATCTGACAGCTTCCAAACATGCAGCTCATTTTGACTGTGCCAGATTGTATTGATTATAGACGGTGCGATTTCTATTGGTGATTTAATTGAGGGAATATTTGAAGAATGACTGTTAAATCATAATTTCAATTTAAGGAAGGATCGTGTTATTTTAGCTTCGCTCAACAAAGAAGCTAGTAAATAATTGCAAAATTGTCGGTCACCTCCAAGGAGAATGCAAACTTTATAATAGTTATGAAGTTATGACAAAGAGAAAGAGAAAGTTATGACAAAAATTATGACAAAGAGAAAGGAGCAACTGAATACACTGCAAAATTCTTCAATTTAGTTTATACTGCAGATTTGCCACTTCACGACTTAAAACTAAAGAAAAATACAATAGTTGTGCTTTTACATACGTTAGACATTTCAGAAAGGATTTGGAATGGAACCCGCTTTGTTGTTCTAAATTTTGTAACAACATAATTAAGGCGAATATAGTTATTACAGAAAAATCAGGAAACGTGTTCATATTTCTCTAGTTACGCTCGACTCCATTAAAGGTCAATTAAAAGGTCAACTTGGATGCATTGTTAAACGATATCAATTTCCACTGCGAGTTAGCAATGACAATACATGAATCGCAAGGACAAGCTCTCGAATTTCTTGGCGTCCACCTTCGTATTCCTGTTTATAATAAAGCAATGTTGTACCTGGCATTTTGTCAAGATGAATCCTGCGGTATGAGACCCAAAGGGGCCCAAGTTGCTCTTTGATTTAGAAGATGATAATTTAATTTGTAAACCTATTGTATTTTGAAAAGCAAAAATACTAAATGAGTTCTTTCTCTCAAAGTATTGCTTTCCAAAAGTTCAATGTTGATTTTAAGAGACGAGTTTAAGGGATGGTGGCGCTCCGCGGACCTCGGGTAAAGCCAGATATACTAGGAAAAACGAATGGAAACTAAGTAAAGAAAACAAGTTTTCACAAATAAAAGTTAAGAGCGAAACTAAAACTTAAAACGAACTGAAATTATTCAGGACATGAGAGGGCTGCCCCCTCTCTTTACGCTAAGGTTTTATAGTGTTTTAGTAATACTCCTCATTCCAGTTCAAAGGCTCTTGTGTTTAACCACTCGTTTTTGAGGAATTGGAACAATAGTTAAACTTTGGCAGAAAACGTTGGGCATTGGGGAGGGGGCATTGTCCCTCATATACGGAATAGTTTTTGTTCATCTTAAGGTTTAATATCACTCCTTACTTTCATTTCAGAAAAGTTGTGTCTTTATATAGAGGCCCCGGATAACCAGCATGGAGGTTTGAAGCCCGACATTCCCCCCCATCGCCGAAATGACCGGAATAAAACTTACGAGAGCAACCGCTTCCTGAAGCGTAAATCGGAAATACCACAGCAAACCACCAGACAAAAATGTTCCGAGCAAGTTCGTGAGCAACCACGGAAACCGTGCACGCGCTGCGCTTGGTACCGACGAATGCAGAAAAGCTCCATCCTCCGGAGCCCCAGCCATGATGAGCATATCTTCCGTCGCCTCTTCCCGAATGACGTCCACCACATCATCAACGGTAATGATCCCAAGTAATTCTTTCTCGGAATTCACGACGGGAATAGCTAAGAGGTTATAGGCGGCCACGAGACGGGCGACTTCTTCTTGATCGGTTTCTGGGGTGACGCTGACGGTATGGCGCGTCATGATCGTTTCCAGGAGTGTCGAAGCAGGGACCGTCAGGATTCTTCTCAGCGACAAGACCCCAACGAGCCGATCTTCCTTATCGGTCACATAAATATAAAAAACCGTTTCAGCCTCTGTGGCTTCTTGCAGGCGATGAATGGTATCTGCGGCTGTCGTGTCTTGAGGAAGCGAGAATACTTCCGTCGTCATAATGCTCCCAGCCGTCCCCTCTTCGTATTGCAAAAGATCTTTTACCTCGGTTGAATCTTCTTGGTTCATCAAGGCCAGGATTTGAGTTTTCCGCTCTTCTGGAAGACCTCCCAGAATGTCTGCAATGTCGTCCGGTCCCACGTATTCGAGAATTTGTGTGACTCTGGAAGGCGAGAGGTTTTCTGCTATTTGAGACCGGGTCTCTGGATCAAGTTCGCTCAACACCTGGCCTCGGAACTCATCGTCGGGCAGGCAATCAAAAGTTGTTCGTTGTCCTTCAGGGGTATCGAGGTGTTGGATGACATGAGCGGCGTCGGCCGAATGTAGTCGACTCAGCATGTTGGTGAGATGGCGAATGGCTTGCCGATGAAACAATCGCTTCGCAGCCACGACGAGAAGCTCCTGTTTTGGCGGAACCGTCGCACTCCGCCATCGTGGATTTGAAGGCTCTTGTTGAATTGTTGGTTGAGTCGCTGCCATAACGGCTTTCACCTGCGCAAATACTGTTCGGTAACGCTATTGTTAGCAGTATAGACTCAAACCCATCTTGTCAATAACTTAAGGCATCTTTTCACAATTCTCTCGTTAGTTCCAAGCACGTACTTGAGAAAGCCACGGGTGTTAACTCGTGGCTAGCCGTCGGTCCAAGCCTATGGCGTCGTACGATGAATGCGAAACGGGTTCTCCTTCGAAGCCTTAGATGCCTGCGCGCCAAAGCTGGCTCCAGCGGCGAGCGTGAAGGCGGATGCAGCGTCGTCGGGTTTCACCGGAGAAACCTGAAGAGGCCGCGGGCGTCAGGCATTCATAGCCAACGCTCCTTCGGCAGAGTAGGCTAAGCTCCAAAGCTTCACTAGAGAAGGCAAATGGAAGAGTTTAGAAAGGCATTTCAAAGTTCCCGCCATTGTTGACAATCTCGAATAATTCGTCGTCCCACGAATCGTTCGGGTCATTATGATCGACCAGCTCAAAGGTCAGACTCGCCGAGCTGTCCCCGGCATCCACGTCATCTGCAGCCAGGTCGATCGGGCCAACGCTCTCCTCAGGCTCGTCATAGCTCGTGGTAACAAAGTGAGGCGCCTCGTTGACGTTGTTGATAGTGACGATAAATGACTTAGCATCGTAGAGCGAAGAATTACCAGCATCGCGGGCCTTAATGGAGAAGGCATTGCTGCCGACGGCCATGGTTTCGAGGTTAAATCCAGCTTTCGTCTTGACCTGATTGCCATCAATGATGAAGAACCCGTTGTCGACATTGTCTGGCGTGGTATCCGGGAGAAACGTGTAGATATGGGATTGATCCGGGTCATCAGGATCGACCACTCCAAGCGTACCAACGACAGTATTAGCGGCGTTTTCATCAACGTAGGGCGCGACTCCGTTGCGCGGGAAAGTAATATCCGTGGCAGCCTCGTTGACGTCAGCAACGGTGACCACGAATTCGGCGGTGTCGAAGAGGGGGCCGTTTTTCTCAGAGACCCTTACCTTCGCGGTGAAATTCAAATTGTTCGGCTGTAGCGCTTCGTAATTCGGCGCGGTAAGAAAGGACAACACGCCCGTATTCAGGCCGATGCTCAGGTTGGAATGACTCCCGGCGTCTAGGGTATACTCGAGCTCCGTCAGCAAACTGGGGTCGGTCTCATTTTCGTCATCCGGATCCGCCGCATTCAGGTCCCGGATAAACAACTGCTCTTCAGAAACAGACAAGTTCCCGGTAGCGGACGTGAATTCAGGGGCTTCGGGAGAATCTTCAAGCGTCACACTAAAATGTTGCGAGTCCGTTCGCATGGTGTTGTCCGTCACCACGACGCCAACCGAGAAAACGTTATTACCAATGTGGGCTTCGTAGTTCGTGTCATTTTTGAACTCGATTACCCCAGTGTTCGGATCAATTTCAAAGAGACTTCCCGGATTGGAAGAGAAAGAATAGGTCAAGGTAGCATTCTCGTCATCGTCGTGAGCGTTAGCATCGGCCACAGCCCGATTGGGCTCAAACACGGTGACGTTTGAAATAAAATCCAACTCCGGAGCTTCCGGTGCATCCGCAATCGAAATTGAAAAGAACTCGGATGCGTCAGGCACGACAGTCCCCACTGAATGATCATTGGCCAGCACCGAAACGGACAAACTGCCATTGTCAGGGGTCTCGTGGTTTAGAATCGCACCGGAGGTGATTCGTAGCTTGTTTCCGTCGTGAATCTCAAAATTCACGGAATCGCTTACGGACAATTCGTTATTGCCCAGACCATCATCCACGATACCAATCGTCGCCACGACCATTGGCAGGTTGGCATCTTCCAGAATTGATGGAACTTTGCCCGTGAGGCTGATACTGGAAGGAGGCTCGTTAACGTTAGTGACGGTGACCTCAAACGTTCGATAGGGCCAAGAAACGGAGATCAGCACCGCCGGTACGGACTGTAAAGTCTAATGCCGTATCCTTTACCTTTTTACCTATGTCTATGTCTATCTGTTTATCTATGTCTATGTCTACGTCTATTGTGTATGTATACGTCTACGTAATGTGTTTGATAAAAACTGGAAGGAAGTGCCAGTTGCACACTGCTGCCATGCATTCTATTCACAGAAAATTGATTTTAAAACAGAACAGGAATTCCGTGCCCACTTATAAACTCTCTCTGAGAGGGTGTCCCCTCTCTCTTTCCTTACTCTTGGCTTATCAGCTGCGCTCTGTTCAGTGCTTCCAGTAACCCCAAATTTTCCTTGACTTCCCCGAAAATCTCGAAAAAACGGAGTGCCAAAAATGCTTGGGGTTAGGAGTTATAAAGCTTCAAGTCTGGTCCTGCTCACAGTAAAATTTATATCAGTGGTATGCTCAGCCTTTACCCATCTAAGATATGAACAAAAGATCAAAATTACAGATATACCTGTTCGTTTTGGGCTTAAATCATTATAAAAATCTCTTTTTGATACTCTCAGCACAAAGGCAGTTTTATTTTCTTCGTTAATTTTCTGGAAACACTGTCCTAGGGGAAATACTCTCATCAACTAATATCACACACAGTCTCTTGTTTTGACGTAATGGAATGATTGCTACGGTAGCAATTAAGAGATTTAAAATTGCGCGGTAAAATTTTTGCCGAAGTTCAACTATTTTCTTAAGCCCCGTTCACACATGTGCCCTGTCACAGGGCTGCTTATAAAACAGAAGTAGGTTGTGATTGATAGATAATAATTGATGTCCGGAGGTTGATGTCTAGCTGAGCATGTATGTGAATTGGACTTCAATGGCTGGCCAGTGGGGTTAAAATTATCTGCCTAATTCAGAAGACTTTATAAAAAGACCTATTATAAAAGACAAAAAAAAATTGTAAGCAGTCATTTCCATTGAGGATCAAATGTTTTGCAAGTAAACAATATAAATAAGCAAGTTTTTTGAATGTTTGCTGCATATAGGGATCTGAAACACTCAGCTCAACACTAGTCACCAATTTTAAAGCATCTACTGTAAAGATCACTCTTTGATGTTTTACACTCTTAGATCATGATTTAAGAACAGCCTTAGATGTTATCATTTTCTGGTATTAGAATATGAAAAGATCTTATTCTCAGAAACGTAAGGGCAGAGACCCGAGGGAAAATTAGAAATCTCGAGCCTAAAGTAGATCACAGATCCAATTTCAAGATGGCAGGTGAAGGGGACTGCTGGAATTTTGAAAACCCTTTTACAGCAGTTCAGACTCGTAAACAAGAATTTTAAAAGGGAAAAACTATTAACCTCCCAGATTTTACTGTTGCTTTTGGTCCAGCATGAAGAAAAGGTCAGGTCTAAAGGTGACATTTAGGAGAGGATTTGAATGTAGTGGTCTGAAATTTCAAACTATCACTTTTTTCAATTTGAAATTTTTGTTTTTTTAACCATTCGATAAGTAGATCTATGAGCTTCATATTTGTTCGTTTTTTAGTGACTTTATTGAAACTAAGATGGATTAAACTATAATACATAATTATAATAAAAAATAATAGATAATGAGGAATATATGATTATGAACAGATAATATAGATAAATGGATGACAGATTAGGAGAGCTTTCTGCATTGTAATCTATGTAAATTGTAACTATACTTTTCATAGCTGTTAAAATAAGAGATTTTTTACTTGTTATTCGTTGTTTTTTAATTACACCCTTGTTTTTAGTGCATCATTTTCGATTATCTATTGCCTTACGGGATGCGCAAGCTAATGAATGTTTTAGCTGCTTACATAAGTTGCCTTTTATGGCCGGACCTTTCGTATGAAGTTTACAACTTCAATTTAAGACAGTGGTATCAGTTCACAGAAATTAGGGGGCTGGACAAAAACATATTTTTCAAAATCTAGGAAGGGGAAGGGACAATTTTATTGCTACATGTTTTTTTCATTTAAAGTGCCCTAAAAACGCCTTTTTTCAAAGTTAATACCGGAAAGGGGTATTTTTCAATTTCTTTTTTTTTTGGGGGGGGGGATATTTCGCGGCCAATGGCCCCTCCTTCCAATAGACAACACTGGTTTGAGACCTCTTGTCCCTAATATTGTTTCTCAAGTTAATTATAGAATTTAAAACTGCTTATTTTGTTTAGTTTTTTTTTTGCATTCCCGACTTCATTACTTAAATACAGAGGTTTTATTAAGCCACCTGATTTCTGTAGTGCAAGTTTTCAGTAAGTTTACTCATTTAACAGTGTTGTTTTTAAAGTATTACTTTGCTCTTTGAGCTTAGTCTAATATGCAGTCTAAAACACCTATTGAACATTGTCTGAAAGGGGGGGGGGGTATCATGGGCTCCCCTGGCTCTCTATAGAAAGTAAAAATTGTGTTTTAGTGTGAATTTTTGCAGTACTCGAAAAAAATTGATAGCTTCCATGCATTCGAAATGTGATTTTCCAATCTTTCCCTCTTTAGAATAACCTTTTTTATTCCGATCTCTCCCTCCTTAGAATAATTTTTGTTATTCCGAGCTTTCCCTACTTAGAATAAATTTTGCTATTCCGATTTCTCCCTCCTTAGAATAACCTTTGTTATTCCGATCTTTCACTTCTTAGAATAGCTTTTGTTATTCCGATCTTTCCCTCCTTAGAATAGCTTTTGTTATTCCGATCTTTCCCTTCTTAGAATAAATTTTGTTATTCCGATCTTTCCCTCCTAAGAATAAATTTTGTTATTCCGATCTTTCCTCCTTAGAATAACTTTTGTTATTCCGATCTTTCCCTCCTTAGAATTACTTTTGTTATTCCGATCTTTCCCTTCTTAGAATAACTTCTGTTATTCCGATCTATCCCTCCTTAGAATAACTTTTGTTATTCCGATCTTTCCCTCCTTAGAATAACTTTTTTTATTCCAATCTTTCCCTCCTTAGAACAACTTTTCATTAACGGAAGTTACACTAAATTGAGCATTTCCATCAATACAGGTGTTCACATCATTGGGGTGTCGGGTAATAGGATTAAGAACTATCACTGTATAACTAAAGTCAGCAGAAGTATTACAATCTCCTTCTCTTCTGGCATAGTAAGTTGTTGTTTGGGTAGGACTAACTCTAACTAAGCCTACGTTACTTGACTCTGGTATATCGAAAGATGGAATATTGGTTCCGGTACCATTGGGGCCGGTATACCATTTTATTTGAGCTCCGTCACCGCTGGTTCCACCAAGCGGTTGTAATATTACATTGTCACCAGGGCATATGTTGGTGGCAGTAGGTAAAACGCTGGTAAAAGGAGTGGAAAGGGTTTTCACATTAAGCGTTATCGGATCGCTACACTCACCAGGAGGGGGGCAGCCTCCTGCACCCCTAACATAATAGTTTGTTGTGCTGGAGGAATTTACAGTAAAGCTGGTTCCAGAGGTTGAACCTAAAAGGTTCCCTTCACAACTTCCTTCATATACCTCCCATTTCGTGGCGTCGTTTAGTTCTCCATTGATAGTCAGGACAACTGGTTCTCCCGGACAAATTTCAGAAATACTCAAGCTTACGGTAGGTTTAGAAGCAGGTATCTTCACCGGGATGGTATATACTACGTTGTCCAGATCCCAGGTGTTATTTGGGTTTCCCCCTCCTGGATCAACCAGCTTAAAACTAACCGATTTAATATCTTCCCAGTTTAAGGTGAGTGTTCCGCCTCTAGCCAAAAAATGTTCTTCACGGCCCGTATTATCCCTAACCCTCCATCTACCACCGCCGCCTCTAAATCTGTCAAAACTTATTAAATTGAAACAACCTTGATTTTTGCTAATTTGAGCCGGCTTCATATTGACATTAGCTTCTCGTGGATATATTGCTT
>JAAAKM020073195.1:60356014-60397605 GCA_010016025.2 Alatinidae sp. Z8VKAUB7J3
AGTCCTTCGCAAGATATTTGTTTCACATACCACTATGAACAGTCAATTTACTCTGTCCTTCGACTATTTTTTTTACACGGGTTTCCAAATCAATTAAAATTAAAACTACCATGAATATTTTCAAAAAAGGGCGTTTTATAATTTCAGATGTCACACGTGTTTCCACGTTATGAAATTGGTTGTCGTGAGATGTGAGTTGAGTTGGTTGAGTTGTAGGCCAGTTTTCTTTTCGCAAGCCATTCATGTTATTTCTTGTTCCTGGGAAAACAAATAATCGTGCCTTGTATAAGCCTGATTGGTTTTAAAACCTCGTACACGAAATTTTTTGCTGTAATTTTTTTTTCATTGACTTGACTAATCGGTTTTTGTAGTCTTTTTTCGGTGAGTTCTTTGAGTGACAAGATTTTTTTTTTACCAAAGTGAAAATTTTACTGAACATATTACAGTAGATGTTCCTCCGAAAGAGAAACAGTTGTAACAGCAAAAAAAAAAAAAAATTGTGGGAAATGGAATATGACAACTGATAATTCCCCAGATATTTTGTCAAGTGGATGAATCTCTCCCGTATATCTAAAATATTTATGGATTAAAAGCGAACAAAAGTGATACAAATGTCAAATGCCTAAATTTTGGTCTCAGAGAACGATATGATATTTGAATTCATACTTGGCGGAAACCCCTTGCCATATAGCTTCTAGATAGAAGGAAAAAAAGGGTCGAATATACAAGCTGAGAAAAAGAGAGTAAGATATATCAAAACAGCATAATTAAAAAATAGTCATATAATGCTGCTATTCGTGAGATCCAAAATTAACGCAAGATTACGTCACCCTCAATAAATTTAACAAATCACGCAACTGCTATTATGTACCAAGCACCTGCATCTCTTAGTAAACATTCCCTATTACGTAACAACATTTGCGTCTTAAAGTAGTACCTGCGTCTTAAAGAAGTTTCTAAAAATGGTGTCGAGACTGAGATTCGAAGGGATAGGACTCCGTTTAAACCTGAAGAGGCCTCACTACTCTTGAGCTTCTTGGTCTTGTCGACTGGCGACAAGGCTCAGTGTTACAGGGAAAATTTTGGTTCTGCAGGGGACAAGATCAAGCCCGTAATACTTTTGAAATCTTGTATTTTGAAGTGCATTTTTTGGCCTGTTCATTACAACTGTAAGTGTATTTTACCACTTTGAATTGTAATATATTGGTAATTGTATTTAAAAATCGTTCCAATCGAATTGAAAAAATTACGGTAACCAATAATGGAATTGTATTTGCTGAACGAACCAGTTCAACTACTCAATTGTATATACCTGCTAGGGAAAGCCTTTTTCTTTTTAAATTTACTTATTTATTAAAAGTTATCACTTCACTTGTTGTGTGTTAGTGTCACATTTTTTCCTAATGTCAAACACTAATACGCTAATTGCTTATAATGTTTGAAATGTTTTAGTAAATGTCCTCTCCTTGTATGGTATATCAGATAAGTACATTAAAGTGATTAGCGTTATAAAAGAGAATAATATTGATGCAATTACGTTAGGAAGTGAGGGTAGCATTTGGTTTGGAGTGGAGTCAGGAGTGAAACAGGGTTTTGTCTAGTGATGTCATTTCATTTTGAACAAAGAGGGGGTGGACAACTTCTATGAATCCCTTAAAGTGGCCACGTGATTTTTGCAAGTCAGCGACTCCTCGTAAGATGGATTCTGGGGGTATATTAAAATTCATCCCAAACAACAATCATTACAGACTTAATAACCATAATAGGTTTTACGAATCCTCAATAATAGGAGATATTTATGGAATTCCAAATGTTCTATTAAATATAAAAGCTGAAAACTGAGTCAACGAACAAATCTAAAATTGGTACTCTGTATAATGACCAAAGGAAAAAATTATATAAATATGAAAAGTTTTTTCTACTGAAAGTAAGAAGCAGCATCAAAACTTAAAACGAACAAAAATTATTACGGATATGAGGGATTTACCTCCTCGTAATACCTTACTCTTTACGCTAAAGTGTTTTTAGCAATTTTGACTATTTATTTTGTGGCCTTTGTGATTCAGAGGTCATTCTTAACGATTTGGGACAAAATTTAAGCTTAAGTGTAAAGAGTGAGCTATCGACGAGGGGTGAACCCCTTCATATATGCAATAAAGACATACGAATATAGAAGATCGTTACGTAAGTTAATTTGTAAGTTACGTATATTTTTTCTAATAAAAACGTTCGAAAAAAATTAAAAGTTCTGGTTGCCATTCTAAGAATCCGAAAAATTTGGAGCGACATCGCCGCCACCGAACCCTGCCACCGGCAGGTCTTTATCGGACGCAATCCGAAGATCGCCGACGAGAAGGAATTCGAGCGCCGCCTGTTTATTCTGCGCAAGGTCATTTCCAACCGGATCTTCGACGAGACCGACGGCCGCGACAACGGGTTCTACGTCGTATCTCTGTCCAGCCGGACGATCGTCTATAAGGGCATGTTCCTGGCCTACCAGCTCGGCGCCTATTATCCGGACCTGCGCGACGAGCGGTTCGTATCGGCGCTTGCCCTGGTGCACCAGCGCTTTTCCACCAACACCTTTCCGTCCTGGAAGCTTGCTCACCCATACCGGATGGTGGCGCATAATGGTGAGATCAACACGCTGCGCGGCAACGTCAACTGGATGGCGGCGCGCCAGGCTTCCGTTTCCACACCACTCTTCGGTGACGACATTTCGAAGCTCTGGCCAATATCCTATGAAGGCCAGTCAGACACCGCCTGTTTCGACAATGCGCTCGAATTCCTCATCCAGGGTGGCTATTCCATGGCTCACGCAGTAATGATGCTGATCCCGGAAGCCTGGGCTGGCAATCCCCTGATGGACGAAGAGCGCCGGGCATTTTATGAATACCATGCCGCCCTGATGGAGCCATGGGACGGTCCAGCGGCTGTCTGCTTTACAGATGGAAAGTTAATTGGCGCGACATTGGACCGCAATGGGTTACGTCCTTGTCGATACCAAGTCACGACGGATGATTTGGTGGTATTGGCCTCGGAGGCAGGCGTACTGCCGACCGAACCGAAGAATATTCGTTTAAAAGGGCGGCTTCAACCTGGGAGGATGTTCTTGGTCGATACGGTTCAAGGCCGGATTATTGATGATGAGGAAATTAAGTCCGATATCGTCAAGCGAAAGACTTATCGTCAGTGGTTAATCCAACATCGCGTGTTGCTGGACGAACTTCCAGAGCCCTTCAACGTTCCTCAGCCCGATCATCCAACGATTCGCCAACGTCAACAGGCGTTTGGGTATACCATCGAAGAGTTGAAAATGGTCCTGATGCCCATGGGAGTGAATGGGGAGGAACCGACGTCTTCAATGGGCACAGATACGCCGCTTGCCGTGCTTTCGCAGCGTCCGCAATTACTCTTTAAGTATTTCAAGCAGCTATTTGCTCAAGTTACTAATCCCCCGATCGACCCTATTCGCGAACAACTCGTGATGTCCTTAGTGACCAATATCGGGCCTAAGCCGAATGTCATTGCGGAAGTCCCTGAGGCGTGTCGGCGAATTAAATTACAACAACCCATTCTGACCAATGCCGAACTTCAAAAAATTCGAGATATCGGCGACCCTAATTTTAAAAGTAAGACCCTGTCGTTGCATTTTCGGGTGGCAGAGGGACCTGAAGGCTTGGCGTCTGCCTTGGATCAACTCTGTGTACAGGCCTCCAAAGCAATTCAGGACGGAGAAAAATTCCTCATTCTGAGTGATCGAGGTGTGGATGAAGATTATACAGTGTCAGCCACGTAGTATTTTACTGATAAAGACAGTAAAGTTTCATATGTTTCAGCAATAGTAGGAAGACTTACCTAGGGGGCACTTCCCTTATATCCCCCATGGCTGAGTGGCTGTACAGTATGTTGTTAATTGTTCAGAAAGTATCACTACATGTAAGACACATTCATGTTGAAATAATGAGACAGAGTCTGTGCCTTTATACTTTATATTTTATGTACACATTTAGAATTGAAAAAAAAGCCTGAAGTATTATCACACTTGTGACTTCGTTTGCAATTTTTTATATGATACAATACTAGTGCATTGCCCTGCCAGCAATTACATCTTTGAATAAGTACTGGTTGTAGGGGAGGTGGGCGGGGGTGGCATTGTAAGATATGGAAGTGATACTTATTAATTAAATAAAACGCTAAGATGTCTTAGTTAGCCAGTCTTACCTGTAAGTGTGAGAGAATTTTTGACTGATCTGTAACTGCTTTGTCGCTTGTGCTGCCTGGAAATCCATTGCTTACAAAAGTGATGGCTCCATTTGGCGCAACACCAATCAAAAACTTAGCTGTCAGATAATGTTTGTAATTACTGTACGACACTGATGCTGCCTGAAGGTCTTTTCGTGGCGCAGAGATACGAAATTCCGTACAGTCAATTATTATCCGGCAGTTAGCTATATCACCAAACGACTCCGGCAAACTCGATTTGTTCTTTTCCTGTGACGGCACGGTATTCATCATACCTTCAAAAAATATTTCATGCATAGCATGTAAATAGGTCATCACGATATTTTGCACAGTCGTGTGGCTAACATTGAACCGCCTTGCGAGATCAAAATATGGCAAGTCCAGCCTTAATCTCATCAAAAACATGAGTAACTGGTCTTGCTTACTGATCGATAGTACTGTTTTACCTGACCAATAAGTAAGCGGTGAAAACCTGTCTATCGTTTCAACTATAACTGTGAAGACACTATTTTCTATCCCCGTGTAACGTTTGATATCTCCCTCCTTCAAATTTGTGTACTGGAAACATCTTTTCTCCAGTGTATCCACTCTCTCCAGGAGCTCGGTTACTCGCCTTGAATGGGAATGTTGAGCTACCAGCTCAGTGCCGCTACTGGAATTTTCACCTTCAGCAAACGAGATATCAGACGTTTCGTGCTGGCGATCCTCCGCTTGAGTATTAGACTGCTCCTTTATACTTGGTTGAAGGTTTTCGAGTCCTCTAGATGTTTTGGTGGAGCGACCTGATACACGCTCGTCGCCTTCCTTTCCCCTGAGGTTAACGCTAGGAATGGCCAATTTTGTCAATCGCTTTCTCCTAAATATCTCGGGGGTATCTGGGTTTACCTTATTAAAATCTGACTCCAGAAAATGCTTAGAGCAAACGTAAGAAGTTTCCGTTGGTGTAAAGTTCTCCCGCCGAATACGACAGATCCAAGCTTTTCGTAGAGAAGGCTCTTTCGGATATTGGAAAAACGATAACTCTGTGAGGCGAGTCACGAATAACGTACAAGGGTCAATAAGTGGGTCGTCTTCCTTTCTTCACATTTCTAAGAGCTTTTACGGTATATTTGCAGTTCTCAAAAAGGCACGCTTTTTTTCATTTCAGGATTATTCCATGAAATTTCAAGTTTCGAAATCAATTTTTTGAAATCCCTTTGTGAGTATCCTGAAAGCCCCAAGCACTGCTATTACTGCCTGTATCTTGCTCATTCTCCGCATCCTTCCTATTTCTGTCTACTAGTTTTGACAATTTCCCACTTTTTCATTTCCTTCTAGGCGTAAATGGGCAGGTACTGCAATGTACCCAATAACCGTAACCGGACAATTCCCCCCTGGACAATTCCCTCCCCAGGACAATTTCCCTCCACTAAATTTTGAATACAGCCTAGGTAATTCAGAATAAAATTTCAAAACCATCGGTTTGAATTAAATTTAGATGGCTGAAAAGATCTCAGCGAGTGCTTTCCAACAAAGGGTCACCCAGCTCGCAGTGATAAAACTTGACCTGACGGTGATCGTTCAAAGCCCCCCCAATTCGTTGAAATCAAGAAGAAAGGTCTTGCACAGAAAATCCATCAAAACTGTCTCAATTCATTCCAAAAATTAATGAACAGCAACACCCAGCAAAGAATGCGCAAATGAACCATATTGGAATTTGTTTAAAATATAAGACGATATATGAAATAACTAAGCTCTCTCAATAGGATATAGGAACCCTCACAGTGTATAGGGTACTTAAGGACC
Organism: Alatinidae sp. Z8VKAUB7J3; assembly: GCA_010016025.2. NCBI lineage: Eukaryota > Metazoa > Cnidaria > Cubozoa > Carybdeida > Alatinidae > Alatinidae sp. Z8VKAUB7J3. Next base: position 60,362,045 of record JAAAKM020073195.1, read on the forward strand.
TTTTAAGAATTTCCTTTTTAAATTTGCCATCCTTAACGTAAGTGCTATGCATAAAGGGACTTGAGGTAAGAAAATTCCTAAAATCTTCGAGGGGTAGCAGAGAGGTGTTCAAGCCCAAGTTGCGTCTTGCGACCCTATTTATTGGGGTCAGACAATAACAGCATTTCCTCTGCAGTTTTAGAATCTATTCTCTACAAAGTGAAAAAAAAATTTCTGTAAACGAAAGATGACAACAAAACATGTTTGTATCCACTTTAAAGTATACAAGGTGTTTCAAAAGGGTGTCAACCCGTCCAATAGGAGTCACAATTATTTGAATGAACAGAACCATCACGATTTTATTAGTCCCTCTACGATATAAAGGTTGAGTAGGCTAGTGTCACACCATAACAAAGTTGCGCATTTACAACAGACATTTCAAAAATTTCTTTGGGGGAAATTAAGTGGGGGGAATTGTCCAGGGGGGAATTGTCCGGGAGCCCCCAATAACACATGCTCTTTCTTTCTTATCAAACAACACACAATGTCACGAACTGTAGACTTAAATACATGATTATATTTTTTAATGGTGTCCCAGAGAAGCCTGAAACTGTCGTTTTCTCCCGTCCCTTTACAAGTATGTTCATACCACTTTTCTCCCTGCTTGAATCCATCCTTCTTGTACAAATGACGATGAATTTTCTTGGCAACCTCATCCTCTCTACTCTTGTATTCTTTCTGTGCAAGTTTTATCTGGTCATATGACAATATACGAAATTGTAAGTCACTCACAACCAAAGAGCTACATCAATTATAAGTCAAGTAGACCATATGTCGATAGCCTGTTCCGTGTATGACCTTCATGTGGGTTGAAATCCCTGGCTGTGAATCTACAGAAATCATCATTCATGCTATAGTGTGTCCACTACAGACGTCAAAAGAAACAAAAGACGTCGCAGATGCCAGCTCTCTATTGTCTATTTCAAAGCCATTGATAAAGCCCGGACAGCATTACTGATTCTGCTATCGTCAAATATCTACTGATACATGAAACAGCTGGTGATTAAAAGCACCACAATTAGCATTAGCAAAATAACTAGAAGTGGACCGATAATTGCTCTGTTACTATAGCAAAGAACGAATAAAATAAAGGTTGATCAACATGCGAATTTGCTGTGTGAAATATTATTATAGTAGGTGTAATAAGCGATGGCGTTGTCAAGGGAACAGTATCCACAGGAAGCCACTGTATCACTCTTCAGAATTAGAAGCCTTCAAGCCACGATATTAATGCAAATGCCAGTGATGATGCCGCCATCTAAGACCGTCTTTAGATACGAAAGATTACCCGTTATGGCCAGGCAAACCTACTCTTTCGTTTAAATATTCTAATACTTTTAGACTCGGTCATTGGGATAGATGGTAGAGTTTATTACACGTTTTTCTTTTTATAATCAACTCTGTTGCTTAGGTGTGAGGCCTTGATTTGGTCCAAAATCTAAGCAACAAGCTAAGCAACTCGAGGCCTCAAATTCAGGAGGGACAATTTTTAAAACGCCTGAAAAACAAATCAAGAAACGTTTTTCATTAGGAATTGATTACAAACTGTTGATATATAACAAATATCACAATGTTGTTATCTCAAGCAAAGATCCAACCATCATTTGGTATTTCATAGGTAGTGGTACCTAAGCAACTACGTAAGCAACTCAAGGCCTGAGTTTGGAAAATTGCTAAGCAACTCGAGGCCTGATTTTGGAAAATTGCTAAGCAACTCAAGGCCTGATTTTGAAAAATTGCTAAGCAACTCAAGGCCTGATTTTGGAAAATTGCTAAGCAACTCAAGGCCTGATTTTGGAAAATTGCTAAGCAACTCGAGGCCTGACCCCGAAAATGGAGTTGCTTATAAAAAAAACGTGTATGTCTTGAGTCTGACAGAGACTAAAGACATAATAAACTCTACTACTGTTTCCTGCTTAATTGCAGGGAAGGATGGAATGAAATGAAATATCAACATTAATTTGGGGAGTGGATAAAACGAGAAGTTAAGTTATTAAAAAGAAGTGAATTTTATTTCATTAAAGCACGAAATAGAGAAACGTGGATACTAACGGGGGGATTCTCAAAAGCCTTTTTTCCAATGTCACGAATAAGGACACAGAAACCATGAAACTCTATTTAAAATTTGCTTTACGTTTTTATATTTTTTTGGTTAAGGTTCTCTAAACAATTGTTGTTGTTGGATTTCGGTAGTTCTAAAACTTATACATTAGGAAAACAATTTTCTCAAAATCTAAAATATAAAGCCTAAATACAACGTATACATGCAGAAATACCATAAAAAATCAAAATATGATTCAAACAGTAGGTTTTAAGGCCTTTTTATAAAATGTTTGAAATTTTTAAATATTGCGCAACATTTCATAGCCGTAGATGACGTCATTCACACGTCATTTAAAATTATTTTTGCAATTTGTTGGAAAAGAGTTAAACTATAAACTTGCATAACATCTTTGTAATAGCATAAGCCGATATAAAGTTGTGTGTCAAAGTGTCACAGGCCTACTAACACCCCACCCCACCCCCCTTTTTATGAGAAGAGGCAAAATGCCCATGTAAGGTAGGGTTAATCCATAAAAAAAATTTGCATTACCAATTCCAAGGGAGCAGGAAATGTTTGATTGCAACAGCTTATTTTATTCTCTTGTAGAAATTTACGCTTCCTGCAAGGATGCATTAATGGCATCAAGGAGTCTACCAGGCTGGTTCACACTACAGCCCGGCTATATAGATACACCGATCATTGCTTACTGCAAACTGGAAAACAGAAGAGTTGTTACAGAGATTGGACACAAATCAGAAGGAAAGAGGCTCACATCAGGATATGCAAGTAAAGGAGGGTTTTCATTGACACTCGAATACCTTGGAGATCTTAATAGTATCAAAAAATTTATTGACCAACAAACGCTGTGTCAACAAAGAACAACATCTTGGTGTAAAGGAACTCGATTTCTCAATGGAAAGTATTCATGGTTGACTGATAGAGACAACAACGACCTTACGTTCTGGGGGATGAACGCAGGAGCTGGATGTCCTTGTGGAATAGGTGACTATTCTTTGACTTGTTACACCAATATTGCAGAGGCAAAACTTGATGAGTTAGAACACCCATATGCCTCCCACCTGGCTATAGGTTTGAGTAGCTTTTATTGTTTGTTTGCAAACCTTGCATTCTTAAAAGCAAAGCTTAATTTTTACGTCATCTTTTACCGTTAACTTCTACGTTTTTCCTACCTTTGCGTTTATTTGTCTCTCACAATACGTTGTGCTTTTCCCATTTCTACTTGCTATTTTACTCGATTGCGTCTATTCAGGTAGACATGTTTATTATCTTGCCACCTACTGTCCCGTTTGCTTATTTACTATACGCATTCACGAATACGAGTTAACTTTTTTACTCAATGAAAGAATAAGATAGATATTACTTTTAACTTTCTTCAAATTTGTTGTAAGATTCTTCATGCTCCGATTCATCAAAGAAATGCTCATGTGATGCACAAAGCACAAGTGAGGTCATCGATGATGGTTATATATCATTGAAATCTTTGCTGCCAATATCAAAGGTTTCATTTGGAGATACAGACGGTGATAAATACATATACTACCAGATCGGAAGGGTGCAATGTTTGGAACTACCAACAGGAGGTAATTTTGCATCTATACCATTTACTTTCAATGTCACGTGATACTAAACAATAACATGCTCTTGAGCACATGCTGTCGATTCCAGACAATTCCTCCATCGGCTTTGGACAAAGCAACCAGACTAAAATGAACGGTTTTGCCACTAAATTCAGTCAAAGGGAACTTATAAATCCTTTGGTTGATATTTTTCATGCGGAATTTGTACCGATTCTGAACTGGTAGGCAAATGGCTAGAACATTCTTCCGTTGCGTCTTGTTATTCCGGCTAATAAATTTGACTATAAACAGAAATAATTTTGCATTGCAAATTATTGGGGGAAGTGCCCCCTGCCCCCAATTCCTACGGCCCTGTAAAGAATGTGCATCAGATGTTGTGTTGTCGGAGGATTCTTTGGATTGTTTCCCTCGTGTCTTTGATGTAGGGAAGGCATACGTGTTTCAGAGGCTCCGTTTCCTGTTCCTTAGGGTGTCTTTTCCCTTTTCACAAGGCCACTCTCATGTCTTTTTGACTTTATCCCTTGGATGAGACGATGTCTTTGAGATGTCTTGGCTGAGGGTAGATGATGTGATGCATTATTCTGATAGTGATCGGTGTGGGTTGGTTTTCTGTAAATCTGGACAGCAATACGGTGGCTTGCTTTTCTTGTTAGCTGAAGGTCCAAGAAAGATAGTTTGCCATCTTTTTTTGTTTCCATAGTGAACTTTGATGCTGGGGTGGAGGCCTCTATTATGTTCAAAGAAAGTTGGCAGATCTGCTTTCTTGATGATGGCAAAAACATCGTCAACATATCTTTCCAGTATAGATGGATTCTGGTCAGCCGTGGTAAGACCTATGCCTTTAAAGGCTTGCATGAATATTTCAGCAATTATTTACGATGTTGGAGCTCCCATGGGTACGCTTTTGCTATGTGAATAGATCTTGTAATTAAAGAGGAAACAGGTGTTATGAAGAAGGATTTGGAGGATGTTGAGGATGTCCGAGGCCTTTAATGAAGTTCTGGAGACAAGTGAAGTGTTATTGTTCAGGAGGCCTTGGATTATGTGAATTTCGTCTTCGATGGGAATGCTGGTATAAAGAGAGGTGACATCAAACCATGATTTCGTCAATATTGACTTCTTGCTCTTTGATAAAGTTTGCAAATTCAGTTGAGTGTTTGCAATAATGTTTCTTGAATTTGGTGCACGGCGAGAGCAGTTCAGCAGCATAACAGGAAAGTGAACGAAGAGGGCTTCCAGAGTAGAAAACTATGAGTCGTATTGATACGTTGGGCTTGTGTACTTTGGACAGTCCATAGAAACGTGGGAGAGGGGAATCGTTGGGTTTGATCCCTGTGGTATAGGTAGTTGTCTAGAAGTCCGTCATTTTGCAATTTCAGGAGTGTCTTGCTGGCTTTCGTTTCCATTTACCATTAACTAAATCTATTAGAACTGTTATATATATATATGTAGGTGCCAGGTTTGTAGGTTTGTTGAGGAGGGGAACACTTTTAGGGACGGCAATGACAGAAAAGAGTATTATATTTAATCGGGGACTATCTATTTGTGCACTGTCCAAAATTAACTAAACAGCAAGTGAATAAGATAGAGATTTCAATCTTGAATAATTGGGAAGCACCTCATTTCTTTCGCACAAGAAATTGAAGACAATATCAAATTTCGCTTTGATAAGCTTAACTGTTATTCGCTAAAGTTCTCTGAACGTTATGCGTCGCTTGAAGAGATTTTTAACACAGTGGTAATCATACATTTAGATATATAAAATTTTAAACTTGCACACAACGTTTCTACACTCGCGGTTGCCATTCCCAAGTGAAATAAACTGATGGGTAACAAAGTTTATATACAATTATTTTAGAATATGTATACGGCACGTAAAAATTAGATCAATACAAATTAAAAAGTAATGCAATGGTAAATATTCATGATTCTAAAAACAATAATAAAACAAGTTAGACGTAGGGGTATGATCGTTCAGAATTGTTAAAGCTGAGATGGATATGCAAAATATAATACAAAAAATTACGTAATTTAAAAAAAAGGGTTTGGTTATTTTAGAAAGACGGGTACTGAGATGAGGATAAAAACAAGTAAATATCTTGAGTATACGAGTAAAACCTTTGTACTTTTTGTTAACTGTTGGGTTCTCCTTCTTTTTAAAAAGGGCTCCCGCTATTTGTAAGTAATATCGTAAGAGAAGGACAAATTTGATGACCAAGTTGCAAATCATGACAATATACGTTATCATCGTTATCCTTATCGTTATTGTTATCCTTATCGTGCTACTCTGCTGCAAAATTTATTTTAGTAGTTCACAATAAGGTCTGACTGTTATAATTTTTGCCCACAGATTTTCAATGACGGACTGATGGAAAATTCACACAATACTTTCCATTTCGATTCTGTTAAGCTAGAGTAATCCTGCTGATACGGCATATCATACAAGATAGTGGTACTCGTACTCGTGTGCCAGATGGTTATCGGCCAATCTCACATCAGTGCCGTCGAAAATAATGACCCATCTGAATTATGATACACGCTTGAGTAAAGTATGTCTTACCATATTGGAAAGTAGCCTCCCTTAAGCAAGGCTTCACTGCTTATTAGGGATCGAGTCCAACCTAGAGAAGCATCTCACGCTAGAGATCTTGTCAGTTTATTTAGCGCCCTTGAAAACAGTTAATAGAGAGGCAGAGCAATAAGGCAATCTTCATATTGTCAATGAGAAGCATTTTCCATCAAGCTGAGTGGTAGTCAATGAATGATCTTGGCAAGTGAGTAGATTTTCAGAAGTATGCTCCCTTTATGGAAATGCCACATGTTCGACATCTCCACGGAGGTGTGAACCATGCACAAAGTGTTTGACAATGCGTGCGACCACAGCGCATGCGCCGAGAGGTTGAAGGAAATTTTAAGCCATATCAGTATACTTCTGATTCTAAAGCTTGCATTCTATTCATTTTTGTTCTTTCAAAACAACATCTCAGCTGAGTTTACGTTCTATTACCTCTATTTGGTCAAATTTGTGACTCTGGTCGCTCCCACATTTTGGCCTCCTCTTACCGGTTTTGGCTTTGACTTGGTCTAATTTTTTTAGGGAGATTTTATCGTTATTTATAGTTAAATACTTGAAAAATGTCATCTAATTCAAATGCAGCAGTTATTGGTATAACTGAATCGAAACTTGATGAAAACATCTTATATAGTGAGGTTCAAATTCGTTGCTATGAATTAATAGGATCTGACCGTAACAGGCAGGGGCGAGGGGGGCCTTGTTACATTAGAAGTGATCTATGTTTTAAAACAAAAGAAGCCCTATCACAACACATTGAAGGGATTTTTCTTGAACTGTTAACCAAAATAAAAACTAGTTCAGGCATTGTATATCGGCCTCCAAAAAGAATTGACTTTTTGGAAATATTGTCATTGAATATTTTGAAAACCCCAAATATAGATACCATTGAGACCCATATCCTAGGAGACTTCAACCTAGGCCTTAAAAACTCCAAAAACCATAACTCAAACGGGTTAAAGAATATAGAGAATTCTGCTCTTTTCATTGGTTTAAACAATTGAATCCCCAACTTGTATAACAGAGAATTCCATATTCTAACAAATTCAGTGCATAAAATTTCCAAGCATGGTATTCTAAATATTAGTTTATCTAACCACCAACCAATTTTTTGTAAAAGAAATATACCTAAACGTAAAACTTTCAAACATTCCTACATATAAATGCGATCTATAAAGAATTATAGCAAAGATCTTTTCAGAAAAGTGCTAGAAGACACCAAATTTGCAAAGTACTCTGAGTTTAATGATATCAGTTCTGCTTATTCTCACTTCAAAAAACACTTACAGAAACTGTAGATGAATTGTCTCTTACTAAAGAAATCCATAAAAGGGAAAATACTTAGGAATGGATAGATGGTGAGGTCCCAAAAGTTTCAAAGTTTAAAAAATCAAGGAACCATGCGAATCTGTTGGATTTAGAAGGGCTAGAAAGGAAGAAAAAGAAAAACTATATTATAGTAATAGTAAGTGACAGTAAAGGTAAATAGTATGGAAGAGTTCAGGGACGTGCCTTAGTTAAGGCAGCTACGCATGCAACAGGGAATAAGGTATTTTGGGCTGAAGAAAATAAAAAGAGTTGAAGCCGCACCTAACTTGGCACCGCCTTCCTTCTACTGCTAACGTGTTTTTGCGACGGTCTTCTTTTGTCGTCAGAACAGATTTTGTTTTCTTGTATTGTTTCACATTCTACTAACATTCTACGTAACTCAAATAAGCTCTCAACAATATATGGCAAGGCTACGCGGGCCCTGGATTGTGGTCTCTTGCAACAGAAGATCATAAACATACTATAATATTTACCCCTAGCAAACGTTTTGTCCCCCACTCCCATTTCTCACCCGTAACATTTTTGAGAACAATTCAAGTTTATTAGGTAGTTAACACAAGTAAATGGTCGTCAACATTCATTCTACTTTGAGAAAATGGTTTAGATTAGATGATGATGATGATGATGATGATGATGATGATGATGATGATGATGATGATGATGATGATGATGATGATGATGACCACCACGACGATGATAATGAAGGGGGAACAGTGTTCACCGTAATCACTGTCATGAGCACGGCGGATCACAGTAGAGTAAAGGTCGCTCTTCGGGTACTCAAGCACAGGATCTGAAGTCTTTGTATTAGCCGTAGTTTGTAGCCATGCACATTGTCTCTATTCACTGTAAATAAATGGTAGATAATAATGCTATATTTTATGTTGAAACCAGTTGAGGCCTCCTTTGTGTGCTCTTCCATAGACTTCACAGTGTCAGACGCATGCGTCTTTAACATGTATGGAATTCTCCTTGAGCAACAAGGATTACCTTCACAAGCATATAAGGCGTACATGAGGTATGACTTCAATTAAACTTTAAGAACTGATGGAACGAAATGGACTTAAAAGCCAGAATTTACGTTTAAGTTTTCACTAGCAGTTTTGATAGTATAGAACAGTGTTAATTCTCAGTGGTAACGCAAACCAACTCGCTACTAATTTTTGCATCCAGTTGATCAAACAAGCGGATCACGACGCAATGATTATCTCCAACCCCAATTACATAGTGCTTGACAACTTTTGTACGGGATAACCGTTGTTTCGAATCTTTTTTATACAAGATATACAAACTGCAATCCAATACACGCCTGTGACCTATTTGAGAGTACCGTTTAACTGAGAGGCTAAACTGGAACCAAATTTATCCAATTCTTTGAGCTGCCCGTACTCGTCTAAATGAGGCCGTGGAAAGCCTGAGAATTAAAAGATTCTCTGTCAAGATTGGGCCGAATAATTGAACTGAAAGTGCTTCAACGCGGGCTTGCTATTCAGCGTCTACAGCCAACACTATGCTGAAGAGGTTCAGTCAGCGCATCAACATTTGGGACCTTAGCTTATTAAAATATAGTACTGTTCTTATTGCCTACACACTTTCCTTGGCCAAAGCGCCTTTTACGGAAGCATCCTTTTGTTCCCGATACCCTGTTATGCCCGTACATTGTTTACTACAGTTTATAACTTCTTGAACTTCCATGTGCTTTACACATTGTGTTTAGGAAGTAATGTCGTAAACAATCCAGCTTTTGTATGCATGTGATCATATTATACTCGAAGCAAGGACAGTACTTTTGCTCTCGTAATTCTTGTTTTACGGTTTTGTAGGGCAAAGGAGATTATAGAGAAAGAGAATCCTGAGTCTGAGCATCTACGTGACGTCTTGGTAAATATCAGCAGATCACAAATGTAAGTGAGCCAAGGCTGCTCGTAAGCATGTAACTGTACTTAAGAATGAATATCGTCGATGATACTCTCTAACTTTCAATGGGCTTTGGATTGATGACGGGCCGGATGGCAGTTCTTCTCTGGTCAAGTCACATGGCGCAGAGAGGCTGGTCTCCAATTGCGTTGAGCTGGATGTCGATGTCCACCGGTGGATGATAAACGCTAAATAATTAGAAAATATGTCACCAAAGGGGATCGAACGCGTGATCCATGCTTTCGCAGTGTGCGCTCTACCGACTGAGTTAGGTGACCTCCGATGTTAACATACTCTATTTCTCTGGTCGAAGAGATAAATTACTAAACTATATACTTTACTTTACTGACCAACAATTGCGACCGAGTAACTAAACTTAACAATTTACTCGCTAGCTTACTAAATGCACTTTACTGGGTGCCTGACTAACTATCTGGGTGCTTGGGTAACTTACTGACTTATGTAGCTAAATGCCTACCAACTATTTTAAGTGGATTGACAGTGGTCTTTACAATATTTCGCGGACAGCGACTTTGGCATGGATTTGATTTCGTGGAAAATTTTAAAATTCTGGAAATCCACGAAGATTAATCAACGTAAACATTATTATTCAGTTAATGTAGCCACGTGTTTAACGTTTGCAACACGTGGTATTACAGGATTCACAGCCAACCTGGAAACCACGGAAATCAGGAACTTTTCAGGGAAGATCAAACTGGACTTGAGTAAAATCAGGGAATTTTGGAAAAATTCAGGGAAATCAGGAACTTTTCAGGGAATATCAAACTGGACTTGAGTAAAATCAGGGAATTTTGGAAAAATTCAGGGAAATCAGGAAAGTTTCAGGGAATATCAAACTGGACTTGAGTAAAATCAGGGAATTTTGGAAAAATTCAGGGAAATCAGGAAAGTTTCAGGGAATATCAAACTTGACTTGAGAAAAAATCAGGGAAGTTTGGAAAAATTCAGGGAAAACCTGATTTAAAGTGTTCAATTTTTTTAGTTAATTGTACTTCTATTTTCCAGAAAAGTGCCTTTTCCTTAGAATTATTTTGACCGTCGTTGAAATGATACTGTGTATGTTGTATGTATGGCCTTGGTGTAACTGGCCTTCATAAATATATGACGCTGTATATAATGCAATGCTGTATTTCCGCAAGACATGTGTGGTAATATTCAGGTGTAGAATTCAGGGAATTTTGCAAATTTCGCCAGGGAAATCGGTGAATTATCAGGGAATTTTTTTCCATGGTAAGGTTGGGAATTCTGTGTTCGGTTAAAATGGCTTAACACTTTCTATTTGATTTTACGTTTCTAGATCTAAAGACAGTGTTCTCGGTCTACCCCTGCTGAGTTGGCTGGAAGCCTTATATGTCTATGGACTTGCTATCCTGCATGTGTATTGTAGTTTCGTACATAGTGCCATGGGTCTACAGAAGACCCTCCCATTTGTGCCCCTTCTGCTAACGTCTGTATACTGTGCTGTAGGAATTCTTTGGTCATGGATACTATTTTACAAACAGGCGCTTACGTCGTAAGATATTTGACATGACCTGCCAGGATAAAACTTATGGTGTTAACAGGGGAGTCATTTAGGGTAGCTTCTCGGCCTTTTGGCAAGGAATGGATGTAGTATCTGTTCTCATTGATGACAGATGCTTTCCATAATCCGCGATAAATCGATACTTGTAGTAATAGAATATTCCTTAATGTTTGCTAGGTAAAATAAAATATATTTAATTTTTTGGTTGTAGGCTTGACTCATCTGATGAACAGAAGACATTGAAGTCAATGATAGATGGTATACCAGGGTATGAAATATCTCACTATGTTACCGTTAACTCGATTTTTTTACTTAAAATTTATTGAAGTCAACACAGTAGCTACCCAGCAAGAGTACCAGGGGTCAGGGGGATCCCCTTTGATTTCTGTTGAAATGAGTAAGCAGCAGATTTATGAAAAATGGAACTTCTAAAATAGACTCTTTGATCCTTTGAGTATGTGACAGTAAACTTAAACGCAATGCTAATTTCACCGCCACACGCAAGGCACTAGTACTAACTTTGGGTAGTTGAGGTGGATTAAGCCGTCATGGTCTAATTACCGTTGTGTGAGTTTAGCATGGCTACTTCGGTTATGGTTATGTCAAGAGTTTGTCACCTTTTTTAGTTTTGGATATGAGTGTGCACTATTTGATATTATAATGGTATTATTTCTCACGGAGTTTATGCATCTTAAGTAATTTCTGCTTTATTCAATTTTCTCTAGTTCTTACAAGGCCCTTTTGTACAATGCCTCGTTGGGAACAGCACAACGCTGCCGAGTTGTTTCACAGTAAGTACAGTTGATATTTTAAAAGTTGATTTTCGGAAATGGTCAGACAAGCGTCAAGTCCCTAATGTAATTGTTATATTTAAATGCATTTGCATCCTTGCCTTTTGTGAACGAAAACACTTTTTCAATGTGCAGCTTGATTTGGATGTTTGGTAATAGATGAAATCAATCATGGTCTTATTCATATAACATGAGAGCAATAAAGTGTAGAAGCTATCAATTTTTATGTCTTGTTGGTGTTGCGCTACAAGTAGCAGCACTGAAATTTCTGCAGAATAGCAGATCGCAGTAATTTAGAAATCATGTCCCTTACTTGAAAAACTGCGTAGAGGTGCCGGGGGATGGTGGCAGGAAAAGGAATAAAGCATATTGATATGTACCCCAATGTCATCGCGTAACCTGTAAAATGATACGTTTAGGAACTGATGAAAGTGTCTCATAAGATGTAAATTTTCTTGCTATCGTAAGTGTGCCTCAAGTGGCGATAACGTATAACCTTGTTTCGATTTGGCATCGCTGAACAACCGTAAAGCGAATTTGTATCTGACAACGCTCTATCATGCCAAACAATGAGTTACCATGAATCGAAAGCCTTCCGCAGTGCTTGAAGCTTAAGTCGACAGACCATAATAAGAGGATAAGAGGGATGTTTATCAAAACAAAGAAGCCGGTACTCTGTCGACAAAAAGAATTTGTTTACAATTTACGCCTTTTTTCAATAACACGAGTGGCAGAAAACGTGTCGCTCTCGTGACTGTTATTTTCTAGCATCCTCTCGATTCCTATAATTTCATCGTAATAGCTTTCTCGTTTGACTCCATACGATTGCTGTGATATCAGAAATAGTATGAAAGCATACAATGTCAAATGAAGTAGAACAACACCAAATTGTTAGGAAGAAATTCTGCTAGAAATTCATGAAATAAAAGGAAAGAAATACAATATACATATGAATGAAATCTGATGTCAAATAGTGCGAAACGATACAATATAAAAGATATAATGATGCAATAGAAACTATCTGAAACGAGAAAACGTTACGCATGTGCAGCATGCGAACAGGACATCTGGCTATTGCTTCTGATACTGAAGTTACGCGTAACTCCTTAAAAGTTTATTCGGTAGCCTCAGTTTATTGACCAGTAATGCATTTTTCATCCAATAATATATTTCCAAATAGGGTTACAGCAAGCGTTTCACTGACCAGCGTCAATACAGCAGTACGCGTGTGGTAAGATAGACACAAGGCCACTAAAGACGGGGGTGGCTACACATTTGTTTCATCAATACAGTAGTGCGCGTGTGGTAAGATAGCCACTAACGATGGGGGGAGGTTACCTATTTGTTTCATCAACACAGCGATCGCGTGTGGTAAGATAGACATAGAGAGACGGGGGAGGGGCAGCTTGAAAGCAATGAACGTAAACATATCAATAATTTCACAGGCGTGGAAGCAGGCCTACTTCAATGTTTCAACCCTTATTCCTCAATACTCAATCAGATCTTAAAGGACAGAATCAACAGTAGCGATAAGTAACATTCCTTGCGAATATTAAACTTGATAAGGTTCGGCCATGCTGGGGAGAACACACCCCCACCAACTATCAGGGGGTTGCGCTGAGATATTGCGATAGCTGACGAGTTTGAATAAGTAAAATACACGAAGAGAGTAGGTGCGATGTATAATGGATGTCTAACACAGAAGTTTCAAGGATAGAAGGCTCGGCAGACTGTTAACCTACTCAATCATGAAAAGAATCATGCATTATGCAAATGCTTTGGTGAGCATGTTTCAGAAATTTCTGTAATCCTGCATTAAATAGCCTTTTAAGCAACGCAAAGTCTGCAATACAAAGCCAAAGAAAAATTGTTTTTCATAGCAAAAAATCCAAAAAGGACCATAAAATGCAGCAGGGTAGCTTAAAAAAGGCCTCACTTCCATCAACAAAATATGGCCATATGCTAAATTGTACTCGAACAGCATTACCAACAAACAAAGCACGTTCTACAACTCTCACATATTAACTAAAAAACAAACAATGTCACCATCGGCAAAAAATTTCCCCTAAAAATGGGCAATAGCACGTGTCGTACATGACAATCCCACACATCTGGGCAAGTAAGGCCATAGGAAATGAAGGTTTACAAAAATACTATAATACGTAATCATAGCCAGTAATCCATGGTCTCTAGGGATGCCAAAGCAATGCTGTGTGTTAATTTCAGCCCATTCTGAGCACATTTAATGCCCAAGGCATTTTTGGCCAAGTTGCATAAAAGACCAAATATTTTTGATAAACTCTAATGAGCAATTTGAGAGCGCCATTTGCATGGTCCACACTTGTATTCATTTCGCCGCGTTTGGCTCCATATTCCACATTATTTCAGTGTTATTGGTTCTTATTGCTAGGTTCTTAAACTTATATTTCTCGTATGAATGATTTCTTAAACCAGTTTTGTCTGGGTCTTCTCTCCAATTAGCACTGTATTATATTGTAACCGCGTTAGTTGTCCAGTTGTTTAATTTCCTAATTTATGCCCTTCTTTAAGTGATTTGTTTATGTAGGTTATTTCTTCGTGTGTTTGTTTTTGTAGAATCCCTGGGCGTCTCTTTTTGACGATCCATTATTACTCAGTCTCTTTATATTAGAATTGATGTTGATTCACACATAGTATTATTGTTTGATTAGTATATCGTTTTTAGGGGCCGTCCGTTATGGACGACCCACTCGCTAATTCTATGGTGGTATGCAGCCAGGGGGTGGCTCGTCTCACCTCTAGGGATATCAAAGACCAACTGTTGAGTGAGGGTTAGGATGTAAAGCTGATCAACTGTACACAGCACTTACAGCGTGACTTTGTTTGCACGATTTTCGCAACAAAGGACATGTTAGACTTTCTCCCCAGGGGGACCATCTCAGTTCAGGGCAAGGAGATCCTAATTGAGCCACAGTCACGCCCCTACACCTTCGTGATAATCAAGGACCTGCCAATTCAACTGTCAGATGCCATGATCAGGGCATGGCTGGAAGATTTTGGGACAGTGGTGTCCATACGACGTCCCAGGCGGGGGATGGGTCACATATTTTTACAGGTGACCGGACAGCTCGTATGTTGCTTACAGCTGACATTCCTCGATACTTTCTCCTACTAGGTTTTCCTTTTAGGGTCTTCTACTCAGGGCAACCCAGTGTTGCACTGTGGGCCATGAGGGCCATGAGGCTGAGGAATGCCCCACTCCACCCTGTCTTCTCTGTGGGAACCCCCGTCACCCAGTCCTACGCTGCCCAGAGGTCAATGACTTCTGTTACCTCCACTCGGAGGCACACAGATGTGAGCAGCATTGGGCCTCCCTCCCCACCCAACCTTTCGCTAATAGCTCCCAATCCCGGCCCAGCAACTCCCCACCACCCAAATTCCCCCCCAGTGTCCCGGTCCCCTCTTCCCATCCTCTTTTTCCAAGCTGTGCAGCCACCTACCTCCCCTCCCCCTGCTTGCCTCCATCATCCCCCATTGCTCTCCCCCACGTTCCTCCCGGCCCTCCTCTCCCCCTGCAAGACATATTCCATCCATTCCACCCTAGTCAAGGCCTCCCTCACCCCGACCCCAGACGTCTAGAGGCAAACAAATGCGTGGAAGCCTAGACGATCTGGCCCTGTCTGAACCCACTTCCCCACAGGCTCTCTATGAAAAGACTATGAAAAGACAGTCTATGAAAAGACGCCAGCCTGCAGGATTACGTGGAACACCAAGGGACGTGAACAAGCCAGGTGTGTTTGTGTAGTAGCACAACTTGTTTTCCATGTCGAAAAAGGAAAGGTGTGATAGCTAGTACAACAACTTATTGGTCATCCTCCAAATTGCACCAATCAAGTGTTCTCATATTTGTATTTTCCATGAACACCAAAAATTGATTATTTTTTGATTTCGTGAGGTGCAGGTTACTAATTGCGGGAGGTCACCAAGCCTACCCGATACCATGAGCTCTACTATCATTATGTACACACGTCGTTTTTTAAATGACAGCATAGCTCGTTAGAACGTAAGCGCCCTCCCTCCCCCCCCAAAAAGGTACTTACATATTTAAACTTATAAACTAAGAAACACTCTGAAGCTTTTAATAACATTTAAACTTTAATCGGTTGATAGAAGTGTTGTTTCGATGTCAATCAGGAACCTCTATTTTTACTGTATTTTTATTATTTTATTTCATCAAGATTTTTGGCCTAGATCGTCCTATTGTATTTTGAAACTAGTATATGAAGAATATGAAGGCTTTATATAATTCAGAATTAAAGGCATAATAAGGATTTTTGGGGCTTTAAAATGATTTCAGAACATTTAAGCCTCGGTCATTCTGAATGTTCTTTTTATAAAAATTACGTTCATACTGTAACGGATAGCTTTTAAAATGAGATTTGATTGCAATAATGCTAGATCGTTATATATAATTTAATTTAACTGAAGGTATATGTTTTGTTTAGGATAACATGACAAGAACAGCAGATATGGGAGTAAATGAACTTTACAGCACTTGATTTCAAATAATGCCTCCGGAATAAGAATTGCACTGAATAGCATTGATTGTAGTGGGTACAGAGCACCCTATGCGTATCGGAAGTGCCTTTGCACCACTTCATAGCATCGGAGGTTCTGTAATGGACAGATCACTATTGTGTATTAGAGATCGCTGGTACGGTGCAAAGGACAGGCATTTCTTTCTATCATGAAGTGACTGGGTACGGCAGGTCTCTACTACTGCACAACAGAATTCTAAGACACCATCTAGGAATAACTGTTAGAGTAAACTTGAACTTGACAGAAACTTGAAATTTGTGAAATTATTTGTTCAAAAGAAAAACTAAGTTAACATTTGAAATATCACTTTGTCAGAGACAATATTGCCAAGTCAATTCGTGGGATATAATCGTGTAATTACCGAATAACTTTTGTCCCTAAGTAGCTATAAGCGACTTCTTAACTCAAGAAATTATCGGCTGTTGCAATAGAAATCTGTTAACAATTGTTACACTTTTGCATATGATAGCAGGTGCTATGTGCATATAAAATCGTTGTAAATGCTTTCAAATATAACTATTTATTTATAAATTGCACAAAGACAACTTTCCCACTAAACAATCATTGCTCTAAAACCAGTGACGTCCTAAATGCATTGCTTTCCAGCTTAAAAGTATCTGTCATCGGAACCACAGAATTTCTAATTCTCACTAGACTGTCGACAATATTTGAGGTTTTGCATCTTCACCACAATTATTTGGTGACTGAAAACGTAAAATGAGTAGTTGCCTAGGTTCAATCTCATCTGTATCTAACATTGGTAAGAATGGCCACCCCTCTATACTCGCCATAACTTGCAAGTCTCTTGCATAACATATTATCAGCTGGTTACCCTGTCTGCTTTGATCACGTCCACATTTGTCTGAGTAGATTAATGTTACTATACAACAGACCTATAGTAATAAGAACCTGGAATTTAATAGTGGTTTGGCTATCTCATCAAAGTGTATCAGCACCTGCCTCTAGTGCTATAATTTCAATACTGGCATGTTACACCTGCCTCTATAACATTCAATTTGCATATCTATGTTTTTTTTGGCTTTTAAGCAGTTACTCAACACTTGCAAATACCAATAACTACAACAGACCACTGACAATGAGATAAAAACTGCTGAAAACGACACTCAATGCAAATGCTGCATCAACAGAAGTGAGCTATATACAATGGATAGCTAACCCTGCTGTAACTCGCTTAACTTCTGTTGCATGCCAATACCACAACTGTCTGCTTAAATCTCGAAATAAGACGTATTATTAGTGTTGCCAGGGTGTTCTAGTTATATAGAGATGTAATGGAAAAGTTATCACAGTGAATTGGTTGGCCATTTGGAGAGAATTGAGCAAGATAATTAAGACTGGCTAGTTCCTGAAGCAAAGTCTACAGGTAGATAAAAAACATAACAGCATAAGGTAGGTAATCAAGATATTGCCATCATATAAATATTGATAGTCCCTCTACTACAGGCTCCTAATAAATAGTCAGCCCACTATTCCAACTACAGTTTTGCCTCAGCAGACAATATGATGATTAATTTTGAAACCCTTTTGTTCATTTTACTTTTTACAGATTACTTAGTCCCCTTCTTTCCTACGGAGGCCTAGCAAAAAACTTCCTTACTTTCCTTCAAATGATTGCTGTGACCAGCATTTGACAAAAAGTTATGCTACATAATCTAAAATTGCAAATTGTAGCATAAACCAACGTTTAACAATCAACATACAAGTAGCATAAAAAATAGTGGAATGGCAGCGGATTGGTCTTCTAACTTTCAGTTGTGTCTCATGCCAAAAGGTTTCCGACCAACAGCATTCTTTGAATAGAAAAAAATCTGAACATTAACATTATATTCCTCCTATTTCGTTCTAGTTGATAATGATCATGTTCATATTCTTACACGTGCTTTTTTGTGGATGGTCTAAAACAGTAATAGGTGTTGCAAGAGCAGTAAGAGAAAGCAATATTACTTCCAAAGACGTAGCTAATGCAAATAGAATGATGCTATCTGGCCTACACTGCCTGACCCCAAAACTCTAAAGTACTTGATAGACAATGCACACTGTTAAATCCAACCAGTAATTCTTAACCTGTGAGTGATGAAAATGCTCTAAGTGGTCTTTGAGCCCTTTCTTATTTTAACTTTTCTAGGTTAAAGAGAGTTGAATAAAGAGTGGGGTCCATTTAGTAAACTGATGCATTTTGCTTGTGACATTAATCCTACTCTGTCATCTTTCTCTTGATAAATCACGATAGTTGATAATGCGGTATTACTCACAACATATGGTTGACAAGGGTAAGACTGCATGTTCAAGTGATTCTGATGATGCAGTTTTACGCCTTGCAACATGGGGGCCAGGGCGGTTACCACATATATGGGACTTTGTTGTAGCTTAGAGCACATTAAGATGGCAAACATCGTCATAGATACATATACAGGCAAGGAAGCACACAAAAGAAAAAGAGACTAAGGTAAGAGCCGATTAAAAAGAAATTGTTCAACTAGGATTTATTCATCTGCTTTGTTTTGGTATCATTCATCAATAAAATACTTCGTTATTGCAGGACTGAAGCCAACGACCTTGCCCTCAGGCTAGCACGAACGTACACTAGAAAGCATGACGCCCTAGTGCTGGACAGGTATGTGCGTTATTAGTTGTTGTTTGATCAAGCCAATTAAATGTCATGGTTACTATATTTGAAACTGCTTCCAGTATCAAGTCATGACTTCGGGGAACGGTAATACGGAGTTCATGTCGCAAGTACGTACAATGGCAATGCATAACAAGGACATAACTGCCGGCGAGGAAAAAGTGTCTGAAACATAACTAATTCCTAATTCCACGCTAACTAACTGCCGTGTATTCGCCGTCGCGTTCGCCTTTATGAACCCTACAGCAATCCTTCACTTATTTTTCTCCAGTATTGCAGTTGGCAAGTCGTCATAGGTTTTTCTTAATCCTAGGTATCAATGCATATTCGCAAGTACTTTCACTTTTTAGGTACGTGAGCAAAATTCATTCAACTATCGACATCTTTGAGTATCCATATCTATCACCTTTGGGTATCCATATCTATCACCTTTGAGTATCCATATCTATCACTGTTGAGTATCCATATCTATCACCTTTTTTAATATCCATATCTATCACTTTTGAGTATCCATATCTATCACCTTTGAGTATCCATATCTATCACCTTTGAGCATCCATATCTATCACGTTTGAGTATCCATATCTATCACTGTTGAGTATCCATATCTATCACCTTTGTATATCCATATCTATCACCTTTGAGTATCCATATCTATCACCTTTTTGAGTACCCATATCTATCACTGTTGAGTACCCATATCTATCACCTTTTAGTATCCGTGTCTATCATCTTTCGGATATCCATATCTATCACTTATTAGCATCCATATCTATCACCTTTGAGTATCCATATCTATCACTTATGAGTATCCATATCTATCACCTTTTTCAGTACCCATATCTATCACCTTTTAGTACCCGTATCTATCACCTTTCGGATATCCATATCTATCACTTATGAGTATCCATATCTATCACCTTTGAGTATCCATATCTATCACTAATGAGTATCCATATCTATCACTTCTGAGTGTCCATATCTATCGCCGTTGAGTATCCATATCTATCACCTTTGAGTATCGAAATAAACGCTGCACGAAATAGCGAAGTGATTGTTATCGTTATGATATATCCCTGTGTAAATCTTTGCCGAGTGGACGAGTGATACCATAAACGTGAATGCCGTGTGGCACAGGGAGGCTTGTCTCAAATTGCGTTGACCTTGATGTCGATGTCCACAAGTGAATGGTTTTGAGCTAGTTTGGCGATCAGAGAAACCGAATATGTCAACTTTGAGGGTCACCTACTTCAATTAACAGAGTACACACCACGAATGCGTTAGTACCCAATTCGAGTTCAGATGGTAACACATTTCTATTACTCTTGAAACAATTTAGTGCGTCAGCTTTACTCAGATAACTTATAGACAATAAGGTGTGAAAAGATAGCTCTAATAGACATTAGAAACAAGTCACCAGAGGAACTCAAACCCATGAGACACATTCGTGGCACACATTGGCCAGCGTAAAATATCTACTCGAAGAAATAAGCTTACTCAAGCACGTGAAAGTGTGTCAGGAAAGCGTTGTTTACTGGTTTGAAAAAGTTTGAGAAAGTTATTTGGTAAGCATTTTTCTTCAAGTGGATATGCCGGGCAGATCGCCTCATCTTAGATGTAGCGAAACTTCTTCAAGGTGTTAAACAAACATGCAGTGAACAACCCTGTAAACCTCCCATTGGATTTGCTATGGCAACTACTGATCTGCTAGATGCAAATCTTGAATACGAGGTTGTTTACGCGCAGAAAGACGACTGGAAGGCTGGATTTCGTTGGGGTGGTATACAGATTAGAGTTATTTTACAAACATCTGGACTGTCAATTTTGTGCTCTTCTCAGCCAACATGTCGCTCAAAACTCTTCCAATACTATTCCTTAATCTTGGTGGGGAAATGATGTATATACTTGACCAACGGCTAAGAGCTCAAAATATACCGGACGAGAAAGCCAAGAAAGGTAAGTCGACAACTTCAGATTTGCAGTTTCTGCAGGTGTTTGTTTTTAGTTCTCCGTGAAACACACAGTTGACGAAGAAAAGAAAGAGCCATTCTTTTACCAGCCAGATTCCTTACACGTCACTGTTGCAACACTCTTAGGCGCAGTTGTTAATTTTGTACTTGTCGATGTGCAGGTCTTCATCAGATCTGATAAAACCAACCGCGCAAGAATGGAGTGCAACTCAAGCTACATGTCTGTATCAGTCGACGGCGGATGGTATAATGCCATTTATAGTGACTGCTTCGAGTTAGGTGAAGACACAAGAAAAGAGACACCAAAAGCCGATTGCTATGTTATATAGATGACTTGCTTTCTCATATTTGTCAAGGAAGTTAAAGTATTATGGTGGAATTCGAATTAAACTACTTTGCTGGGTAACTCACACAATCGACTACGCATTTAATAGGCATGCAAAGTCAAGACTCTGTGATCTAGAGACCAGAACAGTACACTTTGTAATTTACATCATCATAGCTGACCTCACGTAGCTGTTCATATCATTCTTTGTTGACAGCTAGCTGTTTTGCGAAGGAATGGATTTGTAGCCCACTATTAGGATTGGTCTCTGCGCCATGTGACTTGACCAAGGAAGAACTGCCATCCGGCCCGTCATCAATCCAAAGTCCATTAAGTTAGAAAGTATCATCAAGAATTGAGGATTTGAAATGTTAGTTTTGAATAGAACACTAGAGAAATAGAAAAGTATGTCACCACCGGGGATCGAAAGGGAATAGAGATTCTTTCTCTTTGCTTAACACTTAACTCTAACCATTGAGCCATCAAGGCTCAAAAAGCTAAGGTGAAGGCGTTGGTTTAGTAATCATGAGGTCCCGTGTTCGAATCCGGTCAACGCCGTTTAATTGCAAGCTATTGTGGTAATGCTCAACTCTTTGAGAATTATATATAATTGCAATGTGTCTGCTGAGAATATTGATGTATATATATATATATACATATATACATATATATATATATAGATATTGATAGCTCAATGGTTGAGGCGTTGGTTTAGTAATCATGACGTCGTTGGTTCGAATCCGGTCAGCGCCGTTAAATTGCAAGCTATTGTGGTAATGCTCCACTCTTTGAAAATTGTATATAATTGCAATGTGTCTGCTGAGAACATATATATATATATATATATATATATATATAGTTAAATTTTATAGTTGTAACACATGTGCCTTAGAAACTCTATCAATTAACTAGTATATTTTTGTTAAGTGGCTTCTCTCTTGATTTTGTGAATATCAATAAGCATATCATGAAAGAGACTGCGGCAATGGAAAAAAAACTAAACCAAGTACAGGAGTCAAGTGTTTGAATTGACACACAATGACAGTTAGTACAGGTGGTATGAACCATAATATTGCTACTTGCAGTTAGTACCTTTTGGTATTAAATGATCAATGACGTAAAGGCAAGGGTTGGATTAATGGATCACAAATCACAATTCACGAGAAGTTTCCTGCAGAGTGCAATCAGAAAATTTGTTTACATGAAATTCTGGATGTGTAGAACTCTGTAGGGAACTTAGAACCCAGTTTGGAATCAAGCCTATACTTGATGTACTCCGTCAATGACAACTAAGGTGGATTGGTCATGTTGAAAGGAATGATATTGACAGCTGGCTGCAAAAAGTTTGAGATCTTGATATCCATGGTAAGAGAATCCCCTGGTATGACGATGATTGCAGCTAATTTGCAAAGCTTAATAAGAGGGAGGATCTAAAAAGCTCTGGGGGCTGGAATAATTCTACAAATTAATAAACTTCCTCCTCCCCCCCATCCCATATATTAGAGACCAGAGAGTAAGCAATGATGTAACATTCATCTGAGAAAAGATTTGCTTTTCAAGTTGTCCTCAACAATAGTAAGTGCTGAACAGTTAGAAATGCTGAAAAGGAGGGAGGGGCTAGATGCATTTGGTACGACACGTGGTATTTTTGTTGCAAGTTCTAAGAAATAAGCAAATGAGTTCTAAGGAATAAGCAAATGAGTTCTAAGGAATAAGCAAATGAGTTCTAAGGAATAAGCAAATGAGTTCTAAGGAATGTAACCACTAAGCAGACAATACCCTTGCTGTGATATGAATCTCGATATCAAAACACTCACGATGTGGCATGGTAAGAAGGAAGCCATCAACTAAAAGTGGCAATATACAGGGGAAGCGAATTCGAAAAAAAAGGTTTAAGGGAAAATGAAAATTGTATAACCGTCGTGTATGACAGGCACAACTCGTAACTTTAATATTCAGAAGAACTAATCACGGACGAGATGTTACCTATTTGCATGTCCTTCAATTCACGGTCTAGATTCTTATTCAACCATCAATTCTGCTGCTTTCTCCGACTGGTAAAGTAACTACCGATCAAGTATTTCTATCCTGTTTTTAACTCTTGACATTAGTACACTTGCAACAAGGGTAAAGTTCATAGTTGATTTAATAACACAGAGATGATAGCTCACTTGCCCTATCGTAACACAACTCGCTTATGTATCTCACTTACACGTGCCGTTAAGAAACTATTTTGTGGGACATAGGGACAGAAATGGTAATAACACGGACATTAAAACTGCCTTGAATACAAAGAAGAGGAAATGGATAATAAACAACAACGGGAATGACGATTAAATGACGACTTACTGCAAATCTGTCCCCATGAATAGCTACAGTGGGTTACTTGTTCAGCAGCGTGACATGAAGGAATCTGTCCATCACAACCAAGTCTGCATTTCATAGCTGCTTAGTTACTTCCAATATGTACAGGCATTTAAGTGTAATGTTCATAGTACGCTCCAATGCGTAGCATCTAAATGGGTTCAGGTTTCTTACAAAGACCACGAGGTCCGTGTCACAACTATTCTACTCCATTTTCCACTTGGCTCACCATTCGGAAGATTTTTGGCAGTTATGAAATCTGATTGGTCAGTGAGCCCCTCGATCGATGGCGGTTGAGGAAAAAGTTAAAGCAAGTTTGATCGTTTTGTCTGAACGAATTCGATCGAGAGATCGAGGGCAGATCGAGGGGGATGCCACGATAATGAAAGTACGCATGTCCAAAGCGGTCGATGTCGATCGAATCGAGGGGTGATCGAGGAAGTGGAAACTGGCCTTAAAGTATCTGTCGTGAATTCAAATGTATCAGGGAGTTGTAATCTTGAACCAGCGCGCGTGTGACTGAAAGTCACGATAATGAAAGTTGTTATTTCAACCCACATTATAATTTTCACATGCACTGAAGTTCTCTCCATCCTACATTGAAAATCTTAAAATTCTCAATTTCATTTGTCGTTACATATCATCCAGATAGTCTTACAAGTGATACTTTTCGTTTCAATGCAATACACAATTGTTTTATTGTCTATGTTGTTATGAACAGATAATAAATGACCGAAACTTTGTTGGCATATCGAAATTGAAAACACAATTAAGCAGGCAACTCATTTTGATCGAAAAGCTTTTCGCTGATTCTCGTCAGTCGATCTACATCGGTAATGAACACTTACATTAAAGACTAATTTATATCTAAATCATACAAGAGAAAGGTACTTTGGCGGGCAAGCAGAAAATGTCTTTATTAAAATATGAAAATCACACATTAAAAGATGACGGTGGCCTTTTACGAGGTTGGAAGAAGTGTTATTACACATGTTAGCAATAACACTGTCATTGAGCAGGAGGACGCGGGGAACATTTTTGAAATTTTGGAAGGCGTGTAGGAGACTGTCATGGCTTCGAATAACTGGCTATTGTTTGTGTTGTATTACCCTACATTTAGGGAGTTGCAGTTGATCCTAAACATTGATTCTTGACTTCCTTTTTGCTCATTTTCCAACCTTCCTGGCTATCCCCCCCGTTTATTAAGTTTTTGGGATTTTCCACCCCCCGATTATTCTGCCCCCCGTTTATTCCGCCACCCACCCTCCGTCTATTAGGCACCCAAGAGTAGATGTTTCAAACAAAGTCAATAAATCTCGTTTTCATCAGCTGGCTGGCTATATGACCTTTGAATGCCATGAAATTGAAAGATGTGCTAAAAAATTTCTTGTTTGGAAGAGGTTTTCAGTTCGCTAGTGATTGTTGTTGTATGTTGTACGTATACACGTGCTGCTCCTTGAAAAATGTGGTACCTCCCTTTTTTTTATCAACGCGCATGTCTCATTTCCCAAATGTTTGTTTTGTTTTGAAGACGTCGAATGGCAAGACCCAGTAGTGCAAGACCTGCTCCTCCGAAAATAAAGAAGCAGGAAGAACCTGAAGAACCTTTGCCAAGGTATGTGTCGATTGTTCGTATTCTGTAATTAAGTAACATTTATGGGCGATCAGTCTTCCACTTTGGGGGTTCTAGAGGCCTTAGAAATTAAGGGACGTCAGCCAGAACTTTGACACCATAAACAATTTGTTTGGGACATTGTATAGTTCAAGTTTGAGATACACCGTTAACGGCTTGCATAATGCTGAACGTAGGATACTTAGCTCTATTAGAATGTGGGAATGTTGGTGATGTTGGACTACTGAGATGCCGTAGAACAGAGAGATCAGAAATACGACATGGTATTAAGTAGGTTCCAGAACACGCTGTAGGTTTCTCTAAGACCTTAGCTGCCCCATTTTTTCCGAATTTGTAGTAACCCTCATTATTTTTTATCTATTTGATAAAGGATGCCATCAGGTACTCAACAAGTAGCATCAGTGATTGTCGATAATGGAAAAGAACTGGAAGATGACGAAGACGGAACCTTTGTGGTGGAAGAAAGTGACGTAGCACCCTCCTATTTTGAACCGGTAATTATCTACAGTAGATCTCTTATCATGAAGCTAAAGATCGATGCTTTCATAGATATTTTATGACTTATAGACCCCCCCCCTCCCTCCCATCTGCCAACCCAGAAACAAAATAATGTATTTCGCAAGGAAGGAGGCTACGAAATGAAGTAGGCGGGGACAGGCTATCTTCTTTGTAATGGACGCTGATTGGTCCAAAAACACTAACCATTCAGGCAGTCCAATTTCTGATTGGCTCCTTCAAAATACAGAAGATCGTGGAGTACTTTAAGGAAGAATCTGTCGCGGGAAGAAAATCTCGCGGAAAGAAAATCTCGCGACTTTCGCAACACTTAATTCCCGTGACTTTTAAATTTTGTCTGAAAAATTTCAACTCAGTTATTAATTTTTGAAAATTGTATGTAAAGTTTCCTATTTGAAGTATCAGCGACATAACATACTTTTGATTTTTGAAAAATTATTATTTGGTTTTGGTTAAGGTATTTGCGGAGAGAAGAGACAAAGTTACTCGCCCAGCAATTCGCGACTGTTAATTCCCGCGACAATTAAATTTTACAGCGTTTGTGACAGTTAATTCCCGCGACAGTTGACACACAAAAAGTCAAAGCATTCGCGACTTTTCGCGACAGTTTCTTCCTTTAAAGTATTTCGTATTTTCGGTGGTGCGGGAAGAAAATTAATTTTAGAAAATCATCAGTTACCCTGTTTGTGATAACTAAAGGCGCACTTAAATTAATATTAGAAAAATAATAATAATAAAAAATACTAGAGAAATAGAAAATATGTCACCACCGGGGATCGAGCCCGTGACCCACGCTATCGCGGCGTGTGCCCTACCAAACTGAGCCGCCAGCCGCGAGACTCGTATGAAAGGCACTAGGAATCTCTTAACTGGACCTACGACCTTGAATTTCATGAATCTACTGTATTTTTGTCTCTGCTTTAATGTGCTATAACTAGTTTCACTTGTAACTCATCAACAAAGAGACAACATCAGAAGATGGCTATGAATTTGAAACTGCGTGGGAGATGAAAGTTCGGTTTTGATACCAAGTTGCTCTACGGATTACAAAGCGAAGCAGTTGACGAAGGTGATATTTTTTGGAAACTTCCCACAAGGTTTTAGAGATTGAGATCGGTTTTGTAAAGAATTCGTTATGCTAATACTCAGCTTGGTGAGGTCTTATCCGGCAGGTCCTTTCTTTAATAAAGAATTCCGCTCGTGTAAAAGAACAGGAATTAAATAACCCCATCTGACAAATAAGCTACGCAGATAAGGGATTACAAATGCTAGGGGTCCATATTTGCCATTTTCTACGAATAACAACTTAAAGAAAACTACAAGTGAGAAATAAAACTTATTTTCAAAAGTATGATACAGTATTAGAATCAATAAGTAAAATTTTAGTTTAAAAATATACAAATTAAAATAGAAATATAACACATTAATTAAAGGTAGAACAACTTACTAAACTACAAACTAAGTTGATTTGAAAGACCCGTATTATTGAAGATGGTAGGGATAGCATTAAAAAGGTTTAAACAGGCCTTGTTTCCATAGTGATTCCTTTATAGAGGTGTTAACTAACCTTTGTGTTAGCGAGTGAAGCAAACATGCGAAATCGTTCTAAATTAAATAAATAAATGAATGAATTAATAAAAGAACTATAAGAAATAAAAAAAAAAGAAAAAAAGTAAAAGAAATAAAAGAAATAAAAGAAATAAAAGAAATAAAAGAAATATCAATTAGTGCTAGATGACGCCTTCTACTATAACCTAAGCATGATTCCTTTTAGTGAAGTCATGTTAGGTGATGTGATACCTCATCTTATAGGGGTTGCTCTAATCCATGATACCCATGCCAACCTTAGTTGTGTCATGTCGTCTGGTATATTGTAGTGCCTGGTCATGTTACCACATGATACTACCACAATTAGTGCTACGAGATGCCTTCTTCTATAACCTAAGCATCATTCCGTTTAGTAAAGTCATGTTAAATGATGTGATTCCTCATCTTATAGGGGTTGGTTTCATCCATGATACCTATGCCAAACTTAGTTGTGTCATGTCTTCTTGTATTATGCAGTGCTGTGTCATGTTACCACATGATACTACATCAATTACTGCTACATGACGCAATCTGCTTTCACCTAAGGGTCATTAAGTTTAGTGAAATCATGTTAGGTGATATGATTCCTCATCTTATAGGAGTTGCATTCACATATATACCTATGCCAAACTTACTTGAGTCTTGTCGTCTTGTATAATGTAGTGCTGTGTCATGTTACCACATGATACTACGTCAATTAGTGCTAGATGACGCCTTCTACTATAACCTAAGCATCATTCCGTTTAGTGAAGTCATGTTAAATGATGTGATACCTCATCTTATAGGGGTTGGTTTCATCCATGATACCTATGCCAAACTTAGTTGTGTCATGTCTTCTTGTATTATGTAGTGCTGGGTCATGTTACCACATGATACTACATCAATTAGTGCTAGATGACGCCTTCTATTATTACCTAAGGGTCATTCCGTTTAGTGAAATCATGTTAGGTGATATGATTCCTGATCTTATAGGAGTTGCATTCACATATATACCTATGCCAAACTTACTTGAGTCATGTCGTCTTGTATAATGTAGTGCTGGGGCATAATACCAGATGATACTACTTCAATTAGTGCTAGAGGACGCCTTCTACTTTAAGTTACGCGTCATTCCGTTTAGTGAAATCATGTTAGGTGATATGATTCCTGATCTTATAGGAGTTGGTTTCATCCATGATACCTATGCCAACCTTAGTTGTGTCATGTCGTCTTGTATTATGTAGTGCTGGGTCATGTTACTACTTGATACTACATCAATTACTGCTACATGACGCAATCTGCTTTCACCTAAGGGTCATTAAGTTTAGTGAAATCATGTTAGGTGATATGATTCCTCATCTTATAGGAGTTGCATTGGCATATATACCTATGCCAAACTTACTTGAGTCTTGTCGTCTTGTATAATGTAGTGCTGTGTCATGTTACAACATGATGCTACGTCAATTAGTGCTAGATGACGCCTTCTACTATAACCTAAGCATCATTACGTTTAGTGAAGTCATGTTAGGTGATGTGATACCTCATCTTATAGGGGTTGGTTTCATCCATAATACCTATGCCAAACTAAGTTGTGTCATGTCTTCTTGTATAATGTAGTGCTGTGTCATGTTACAACATGATACTACACTATCATTACAAGCAATGGAACGGTACTTTCTTCGTAGACTTGTTGTCTGTGTATCCTAGTGCAGAGAAGAAGCTAACGGTTTTATTACTTTGAGTGTTGCATAAATGTTATCCCGATACTTTTCTTCTCTTCTCTCTGTTTAGATGGCATCAGATCTTTTGAATGAATGAATCAAAAAGAAATACCTTGCACACTTCACAATCATCACATTGCTACCTCGAAGTTCGCGTAGTTTTACTGTTACACTTTGTCAACTGAAACAATGCATTGGATAAAATATTGCCGTCATTAGAAAGAATGGAACCGAACTTTGTTTATAGTTTTGCTTCTCTGTATCAGTGTATCAATGTACAGGAAAAGCTATAGGTATTATTGCTTTTGTGTGGGATAAATGTTATACTAACACTTTTCTTCTCTTCTCCGTTTAGATGGCATCACATCCTATTAAATGAATGACTAAAAAACACCTTTCACACTTCATAGTCATTACAATGCTTCATCAAAGTTCACGTAGCTTTACTGTTACACTTGGTCAAGCTAAAAAATGCATTGGATAGAATATTGCCATCATTAGACAGAATGGAACGGAACTTTGTCCATAGATTTGTTGTCTTTGTATCCTAATGTACAGGAAAAGCTATAGGTATGATTGCTTTTGTGTGGGATAAATGTTATACTAATACTTTTCTTCTCTTCTCTGTTTAGATGGCATCAGATCTTTTTAAACGAATCAATCAAAAAGAAGCACCTTGGATACTTAATAGTCATCACATTGCTATATCGACGTTTACGTAGTTTTACTGTTACACTTTGTCAACTAAAATATTGCATTTTATCTAATAATAACATCATTACAAGCAATGGAACGGTATTTTCTTCGTAGACTTGATGTCTGTGTATCCTAATGCAGAGAACAAGCTAACGGTTTTATTACTTTGAGTGTGGCATAAACGTTATTCTGATACTTTTCTTCTCTTCTCCGTTTAGATGGCATCAGATGCTATTAAACGAATCAATCAAAAAAAAGCATCTTGGATACTTAATAATCATCACATTGCTACATCGACGTTTACGTAGTTTTACGGTTACACTTCGTCAAATAAACTAATACATTGGATATAATAATACCACAATTACAAGTAATGGAACGGAACTTTGTCCATAGATTTGTTGTCTGTGTATCCTAATGCAATAAAGAAGGTATAGGTTTTACTGCTTTTTGTGTGGAATAAATGTTATACTAATACTTTTCTTCTCTACTCCGTTTAGATGGCATCAGATGTTTTGTACGAATGTATGAAAAAGAAACACCCTGCATACTTCACAGTCATCACAATGCTGGATCGGCGTTTACGTAGTTTTACTGCTACACTTTGTCAACTGAAATAATGCATTGGATATGATATTGCCATCATTAGAAAGAATGGAACCGAACTATGTTCATTGATTTGTTGCCTGTGTATCCTAATTCAGAGAAGAATCTATATGTTGAGACTTTGGTCCTCTAAGAACGTGTTCATGGTATTTGGGAAAATATTTTTCATTATGATTTTTTCATGTAACTTTGTTGCACGAGCAGTATATGTCAAATTCATTATAACCTGTCCTTAGAAACATGCCTTTGAAATTTTGAAATGGACCTTAGTCTCGGAGGCAAGCAATTCAATAAAGCAGACAGTGGGCATGGCACGGTTATAAACAAGACAGAAAACCAATACCTTTCTCAACAAGCAGGAGGTCTGTAGCCATGTGGAGGAGGTGAGAAATCAATGCTTTCAAACCCAGCAAAGTTTGTGATATCTTAAAACCAAAGAAAAGTATTGATACTCGCTTTAAGGAGTCAATACCCCTCCCCAACATTATCAGCCAGCTACAGACCTGACAAACTGTATGTGACTTAAGGAAGACCATCGACTTTTCAATTAATAGTACTCTCTCTAGGCTATTCAACCTGTTTGAATTTTATGGAAGCTCCATTCGCTGATATTAAATATTCTTCAATGTGAAGCAACGTTTATGCAACGTAACATGGGCTGAAAAGACAGTACCTCATTTGTTCATTTTGATTATCTCGTTTTTTCAAGGTAACTCCTGAGCCGCCGTAAGGCATAAAAGTATCTACTTGCTATAATTTCCAACATGTTTGCTAGAAACAACTTTAAAACACTATATCTTTGTCGATTTTACTGCTAAAAAGTCCTAAAGTAAATGTATTTGCTAAACGGACACTTTTTTTTTACCGACCAAAACGTGAATGTGTTTCTTCTTATCTATTTCTCCTTTAACATTAGGAATGTTTAAGAAACTCATTTCTTAACATCCAAGAAGCTTCTAAAGTGCATGTTTTCATTTAATAAATATATTTATCGTCTAGGTGGAATATTACGTACAAATATTCCTTTAATATAAGATTCCTGGTGTCCAAGAAATTGCTGCACCTCCTAGACAAAGAATTCACTGTACTTCCATGTTAATGAACCCATAATTTCCTTATTCACAAACACAATATTGTCTTTGACGCATCGTGGGATGAAGAAACGCCACGGCACCAGCACAACAAGGAGAAGATTAAAGATGACCTGTAACATCCAAAGAAAAGGAAGATAGAAAACAACATTAAATGATCGGGGTGGATGAAAGAAAAAGGAAATGGCAATCCAGACAAAGGTACTTTGTTGTGATTATGTGATTGCTTGTATACATGAAAGCGGAAATTAAGCTTCTCAGGATGTAAATATTTCATTTTGCCTTGTATTCAAAGCAGTATCAAATAGCCGTATTGGGCAGTCCCTTTTGACGGTACCTCATTTAATTTGACTATAGTTGTCATGTTTTATTTTTGGCTGACGTGACCTTTTTACCGTCTTGAAGAAGTGAACTGCAACAATAGTACCATCGCTTTATAAATGCTGTACAAAAGATCAAAAAGTAGCTTGTGATAATTAAACGGGTTCAAATTAACTTGTACATTTCATGTGAATCACTGACTGGGCCATAGGACAGCATTTGATTGAAAACCCATCATGTGCTGACGACTATCAAGAGGATTCGTTTAGGGTTTTCACCAAATCCATCTTCTTTCCATCTTGCCGCCGTAGAAGCTGCATTTATCAAAACAAAAAAGCCGGTACTCTGTCGACAAAAAGGATTTGTTTACAGTTTAGGCCTTTTTAATAACACAAGTGGCAGAAAACGGGTCGCTCTTGTGAATGTTATTTTCTAGGATCTTCTCGTTTCCTATAAATCCATCGTAATAGCTTTCCCATTTCACTCCATACGATTGCTGCAATCAGTGTATGGCGAAACGTTTAGCGAAATGAATCCGTTACTTAACGCAATATTCAAATGAAAAATACCATGTACTTGTCATATTCGAAGAGATACTTGACTCACTTTAATTTGGGTAATCGTTGCACACCCTTTCAATTAGGTTTGTATGTTCCTAGCATTGGATGTCGTGCCTCTGTCATCCTTTCATACACCTTGCCAATTGTATATAAACAAGCCAACTGAGTCTCTTTGAATCCACTCTGCAGGGACCTAACTTTTAATTTCCTCTGTATTTCATGAAATGTTCGCTATTCAAGACTTTGAAATATCGGAACACATGAAATGTAAATGTCTAGTTTACGCATGATGAATCACACAGCATAAACTGCATAATCCAAATCGTATTGGAAACGCTGCTAGGATTATATACATGATCAATCTTGATTTACCTTAACTAATAAACTCTGAATATAACCACTTTAATTGACATCAGCGTTGATAGTTAGATATTATAAAATAAAACGAAAGTGTACCTGTTTGTGAGCCTGTTGCAGTCGCATAGAATCAACTCTTCGATATTTCTACACTGATGGGAGAAGGTCCTAGGCCAGAAGAGAACTCCAAGAATTAATCAACTACCATAGTGATTTTATAAAAGATCACAGAGTAAGTGACACAATCCTGATGTCAAACATATTCCTAAACCAAGGAATATTCGTTGGAAACAATCCCTTTCTGCAATTTAGTAATCTTGATAATACCTCGTTCAAACTGTCTAAAAACACGCTTATCATCGAACAGTTTAATACTACAAATCAAAGCCATTGTATAGAGTAATAACATTTTACTTGATTACAACATGACGTTCTGGCATTCACTCCTGCCATTTTCGTCTCTTAAACAAAGGTTAGTTAAGAACAAATATATCTGAGTATATGTTTGATAAAACAACCTTATATATATATGTATATTTCAATAAAAGCATGACGTTTAAAATGACGCAGCAATGTTATAATGCAAAACATAATAGGTGAACAATCCTATTTACAGTTCTGGGGGAATTTGTTTTGGGCTAGCTAAAAGCGGCCGAGAAAGACTTAAAGGCACGAGGAATTAAGGGGTGTTAGATTTTTCAAAGGTAGAATAAGGGAAACCTTAACATATGCAACCAATTTAAAGGCGTGAAGGGGGGGGTGTGGGGGGGTTTAAGAGACCTACTATTGTAGGGGGGTACAATTGGCTATCGAGGCTCCAGGTTAACCCTATCTTACATGGGGGGGGGGGGGCTAGTAGGCCCGCGGCTACACATTTCAGCTCATAACTTTTTAAAGCGTGGCCCGATTGACACGACGTTTGCTGACTTTTCATAAAATTTACTGGGAAGTCTTATGATGAATTACTTTTTTCAATCTTGAAATTTTGCGATATTGGCGTTTTGTTGACCTACAGTCGAGTTTTTTACAGTTCTGTTTTGTTACTTTTCTTTGAAAAACATGATTATTATATCTTTAAACTTAGATTTTCTTTCTTGAATTTGCACTGACGATTTCGTATTCTCAAGATTTGAAGTGACAAATGCAAATTTTTTTGAAATTTCGCAAAAAATGAAAAAATATATTGTGCAATAAAGTGAAGTTCGCTAGAGAACCTTATATAAAAATATATGTAACATGATTATAAAAAAATCACATCTGTTGATAAAATTTGTACAAACAGTGAATTAAGAGTTATATTTTAGATGTTTGGAGGATATCTTTTAGTCATAATGCTCAAAATAATTAAAAACCGGTGGATTATAAGTGAGCAACCATTTCGGTCGTTCCAAATCTCATACATTTTAGAAAATAATTTTCTCAAAATCTAAAATATCTTTCCTAAATACAACTTATACATGTAAAAATACTTTAGAGACTAAAAACCCTTTAAAAATCAAAATATAATTCAAAAAGTATGTTTTAAGGCCTTTTAGAAAATTTTTGAAATTTTTGAGTATTGCGCAACATTTCATAGCCATAGATGACGTCATTCATACCAAATTGAAATATTTTTTTTTGTAATTTGTTGGAACAGAGTTAAACTATAAACATGCCAAATATCTTTGTAATAGCATCAGCCGATATAAAGTTATAGTGTGTCAAAATGTCGCGGGCCTACTAGGCCCCCCCTCCCCCCATGTATGAGAAGAGCCAAAAAGCCCATGTAAGCTAGGGTTAAAACGGCAGTACTGAGCGCCGATGTGATTGTTTCGTTTTGACTTTTGCCTATGCTTTGTGGAACAAAAGGAGAGCGTGAAAACACGCTTGATTCTTCACAAAAGAAAGGTAGCGCGCATATTTCCGCTTTGCGAATGGTCGAAGCTGTCACCACATGAAAGTTGAGTCCTTTATATGCGAGGCAGTAAACCAATGTCAAACTGAAGTGGTTACAATAGCGTTTCTACATCAGCTACTCAGTTAATCATCGTCATAATTTAAAGTTAACGTGAAATAGGTCTGTAGATGACTCCTAGTTCTGCAATAACTGACGAGAGACAGGTTCATGACAAGTGTTGGTGTAAGATTACAAGAAGGACCAGCTTCCGTTTTGAACAGATACAGCTGCTCTCTACAATTAGTTTGTCAGATACAGGGATATTTTACCGGAAAGGTACAGTGAGCATTTTACTGCTGGGTTACTATAGTGTCGAGTGGTTGTAGTCATAATTCGAAGATGCTTTCTGTTGACAACTGCACGTTGCAAGAAGAAAGCATGCGCATTTTTGTATCGGTGAGGCCGGTAAATACTGAATTTATGTGGCTATCCGATACGAAGTCGCATATCGTACTGATATTTGGAAATTGAAATGTTTGAACACCTGTTTTCTTTCGACTGGAATAACATCATGTCACAACGTAGGCATATCGTTGACCTTAGAACACGACAGGGGCAGCTGACCAAACCGGACAAGCCTTTTTAATCTCCATTAAATCTAGGCCATGTCAATAATATCCTATTACAAATCTATTTTTCCAATTATAAAATTTTTCGACAAAACATGGAAGTTTTTGTGCAGACAATTTCGCACCAACTTCAGCTTTTCAGGGGCCTTTTCAAGATACAGAAGGCTCAACTGCGGCAGTTACAAAGAGACTTTAATGAGGAGAAATATTAAGCCCGGCCAAATATAATTCAAACTGAGACAATCAGCTTAGCTTGATAGCTTGTTCAGTTT
>JAAAKM020073195.1:60397705-60432583 GCA_010016025.2 Alatinidae sp. Z8VKAUB7J3
TATAAACTTCTACTTTTCCTTCTAACACGTCAAAATAATGATCAAGTTCTGCCCTATAGCTATCTGCGTATCTCTGCGGAGATGAGGAGAAATATTAAGCCCGGCCAAATATAATTCAAACTGAGACAATCAGCTTAGCTTGATAGCTTGTTCAGTTTTGTAAGACTCTTCACATGCCATCACAACCCTTGAAGCAGCTACCACGTCCTTTTCGGGGATATAAACTTCTACTTTTCCTTCTAACACGTCAAAATAATGATCAAGTTCTGCCCTATAGCTATCTGCGTATCTCTGCAGAAAAGAGTGTTTCAACACATCTTCACCAATCCCCTTACCATTGGAATAAACCACTGATGTTTGGGGCTGCTTGGTGCTCTGTAGCATTCCGCCATCTCCAAATACTTCCACTCGCTGATCATATCCATACGAGGCAAAGCGACACAACTCGATTTGTCCTAAGACACCACTGGGAAATTTCATCGTAATCATCACTGTATCAACATCTCCAATTCCAGCAACCTCGGGATCAAACGCATTCGCCTGAGAGTAAACCGTTGTGGGGACTTCTCCAATAATCCAATGAAGCAAGTCAATGTCATGTATGCTGCAGTCATGAAACATGCCTTTTGTACCCTTCAAGTAAGATATGGACGGAGGTGGGTAGTCTCGACTACATGTTTTTACCAATCGAATCTTTCCAACTTTTCGTGAAGTGATGTCATCTTTCAATTTCCTGAGAGAAGGATCAAATCTGCGGTTGAAGGCACACATCAGATGCAAGTT
This sequence comes from Alatinidae sp. Z8VKAUB7J3, assembly GCA_010016025.2. NCBI lineage: Eukaryota > Metazoa > Cnidaria > Cubozoa > Carybdeida > Alatinidae > Alatinidae sp. Z8VKAUB7J3. Next base: position 60,398,489 of record JAAAKM020073195.1, read on the forward strand.
TCTTTTCTTAGCTTCAGCGTAACACTTCTCTGCGGGAAAGAAATATTAAAATTACATTGTTAGTTAACACTTTTGACATATTAAAGCAACTTTTCAGCATTTGTAGGAGAATTTTCTTATGGGCTGCGAGAATTTCAAGAAAGTTTCAGTATCCATCAACGTCTGCTACATGATTGGTTAGTTTAACCTAGAATCCGAAATGCATTGCCAACTCAATAGGTTCCAGATCCCTTGACGTACTTTGCGGAGCCAAGATTGCGGACCACTGCCATGGATAAACTACTTTCTATATTAATAGTTTGGTCGCCTAGACTTGTCACTGTTTTTCTTTTTCTTTTTTTATTATTTTCATCAATATTTTTTTATTGAGGGAGATGAAGAGCCAATGTAATTTGGAAAGCTCCTGCATATCGTTATTATTATCAATATCAATATGGGAAATTTTCTGAAGACTTCAGACGTATTTTCGACGCATTTTAAAACACACAACGTGGCAAGCGACGCCCTGGAGTTTGCGGCTCTTATTCTTCCTATTCTGGGAAAGCGCTGCTTTACGACGTTACAAAAGCTTCAGGGTGAGTTACTGTTAAACTGAATGCTGACTATTAATATTTTCATGAACAATGCAACATCCACCATAGTCTTGGTGGAGTAGATGGTAGAGATTATCATGTCTGGAGTCGCTGTCTTTTTTGTTTGATCTGATAAACACTACAATCTATGGCAATGACTGTGGAAAAGTGTTAGAATATTTAAAAAATAAAAAAAATAAAAACTCTTGGTAGAGTGTTTGAGGATGACGTCATTATTTTAATGAAAAAAATGCCCGAAAATATTTTGAACAAACAGCACATTTTCTGCTGATAAAATTAAAAATAGGATTCATTTGCACAAAGTTCACAATTCATGAGCCATGAAAAAGTAACAGTGCTTTTCCAAGTCATTTTGAATTTAAATGATCGTTACTCGCGGTAGATAAACCCTGATAACTACAAAATTGTGTCACCAGAAATAAATGGAATTCGAATTGATGGAAAAAATGTCGAGAAAGTTGAAGAGTTTGTGTTCCTTGGCTCAGTCGTTCCAGGTTCTGCATCTGACATAAAGAGAAGAATAATAGGATTGGCTGCTTCTGCTTTTGGTCGGCTTATTTTCATTATTGTAATAAAGAACTGTGTCGTGATTTCGTAAAATGATGTGCTTCAGATCTTGTCCTACAACAAATTGATTCAGTACAACTCAAGTCCCATGTTACTATACAAAATGCTATGGACTGGAAACTAGTACCTGCTTAAATGCTTGCAATACTTCGTGACGTTGACTGAAATGCCTAAACAACAACTGCAGAGCTCCAGATACCAGTGGAGCATACTCATGCATTGATAGATGTAGCAACACCCGCAAGAACATTTTTCCTCCCATGCCGTCAAGGTCCAAGTCAACTTCATCATGCCTGCAACCAAAACAAGAAAATCTGTAATATGGATCATGCGCAGACCAAGCTATATGAAGGAACGTAAAGGGTACACTTCCCTCCCTGCACTTGACAAACAAGACGTTTTTATACATTTGAAATGACAACCACAGTAGGTCAGGACTTGCAGCTTTGTTGATCTTAGTCGGGTTGAAATTTGTATAAAAAGAATTCTTGAACTGAATGCATTTTTTCTAGGTTTCGCAAATTCCTACACTTATTACTGATATTGCGGTCAATTTAAACAATTATTCGCCAACCTTTCACACCCTTTCCCTGTACACTTCCTTCTAATTCTCAACAGCCTGCTTACCGAGTTCTGATTTTCCAGCACCGCGTTCTCGTTGCATTTGGAATGGCAAGGCGCTTGACATTGACCCTTCAGTTATCTCTTTGTAATTGTTTATATAGCATTTGCGTATTTCTATCATTCAAGACTCGTCTATTCAGTGCAATGTTATTGAATTCCCTCGATTTCTTGCACTTGTTCCCTTTGCGATAGTATTTTGCTCTTATTATTAGCTGCCGATTTGATGACCTTTTTTCGCAAGCCTCCAAAAGAGTGTCACCTGCAGGTTTCAATTTCAAAGCAACTTTCTCAATTTAGAGGCAGGGATATTTAAATTTAACAACTGAGTAATTTTTTATTTATACAAAACTCAGACAAAACTGACTTGATTTTTGACTTATCAACAGGGGCCGGCTTTTACATAAACACATATTTTTTCTGTGACTCCATGTTGTTCAAAGTGCACGAAAAACGTGTCTTTACAAGTAGGGGACCTCCCAAAATGAAGTTATAAACACAATTTTTTACATATTTTTCGTTTTTAGCACATAAATACATATTTTTTGTTTTTAGCACATAAATACATATTTTCGGAAAATATTTACATGTTTTCAGGAAATAACTACATAAAAGTACCTAGTATTTTGGTAAAATTAACATGAAACACATATTGCCGCATAAGGAGTAAAGTCTCAACAATATTTCTTGTTGTTTGTCGGTGTTCAACTGAAAGTTCCGTTACATGTCATTCATGAATCATCAGGTCTTCACTTTATAATCCGCTACTAGCCTACATCAAATCTAACTCAAATCGAATTTTTGCCGGCGGCGATTGACAAGCTGCAGGGCCGGAGTGTAAGAGGCGTTGAGGCCTTGCACATCTTTCTGAACGTGCAGTGCAGGAAAAAATGGCAGATGAATTTGCTCCATCTTTGAAGTTTTCCGCGACTGTGGAACGGAACAAAGGCTTGAAGCAACTGATCCCGATTCTTCAAACAATAACAGTAGCATGTCCAGTTCCCGAAAACTTCGAGCTGGCTGCCTTCAGGTTGTAGAACTATTCGCCCACTGCACTAGCAGCATATCGGTTCGCGTCGATGACTTCCGTACAAGTGGAACGGTCCTTTTCCTGGTACAAAAACCTCTTGAAAAAAAACAGGGAAGGATTCACCCCGGAGAATCGGCGGAAGTACATTGTTTTTCGCTGCAATGGAGACTGTTAATTGTTCCTAAATTGACTCTGGCCTGTATTTTCTTTCTTGACGTTTCGTATACTCAACTATGGTTATAAATTAATTTGAAAATAAAAATGTTTAGATATTTTTGCAGCGGCCTTAAGAAAACCCTGTATAAATCATGTCGTTGCTACCACGTAACCAAGACGAATATGACCTAAGGAGCGTTTCCGGTTTACTAGCGTATTCAGGCAGGTCTGGCCGAAAAATATCAGCAAAAAAATTGGTTCTCTCCCTACCTGCCGCCGTCTCGCTGATTTAAACTTAGATATTGCGTGGAAAGTGCAAATGACTGTGATATAAGATTCTTTTCTATCATTGATCACAAAGGATTCCCAATAGGGGTGGTAGGGTGGTGGTAGGGAAAAAGGCGAGGATCAATTATCCTTTCCTAAATTTTAGTCTTGTCATCTGAGTACATAATTTTTACAAACAACAGAAATTATTCATCGTTTTATAATTTTTTTGTAAGTACATACTTATATTTTACCATGCTATTGCTGCAACGCTGTTAAAAGATTGCTGTAGTATTATTTTGCTTAAATATTCATTCTCAGTCAATGCCCTTATGATGTCGGTTATTGTAAATAAATCTTTAGATATCAAAGTTCTCGTATATTACATGCGCGACCTCCAATAACATTAATTACTAAATGATTAAGTTCTAAAGTTTTGATTACCCCCCTTGCTGATAGCTTTTTGACTCATCTGATTGGTGCGTTTTGCTACGGGCTTGAAGTGACTGAGAGCGACTCAGAGCGACTCAGAGCGACTGACAACGACTGACGGCAAGAGGTAAGTGCTTTTTGGAAAACACGCAACTTCGACAGCATTTAGATGAAGTTATTCAAGATTCATTCATAGCCGAATTCAGTAAACCGAATGTACTTCAGGTCCTCCCACATAGTTTCAAAAATTGAAGGGCGAAAAAACTCGGAAAAACACTTCATAAGAATGAAAAATAGAAAGTCCTCCATGAGTGTGTCACACACTTAACAATCAAGCAAATGTGCCTTGAAATCTATAATTTGGGACGAAACTTCCATCTCATTATTGAGGAGTCTACAACTAATAATAAATTCAGGTTCACTTACATATTTTTAAAAGACATAGACATAGACATAGAAAGCTCGTAGACAAAAAAATATTTGATATACTCACTCACTCCCTCCCGCCCGGTGCCTTATCCGATGCGGACATTGGCGATCGTGGTCTTCTACTGTTCTCTGTCCATTCGTTGCCCTGATCATCTGGGTCTCGGTGATGTCCAACCAGTTGAAATGCTTCTTGTCAGCGTGAGGCTCGGTCTTCCTCTCGAACGTTTGCTATCTAATTTTCCGGTTACGGCGATGTTCTCCATTTGTCCCTTTCTCATTATATGACCGAAGAATCTGGCCTGTCAGTCTCAGATGGTATGCAGCATCGTCTTTTGTGTTCCTGCCGTGCGCAAGACGTCGTTATTTGAGATGGGCTGGTCCATGAATTTTCAACATCGTTCTATAATACCACATTTGAGTTGCTTCAATCTTCTTTTCCATTACAGGGGAAATAGTCCAACACTCGCTACCGTATCCCAAATGCCTTGACCGAATCAAACCAAACTTGGTACACATGCAGCTGGGATCCATGGAAAGGTTTTAGGCCAATTGATACTACCTCTGCCCCCTCGCGGTAAAGCCTGGGGGCGGCCAAAACTTTAAAACTAAATTTTAGGGTAGAAAGACGCCAAATTTGAGGTTAATGCATTAATATAAAATTGTCGGGAATTCCCAAAATAGGGTGTATAGATGAGGTCAAAGGGTCCATCCGGATGACCCACGAAGACCCGGTGCGCATGCGCATGCAAAAAGGTTATGCTGTGGACTTCATCAACTCAAGAATGCTAAACCAGTTCCCCGAGAAAAAAATCTTTGCAAGTCAATTGACTCTGTGGCAGAGGAGGACCAAGCGGTTCATTACTCAACTGAATTTTTTAACTTACTGAACCCTCCTGGAGTTCCTCCACACACACTGGAGCTGAAACTTGGAGCTTGCTTTGGAATCTGGATCCTCTGAAGCTCTGCAATGCCATCAGATTAGATATTAAATAGTTATTTCCCCATGTTCTAAAATGTATCATCATCACAGATAACTTTAAAAGCCATAAAGTATTAATTCCAAGAATTCCTATCATACCAACTGATCTTCCCTTTGAATTCAAAAGAACTCAGTTTCCAGTGAAACAAAGCTTCAGTATGATCATCAATGAGGCGCAGGGACAATCATGGCAAACAGTTGGAGTTGATCTTCAAACACCTTGCATCTCTCATAGCCAGTTCTATGTTGCTTGCTCCCGAGTTTGTTCGGCAAAGGGTCTTTTTGTTTTATTTTCTAATGGTAAGACACACAACATTGTTTACCAAGAAGATTTGAGGCGATTTGGAGGATTTGATGTCATTATTACAACTATCTTATGGATAGTTTAATAAATTCAGATATGTTTTGGTGCCATGTTCCAAATATATCTCTGTCTAAGCTTATGTCTCAGTTCTTGGATCCCTGTTAGTTTTTTCATAATCTCACTCCTGCTTCTTTTACTCTACTGAATGTATGTTCAACAGGTGATGTTTCCTTTGATTGGTCCAAATTTATTTTCTCAAGTGCAGAGCAACAATCCAAGGCATATTTTGATTAGAAACCGGGCAACGTCGGGTATTGCTTGCATATTTCTCAGTAGATAATGCAAAATAACATCGAAAGCTTTAGAAAATATATACCGAGATGTCTCTCGAAAAACGTCTCTTGTTCTACTTATTTATTGTCGTCGCTTCACTCGGACATTCACCACAGAAAAAATCAGTTATAAACTCTCTGATGGCTTGTGACATGTTACCCCTCAAAAAAACATTTTCTTTTTATATTTTCATCTTAGTTTAAAGGAATTTTTCAGTTTGATTGTAAAGAACCTGCTGTTATTTGGTAAGGATCTGAAAACAAGGTTTTCAATGTTTTTGCATCTGCTTATAGCAGTGCATATCAATCCTCAAACAAACTCTGTTTTGCCCAATTTTATGAAAACTTCATGGCCTTGCTACCTGAAACCGTTAACCTATTATTTAGTCTTCTGAATACTATAGTTAACCATTTCCGTCTGCTCACCTCAACTACTATATCCAACAGAGAGTATACGTCTTTGTTGCTTATCATGGATCGGCGTTACTAACGAGCATTGCCTCGTCTGTATACCGTAAAGCTGTCACGTGATATCCTCGTACCACCCACCTTTGACCCCTCCATCACGATGAGCTTATTCTATAAATTTGGTAAGTCTTGTGAGCAAACATAGGTCTGCGTAACGACTTCAGATACCATTACTAAAGGCATGTTAACGAGTAGAATACGTTATCAATGATGAAAAATCTGTATTCCTGTCATCAAAATTTAAATTAATTGTTGGAAGAGAATCCTGAAAAGTCGAGTAATCAGCATTGTTCCTGCCTGGAGTGATTATTTCGAAAGCAGATAATTATATATGATAATCACTAATAAGAATTTTATTTACAATGACTTTACAGATGTAAACAGGGTGGAAAATATAACAATAAATTATTTTTTGTTCCTTTACTTTCGGTAAACAGTCATGACTTTTTTAATATGCAATTCTTCAGTTACTTAGTCGTTACCTTGTTCTGATGCGTGATACTATAATAAAGGGCTTTTAAGATATAAAGTGACCTTCAGTCATCTACATTTTCAAAGAGTGAGCGAACCTGTAAATGTTATGCACAGTACTTAAGTACGAATAAAATATATTTATTATCATTTGAAAACACCACTCGTAATAAACTTTCTTCGAATGTTAAAATGTTCGAAATAGTAATAGCGTCGCTTCCCCCTTTAATCTGCGTTTATAGCCGTGTTCATACCAAAGCTTAAAATTATTTTAACAACCGTTGTAAATTTGATAACGGTGTCACAACGGCCAGAACCGTATCGAAAACGGTTCTACAACCGATGTAGTTTATGTCGGTTATGGATGTGGTCTCGAAACCGTTTTAAGGAAAGCCTATGTGTGGAATTGTCAAAATGTGTAAAATCTGGGGACAGGTAAGAGCACAGTAGGAGTTTCTTACCAAAAGCATACTAGCGATGTTGGCTTTTAATTTACAGATGACTTAAGTTAAGCCCACCTTGGACAAGAAAACAGATCCTTAACTTCAGCGGTTTTTACAAACTGCCTAGAATTCGTCGACGAATATGAGTTGTCCTGAAGTTCCTAGAAATATTCGTTTGAGTAAACTGTAGCCTTATGAATAAAAACTAAACGATGGCCTTTCCCTATTCTATGGCTACAACAATTAAGAGCAAGTTCCTATCACAGCTATCATCCGCAGTAAATAACCGATATTAGGATGCATCAGTATGAACTGATCTCGAAACGGTTGTAGTTAAATCGGTTTCAAAACCGTTATAAATACAACCGTTTCGATAACCGATGTTGGTGTGAAAACGGCTTATGTGAAGAGTGGTGATAAGAGGGAGTTGTCTGTTACCTGCCGGTCGTATCTACAACAGTACTACATAGGTCTAAAATATTCTGGCTTTAATAGGTTTGATAAACAAGGAACCTGTTTTTGTTTGACCCTGACTGATCAAATTAAGGGCCCCTTGCAAAATTGTCACCTACTAGCATCTCATTTCAACTGCAAATGTAAAGTCTACTTGCAGACAAGAGATACCTTTAAGACACGGTTTGATATATTAATATTATCATTACAAAAGTCAACTCAAAAGGGATCCCCCTGATGTCCCAGCTGGGCAAAACACCCCTGCCACAGTGACGTCAACCTATACAGGCTTCTACTTCATCTGTTATCTTCTACTTCTATAATGTCTTTCAAAATACTGTTTTACCTTACTTTAACCTAGATGTACATCACTGGTTCTTGCCCTTTTATGCTCCCACCCCCCTAAAGAAACTGCAGCAAATTTTATCTCCTTACAACCTTTAAGTTTAAAGCCATGATGAAATTTCAGAATACTAGTGACAGTGGCTGAGACAAATTTGCAAAAATCAATTTTTTATGAATATATAAACAAAAGTGAAACAAATGGAAAAGAAAAAAAAATACCCAAGATGAATTTCTAAGCAGTGGAAACTACGGCTTTCATCACATTCTGATGAGAAAGTAATTGTGGTGACTTTTAACAAGTTCAATTTCTGCCTTTTTCCAATATGTTTAAAACTCAAACATTTCGACCTCTTGTTATAAAAAATGTTTATATTATGTGAAGTGTTGTAATCATTTGACTATCCCAACACCTAGATACATAATCATAAAAAATGACAATCCGTCAAAATGATTGAACAACATCTAGTTGTTTTGTTTACTATCAAACTTAGCCAATCTAATATATATATATAATTCACTGTCAGGGAGACCAAAGAAATTGTGGATGGATAACATCAGGGAGCATATGAAACAGTTAGACATCACAAAAGAGGATGTAGTGGACCATGAAAGATGGAGGAAGGCTATCACCTGTCTAACCTGAGAAATGGGGAGAACAAATTTTAAAGGGATAAGTCACTAAGTACATATATAATTCACAAAATACACATTTCCAATGATGTTTCAATGTTACCTTTTTCAAATCTGAATTTCAAGATTGACCTGAAAATTTCTCAGCTTAATTATTGGACTCCATGGTCCAATGGTTAAGGTTTGGTTTTTCAAACCAACTGGTTGTGGCTTCGAACCCCCTCAGCCCCCTTAGTGAGAAAAGCAAGCTATTGTGGTAATGCTTCACTCATGATGAACATATGATAATTCCTATGTGTCTGCTGAGCACTTATACTGCTTATTATATAAATATATTTTTGAAAAAGAAAATATTGAAAGTCAACAAAAATGTGAACTTTAGGAAATTTATTCATATATATATTTATGATGTCAATACATAAACACAACATAGTGTGCAGAGGGGTATGAGCCCCCATATCAAAAAATCAAACCCCCCCCCCCCTGACCCCCCCCCCCCCACAAAATAAAAAAGCAACCCCCACCGACCTCGCATTCTTAAGAAGAGGACTTCTGTCGTAGATCAGGTCATCCTGATAGATTCTGATGAAGACTAAGAATGCCTTGTTATCATAGTTTTGTGTGTCACTGATATTATTTTTATCTTGTTGATTTAAAGAGTGTCACTTGTTCGTAAGTATATACTTAAGCTGGAGATATGAGTGTCGAATTTTTTGAAAAAATCAAGCGAGACGCAGTTGTAGAATATTTTGACACAAAGCACCGATTTTGGGCTTAATGAACAACTGAACAACAGCGTACTGTACCTATAGGGCAAATGTAGTGTCCTCGATAGTGCAAGTTGAAATATGGTAGACCATACTCCCCTGCTTATTGCCCCATACCATACAAGCCCAAGGGTTTGTATCTAGTTATGGGCCCAACGGGTTTGTCGACAAGAGCTAATTTCGATTTTAAAACAATAATTTTTAAAAGTATACATATTGTTTTGATCGTTGAAGAATTTTGTGAACCCATCGGCATATAAACGGGATTGTCTTTTAAATTGAGGCAGTGACATATGAGCAACGCTCAGTTAATGCATATCCAACTATTGCATGGGGGACAGGGTAAGTAATTTTAAAACTAGCAAAATATTGTCGTTGCTTGTTCTTCTAGTAGGCGCGATGTCTACTTTAGCATCTCCTCATCCGTGGAATCATTCTAAATAGCTATAAGGGGTCGGGGTAACAAGATTATGTCTCATTGAACCACATTTGGTAGCACGTTGGGAGGAGTGGGTCAACAAAGGCAACAGGTTTTCAAAAACTATTATTTTTGACCCCATAAAGCATAACTTTTCAACATCAATATACTCTGCATCGAGCATGATTTCTTTAATAGTAAAATTATTGCTTTATGTTTTTACGTTTTTTTTGGTCGCATTTGTATATTCAATTAGAATTTTTTGTTCTTTTATTCTGCTGATGCTGCTTGCAGGGGAAATGCGATCATTATGAAGGTCCTGATCTCTTTGCATTATGACCTGCATACTCAATATTTTGTACTGACCTGTTACGCTAGTATCCTTCTGTGCTCTGATTGTTGCGGGTCGAGAAAAAGTGGGGTGTGTGTCTGTGTGTATTGTATTTGTTTTTGCATTGCGATATAATAAAGGGACGCCATAGAAATTGTATGATCATACTGGGAAATAGTAGCATGGGGTTAATAATAGTGGGAGTAGCTATGTTTCTAAGGAGAGAGGATCTTAAATTGTTTTTGAGAATATAAATTATATGAGTACAAGAATTATATATATATATATATGTATATGTATACACACAAACACACACACACACACACACACACACTCAAAGCCGTCTACCACCTATGCGTATAAATATAATATAAAGCTCAAAAAAATCAACGGCTTCCATGTGATGAAGATAATATCGAAACGTCAAGATGTCTTACTTGGTGCCACAATTCCTTTGTTTGGAAGGAAACCGTTTAAGATATGAAATACTCAGCACAGTACTAAGTAACAGATGATGATATTTGACCTGTTTAATATCACACTATGATACTGCACAATGAAGTAAATCATTTTAACGTTCCCAACATTACAATCAAGTTTCTGTTTACGTAAAAGATTTCAAAAGAATTGGTCACTCATCGCTCTCAGGTTTTATGTATTTCGGCTACCTGTGTTGCTACCTGTTAAGCGATGTTAACTTGGTTGTTCAAATGTTTTGTTAGTTTTATTGCAAGAGCCTACTGTGCAACAAACTTGGCTAACAAACAATCAAACAAGGGCTAAGCTTTGTAACCCTATTAATTTTGGGCATTTGGGGTTAGGGTTCAAGACAAGGAGTAAAACTTACAGCTAAGATCTCGAAAGGTACTTTAAGATCGCAACAGGTATCGAAGAATAAAACCTTGACCAAGGCTATCTTTGTTGATCTAGTATGGAGCAAAAAATCCTAATTACCACTAAGCAGGGTTTTATACCACCACCCACCCAACGCTTTAGGCGGCGTTCATATACTCGATCGTGTAATAATAATAACTATAATGTACACAATTAAATATAACACTTTGGGGTGAGGGGTACATAATATGTAATTAACATACAGACTAAAAAGCAATCTAGCACAGAAATATCGTCGATGTTCAAATTTGTCAATTCAAAGGGGCCATTAGTTATGCACGCAGTGTAAACATTTTCTCAATAGAAAGGATACTCTGCATTAAAAGCATCTTTCAATTTCTTCTTCTTGTCTTTTCTATCCATTTTATTTTCTCCTTTCTTCTCTGAATCATCTCCATCATCATCACCACTCAAACCATCTAAGTCCTCATCTTCTAGCTCACTGCCACTATCGTTCTTCTCCTTTTCGTCTTCCTCTTTCCCTTTGCCTTTAAAAATATCTCCTGTTTCAAGATCTTCGAAGTCACCAAACATATCATCATCTATCGGAAATATACAAGGTAATGGTCATGATATATGGAATACGTTCAAATCAGCGCAAACACTTCAATTGATGAGATACTTTTAGATATTACATTGTTTAGTGATTAGTGACTTGACCTCTTTAGATAAACAACCGGAAAAGAGCAGGCAGAGATCTACCTATAATACGAGCAGTTGATAGAAAACGACATCGGGGAGGTGAACAGCAACCTTCGTTAATTTTCCCTGAATTTCTAGACAAGCGCAAGCTCCAAATTCGTTGCAGATCGCGTTCGGCAGTGTGACACAATACGTAATCCCGTTCTTTCAAAAGTTTACTCATGCGGACCTGCGGAACAGCCGACCAGCGGAACAAATATCACTATAGAATTTAGTAGTCACGTTTCTCCTGCAGCTAGAAAGGAAAGAAAATGTGTGACTCTGCAGAAGTCAGTAGTATAGAGAGAAGACGTGTGGTCTGGCTTGGTTTGGCCAAGAGTATACCAGGAACCAAGAGGTACTTTATTTCTTTACCTTTGATTATATATTATCTTTGATTATCTGTATGAATTAACTGTTAAAAGTGAAGTCAAGAATCAATGTTTAGAATCAACTGCAGCTTCCTAAACGTAGGGTAATACAACACAAACAATAGTCAGTAAGGCTATTCGAAGTCATGGTAGTTTCCTACATGCCTTCCAAGATTTTAAAAATGTTCCCCTCATCCTTCCGCTCAATGGTAGTGTTATTGCTAACATCTGTATTTTGAGTGTCTTCACACTTCTTCGAGGCTTGTATAAGGCCACCTTCATCTTTTTAATGTGCGGTTTTCATATTTTAGTAAAGACATTTTCTACTTGCCCACCAAAGTACCTCCTCAAAAAATTGTCATTGATGGGAGACTACTTAAAAATTAAAAGGCGGGGGTTCGGAGTGGAAAATTTTTGAATAATTAATTAGCTAGGGGGTGTCGATTAGGCACCTAAGAGTATGCCCCTTTACAAAAGTTTGAAGTATATCCTCCAAGTGGGTCAAATAACGATGTCATCAGTGTAGGGAAGCCAAACCCCAAGTATATACATTTCTTCGTCCAATTGCATTTTTATGCAAGCATAGGGAGGGGCAAATTTCCTTGGATTAAACACCATTAAAATTCAAAGCAGTTACTAGGGAGTGCAAAATCTGCCATGCGACTAAATCCTCAGATGGAATAACTTTTTCACTAAGATTCAATACTCATTAGGCATCCTTCCATCAAGTCAATTTTGGGATGTGATCATACCATTGGATGGTAATAAATTTTTCAAATAAATTTACAACATTGGATTAAAGCAAACTTCTTAAAAAAAGTAAACTGTGTTTAGGTATTCACATTTCAGTCTCTCCATGAGACACCATCATAGTTGTTGCTAAAGACAAAGTTAGCAGCTGACATGAGATTGTAAGAAAATTAAATGCTCCCTGCATCTGCCCTACCCCCCCCCCAATTTAAGCTCCAAATTTGTGGTACCCCTTAAGCTTAAATGTTTGCCCACCCAATTTCATGAGAATAGCGCACTATGAAATAATACAGTTGAACCTGTCTATAACGGACATGCTATATAGCGGACACCTGGTAATAGGAGACACATTCTCAAGAAATGGGCAGAATCATGGTTAAACTCTTATTGAAATACCTCTATATAGTGGACAGTTTTACAGCGAACACTTGTTATAGCTGACACAATTTCTCGGAACCGCCTGAATATTTGCCTTAAAATTAACCTGTGTATATCCCACATTCGTATTTTACTCCTATTCAAGCTCCCCTAGCCCTATGGCTTTGTGGTCCCTGAGTTGTCAGAAGAATATAAACCAATAAAATTCATGATACAGTAGCATTTTTGAACAATGCAATTACTCCAAACACTGCTAAGTTTGCATCTAAGTTCTCAATTATCTTCTTCAATGCTTTTTCCAACTAAAGTACCACACGAGCATCACCATTACAGTCTAATTCATAGGTTATTCTTATCCATGTCCTGCACCTCTATTAACTCTCTTCTCTGTAAATGTTGCACGGATACAAGTGGTAATGCTCCACTCCGTGATAAATATATGATAAATGCTATGTGTCTGCTGAGTACTTATATATATATATATATATACATATATATATATATATATATATATATATATATTCATTATTGCTGTGCAGTGGTCGAGTAATTGAAAGATGCAGAAATTATAAGAAATTAACTTGGAAATAAATCTACAAATCCATTGAGTTATAGCATCTATTAAGTACCTTGTGCAAAAAATGTTTGATTTAATCAGCACAGTGACATGAGAATAAACCCAATAAAAAAATTGTTTAGAATATAATCAAACAGTGGACGATTGCACACTACATTCTGGCCGTAAAATAGTGCTTTCGGAGTCCGTTTTTCATTTATGCAGGCCAAGTGTCCGGACCAGCGCAACTCTCACTTTATCAGGTGAGCTTAAATGCTTGTTAAATTGAATTTTTTCCAGTACTGTAGTGTTTGGGACATGGTCTTTCCAGCGTTTCACCACTTAGCCCTGTCCTAGCCAACATTTTTATGGAATACCTGGAGGAGAACCACTACAAAAGATTACTTGGTAACGAAGGCATGTGGCTTAGATATGTTGACGAAGTTTTAGTTATTTTACCACGGAGAAAGGATTTACGGGATATTCTAGACAATCTAAACAAAGTAGAAGGTAGCATTAAATTTACACTGGAGGAAGAAGTAGACGACAGGTTAAATTTTCTGGATGTTACGTTGATAAGGGAGGACAATGAACTAACTTTTAAAGTAATCAGGAAACCCACTAACCAAAACGATCTTTTTATCTTTGTGCCCTGAGAATTTGCTCAGAAAAGTGTTTAAGAGAGGAGATGTCGTACATAAGGGAAGCATTTTGAAACATGGGCTACCTTCATCGTTTCATTTTAATGCGAAGTCAAAAGCTATGAAGATATCAAAAGTAGGATCAATCGGAAAACAGGAGAGTGAACCGAGAAAACTAGTCATCATCCCCAAAACATCTCTCGATCGGAGTGTCACCGGAATATTTAATCGCTGATATGGCAGCCGTGCAGTCAATTGTAGCATTAGCAACAGAGACAACGTCAGCAACAGCCACAACACCAATTCCAGAATCATTAGTATGCAGAACGTAAGGATTATAACGAAGAAAAGCATGACCATACGAAACTTTACCGACAGGAAAGCGTAAACGAAAATAGATGGGGAAGCAGGAGTGTATGAGATACCATTTGGTGGATGTAGCTAGGTCTACATAGGTGAAACAAACTGTTTTTCTAGGCGAAAACGAGAACACAGATATGCTTTGAGAAAAAATGACACTGAAAACGCTCTCGTTGTTCATAGGAATAAAATTAGTCACATTCCGGATCTAGACAATGCCCATTTACTCGAGAAGGAAAATGACCGCAGGCTACGAAAACTGAAAGAGGCCGCTCTATTAAAGCTATGTCATCGCGTCCGCACTTAGCAATAAGATTTTTCAATTTTAGGCTACATATATAATGCTTGCCTGTTGAAACATACTTTACTATAATCGAGAAAGTATTGAAATAAATTAAACATAGCTGTAGCTGCTGTTAATCACAGGCAAAGTAACTGGTTACTTGTAATTATTTTAAATTTATATGAAAGATAAAAAGGAAGATAAGATGTCGTGGGACAAATTTGGTACCTCTATTATATAGTAAGAATTTTGCCATTGTAACAGATGCTCTTTGCTGCACGTACTTATCTTACATTATTTTTGTGTAACTCAGTAATAAAACATCGTTTGCTGTGACAGGGGAGATGGTCCTAGAAGATGGCTCTGTGTAATTCTTGAACTAATTATAAAAATAACATTCTTTATAAAAAAACTTCTTTATCGAATGCCAGTACAGATTCAACTTTTAAGTGTTGATAAAGATATATCAGAACAAGAGATATAATTCCATCTACGTTGATATTTTGAGTTGATATTTCGTGGCAATGTAGATACACTGATTTTAGGAGTCTATTCAAAACGCGCATAGTTTATTTTAATTCTACGAGCTCTTTTAGTTCATATCAATTTATATAATAGTATTTGCATTTGTAAATTCTTTACAAGAAAGAGCAGGGGCCCGTTATTACAATAGATGGAAAGTTTGTGCAAGGATAGATTTTTTTAAAAAGTTGGGAATGTATGTGAATATTAGCTTTCCTTCATTGTTTTTATATTTTATCAATTCGATTTGATGATATAAAGTGCTCTCCCAACACAGGAGATATTACAATGCTTTAATGTCCTTCTTGATCAAGAAATTCATCGAATTGGTTGTCGAACTATTTTTTCAGAATATGTAACTGTCTGTTGTACTTTGAGTATTTGTCCTCGCTATGTTTTATGAAAGCAATGGACAGAAAGAGGTTGAAGGTTGCATATGACATCTGCATCTACCATAAGCTTATGCTGTAAACCTGTTTTACGTATCCAAAGAACTCGTCTACGAAATTCTCTCGGGCGTAATGGCTCCGCACAAATTAAGGCACTTAGAGTATTCCTTACATAAGCAAGCATTACACTGCCAGAAAGAGCGATTCAAATATTAGTTAACAGGGCCGTGTCAGAATTTGTCAAAATTTTCAACGGGCTATACTGTATGCATTTCGTCAAGATTAGCCGGGGTTGCCCATGCCTAATTTTGAATGAAAAACTTATCGATGATTATAAATATGTTATTGGAGCAAGACATGACAAAAAGTACTATCCCAAAGTTACACATAAATCATTTGAGCAGTATGAGAATATATTGTTATTATAAATATTGTACTCTTGGCATTTCCAAGATAAAATGTAGGATCTAAATGTAAGATTTAAATTTACTCATATGTAAGCGTCAATTGTAGTAGAAGATAAATTTATTTTTACTTGACTGTAGCGTTAAACTTAGACTCGCGTCCCGTGTTGTTCTAATAAAGAGAAAGAAATTAATCTCTTTCATACTTGAAATAGCGTAACAGTTAATGTATTCTACTCTACCCAGACACACACACAAACACACACACAATTCTCCACAATAATACAAAAATAATAACCAACTGGCACGTTATAAAGATGAAGACGAAAAGGTTAATATAGTTATTACAATTGGGAGAGTAAAGGCGAATAACTGCAGCGGCAATAATCACTACTACAACACTTTTCTCTGCAGAAAGATTTCCTGCTACACTATTCAATGTACTAAGCAATTTCTGAAATCTAAAGATAACTGTTCAGTTACAGTGTAAAGGGTACTCACTTCTGATTTATTAGCTTTCCTCAACATTAATGGTGGAGCAACTACACCGTAAATGTCAAATTCCTCAACAAGAGGAGAAACAACCACATCTTCAAGCTTTGCCCTAAAGCACCAAAAAGAATGCCATTTAAAATATGAGCGTTTTATCAGAAAGGGCTTCGAGTAAACAAATACAATTAAAAGAAAGCTTAAAAGTTTATTAGATAAAAGTAAAATCAAATCAAATTAATATGATTTCAAAGCGTAAGTTAAATAAGAAGATACAATTAGATAATGTAAATATTGTCAAGTGAAAAATACAAGAAAGAATAATAAAATAATACTAATGAAACAAAATGAAGTAAAACGAGTACAATAAAACAAACAAAATAAATTGACCAGTGTCGAAATAACGAAGAGGTAGATTAGAACAGAAAAGAAGTAGAAATAAATAAAATAATAATTGGAATAAATAAAAATTAAATCTTAGACCCCGGACACAACAACCCGTTACTTGGAGGAATCGGAAACAGGGGGAGAGATTCTGTCATATCGGCATGTCTGTTACATCGGGGTTTTGTAACACCTAAAGTCCATAAAGCATGCAACACTGGCACATTCACTTCAGACTCGTTTTTAATTATCTGTTGATGCTAAATACAGAATTTACGGGGTCGATTTGAAAAAAATTGGTGTTTCTTTAAATCTCATTAAAGACCTCCATTCTGATCTAACGTCTGTAGATGAATTACATCTTAAAAGTGAAGGTTAAAGGATGATATTTTGATTGATTAAGTAAAAGAATACAAAAACAACAAAAGGATAATTGAATTAACAAACAAAACAAACAAATAAAGAAACTAATACAAGAATAAACAGATTAGAAAAGAAATAACATACATATAAATAAGTATGAAACAAAAAATAACCAGTATTATTACTTGCATTCTTAAAATCATTCTTTTGGCATTGTTTATTACGGTGAAAGCCATTGTAAAACAGAACGTTCGTTATGTTCCATTAGTTGTAGAGTACAAGGAGTCAACTATTTTACAAAATTAGCAAAAAAGTGTAAAAAATCAATCTGATCTACAGTATGTCTACTTCCCTTATTACTAGCTTCTAAGAAGGTTTTCATCTGTACGAATGCAGGCTGCCAAGTCAGAAATGACTTGTATCGGCCATTGGCCTCAAAATTATAATAACAATATTATCTGACGAGAAGTGAAACTAAGTCCATAATGCGTATTCCTTAAAAGCTCAGGGCCAAGAGAAAGCTCTATCTGTAAAAGTAGCATTTAAAACTTTCTCTCATTATCTAGTGGAGAGGACTATGTTTCTTTTGCAGATACCCTCTTCATGTTCAATATGTATGGCATCTGTTATAGCAGACGATGTTTGTGAATAGTCGACGAACATGAAAATAAGAAATTGATGAGCTATGTATTAGTGTTTGACGTACCTTAAGGATTTAGCAAATATCTGAAAACATAAATTTCACAAATAAACTGGATTGGTGCAATCCTCACAAATTTATCTCAAAACATTACCACAAAAGAGCAACACGTTTCGGGCGTTATCTCACACTTTGCATTCTTATCACATTTATTTTTCAACTATGTATATAGGCAGATAGAGATTTGTTATATGGAGTTTTTAAAATATTTCGTGCTCGTCTGATTTAAAGGGCTCGACAAGAATATGACTATTTTGCAAAATTTTATTTTTGTCCTCACTATCAAACGTATTGGATTTCCGTAAATTGATAACCCTTTAGTGTCTTAACAAGGTTACCTTATTACCATTAAGTAACCATGTTAATCATTATCATCATCATGTCAGCTGTTAACGCCACTGTTGGCAGATAGCCTTCACAGTTTCCTTCATGCCTTCTGACCTTGTGCTCTCTGCATCCACGTGCTACCAGCCTTCTCTTCAATCTCATCTCACCATCTCCTCTTTGCTCTACCTTTAGCTCTTCTTCCTTCTCTTAGCCGTCACTTAGTTGTTTTCTTGGCCCATCTGTCGTTTTCCAGTCGGTCGAGATGTCTTACCCACTGGCCTTTTGTGAATTCTATTTTCTTGTCAAGACACTAAATTACCAATACACAAATCCCCTTATGACCCTTTACCTCTTATGAGCCTTTACGACTTTAGTTCTTCCTTTCGTTTTTGAGAACAATATTTGTTAACGAGAGTCAAAGCCGGAAGATGATGCACAGAATTCATGGTACCCTAGCCTCAGTAATAAGACTGGAACCAGGAAAGGTAAGACGAAGCAAATTGTAGTAACACCAATTTACCTTTTAGGGCCTCCAATAATATGTGATCTACAATAAGATCTGCCGATCAAAATCTGATCTAATAATACATATGGTCAAGCAGGAGAGAGAGCTAAAGCTTCCACGCCCAGTCAGTACGACAACTGTAACAGAGGTTAAAGTTCACAGACGGTTTGAATCAACGAAGTCAAAAGCGGATCCCCCAAGTCACTCTTGTATCTACCGACGTTTAGGTATTAAAGATTTAGCTCTAGTCATTGAAGATTTTATAGAATAAACTGATATCATTCCAAAAGATAGAGCAATCTTTACATGTACATACCAGGAAATATGTATGCATGTATGTATGTATGTATATATGTATTTATGTATTTATGTATTTATGTATTTATGTATTTATGTATTTATGTATTTATGTATTTATGTACTTATGTATTTATGTATTTATGTATTTATGTATTTGTAGTGAAATACTAGTTGCCCCTAAGGAGGAAAGTAAGTGATAAGGGGACAAAGAAAGGGGGGGGGGGGGGGGATGAAGTGTTAGAAGCGAGAAAGGTTTATAGAAGAAGATTTTAGGTTGAGGCCTGGTTTAAGTTTAGACAAAAGGAGACTTTCTTGGTATTAATGTTTACCTTACGATTACCTTATTACATCATATTAAGCCGCGTATGTAATCAAGCCGCATTAAATTAAGTCGCACTTTAATTGAGCCGCATTTGACAAAAATTAGCATTTTAGGCGGTTTTAATTAGGCCGCAGGAGTCAACGGACAGTTTGAGATATAATGCTTTTTAAAAACACTCCAATTTTTTCCTCAACACCACCTTTAAAATCTATGCCTATGGGCCTAATGACAGTTCCTCTTCGCTCCTTGCTTTCATTACAAAACATTAAGCCGCGTTTTAATAGGCCGCGCCATTAATAAAGCCGCGTTTTCATCAGGCCGCATTTTTGAAGGTGTGGCCTATATAAGTACGTGGCTTAATTTGACGTATTAAGGTATTTTTTCGCCTGGCTCATCTATCTCTGATAATCGTAACAAAATAGCTATTTATTACACATCTGCAGAAAAGCTTTCTTGTTTTTTTTTGATTTACTAATGCTGATTTAAACAGAAAGAGATCTTCCATTCAAGTGCAGCACGTACACTTGAAATGGAGTACTAAAGTGATGACGTCGCATTTTAATGAATATCAGAAATTTGATAATATTTTTGAATGTAAAAGATGTAAATATTTAAAATGTAAATGATGTCTGAAAACACTTGAATAACTTCCCATGCAACATTTGACCCTGAAACAGTTCCTAATTAGTCAGTTAGTACGATTTTTGTCCTCATGTGTGTCATCTTTATTTAAAATCTTCACGAAATTGAAACGGGAGTTCAGACCCCCCTGTTTATTTGGACCCCTCGTTTATTAACTTAAGGCCATGATGATGACCCCCCGTTTATTTAGACCCCCGTTTATTCGGTACTCCAGAGTACTGTTAAGAGAGCATTCTTTGTATTTAGGTGTTAAGTTCTTCCGTCATGTATTGATGTATTTGTGCCCCTAAGTGTCTTTGTTGTACCCAAACGTTGATCATAGGAGCTGACCTGTAATTGAGGGAGACCTGTCCTGACCTGTCTCATCTGTAATGAAGTTACTCAATGAACGCGTATCACGTTAAACAGGTGCAGTTTAACAGTACACAGCATTTGTCAAGAAAATTCCTTGCAGTTCTTTTTCTTTTCTACGCGCACTGAAATACTTTCAAAGCAACCAATAGGAATATTGTATAACAATATCCTTGTAAGAACCACCTTACATAGGAAACCTGATGCAGCGCACCTAAGAGCACACATGCGAGTACAACGCACTCAACCCGAATAATCTTATCATGAATACGAAGTATGTCAAACTAATGGCAAAGACCTGAATATGCCAAAACTATAAGACATTCTTGACTCGGTTAACATCGGAGGTCACCTAGCTCAGTTGGTAGAGCGCACGCCGCGAAAACGTGGGTCACGGGTTCGATCCCCGATTGTGACACGCTTTTCTATTTCTCTAGTGTTCTTTTCGAAACTAACATTTCAAATCCTCTCTGCTCGAAGATGACTTTAGTAGTATTTAAATCGAGTTATGACTGTATAGATTCAACTTACGTGTATTGAAGGAATCATAAAAACGTAGATCTAACCTTACAAACTTTAAACTAGAGTAAACTTTGTCTTGTTACGAGCGAGTTGATATTTTGTCGCTCGGTATTTCTAGTATTCTGGTCATACGTCTTCCACAAAGTCATTCTTACATAATGATTTCGTGCGGGGCGATTTGTCCACCAACCACGAAACTCCCCCTTGCTATTCTCTCATGGACTGAAAATGTTTGAAGGGAGACATTAATCTGTTGATGCAAAATTTCATTTAATCCATGAATATTGTTCTTTCTGACATCACTTAAAGAATTTCGTTCCTTTTTTGCATTAATAGCATGGTGTCTCTTTAACGTATTTTAGAGTGGCTACCATCTCTGCACAGGCATTGTACATCCATAGAGGTATATAAAAAGAGGTGTATTATAATGATCTCTATTGGTACATCAGACTCTTTCTGTTATAAATAAATAAGTATTAACTTGTCCATTGATCTTGGAATTTTCTTATTTTCTGAAATAGTTAACGCCTTTTATCGCCATTTATTTCCAAAACGTAGACCATTTTTATGTGTATAAATTTATTTAGCAAGTACACAACAGAACGGGGACAAGGTTAAGAGTGAGTGCAATTATGCTTTCTTCTATTGTACTGCCATATCCTGGAAGATTCTATTTTACAGAGTGATTGGACCTGCTACATAGGTGGGCAACAATGCTTCTCGGCCTCTTGGCAAGGAATGGATGTAGTATCTGTTCTCATTGATGACAGATGCTTTCCATAATCCGTGAGAGGCGGTCCTACTAGGCAGTTGAGCCTGCTTCATGACTTGCTTCTCTGCCCGGTAGCCTAAATTAAGGGGCGTTGCCCTTAGACGCCCCAGCTGCCCTTTATTTGACTACACTTTGACGTTGGAGGGGCCAAACATATATTAGTTAGCCTGTTTGGTGGTTTTCTGTTTATTTTGCGTAGTTTCACTGTCGGACCCACTGCTCATCAGGGGTCTTTGATTGAGAGACTAAAACAACGAGAAAGGAGGCCAGGGGTGCCGATGCTTTCCATAAAGCAGCAGGCAAATCATCTTTTGAAAAAAATTGCTGATAAAAAGTAATTTTGGAAGAACTATCGATTCACAAAACTGACTTATCAAAGCCCATTGCCAAAAATAGGGTCCAAATTTTACGTTGTTCATGAAGGAATATTTGTAGGGGGTTCTTTATACAACCAGCATACGATGTTTCTAGATGATAGTTTTTATTTTGAGCACGGCAAATACTGTTTAAGATATTGTTTTCCTTGAACTAACATGAGGAACGATACTTATTTTTAGCAGAGCCAAAAAAGAGATCTTTGGATCTATAATGCGGGTTTGGCATTACCTGGTGACCAAAAAAACTAAGGGACAAGGACAGAAGACACCATTGTTAAGTGACCAAGTAAAAGCAGTGACGAGTGGTGTCTCATGAGGAACGATACTCATTTTTAGCAGAGCCAGACAAGAGATCTTTGGATCTATAGTGCGGGTTTGGCATTACCTGGTGACCAAGTGAACTAAGGGACAAGGACAGAAGACACCATTGTTAAGCGACCAAGTAAAAACAGTGACGACTGGTGTCTCAAGGCACAAAAAGGGCCAAAGTTTTTTTTGCATTTACTAGTTTGACGCCTACGAGTGCTCTGTTTTACTTTTTCAGATGATTTCTAAAAGATTACTAGTCCATCATTAGAAAATAGACAGTAAGAAGTGTACAATTGAAAAATAAAATCAATTTTATTTTCTACTAAACTACATGCTAAGAAATAATTTGTGTAGAAACAATGTTTTTGTTGTTTTAATTTCGTTCTTCTTATTTCCATTTCTATCAGTCTTGAAAGTATCCTCCTACACTGAGAAAGGTTCTTCTGCTTAGTATGCCTGTTATTAATCTGCTACTTAAGTAAACGAGGACGGATGTAGAAACGTGCACTGTTTTGGAGTTATTGTTATGAAGTAAAATGAACAAGAGCTACTGATTATTGTGAATGAAGTGAAGAATTTGCTCTAGGAACATGAACATCAAGCATTATTAAGTGATCAGAAAAGTCTAAATCTTAGATATTAGTACCTATATTAAATGGGGTTTGTGGAGCGTTGGTTTGGGTTGGTTTAGGAATGCGCTAATCCCGGGGTTTGGCCAAAACTGATACAGATATTATGTCTCAAAACAGAGATCCGAACGCGATACTAATCTTGATGTTGATACAAAATGGCACATTCAGGTCATGGTTCACAAATTTAAAAGATTGTTTTCTTATGTCAATTCGAAAAACACAGTTTTACTACGGTATAGAAAACTCAATATTGGCAGTATTCTTCAGAAAACGTTGGCGTATTCTTAAAATGGTAATATTATTGCTTGAATATACCAGACTGCGTAGCTTTTAAAACTGAATTTAGGAGTTGATCATAATCATCATGAAGCGAGGTTTAAAAATGTATATCACGATAGAGCAGCGTCTTAGTGTATATAAGGCAACATTTATGGGAGAAGGCGATTTGTAAAGTATATGCAACATACTGCCCTAAAACGCTATTTTCGTATAACAACTTATTTTAAACAATAATAAAAAAGGACAATGCAACCGCGTTGAGCTCAAGTTGCTGTGGCGATTTAAGACGTTTTAGGAAGGCTGAGGAAATTTGGCATTCCTGTTTTGCATCGGGTGATTTCGATCCTCCCATTCCTCGTAGGACATCGGTAAGCAAGGGTTCGCCAACTCACTCGACCAGCAGCTTTACTTAAGATTTTTCGAAACTGCAAATGTCCGTTCTTCAAACGACTTTAGATACAAGTACTATTGCTTCCGTCAATATTTACAAGCATTGGCACTTTTAGCAATTCTGTCATGATATCAGTCTGTCTTGGTGAATGGTGGATAGGCTGCATAACAAATATTTCATGAGAAATCGGCATAGGACTGTATATGCCCTCCTTCCACTGTGCTCCATGAAATGAGAGCGCTGAACATAGCAGATACATCAATTAAGCAATGTACGGTATCGTCAATTTAGCATTCGATAGAAAGATGTACATCTCTGATGAATGTAAGAGCTAGTTTATTGTCATTGTACAGACTTATAGCACTTCCTTTCTTTACACTTCAAGATGCCAATAACGTACATGATCTCAGGTATTAATTTAGATGCCAAATTCTGCAAAAAAGGCTGTAGTAATGTAGTGCCCTTTCTTGAACTATGGCCGCGTAAACCATCGTCTAGCAAAAAAGATCTTGCTGTTCCTCGATGTGTCCTTGCCAAGGTTGGTTTTTTCCATTACGAAGGTATTGAAAGTGACGTCCGTCAAAAGCCAGCATTTTAAACCAGAATGTATCAGGTATGTATAACACGAATACAATGTGCAAATGCTTTTCGAGTTTTAAATTGATATAATTGTCGAACTTATGTTAAATCAATTCTAAGCACATGACACATTTTGAAGCTTTTAATAACCTTTTAAGGAACTCAAGTAGCGATCGATTTTAATTTCCGGTCCCTTCTAGGTCAAATACTTGATTGACCTCGTTCTCAAAATTTGGTCCCGTTAAATTCTCTGTTTTCTGGTAAAGTTAAGAAGACATACAGGCGGACGAAAGCCAATGCTAAACACGAAAGCCGTAAAAAAGAAAATAAACTTTACAGCGGTCAGAACTGACAACCCGTCTTTTTGTGTAAAACCGCAAAGAGAAATATATGAAAAGAAAGAAACAATAAGAGACGAATACATCAATATTTCCCTATCCAATTAAGAGCTTTCATATTTTGTTTATTTGTTTTTGTGTTGAATAGCGTGTTTAAGTAGCATGTTTACAAAGTTGCAAAACGTAGGCTATATTTACTGGATCACTTTTGAAATAGACATTACATGCTTATATAAATTGAATATAAATCAATATTGTACCTTCTTCAGTAAATAAACACTCTTATTGTGTAAAGAGATGAAAGAATTAATTCAACGAAATTAATTTGCTGCTGAATTTGATTCTTCGTTCAATGTAAACATAAAAAATTGCTATTACACAACCATGAACAAGGGAATTTGGTTTGCAAAATTATAATTATAAAAGTATAAACTTACTACAAAAGTCAAATGGGGTTTGTCTTACACAATTGACTAGTAGTTCCTATATTACATCCTCGGGTATGCATGCTGCCTCGAAATATCAAAAACGCTCATAAAAGTGACTAATATTGCCTCCTTATTCGGATCTTTTTACTGCTGACTTAATTATTTCTCAGTCTATCGACATCAGAAGGTCCTTTATGTATTACCAAAGGATACTGTTACCATCACAATCCTTTAGTGTACCTGCTGTGCTAATGTATTCCTCAGCAGCTTTAGCGTATGATAAATGTTGAGGTATACAGGTATTCTCTTGGTAGCATCCAGGGGGTGAGAAAAGGATGGTTGCATGTTTGTAGGCTCCAAAAAAGCACCAACATTGCAAAATGGTATGATGGACCATCACAAATTAGTGATGCAACTGATGCATCAGTCTCTCAATGCATGTTTAACAAAATTTGCACGCTGTCTGCCACTCGGGCAATCTACAAAGAAGTAACCACAAGGGACTTTCCAGTAACTGTTAACACAAACTGCCACTAAAACTAATGCTACTTTAGCAACAGGTGTGGAGGCATCCTGTTCACAGCTATTTCTTAGTTCTATGTATCCTCTAAACATTTGCCCATCCCAAGCAACATGTTTTCTTATTCTCATCTCGTCTAGCATCAATGATAGGACAAACCTCCAATCACATGCCTTTGCTGCATCAACTTCAATCACACCACTGCATTTCCAGAGGGAGTCCTTTTATCAAACAACTGTTTTGGAAAATACTTTCTGTTTGCTCGAATTGTACCAGATAAAACAACAAAGTGCTTATAAAGATACTGTACTAATTTAATACTAGTTCTCTAGTATTCCTAACTAGTTATCCAGTAAGAAATATTATCATAGGCTCGTCAGTAGCCGGCTCTCAACTTGGTATATACTGGAATAAAAAACTTAAGTAAATACGATCAAGAATTGTGGAGTTATATGGTGTTTTTTCATTATTACTTACATACAAATACCTGAATATCTGCTCAAAAACGATCAGGGGACATTGCTTTACAAGTACTGGTTTTCCAAGAAGACTGTTTCTAGACCAATAATCTTATTAAGTGGTGTAAAACGGACCAAACATTTCTTATCTGACCGAAGTCATTGCTCTGTTTAAGCATTCCAATATTGTAACGCTGTGCATAAAAAGGTTAGACTGTGTACTCTCTTTTAGACGAAAAGTGTCAAGACGAAGTTGCCTACTTGAAATGGAGGCACGAGGTCAATTCTAAGGTTTCTTTGTTTTACTCCCGAAACACAACATATTCGTAACTTTAAATTTGAAAAAAGATTTTGTAATTACACACTTAAGTACTTATGGACTTACGTGTAGTAAAATGCCCTCTGTTGTAATGATCGGTATGAATTTGTTACTTTGGGACCTTTTTTTAAAGTTTAAGTGCTTTTGTATCAGGTGTTTGCGATCTGTTTCTGTTTTCTCACTGTTGTTAACTTAAGCTGCATTTTTCTCCTTTTGTATTAATAGGACATGCCAATGCAACTCATCTATAGTAACATCGTAATCCTCTCATCTTTTTTTCGATGTGACTTAGTCCCGTCCACAATATGCTCACCAGCAAATCTCGTGTCATTAGGATTATTCTCTCTGGTTTGTACTGGTCGTTCAAAATCCATAAATTGCACACTCAAATGAATAGCCATGGTATTTATTTTCATCAATTTTTCTGGAAACCTCACTCTTACATGTTTTCAAATCCAAACCAAATGTTTCTGACATTCGTTTGCCTTTTCGGTTGCCATCATATATGTTACAAGCGTTCAAATACTTTTGTGAGGGTAATGTATATAATTCTCAAAAATTGGAGCATTACCGCAATAGCTTGCAATTTAACGGCGCTGACCGGATTCAAACTCACGACCTCATGATTACTAAACCAACGCCTCAACCATTGAGCAATTAAGGCCTTCGTCAGTAACGGAAGTTCATATATGTATATACTGATGAAGGCTGAAAGCCGAAACACGATAAGTATTGATTAATTTCCCTGAGTAGAAAAGGAACCACTAAAGATTTTGGCACCAAATATCTTAACATAGAAATTTATAATTTATGTAGCATATAAACTTACATAGAGTATATGTATAAGTAATTATTGTGCTGCTTTATCAGTTTGATTTTGGTCCCCTCACTTTTTCCGCATGCTGCGGTCAAACTTGATTTGGTTAAATTCAACCTTCTCCGCGACAGCAACATCGAAAGTAACGAGCTCGTGCAATTTGTTCTGCACGGTCTATTTTGAGAAGTCTCGCATTTTCTATGTTGCCATGGAAATAATTGTGTGATGACACGAGTCTCGTGATTCTGTTTTCGAATACGTTTGGCAGTTACGTAACAGTCTGTGATGTGATAAATTTAATTTTATCCAAGATCAAGAGAAAATCTAACACGTAACGGTTAGTAGCGGGGAAAATGAGTCTCCATCTTCCCATATTCGAGTAAACACTGTAAAGGTTTCGAAAACTTCCCAGCAATATGAAGTTTTCAACACATTGAAAGAAAACGACTAACGATTTAATTTTTAAAGACATGTTAAGGTTTCATATTAATGCCTAATTTATACCATTCTCAATGATCTAAAAGAAGTCTAGTTAAGAAAGATAGATTTTGAGAAGAACACTAGAGAAATAGAAAATATGTCGCCCCCGGGGATCGAACCCAAACTAATATTTCAAATCCTCTCTTCGCGATGATAAAAATAGATTTATGACAAATCCAAATCAGTGCTTCTAGAAAACACTCTCTTACGTTTGTTGGTTATTTATGTTCTCTAGTATTCGGCTCCGAGACAGTTCTTAGGATATTACCATAATTTGAATTTAGATAAATGATAACAAGTTAAAATTTGCAAAGAGGAAAGGAGCAGATAAAGGAATGAAGGAAATCATTCATATGAAAAAGATTAGTATCTTTATTAGTTCTACTTTTTTTTAATGAGCAACTACAATCGTGGATTTTAATTTATGTAAACAGAGGCCCAACCCCGTTAAGCCCAACCGCCGAATTTAAAAAACAGCACTTTTCGAACGGTGTATACAATAGCACTGTGCTGCTCCGAGACGGCCGGCAGAAACCAAGTAAAAGCTGAAATAAATACCCCTGTCCTTCAGCTAAACAGTCAACAATTCTACAATGATTAATCCTACAAGATCAACTAGACTTGTGTTGTTCAAAACTCCGTGAAAGGATATACATTAACACAGCCAAATGACTTAACATCCAAAAATTTTGACATACTGGAATCGGCAACATATTTCAATTGCCCAACAGAGAGGGATGGGGTGTTATGAAACTGGGGGAGTGGGGCATTTTTCACCAAGCTCTCACTCAGTGCCATCAAACTCGGAGCGAGAGAGCTCAGAAAATTCTTAATTCCAGTCCAGGCAGGCACATTGCACTGCAGGCAACATTGGTAAAATTTCACAATTGGAACCATGCCACCCGCAACAAATATGAACCATACTTGCGACCTGCTCCTGCAGCGCTCAGTATCTCACTATGTTAGTTTAATTCCTTAACAAGATGGGAATGCCATCCATGACATGCAGCGCTTTCAAGTTACAAAATTGTTATCAAAAATATTCAATGGACCTTTATCACAATTGCTCAATCCTGTCTCATAACGAGGTTGAGCTCGCATGAATCAACCAAAATAAACTGATTACAGAGGGATTTGGATGGCAGCGGCGAGGGCAACGTCGACTTCTGCTTTGATTTCATGTAAATGGAGGCAGACTATAACTCTCAGTTACTGCTGCATTATACACTGTGTCTATTATGCAAGGTACGAGAAAGAGAGACGTTATTCGTTCACATTTTATGAAAGGATGGCGACAGAAAGCAGTCGATCAGCGCAGTCAAGATAACACTAGATTAGAGTCACAACTCAAATTTGATGCAAAACTAAGTTCGAGCTTTCCCTCTTGCTCGGTTCACAAATTTGTGATAGATGCATTTACAAGGGAACTTAATCACTTCAGAATTGGTAAAGAAATGTTTTACTGCCTGAAGTCACACCAAATTCATCAGCTGACATTTAAAGACGGAGTTCACTCAACCGTTTTTACAGGAAATCGAAAGAGAATGCTGTTATCACATTCGTTTGAGTAGAATATGTTGATAGAACGGCCTTCGAAGAATCATCCACCGCATAGCTTCTGCCATGAAAGCCAAGTTTTTATTTTTAAATTTTATTTTTATTTCCAATTCTTGTGCATTTACAAACCCAAGAACTAATCGTGATAAAATGTAACGGATAACTTTGCCATGGTTTCACACCCCCCCCCCATTATTCGGGGGGCCCAAACTTTTTGCAATCTCTTAATTTATGGGGGGACCTATGATTTTGGAAAAAAGTGGGGGGACCTGAACTTCTGGGGGGACCTGAATAACGTCACCCAATTCTGGGGGGTCCTGACACAAAGAGTTGATAATTTCCACAAGCACAGTGTTTTGTTGAGAGGTCCACTTCAACAATGAAATGTCATTGTTGAGAGGGGCCTTCTGCACCAAACAGAATATCAACATATTTCTGAAGCACACTTTTGTGACTGGTTGGGTCACTGAGGAACATGATTCCTTTTTCACACAATCAAATACAGTCCACTGAAAGAGTAAAGTGATTAAAATTCATTTGCCTATTGCATCTTGGTCGTCGATGCCTTGTAAGAACTCTAAGTTACAGAGGCACTGCATTAATAACGACAAGACAAGCTAATGTTCATTTCTGAATTTTTGGCTTGACTTAAAGGAGATTTTTAATTTTTGTTCTGTGCACAACAGACAAAACCAAAAAACGCAATGTTTGATTAAAAATAGCAAGCAGTAACACCGGCTCAGACACTTAACTGTGTATAGAATGGGACAGATCAAGGTGCAGTGCAGTGCAGATTAGTGCAGTACGGAACTAGCATAGTCGCATGACATTATTAGATGTGCTATGCAGACGATGAATTCAAAAGAGGTTGCATACGGATACCTCTATGTATGTGGTATGAGCTGAATGCAGTCGCCGTTTTAGGGGGAGCCAGAGGGACCATGGCCCAAGGCTCGGCGCTTTTCGTGGCCAGAAGGGGGCCTCGCGGCTGACACTAAAGGGAGTACTCAGTAGTACTCCAAAATTCAATGTTAGTGGCTCTCAGATTCAGTAGTACTCAAAAATTCAGTAGCACTCAGCAAGAAATACCAAGAAATACAAAGAAATTGTATCGTAGAAAAATATGAATGCACCCTGTGCTCTTGCTTTGATGCAGTTTTTGCTTGCATCTCTGCTTTATTAATCCTCTCAAGTCCTCTACGCCTTGTATTACTCTCGAGTGCCAAATAATCGTACCCCCCCCCCGCTTATTAATTTCTTTTGAAATTTATAACCCCCCGCTTATTAGGACTCCCCTGTTTATTAATTTCAAGGAATTTTCCAAGTTCTCAAAATGTAATGATGTCTGGAAACACTTGAATAGCTTCCCATGCAACATTTGACCTTGAAACAGTTGCTGATTAGTCAATTAGTACCTTTTTGCCCTCATATGCGTTATCCTTATTTCAAACACTCACAAAATTGAGACTGGAAATCAGACCTTCCCGTTTATTTGGACCCCCCCCACCCCCCCGTTATTCGTCACTCAGGGATTATTACGCACTTTTTAGAAATTTTATTTTGAAAAGAGCAGGAAAATATCATAATGCACTGCCTCATATACCCTGCCATAACAAAAGGAATAGATAACATTTAAGGTGTGTGAGAATTAAGTGACGCTTCGGGGTAATTTTTACGCAGTAAAGGGTAACTATTACGCACACGCATAAAGATGCGAATAAAGTCAGCAAAAGCTTTAAATACATGTCTCATTGATATGTCAGGGAAATGTCAGGGAAATTTTCTACTTTTTTACTATGTTAGGAAAATGTGAAGAAAATCTGACCCTTTTCACTGACATCCAAGAATGGCGCAAAATACTTAAATCATCATTTTTCATCCTTGTGCCATAATCTAGAAAACGCTAACAGGTCAAAGGAGTACCAAAGTTTAAATGTTTCAAACTTGCTGATGTAATGTTTGTTCTTTGCTTGGCTTGATAATTTGACTCGTATGTCATCTTCGTTTTAGTTGCAAGGTACCTTGAAACACTTTGGTCCTTCATGTGAATCAAATGGTTTTAATGCCTTGCGACTAAGACCGTTTTGTGCCATCATGTGAATCAGTTTGGTTTTAAGGCCTAAAAACCCATTTATATCTATTTTAAGCTCCTTAAAACCGTTTTGTCCTCCATGTGAACCTGGCATAATAATTACTTTTAAGGCTATCTATAGCCTCTCCATCATCTATTTCGAATTTAGTATCCATAAAGTGCAGCAGGAGCAGGAGCAGTAGTCTAAAGTCAAATAATAATGGTAAAATTCTAAATGTTCCTAGCAAGTCTCATAGCACCCTTGGTGGTCTTTTTATATAGCTGCTCCGAAGCTGCTCCGCTCCGAAGCTAGTCATACATTAGAAATACGCAATGTGCCTAGTTTTCAATACTTTGAAGAGAGCTATGAAAGCATATTTTAATAAAATAGCGTATTCCCATCACTTTCAGATCGTTACTCATATTTTTATTACACATACTCATACATGTCTTTTAATTTTGGTTTATCAGTTTAGAACTTTTAGTATGATTGTAATGCGCAGTTGAAAACAGAAACGTTGAAATCTAACGCAATTTAAGTTAATAGTGATAATAATAAATACGACAGAAACATGAGATCTTTAAATTTATTGATCCCAGAAATGTTTCGAAGCAACATTCTTCGTCGTCAGTGCTAATTTTGTACAAATCCTGCATTACCTTTTTATACGGATATCAACAATGACATATTTCCATGGCTAGCTTTAAAGGGATACCCGTACGTGTAGAAAAGAAAAAGAAATGAACACTTAGAATTTGTTTACAAATGTTATGTACACAAAGATCGTGATGTCTAGCGTCATACTTCCTATAGAAATGCCTAAATTACACGGGACTTGCATTCCGTATGCAGGACTTTATTGTTGAGGAGGGATTCGTCTGGTTGATGTGAAACGCCTCTTTAACTTCTAGTTCATACCGAGTCCGCGCTTTATCTTTATTTGTAATGGTGCATGATTCGGGACTAGCCTCAATGCCGCATCTTACGTTTTTCTTAAGGTGCTTCGTGATCTGGGTGTCTGCCAAGCCCTTGATCTTCCCTAGGTGTTCAGCCATGCGGGTCCCTAAGTGGCGCATTGTTTGACCTATATAACAAGCTTTACAACTTGAACATGAAAATTTATACACCACACATAACTGAATGTTTTCGGGTAAAGCGCTCTTTGTTGAAAAAGATGCTCCAATTCTTTCCGTATGAAAAATTAATAAAACATTGGTGCATTTTTTTGCATAGAATTTCAGTTAATTTGTCAATTTTCGAGGAGAGCCATTTGCTTTTCTGCCCAAGAAACTGCGTACAAACAAACAATTTCTTGATGTTGCTGTTGCTACTATCATCGCTATTACTCTTGTTGACAGGTTCTTCTGTGCTGCCTCTTTTTATTCAGATCTGCTTACAAAATAACTTCTGAATTTACCTGTGGGTTCACGTCTGTGTACAAGGTTGAGCCGTCTAAAAAATAGGTGGAGCCGTTGACCATGTAGGCCTATTTATTGTGATATAGAGGACCTTTCTGGGCCGGAATCGAATCCCCGAGTCCGATCACATCATCATTATCATCATCATCGTCATCATGATCACATCATTATCATCAAAATCATCATTATTATCATCATCATGATCATGATCACGATCACATCATCATCATGATCAATGATCACATCATCATCATCATCATCATGATCACATCATCATCATCTCCATTTCCAACAGGACCTTAGTCTCTGCTAATGGAAGGACCCCTCTTTCATGTGCTCCCAAGCATTTTTAATCTCCTGCGATTCCCCTCCGGTTGGACCCCACGAGCTGGTTTAAATGGTCACTCTACCTGACGATACTTAATCGTAAAGTTTTGCTAAGCTTAGTAGTTCATTTAGTTATTTGTTTTACTAGCTATTTATTTATATATACTTAGTCTGTGGTATGGCCTTTTGGGGCTTTTTATTATATAAGGGTCAAAAATGCTATACACTGTATCGGAACACATTGCAGCTATACGCTAATGAGAATGGACATGAAATAGAACTGGAAATCGAATGGATACCTGCTAAGGTTTTAATATATGTGGTGGTGTTTTCTTCCTCAGCCTAACCATTCTTTTAAGAAGAATTTTTTAAAAATAGTGATGTACTTAATCTCCAGTTTCCCTACCCACCAACTTTTGTAGCTGTAATTATAGTCTTCGGATTACCCTTAGTCACATCAAATAAAGGAAGCGCCTCTTAATCGTAGTTTACAAAAGGCGTTCTAGCAATGTTACCTCCTGTTTGGTTCGAAATGGATCCTAAAACCAGCTATTTGGCCTTCCTGTATAGTCTCGCTTCCTTTCAGAAATCGCCCAATAGTTTTAAGTGCCGTTCCTATCAGCTTTCCTCCGCCAATTCACTACTCATCAACGATTTCTTTTGCTGTGTTTTTCGGGCCCTTAAGAGAGGATTTGCTTTGAACCCTAAAATCACATCAACTAGGGAGGGAAGTCTGGATCGTCGCTTACAGAAAGCGCCCTACAATATTATACTTTATCCGAAATTCGTTTCAAAAGGAACCTCTTGGCCCCCTTTAATAGCATTTGGCCCCCTTTGATGGCCTTTGGCTAC
>JAAAKM020073195.1:60437770-60502596 GCA_010016025.2 Alatinidae sp. Z8VKAUB7J3
TATGACTGATGTCTTTGATTCACAAAAATATGTATCTACCGTAAATCCGTTGGGTGTGACAATGGTATTATTAGCGACGTTGCTTAATTTAAGTTTTATAACTAGAAATGTGCACGACTCTAACCTCCCCAAGGATTATGCTTCTGTGTACTTGTGATAAACCGACAGAAGAAACAGTATACGCGAAGATGCTTGAATTAGAGATGACTGTTTACAATATGACTGATGTCTTTGATTCACAAAAATATGTATCTACCGTAAATCCGTTGGGTGTGACAATGGTATTATTAGCGATGTTGCCTGACTCACGTGCTATAACTAGAAAGGTAGATACAAGCAGAGTGACATACCTTGTTTTCTTGGATGAGTCTTCACCTTTTTGGGACGATGCAATCGCTGCGTCGTACTCTCGTCCTCTGTGAAATTGGAAGAAGTGATTACGTCGGATTTTAAGATTTGTCTGACTAAAGGAGGCGTAACGTGAATATTACTCATGGAAGAAGAAAGTCAGGGGGACCTATTTTAAGTTACTTACAATACATACGGAACACTTATGGGACCGCATTTAGTATAATACGAGCACGCAGAATAGAAGAGTTTGCAAATTGTCCGCGTTATTCCGACTACTGAGCAACCTTTGGCTTTGACCAACTCAATTTTACCGGAGTGACTTACTGCGGTATCGTAACATCTGTTTCCTTATAAGTGTCTCATATGTACCAGTTGAGATATTGGCTATCAATATAAATTTTTTTCGTCTGCATATATATATATATATATATATATATATATATATACGTACAACTAAAAACAGATCCCTAAGCCATAAAAGTTAAAAATATATATAGAAAACACCAAACTCTGGCTCTCGCGAACTTTCGGAAACTAGTTTCCTTCATCAGGCACTGAACAATTGAAAACCTAGTCCTTAAATAAAAAATCTATGTACAATAAATTCTTGTTTACAATAAACCTGTTTATCTAAAATTGCCTTGATAAGTCCTACAACCTAACAATATGAGATTCCTTAATGGCAGGCTCGTGAAGAAATTATACATATATATACATAAGACTAAAAACTATTAAAAGGCATAATGTTACCAAAACTTCATTGGTAACGTTTTTCTTACGACTTTGAACTCTTGAGATGGCCACTCGTCTTTGTGTAGCGCCGATTCTTTGCTCTACTGAGCGACATGATGACCGCTTTTCTTTCAATTTAATGTGGATATTATTTGTTTAGATTTCCCAAGCCATTCTAAACTAACTTGAAATACTTGTGAAGAAATGCTGTGCAATATAAAACATTTTTCAAAGAGACGGTGATCATTTTAGAGCAATATATAAAGCTCTACCTCCTTGTGGTTTTCTTTGGCATACTAAATCTCTTTGCAGTATAATAACGGTAATTTTAGATAACCTTGTACAAGAGCTTTTCCAAAACATGGCGCAGGAAACGCAGCTTAGAAGGAAAGTTGGAACTTTTCTTAAATGTAGGCCATTTCTACGTAGCCTAAGCGGTAGCATAACAAGCAAAATTAGATATTTTGGGGATTCAGCACCTCTATATTTTCTTAAAAACATGTAAGGTTCACTTTCACAAAACATTTTGTTGCAGAGTGTTATTAATTGCACCATATTACGTAGTAATACACATTTAACAACAGCGGAGCAAGTACTAAACTTGACTGCCTAAATGCATAATCTTCGTCAGATCTTTGCACATTTTGTGTTTACTATTTGCTTCCGTCGACGATCCACAGTACTAAAAAACAAGATACTAAAGCTACTCTTTTGAAAAGAACTTTGAGGAAGAATCATGCAGATATATTAATGAGAAAAAATTTAATAATTAAGACAAGGCTACATGTAGAGAGTCGCAAGTACTTTAGTTTTAAAGCCATAATGCAAATTCATGTGCTATAGTGTGGAGACGAGAATTCAAGTGTGTTATTATTGTATTTGTAATGCGTTGCTAGTATTGAAAGTATCGGTAATAAAGGTCGAAAAACCAGTATCAATGAACACATCTGCTCCAGGGAAACTCCCGTTTTTGTTTTGAAATAGCTACAATGTTAATTAATTGCTGTACTAACAAAACGCTACATTTTTGAATACCTCAATGCTGCAAGGCACCACTTACTTAAGGCTATACCAATCTTCCTTTGAGATGCTTCACAAAATCAGCCACCTATTTTTGACGTCTAACACCTTTCCTGTTCGCATACATAAATCCAAACCCTGTAGTATATTTTTAAGGTTATAACCCTTTCATTAAAATGCTTTTATAGGAAAAAACGATTTTGCCAAGATAATATGCAAGAAAAAATGTCATTCTCAGCTGAATTAATGTTTGGTATATTTAAATTCTGTTTATATCCAGAAACTACAGTTTGTAGGAGTGGTCAAGATGCAGGAAATGCGGTTTTCTATTGATTATTGGTTATATGACTTATTATGGTTAACGTTTGAGAAAATGAATACACGGGTTGAGGATAAGTTGGTTTTTTTCCATTTTGCTTTAAATAAGGTTACTTTAGTCGTCAGATCTGTATTTTTTGAGAAAGCAAAGCAAGCAACTGAGATCGAAAATTACCTACCAAAAAATAAAGGGCCTAAATGTTAACTTTCGCCAAGTCGCGCAGAGTTTAGGCATGTATAAATATATAACAAGGCATCTTCAAGCATAATAAATAGCAAATCCCGATATTCTTCAAGTACATGATTCACTCCAACCAACCTCCATACAACATTGATCTGACTGACTGGTTTACAGAATTGATTCAAGAGTAAATGCGTGCAATTTTCGTCATAGTCTCACTGTCATTATATAGCCTCGAAATGGTTTGCGCTCGATCAAACATATTTCTAACACTACAACCCCCTACACCCTAAGTAGCTGCTATTGCTTCAGATGAGAAAACGGAAATAGAAAACCAGTTTATTTGTAGCTGAAACAGCGATGACAGTAAAATAGTAGAATTATACCAGAAAAGGTTTTTGCCATAGAAAGATAATTATTTTGCTCCATGTATAAATGTTTAAATAAGGGCAGTTACTTTTGAATATTACCTAAAACTCACCAACTTTAAATTTACAACACGATCAATTTAAAAACATGTTTACAGTGTCAAACAATAATACTTGTGGGTTAATTACAACAAATTACATAATAAACTGTGTGTCTTAGCATGAAACAGTAAAGGTAAGACTGTGTTCTCTCAATAAGCCAAATTATAAAGATTGAATAAACATTTCGCTTATTTAAACAGATTATGGGCCCAGAACCTGTTTAAATACGCTTATGTTTTCGGATTTATTTTCTCAAAACTGCGCTTATTTAAATAGGTTATGTGCCCAGAACTTTAAATAAGCTTATTTTACCGTATTTGTCATTTTAAAACTGCGCTTATTTAAACAATTAGAAGCCAGTTATGCACAATCATAAAGATTTGATCGCAAAAGCTTGCGTGGGGAGATGAGAGGGTATAGTTCCCCGACTTTTCGATTATGGTAAATTCTTAATTTGCCTCTTTACAAACTTATATCTTATGAATAACGATCCCCAAATAACGCTGAAAATCCATACTTTGAGAAATTATGCCTATTTGATATAGCATTTCCAAAAGCGCGTACTGTGATTAACATCAACCAAATCGTGTCAGTTCTAAATTCTATGAAAACACATTTTTTTCTGTTCTTTTCAATTTATAATTTGAACAAAGAACGCATGTAAAATTGCAGTTACAATAAACATTCAAACATTCGAAAACTCATATAAGCATATACTCAGTAATGTTCTAATACTCTTTGCCAGGCCTCTCTCTTTTTGTCAAATGCGGTGCATATTTATCCTAACATAGGCGTGACTTATGATACGTCACTAATGCCCAGACTACTTCTGGAACAGCTCTTTTTATTAAATTTCGGCGAGTCGCGCATAATTTCGGAACATATAAATATATCACGAGTTATCTTCAAACATAATCAATAGTTAATCTCCATATCTTCCTTCGAATACATGATTGACTCCAACCAACTCCCATACAACGTTGTTCTGACTAACTAGTTTACAAAAGTGAATAATTCCTAGTCCTTCTGAATTTATTATACTGCCTCGCTTTAAGTTAATTTTTACTTGAGCCGCGTATTATCACAAGAATGGTTGTCCAGATGTGTTGCAAATAGTTCGTGGACACAGCCAGCTGTCAAAAAAAATTGCGGGCCGGGGTAAAACGGCTTTAGGGTGTTGATTCACAAATCCATCACGCAAAAGCGTCGTAAAGATTTCAGAGTGATACTTATTAAAGGAAGCAACTTATTTGATAACGTCTAGGCCTATACTATTCAAGGTGAACTTAAACTGCTAACCAGATGAAAGGAAATGAGACTATGACCGTTTCACCGCCCTGTGTCTACGCCCTTCAAGTACACATACACGGATGAGATGATGCAGGCCTACATGTAATAGTTCATCGATCCCTCTGTCAAGCGCTCAACTCAAAACAACGTCGTATGGTGTTGTGTGTAGCGAAAACAGCCTACCCTTTTGCATTCAGTAGCTTGAGATCTACTAGTGTTCTTCTTGAAGAGGTATTGGTTCAAAGAATAGGCGTTGAAGAAAATTTGAAATCAATTTAGTTGCTAGAAATTACAAGCATGGTGTTTTGCTTGGCCCACTAGAGAGAAACTAAATCCAAGAGAACTTATGATTTTTAACTTAACTTTTTAGGCTTATATACACTATTTTAGTTGCCCTGAAAAGACGACTCATCGTTATTAAGTCGACGACTAATAACGATGAGTCGTCTTTTGAAAGCAATCTTTGGATTTTGTACTACAAACAATTTATTTAAACTATTTTAGTTATTGTCAGGTACCGTAATGAAAATGCATCTGCGATCCCATATGTATTTCTTTTTCTTCTCTACACTCCCAGGTATACCTCACGGAAACATTTTTTTTTTGTTAAATATTTTCATAAGAAGTAGTGCAGGATTTGTCAAAATCACCACTGTTGATGAAGAATGTCTTCGAAACATGTAAGGCATCAACGAATTAAAACGTGTCGTGTTTTCTCTTGTATTTACCTCAAAGGTAGTACTACAGCAAACCTTTTAGAAATGCATTGGTTTTGGAATCTAAAAAAAATGTCAATAGGCCTACCCATACTCAAACGGAGCCGATGCCTGTTGTACGAGTTAAAGCAAATAACACTTAGGACTAGATCGCTTGACATACACTTATTAGACAAATGCTACAAAATGCAAATATGGGCCAGTGACAAGGCGAGTCTGGATCGCCCTAAAATCCTTAGCCATCACCAAACCCTTCTGCTTCTCCTTGGAATCCATCGGTATCTGCTCATTTTATGCTGATGATACATGATGTCAGTGAGAAACCCTTACTATCTAAATGTGACTGGTAGAAACCAAACCTTCGGCACTGTTGCCAACGAAAAAGTGAATGCCTGTGATGTATAATTTATTGGTTACACCAAATGCGTCAACGTACCCGGGGTCGGAAATTACTCTCTTCGGATGATACACGACGTCAGTGAGAAACCGTTACTAAAGCGCCTTATGTTCTTGGCACCGAAAAGACATTAGGTAAATTCTAAGTACTTTATACGGGTGTCGATGGGTGGGGTACTTAGAGGACAACAACTACAACATTTTGAAGAAAGGGGTATGATATCTTTTGTCCCCCTTTAAAAAAGTTCGTAACTGTACTAGAAAGTATTTAATGTCTTTAGAACCTGGCACTGAGTACAAAAGATACCGAAACTCATCTTACATACATTGATGTCACGTGATTTTCAATGGAGGGAATATGATGCGCATGGTACTTTACCTTACTTCATCTTATTGTTGAACAAGACATTTCTGTGATTAGTTGAATGATCTTCATTAAATATTATCTTTAAGTTACTTCATCTGAAAGCAACAGTGATTGCTCCAATTTCGAAGCTTTTCTGGTTCTAGGTGATAGTGGCCTGTCTTAGGAGATACTTCCAGTATTACAGACAATTTACTTTGAAAAGAACACTAGAGATACAGAAAATAAGTCACCACCGGGGATCGATGACAATTTACTTTCTGTCATAGCATTTCACTTGAATGACTATAAAATACTATAAGATTGTCACTGATAGCCGAGTCACTTATGTAACAAATAAAAATATCTGTGCATTAGACCTGCTTACATCATGGTCAAGTGTCAGTCCTGTAGCAAAAGCACAAAGCCGTTTGCGGCATTACTAAAGCTATATTGCGACAGAGAGGTACATCAATAACGTTACTGGTAAAACACATAGAGGAAAAAATGGCCAGCTGCACGTTATAAACTACGAGAAATTGTTTCAAGAACTGTATATTAATTCCTTATTTAATCTTCTTTTCGGCAAAGGAGATTTCTTACTTCAGACATTAAAATCATTCGTTTCATGCTTCAACAGCTTGACAGCAGCTGTAAGTTTAGCATCTTTTGTTGACTTTCCTAAGCCTTGAAACTTTCGGTCTTTGATCTTGATGTTGTACTGCATTTTCCCGTCGTCCAATGGCTCACACCTGGGATATATAAAACGTTACATCAATGTATTCAATCGTTTGTCGAAATCGCCCAGAAAGTGTAGGCGCTGCAGTGCCTTGCGCTAATCAGGAGTAAAAAGGCAAACTTCAGTAAAAGTAGACATGAGCATTTAGGCATCCGTGCGAAAAAACTGGTTTTATCAATATCAGGCTTACTGCTACCTTAAAGCAGCAAGGTTTATTGCAAAGTTGAGCCGCATACATTGTGATGCTATTACATGTAAACACCAGCTCCCTGTGTATAACTAAATATATTCATCACTTAACATAAGTGGTTGGTGTGTGAGTGTTGGAGAAGCTAGCAATGGTCGTTCGAATCTCGCATTAGAGCTTCTCGTTATCGTTGATCCTTCTCAGAAACGCATTGGCTTGCATGACATACGACACGCTTTAAGTGACCGACAAAATATTACCTCTTTGAAAGCTGCATAGTGGTCATGGGCTATTTATTTTATGGGTAGATTGGTCTTGGAGAATTAATTCAATTGTTTCATTGACAGAGACATTGGTAAAAAGTGATTTTATATCAAAACTAGTCATAAAGGTATCAATGGAATTAAAACTAAAACTATGTAACTCAGTAATAAAAGAAAATGTGTCTTTAACAGAAAATGAACTAAGAGAAAAAGGTGTTAGAATAGCAACGAGATATTTAGCCATTTTATAAAAATGTGTCCCAATAGCTGAAAGAATGGGACGCATAGGAACACCAGGTTTATGCACTTTAAGTAAACCATAGAGTAAGTCACGAAGCTGAAGGGGGGAAAGGGCGGACGCCGCCCCTGAGAGAATTCACTAGCGTATTTCGCCCCCCATGACATTCTGATCGGCATATGTATTTTCATTGTAGTATATCATAATGTATCGGAAATAAAAAATGTCGGACCTATGGCATGACTGTGGGGTGACTCTTGCCCGCATGTCCATGGGTATGTGCGTTGAAAGTTCCTTAAAAATGCCTTCCGTGAGATATAACTTTAGAACTACAAAAATGTGTGTCTTTTGGCCTTAATGAACAAACTTTTTTCACGACTTTCAACCAATGGCGTAGCTTGTCCCAGCTAGAATTTAGACTGTACAATGCCATTTTCAATTGAATTTACCCACCTCTGACATTCTTGTATCGATGTAACCAAATGTGATATAAAATTGAGTGGATTCTATTGTTAGGATTATATCCTGAGAATGATGGAACTTATGACCGCTCCCCTTTGATATTCTGGAAATCCCAACCACCTGAGCGGTAGCCAATCGGACGGAGGTTTCGGTATAACTCCTCGATAAACATTTTCTGTTCTTAAGGTCCAGCAGAAATTTTTGAACACTGTTTTCCCTCTTTAAGGTGGTCTTTATCGGGTCGTCTTTCAGCTTACAAAATTTGGTCTGATCCGATAGAATGTCCTCAACTTTTGAGAGTCTAAGTTTGGAAAGTGCAAGTTGGAACTTAGTTTTTTGGAACGTTACTAATCATGTGGAATTATTGCAAAGTTTCTAAACTTTAGAGTTGCTAATAGAAGATCACGAAGTTCTAATGCATACATACAATGCCAAAGAAAACTTCTGGATGAGGAAATCAGATTGAAAAGGACAAGATCAAAAATACTTCAATAGGACGCATCCAAGGAATTTAAAATTCTTCGATCAACAATTTCATTAATGGATTTAATTCATCTCAAGTCACTATCTGATAGGGTAAATGGACATAAACTGAAACAACAGAAAGATATTCAAGATCGTAAACTAGTACGACTTACAAGTAGTTTCACCGTAAACGAATCATTGGACCCTGACTCGGTATCTATAAAACAGCTAATCAGGAACTAGGCTACGTTTATGGTTTTGTCTATTTAGACAAATCAGTGTCCTCTGCAAGTATTAATGAATTGAACAGGCCCAATGATAAAACGAATTCAGTGTCAGACCTAAAAGGCCTCGAAGTACAAAATATTTTATTATTTCCTACAGTTTAACTGAAAGTAAGGAGCGACATTAAAACTTAAAATGAACAGAAATTACTCCGTATATGAAATGGGTTGTCCCCTCTTCAACGCCTCGCTCTTTACGCTAAAGCTTTTAATTGTTTTAAAAAGTAAGATTGTGGCAAAGAGTCAAACTTTAGCGTAAAGAGCGAGGGATTTCGGAGGGGACAACCCATTTCATATACGGAGTAATTTCTGTTCGTTTTAAGTTTTAATGTCGCTCCTTACTTTCAATTAAAAAAACTATTTTTTAATTTATTTATTCTAAAGAAACAAAAGAGAAGCATAGCGTTACATAATACCAAAGATGGTGAAAAGCTGCTTGTCTCTTTCATACTAACGCTCCCGTTCATTGTACTGCTTGAGCTTTTTTTTCCTGAGTATGTTTACCCTGAGTATATGTTAAATCCACGAACATGATAACGGTCATAACTAAAACCAGAACCGTCCTAAAATTTGTTTGTGAAGCTGTGACTTAGGCTTTCTAAAATGATCACTTTTTCAGAGTCCTGTTTTTAAGAAAGAAGATCATCCCAGACACCAGACCCAACCTGCGTATTTTGGCCCGACCTTTTGGGGTAAGTCCACCTCTCAGTTTACAGATATAAGAAATTAATAGAAGAAAAATGTATTTTTTTAATGAGTATTTAGTACGGTAACAGCTCCTCTCAGCAAGAACTCCCGGCATGTTTTGAATTAAAAAGTGGCTTTTGTTTGTACCAAGCGTGTACTTAACTGTTATCAATTCTGCTTTTCAGAGCAGAATAGTAGCCCATCAAATAATTGTGACTCACTCGTTTTTTTTTTCAAAGAGTAAGTGGTGAATAATGAACGGTTTTACACTGTTTCTTCGTAAATCTTGTTATCATTAATTCTTTTATCTTAGTTAAACCAAGGAGGATAAGTAACTTATCTTAGTAACCCGTGCACA
Organism: Alatinidae sp. Z8VKAUB7J3; assembly: GCA_010016025.2. Lineage (NCBI taxonomy): Eukaryota > Metazoa > Cnidaria > Cubozoa > Carybdeida > Alatinidae > Alatinidae sp. Z8VKAUB7J3. The sequence continues at coordinate 60,447,271 of JAAAKM020073195.1, forward strand.
CACAGATACGCTTGGTATGAATAAAGTAATAAGAATATTTCCTTCACTTTTGACTGTTATAAGGATACTAGAACTTTCAATCTCCATCGAATGAAACTCCTCTAAAGCTTATGTGCCGAATTCTATCATAAAAAGCCTTATATGGTCCCGGGGCACAACTGACAACCATTGCCCCCTGGCTCTGGTGAGTTGTTTCAACTCACAAGGCCTTGTTACATAGTATTTGGAGAATTTTGAACAAAATGGCTATCTCAAAGTTTCTTTTGTATACATTTGGGGAAAAGAGTACGTGAAAGGTAGGTGTTAATCGCCCTTCGATCACTTTTGGCTCTGATAAAGGGAACTGGAACTTTTGGTTTCCGATTGACTGAACCCACTCTGAAGTTTTAAGACACCACGCCTTCCATAAAAACCTCATGTGTGAATATTGGACAACTTGTATCAAACAGTTCGTGGTAACGAACTGTAGTAAGGAGCGTCCCGGCTCAATAGAAACCAAAACTCTAAAAATTGAATTTTGATATCAATAGCTACATCAAAAGAATCGCGATGAGCCGTATTCGCTGCTGGCCATTCTAATCTTGCAATGTCTTCGCTGTCACCTGTACAGACAACCCTGTCTCACAAATACATTTTGTTGAATGAAACAAGCTCTTACTGTCACACAGTATCGTTGAAGAGGGTATTATTTCAACAACGAGTGACTATTAACGCAGGCTATAGACAGGATAAAAATAAAATATTATTGCTAGCGGGGATATTCATTGACATATATTTTCTTGCTCCACAAACAAAACTAAACCTAAAGATAATTGAATGCAACAGCTACGATGCTGGCAATGTCTAAAGGAGGCTCTCTACTATTTCTAAATCTTAGAAAGAAAACGAACGTAGATAGAAAACGAACCTATCAAGTACCCAGCTTCTTCGTGTCAGCTAATTGAAATCAGGTTTCGAGAAAGTAGACGATCACCTTAGGTAGACATTATGGAGAAGCCTTGCTTTTGTGTTTAAAGGCTAAAGTTAAAGAATGGCTCCTTTTCCAATAGTAAGTGAATACCTGTATGCACTTGGCCATGATGTCTCAACTATTATCTGAGATTTTTAGCTAGGATTTTATTAATTCGTTATATTCGTTATTACTTTGTATATACAGTCAATTAATCATGTCAGCTGTTCACGCCACTGCTGGCGGGTAGCCTCCACAGTTTCCTCCACACCTCCCGATCTTGTGCTCTCCGCATCCACGTGCTACCGGCCTTCTTATCTCGCCATCTCCTCTTTGGTCTTCCTTTAGCTCTGCTTCCTTCTCTTAGCCGCCACTAAGTTGTTTTCTTGGCCAATATATCGTTTTCCATTCGGGCGAGAGGTCCTGCACTTTGGCCTTTTGCGAATTGTATTTTTTTGGTGATGTCTCTCACTTTGCTTCTTGATCTTATATCCAATACAAATTTTAAAGAGGGAATGAATTCACAGGCCCGCACTTAATTGTTAATAGATCAACTTTCGAATTTACTGGGATTCAAAGAAAAATGTACAGGACTGTGTTACGGTAACTGTATTCTTGTTTTTGAAGTGGGTATGCCTATTTTAGTTAAAAGAAAGAATCAAATATATACATGCATGAATAACATTCATTTACACTCGTAATTTGCGAGCTAATTTGTTTATTTGTTTATTGACAAGCGTAGCTTGAAAGCCAACTTCACCGAGGATGTAAATAATGTAATTTAAGATCTATTACCGTAATGTCTCGATTAAGCGCCCCCGTGGTGTGAGACCCCCCCCTCGAACAAGCGCCCCCTCTCTTGGTAAAATTGTTTAATAAGCCCCCATCCTTCATCTTCAGAAAGGGGTGCTTATTCGAATTTTTTGTAAAAACAATATTAAGGAGAGACGGAAGAAAATTCAACGCTGTTTTCTCTAGTTTTTATTGGTATTTATCTGATCAATTTCTTTGTAACTGGGAAACTTCTTTAATTTCAGATATTTTCATGTCAATAATTCTGTTGTTTTTTGAAAAGAACACTAGACAAATAGTGGAAAGGCAGTGTGATCTTCGAAGTTATTTAGACACCGTCGTCCTTTTTCCCCACAAAACGTTTTAGGCACCCCTTCTCAGCTACTGGTATTAAGTAAACTAAAGAAAAAACATAAATAATTTGGTCTACAAATATTCCTAAAGAGTATGCTTTATAAGATTTTGATTCGATTAAAGAAAACAAAAAACCACATATAAAAAAGACTAAAAATGAGTGATAAAAATTAGCAGTGATCGGGTCTTCAAATCCCATCTTAGGATAAATAGCCCAAATCGCAGCTCCAATTGAAGCAGATAAGAGAAGTAAAATTAATCTAATAATCATCCACCACAAATCAATTTGTCACAAGCTACTCTTTGAGCAGGATCATAGTACCATGATGCTGGTGCTGACTTCACAGCTAAGTAATATGTTAACGCCCAACCATAACAATCTGGTATTTGATACCAGGGGTACTTATCACACTTAGTGATCAAGTCATAGTAAAATCCATCATCACAAGATCCTTTTTTCCTTCCACAAGTGCCATAACAAGAGTCATGGTTTTTGCATGCTTGGCTAAAATCAAATCCACCAGGTTTATCTCCAAAAGGAGAAGAACACCAACCCCACCCAAGAGGATCTTTCAAGTCACCAGGTCTATTACCAATAAAAGTATATCTGTTACCAAAATTGATAGGATCATGCCAGTTAGGATTCGTCGAGATCGAAGATTTATCGGGCTGGACACCCCCCCCCCATCCCAGCGTGATAGTACCGATTCCTGTAATAGTAGAAACCAGTTTCAGCATCGAGCCGTCTCCCTTGCCACAGAAAAGGATTCCCCAACGGTTCCTCTGGAATCTCTTGTTTCGCCGCATCCAAAAACCTCGGTTCCCCAAAACTATCGTATTCGACGTAGTAAGAGACGTTTTTTAGAGAGTCTGTCAGGGCTCCGATGGAGCCTTGGGCGTTGCCGTGATAATAGTAAATAGGGTCGAAGCTTCCTAAAACCATCATTGAAAAAAAAATTCTATTTGGTCTTTAAGCCATTGCACAACTTGTTTGCTCCATTTATCTTTTATCTCCTTAGAAATATCATTATCTAAATAAATCATCTCTAAAGCAGACAAGCCAGCACACACCATAAAATGAGGCCAATATGATTTTTCTTCTTCAGTTAATGATCGGACACTTTCATAGCCATTCAAAAAAATTGTTCGAAAATCAAGTTTAGTCATTTTATCTATTTCACAAAGTGCGATTGACCACGTTAAATCAAAAATTTGGTGCCCCCATCCAAATTCTTCAAAATCTACTATCCATATTTTACGGTCATCGTATATTAAATTTCCTAGATGAAAATCAGCATGAATCAAACTGTAATGCTGTTTTTGATTTTTAAATCGCTCGGAAACTTCACGAGCAATATCAACTGCTTGATTTACAATGATTCTTCCTACTTGACCAACATCTTGATCTTTAAAATAGGAATCAATCCAACTTCCAGGAGCGCCGCCTCCGCCAGCGCCAGCCTGGTCATGCCTTGGTTGCCGCTCCGTCCATAGGCGATCGCGGCGTGGCGCCAGGCAAAGCCGTTGTCGGGCTCGTGGGCCAGGGTGATGTCGAGATGCTTGAGCGCGGACCTGTCCATGGCCGGGTCGTCGAGGGCCAGCTCCACCCGTGCCAGGGCCAGATTGAGTTGCGGGTCGTCGGGCGCCAGGCGGACGGCAACCTGATAGGCCGGCAGGGCGTCGCTCACATAGCCGTTCTCGAACATCATCTGGCCCTTGAGCTCGCGGAAATAGGGATCCTCGGGAAGCTCGGCGATCAGGCTGTCGATCAGCGGCGCCGCGCGCTTCAAGTCGGCCTGCCGGTAGTAGGCGATCGCCCGGGCATAGCGGGACTCCAGGCTGTCGTCGCCTTCCGGATAGCTGCGCAGCACCTTGCCGACCGGCTCCAGGAAGCCGATCAGCTTGGCGCGCATACGCTTGTGCATGGCGATGAACGCGGCCGATGCCGACTCGTCGGCATAGGCGGACTCCTGCACCGCGCGCTCCAGAAAACTGACCCGGTCCCGGGTCAGCGGGTGGGTGCGCAGATAGGGGTCCTGGCTGGCTGCCAGCAGCACCTCCTGGCCGCCCAGCTTTCGGGTGAACTCGAGCATGCCGCGCGGCGACTGCCGGGTCGCCTTGAGAAGCGTGACCGCGGCCTGGTCCGCCGCCTGCTCCTGGCCGCGGGTATAGGACAGCAGGCCCTTGAGCGCCACGTCCTGACCGCCGGAAATGATCGCCGCCCCCAGGCCCGGCTGTCCGCTCGCGATCGCCGCGGAGATACCGAGCAGATAGGCCGCCAGGCCGCGCAAGCTCGCATTGCGGAGCTCATCGCCGCGCCCGACCTGGTGGCCGGCGGCGATATGGCCGGTTTCGTGGGCGATTACGCCGATTACCTGGAGCGGCTCGTCGGCGGACATCAGCAGGCCCGTGTGCAGGAACATGTTGGCGCCGCCGGCCACGAAAGCGTTGAGGGATTTGTCTTCGATAAGGTAGACGTCGATCGCCTGCGGGTTTAGGCCGGCGGCTTGGAACAGTGGCGTGGCATAAGCGCGGATGATATTTTCGATTTCAGCGTCGCGGATGAACTTGGGGGACTTGGACTGGGCGCTTAGGGGGCCCGGAAGAAGTAGGGCGAGGATCACCAGCAGAGCGGCGATCGGCCGGGCGAGCGGAATCTGAAAGGTCCGGACGTCAGTCATCGCTTATCAAGGTAGCTATCGAATGTCGAATTTACAAACAAAGCCCAATTGTTCGATCTTGCCGGGAGCCGGCCTGGGCTGCGGCCGAGGCCTCTTTGCCCTGGCCCTGATATGTGGCCTCTTGACCGCTTGCGCGGGGGAGCAGGAAGGCGAGGGCCCGGTCGAGGGCGTCGTGGAGGGCTTCGCCGGGTTGGTCGCGGCGGACGAGCCGCGCGCCGTGGTGATCGGCCGGGATGTTCTGGGCAACGAATATTAGGGAAAAATTGACATGAGCAAATATGGCAAAACAGAAAGCATAGAACACTTTTCAATTTTGCCATTAACTAGGCTCACATTTTTGCTTGGTGATAACGTTTCGAAGGAATTATTTTTGGAAAAAGATTGATTTGGAACATCTTATGAAGTGTAATGGACCTTTTTTTTCTTTCTCATTTTCCCTATGTTAAAAACAAGCATGAATTAATTAAAAATAAAAATACGTGCTCAAAGAAAAGAGCAAATTTGACACTTAAAACGATTAACAGTTTTTAGGATACTTAATAAATGATCGTTTTTTACAAATTATTTAGGGGCGAGCAAATGCTCCCACCCCCTCAACGATGCCACTGGTAGTAGTAGTTGTTGTATTAGCAGTAGTGTTAATAGTGTGCAAATATTGACTTTTGGTCAAATATTCTTCCTCTTTACGTATTTCTTGGAAGTTACAACTCAGTGCCCTAATGCCTTCTTGAGACACTTTCCTTCGACAATCCTCATGCACATAGTGTGTTTTGGTTTAGTGCAAATTTGCCCTCTATATTCTCTCCAATTTTCACTTCATGCCCTTAGTCTATATAATACTAGTATCATAGTAGCAGTGGCAGTAGAAGGAGCAGTAGTAGCAGTAGTAGTGTTGTATTAGTAATAGTAGTAACATTAGTAGCAGCAGTGTTCATAGCATGAGTAGTTTCCATATGTTGCCTTTTGGCCAGTTGAACCATCCTCTCATCTAGTAGTGAGAAAAACACATTATGCTAGCCATGTATTACATCGGTGGCTAACAAAAGCTATAAAAAGACTTCTTACGCACAAAAAAGGCTTGCAAAAAAATTCTCGTGTTACGAGCCAAAAAGATTTTTTCGATCAGGTAAAATTTGTGATTTGTTTGTTAATATTTTTGTTAAATTCGCAAGTGGTAAATAAATATAATGACTTGTTTTGGAAAGTGACTAGTTTGGGAAGTTAGGGCCCCTGCGAGGGGAGGGTTTGGACAAAAAAATTAGGGAGAACAATAATGGATAATGACTTTGTGACACCTTGATTCGTGCTGGTCCATAAAGTACACCTCACGAAACTTTCGAAGAAAACAAATTTAAAGGTGAACAATTTCCAGATAAAGTTTACCTTAGAGAGAGAGAGAGAGAGAGAGAGAGGGGGGGGGGGGGCAATGGCTGTCACCTTTTGTAAAAGAAAGACGGAAAATATTTTTCAAGCTATAGTTGATCATAGCGAGCGAGAGCGAGGGGGGGGGGGGTCAATGGTAGTCACCTTTTGTAAAAGCATGACTGAATATATTTTACAAGCTATAAGCGCAAATCTTCGACTGCCGCCAAGATAAACATGCTGCCCATCTCTTATAGTGACACAAGGTAATTATCTTCGAATCCTGAACTATCGGCAGAAAAATAAAATCATATGTTCCAAAGTTCGAAGGTCCAAAGTTCGAATATGTTCCAAAGTTCCAAGGCGAACCCTTTTTTCCGGCGTCGGCCGCAGCCCCGCAAGCACCTGGTGGCGCCGGGCGCGCGGCCTGCCCCGGGCCGCCTACGGCATGACCTTCGCGCATCTTGGCCTGGCCGTCTCGATCGTCGGCATGACCGGCGCAAGCTTCTGGCAGGAGGAAACGATCAACGCCATGAAGCCGGGCGACAGTGCGGGAATCGCCGGCTTCGAGTTGACACTGCAGAGCGTGCGCGACCTGCGCGGGCCGAACTACCTGGCGCAGCGCGGCACCTTTCTGGTGACTCGGGACGGCCAGGAGATCGCGACCCTGGAGCCGGAGCGGCGGCGCTACCTGGTCGGCGGCCAAGAGACCACCGAGGCGGCGATCCGCTCTCGCCTGAGCGGCGATCTCTTCATCGCGCTGGGCGCCGACGCCGGAAGCGGCAGCTACACGGCGCGTTTCTACTACAAACCCTTCCTGCCGTGGATCTGGATCGGCGTCGGCTTGATGGTCCTGGGCGGCCTGCTTTCCCTGAGCGACCGGCGCTTGCGGATCGGAGCACCGACCAAGCAGGCGAGCCGCCCGGCCACCGCACAGGGCACCCGCCGAAAAGCTTCCCGCAAAGCGCGCCGGGGCGCTCGGGAAGACGCCCTCGGGGCCAGCGGCGCCGATTAAAGCGGGATCCATTGTCATGCGCCGCCTTCTGTTCATGATTCCGGTCGCGATTTTCGCCGTGGTCGCGGTCTATTTCGGCATCGGCCTGCAGCGCGATCCCTCGATCCTGCCATCGGCCCTGATCGACAAGCCGGCACCGGATTTCGACCTGCCCTCGGTGCACGAGGACGCGCCGGGCCTCAAGTCGGCGGACCTTTCGGGCCGGGTTTCCCTGGTCAATATCTTCGCCTCCTGGTGCGTACCCTGCAGGATCGAGCATCCCCTGTTCATGAAGCTGGCGAAGGAGCAGCGGGTCCCGATACTCGGCATCGACTGGAAGGATGAGCGCGCCGACGCGCTGGCCTGGCTCGAGCAGCTGGGCGACCCCTACGAGCGGATCGGCTTCGACCTGGACGGCCGGGCCGGCGTCGAATGGGGCGTCTACGGCGTGCCGGAAACCTACGTGATCGACCGCGACGGGCGGGTCCGCTACAAGCATGTCGGCCCCTTGACCCAACAGCACCTGGACGAGACGATCCTGCCCATGATCGAAGAGCTCGAGCAATGATCCGCTTCGCTTTGGCCGCGTTCCTTCTGCTTTGGAATCCGCCGGCCCAAGCGGTCGAGCCCCACGAGATGCTCGACGATCCGGTCCTGGAAGCCCGGGCCCGGGAACTCTCGACGATCATCCGCTGCCTGGTTTGCCAGAACCAGTCGATCGACGAGTCGGATGCCGACTTGGCCGCCGACCTGCGGGTCATCGTGCGCGAGCGTCTGGTGGCCGGCCATAGCGACCAGTCGATCCTGGACTATCTGGTGGCGCGCTACGGCGATTTCGTGCTGCTCAAGCCGCCCTTCAAGCCGGAGACCTATCTGAGAGTATCATAACAAACTATAAAACTTACATCAAAGCACTGCAAAGCAGGTAAGGTCAATGTTACCTGCCGATTTCAAGAGATCATGTTTAGGAGTAAACTTTGATTTCAAAAATAGATATTGATTCAAGTGATTAAGGCCCTAACGAGGTGTTTATCGTTACGATCAGGTGTATAATTATAGGTATCAAATTTGCAAAAAAAACAACTGGATGTGGCCTTCAGGGAGATGCAGCGCTGAGAGACTCTAAAGCTACATTTATCTCTTATGCTGTTGTCTAAATCATGACACTACCAGTACGAAGGAGGAATTTGGTTGCATAGGTGACTATGTAGTCAGGTACAAATTTCTAAGACGACGCAAAGTTTATAAAATTGAATTAAAAATATTGCTAGCCGTTATGTAGGAGTGACCGTTCTATCAAGGTTAGGTATTGATGAGATTTAACTTTTAATGCCCCTAGATTCCCTCCACGAGAGACCCAACTGCACACTAGGTGGCTGAAGAGTAACCCTGAGAGTCCATCTTGGTTATTTTCAGAACACAAGGACTGGTGCAAATTTAGTATATTTTGGAGCTTGTTCGCAGCAAACTATAAGTCATTTAAGTTACTTTGGTGCATTTAATTCACTAATTAAACTTCATACTCGGTGGAAAAGTTTACATGGCTGGTATAAAAGAGGCCACTGACCGGGTTAGGTAGGTGACCGTTCTATAAAGCTAATTACTGTAAATAATTTAACCGCCAGGTTCATTGATGAACGTTATGAACTGCCAATGTCGGTCACGCTCAAATTGCTTTTTGAGTGAAAAGATCAGTATCTACGTGTGACCATTATGACATCAAATTTGAAGCTGGAAAATGTTTAACGATATTTTGCTTGGAAGTTGGGGTGAGAAGGTAGTGAGGGGAGGTGTGAGTTGAGCTCCTAAGGCAACTCTTGCCTGCTATTTCTTGCCCTTACATTTGTAAGAGCTGAAACTTTCTCACTTTTGATTTTTATTATATCTGTCAGAATAGGGTAGTATTTTGGTCTAAAAAGATCTTATCAAATCATGTCAAAATTTGCGTTTGAAAAGTGAGACTTTGTTTAAAAATCAGTCAAAAACGTGTTTTGAAATGGCTATTTTCCGGGCAACACTGACTAATAATTGGAGGCCTGGAACCTAACCTCATGAAAACAGCGATACAAATAGACTGAATATGAGAGAAGGTTCTCTTGAAGCGTATTTCGTAAAGAGAGACTCAAGACATGATAAACTCTACCATATACGGCAATGATCTAGTACAAAATAATTTTTAAAACACATGCATTGCTTTGATCGCGTTCCTTTCATCATAGTTCATAAATATTTACTTGAGTACTAGAGATCTGAACTTCTTTTTCACTCTTAACAAAGATGATTCACCTTTTATGACGTTAAAAAAAGTTGCTGTACATTTTCTAAACACGATAATTCTCACTCTTCATGAAAAAGTTTTGCCCCTCTTCCCATAGAAACACCGAAGGATTTGCTCTGAGTACACTCAGTTGCAGGTTAAGCTGATTTGTATCCTTCGTTTGTGCATAATTTTTCCAGCAGAAATAAAGGGAATCAAAGCAGAGTTCAGACTAACTAAGTCTCAATTAGTTTATCTTGTGTCTCAAAAACTAATAATGCCACAAAATAGTTAAATATAATTTTCAACATATTTTTATCCTCTATATTCGTTTAAGCACGCCCATAGCCACTACTCTTTTCTTCCTATAACGATTTAAGATGACGAAGAGGTTTAACGGCGATTCCCTCAAGACGCAGCTGTTAATTAATTTTCTCCAAGACACAGGTGTCTTCTTTTTGAGATGCGGGTGTCTGTTACGTAATAGGGAATGCTTTCCAAGAGACGCAGGTGCATGTTACATAACAAGTGATGTTTTCTAAGAGACGCAGATGCATGTCACGTAATAGAGTTTGTTTATTTTTCGTTATTACGTAATAGGGTTTGTTTACTTCAGGATTTTTTGGTTTGTTACGTAATAGGGTGTATTTACTTTGGTTGTTGCGTAATAGGTTACGTTTTCTCCAAGACATTTCAAGATGGATTTAAGGCATTTTTTCCAAGACTGTTTAAAAGACATTTTTCTTCAAGGCAACTTTCAAGACTTTTTAAGACGTTTTTTAAGCGTTATTCATCAAAATTTTTTTGAAGACGTTTTAAGACATTTCAAGACGTTTCTAAAGACATTTTTCTCAAAGAACTTTTTCACGAGGTTTCAAGACATTCCAAGAGATTTTTAAGACATTTTGCTTCAAGACGTTTTTCAAGATATTTCAAGACAACTTTGAGACATTTTTCTTCAAGACATTTCAAGACGCTTTTTCAAGATTCCTTTGGTTGTTATGTAATAGGGGGATGCTTACCAGTGTCAAGGACGACGCATTCTCACGTGACTTGTTTCTTCAGGGCCAGTGGGGAACCCACACGTGAGGAGGACGCATACGTGGGGTGTTATGTAATGACGATGCACACGTGGGATGTTACACTATTATTATGATTAGGTATGGGTGAGATTTAACGATTAAAAGGTCCTGAGAGGTCCCTTGGGGGAGGTACAACTGCAGATCAGATGACTGTAAGGTAATATTACGTTCCTAATTGGTAATTTTGAGAAAAAGAAGGGCTTCTGCAATTAATTTCAACGTTTTTCAGAACTTGCTAGCAGTGAGTTGCCGATTGACGAAGATAATTGATCACTGCAAACGGGGGGAAATGTTAAACTGTTCTTTATGAAAGCGGCCACTGACCAGGTTAAGGAGGTAATCGTTCGGTAAATTACCTTTCAAAGGTTGCTGCTGGTTCATTAAATGACAGTTATGGACAGGTGGCCGTTCTATAGAGGTGACCGTTGAGGCAAGTTACACTATATATGAGTAATTTATGAATTCCTGTTTAAATAATTTGCAACTGTAGAGCGGTAGCTTGTGAGCCTCTAAACATAAACTATTTAGCCGTGTCGCTCCTTACACTCCTTAAAATAGGTTCGTTACCACGAACTGTTTGATTTTTCTCTTAGAGATTTTGATAAATGATTTTTGCATGTGATTTTTTTTTTCCTTCGATGTTTCGTTACTTTATTATTTGATCTTTCTTAACTCATGGTTTGCACACATTTTGAACACTTGTTAAATTCTTAATATGACTCTGATCCTCACAATTAATATCGTCAAGTGTCCCCTCAAGTACAATGGAATATCCGTTAGAAAAAAATATATGCTGCTCAGTTCATTCACAGATTTAGCATCAGCGAGGTTTCCGACATTAAAATAGTATCTCAAATCTTGTAACTCGGTGCTGAGGAATAATAGTGGCGACTTCTGAAACTATAGGAATTTGACTGGGACTTGAAAATACTTTATTTTAGTAACGTTTAGTTGTTTTTAATATATGATATTTGATGTCGGAAATCCTATTGTCAAGAAAAAGTAAGCACGCTATCAACATCTTATACCTCTTGAATCAAACCCCCTAACCACACCATAAGATCTATGCAATGTTATGGTATCATTTTATCATCTTGTCATTACAAATGAACTTTGTATCTTCGCCTGAGGTTAACTCAAAAGTTCAGTAATTCAAAAGACAGTACATAATACTTTAACCATTTTACAAGAAAGCAAAAATATTGACTTTATTGACATTATGCCGAACATCGTTATTGTCGAACAATTTTGTAAAACGAAGGTTTTTATCTAGCCTCCAATATAAAAAAAAAACGTATTTTGATGTCGAAAGCTGAAAATGAACCGACCATTTCTATATCTAAAAAAGAGGTAAAACACCTTTAGGAGAGAGTAGGAGCCTCCTACTTATCTTGAGACGCCAATAAGACATAGGAACGAAGACACCACAGATCAATAGCATTTAATTCCACAATTTCAGTCACAAATACTACTTTGATAAACTGTCCTACAACATCAGCCAATTTACGGTTCTCCAAGATTCTGTACAATTTGCAATATGAAAATATTTTAAATACACCAAGTACAGAAAGCTTCTTATTATATCGATACACAAAATAAAATAACGATTTTCAACCAATCGAACGAGCAAACTAAAATGGGTTACAAAAAACCCTTTGACAAAAAGACTTTCGGCAAAAAAACTTTTGACAAAAAAAAACAAACAATTTGAACCAATCACACGGGCAGATTAGAACAGGTTAGAAAAAGCCTTTTGACCAAAAGAAGAACAAAAGCATTTTGAGAAAAAGATTTTGGGCAAAAAACTTTTGACCAAAAGGAGAGGAATTTGAATCATTAAAACCAACGTATTCGAATGGGTTATAAAAAGCTTTTCAAACAGTTCGTGGTAACGAACTGTAGTAAGGAGCGACCCGGCTCAATAGTAACCAAAACCCTAAAAAATGGAATTTTGATACCAATAGCTATATCAAAAGAATCGCATTTTAATGCTGGTTTTAAATATATAAGTTTGCCCGTGTGGACGGGCCGTTTCTTTTTAGGTGCTAAGTTTCCCGGATCTGGGTCGTTCCATTTGTTGTGACGCGGGCCGCGTCGATAGAGGAACCTGACGGTGATTGGTTGACAGCTGACCAGGTGGCTGAAGTTGTTGCCGTGCCTGTTGCCCCTATGTTCACCATCAAAAACGCGATTCTTGTGGCGCTTTTCCAAGTAGGAACGGTGGTTTACTGTACGCTCATTTCAGGCGTTCTCTATCGGTTTCACGGGGGGGAGTCGGAGGTGGGTCGCATGCCGTCGATCACGGTCTGGATGGTCCAGAATGGCTACTTCCTGTTGATATTCCCGATTGCTTGGATTGCCTGGGCGAGTTGGGCGGAGCAGAGTTCGAATCTAGGGAACGGGGTGCAGCGAATGGCTTGTCTGTCCGGGGTGTTGGTGATCGGTTTGTTTATTGGTCTTTTCCTAAAGTTCTCTTTTGCTTTCTGCTATTTCGTGTTGGGCGGTTTGTGAACGGTGTTTTCTCAATCGGGTTTGGTGATGGTTGACGGGGCTCGTAGTGCGATCGTATTTAGCGAATTGGATAAGGTTTTGCAGGTTTGGATCGCTGCGGTGAGGCAGACTTGAAAGTCTGCGTTACGACGGACGCAACTGGTATGCGTCCGCAAGTTGGTCCATTTGCTAGCAAGTTGTGCTGGTATTGGTCCGCCGAATTGGGCATTAGATTGGTATGGTAAGATCAGTCACTTTAGTCGCTGTGTTAGTGACCCTTTTGGGTTGCGCGGACTCTGGGAGTTCGCAACTGGGCGGGGATGCGGCCCCGGAGAATGAAGTGATATCCGTTCGGAAAGACGATGCCGAGATGGAGGCGGCTATGCAGACGGCACGAGACCAGTTTTCGGATTTTTGGCAGGCGGTAACGACGGACGCGCAGCGGGCGGTTCCCATGGTCTCGGCACCGATGCTAAAGGTCTACTTCTTTGACGAGGACGCTCCGGAGGACGGAGAGCATATGTGGGTTCAAGAGATCGACTATGATGGCGAAACCGTTTCGGGAGTGCTTGTGAGTACGCCTCAGCAGGTTCGGAGCGTGCAGGCGGGGCAGACCGTTCAGTTCCCTCTGGAACGTTTGAGTGATTGGCTTTATGCGGAGGAGGGTATGGTCGTTGGAGCTTTTACGGTGAAGTTACTGCGGTCTCGAATGACGGATGCGGAACGGCAGCAGCACGACAGTCACTACCCGTTCCGATTTGAGTAGGCGAGTACTCGTCACTCGGCGCCACGCTGCGGCTTACCCTATCCATCTTTCGTGTTAGGAGGATCTTGAGATGAAACGTGCGTTGTTCTTACTGGTAGTCTTGTTGGGTTTCGTGGCGTCGGAGCACTTGTTGGCGATGCGAACGCTGACCTATGTGTCTGCGGAACAACTTCGAGAGAGGGGAGTGGTTATCACGACGGATCAAGAGACGGACGGTCTGGTGGCCGTCCGGATTCGATTCCAGCCCAGAGGGATAGCGCGCGACGAAATAAAGCGTCGAGTGGGTCAGGTGGCTGAACTCCTACGCTTGAGCCCAATGCTCGACCGACGGCCGCAGCAGCTTTCCGGCGGCCAGCAACAACGCACGGCGCTCGCGCGCGCGCTGATCAAGGATGCTGACCTAGTTCTTTTGGACGAACCCCTGGCGAACTTGGATTACAAGCTGCGCGAAGAACTTCGTGACGAGTTTCCACGCCTTTTTGCGGATCGAAAATGCACGGTCGTTTACGCCACGACCGAACCTTCCGAAGCCCTTTTGCTAGGTGGGCATACCGCAGCATTGCACGAAGGCAGGGTCACACAGTTTGGCCCCACGGGCAGCACGTACCGGCAGCCAGGCGATCTTCAAACCGCAAAGGTGTTTTCCGACCCGCCTATGAACACAATTGAAGTCGTGAAGTCGGGCGGCACGATCCAGCTGCGCGAAGGTGTTTCCTGGGCAGCGGCAGACAATTTGCGCGACAAACCCGATGGATCATACACGCTTGGTATTCGTCCCCACCATGTAACCCCAGTGGCTCGGTCGGCGGACGCAGCGGCCCTGCAGGGTCGCGTTCTCGTAACTGAGTTAAGCGGATCGGAATCGATCATGCATTTTGCCTTCGAGGGCAACACCTGGGTCTCGCAGGCACACGGCATTCACCCATTCAATGTCGGCGACACGGCGACGTTGTACTTGGACACCAGTTCGGCCCTTTACTTCGACCGGGACGACCGGTTGATCGCCGCATAGGTCGGGATAGGCGCTGATGGCAAAGATAACACTGGCAGACGTTCGCCACAGTTACGTTGGAAATCCCACCGCCGATGAGGATTGGGCACTCAAGCAGATGGCTGTCGACTGGCGCGACGGCGGCGCCTATGCCCTGCTTGGCCCGTCGGGATGCGGCAAGACGACCCTGCTGAACATCATCTCAGGCCTGATCACGCCAACCCAGGGGCGTGTTCTGTTCGACGGCGACGATGTAACAGACCTGTCGCCGGAAGAACGCAATATCGCCCAAGTATTTCAGTTTCCGGTCATCTACGACACGATGACCGTCTACGACAATTTGGCCTTTCCGCTGCGCAATCGCGGCGTGGAAGAAGGCACCGTCGATCAGCGCGTCCGCGACATTGCCCGAATGCTTGACCTCGATGAGATGCTGAATAATCGAGCGTCCGGTTTGACGGCTGACGGAAAGCAAAAAATCTCCCTCGGTCGCGGTCTGGTGCGCTCGGATGTCAATGCGATCATGTTCGACGAACCGCTGACGGTCATCGACCCGCATCTGAAGTGGGTGCTTCGTTCCAAATTGAAGGAGCTGCATCAGGAAGTCGGCACGACGATGATCTATGTGACGCACGATCAGACCGAGGCGCTGACTTTTGCCGATCAGGTCGTCGTGATGCATGAGGGAACTGTGGTGCAAATCGGCACACCGGTCGATTTGTTCGAGCGGCCCATGCACACGTTCGTGGGGTAGTTCGGGGTAGTATGCACATCTGCTGCTTGTGTCCACACTTTGACCAAGCCAAACAGTTGGCAGAGACAACGCCGACTGTTTGTTCTCAGCCATAAGGCGAATACCTCCAGCCCTTAATACTACTCTGCAGTGCTCTTGCTTAATCCTACACGTGACTCGAAAATCATACGCGTATCTGAAAGGCCAACCGGGGCTATGCCAAAATACGATAACTCGTAACCATCATTATCTCGCTCAATGCCTTCTAAACGTCCAGGGTCGACAAGACAGGAGTTTACGATCGTTCCTGCCGGTGGAAGTAAATCGACGTCGATAAGAGTTGGTGAAGCTAAATGGTACACTGAACATTCTTTCGGTAGTTTGTGCCACTGAATGGCGTCGACGTAATGTTGATCACAAAGAAAATTGAAAACCTTCACTTTTCGATTTTGGTGAGCGAAATTTACGTAGGCGACCAGAGACTCTGTGAAGAGTTCCGACCACATAGAAGATACTGATTGCCCGGTGTCTTTGTGAGTATCCGTAAGATGAACGTCGTAATTCTGAATCTCTTCACTCGCTTCTATGATCCCATAGAGCCCAGACATAATCATGACATGGACTTGATCCCGGCATTGAAAATAATTATTCCATGCCATATCCGTTATAGGGTTGTAGAATCTCCCATTGTAGCGCTTCCAAGCAGGGAGGTACAGAGCTTCGCTCCCGACAATTTCTGGCCCGCCAAGATCAGGTCCGTGTTTTAGGTCTTGGTTGGCCGGTTGATGTGCTCTGTTTCCGCCTCGCTCAAATCCATCAGCGAGTTTGGCATCGCGGAGGATGCTAAAGACATAGGACCTCTTTGATAAGACACGCTGACGAAGTCCTGGTTGAGGGATCCAGCCGGCTGGACTGAACTGATCTACGTGTTTTTTCTCAAGATCGCTTTTCCCGTGCGAACAGGCGATAAGGATAAGCCGATCTGGTAAGTCGCTAATTGCCGTAGTATCGGGACGCGTCAGGGCCTCCCGCCGAGACAGATCTGGTAGGCTAAGCGAATTCTCGGTATTGCGGATCTGAGTGAGTAGTACCTCCGCTACATAGGATGCATCAGTATTGTTCCCAGAAAAATTTCTATGTGTCCCCGGAATCACACCGGCCTCGAAGTCATCTTCGGTAAAATTATTCTTTACTTGAGCGGCGATTACAGCATCATCCTCTATTTGGATGTGGAGTTGCTTGGGTCGACTCACGGCACGCTTTCTTGCGGCACGAATCGCGATCCTGTACTTGTCGAATACATGAGATTTGTCCGCAAGCTGCTGTATCTTGGGCGAAAGCAAGGGAATCTTACGAAGAAGCCAATTTCCGTACCTCGCGCCCTCCATTGGTGTGCCAAGAGTAATGACTGCGGGAATCCTACTGAGAAACTCATCAGGATCGTTCTCAAGAAGTCGTCGACAGATCTCGCGTGCGATCAGACCACCTAAGCTATGTCCCACTAGGTAGAGCGCCGCGCGATTCTCACCAGACTCCAGGGTGTCCAGGTCGATGACATCCGCTTTCATGGAATTGGGCAGAGTCTGGCTGAAACCACCCGCCGCAAATCCGGTAACCATAGTAATGGGCAGCATCCACCAGAAATCACCCTCCCCCAACAACATATAGAAGGGGTGAACCAGGGCAATGGTAACGTACGAAGCAATATAGGCTTTGTGTTTACCAATTTTACCCGCCAGTTTCACCCAAAACGGAATAGCCAGAATACTGGTGAGATAGAAACAGCTGAGCATATAGATGGTCTCAGCTTCCGCACCAAGCACATCGGCGACAAAAAACAGATACAGCGGCGTGGTGATGTTCAGACCAATGAAGCCGATCATAAAGGCAATAATCAGCCGCAGAAACGGTCCGTTTTTCAGCATCAGCTTCAAGCCCGGCAATACCGGTATTGAAGAACGTACTTTCTGCACCGGTTCCGGTGTGAACGACACCGTCAACAGCACTGCTATTGGCATGACAATTAACATGGTCATGCCAACAAGCTGCAGGACGTTGGCACTGCCGCCGATGGCAAAGAAGAACAATGCCGCCGCCGGTATGGCCTGCGCCAGCAATTGTCCCATGGCACCCATGGCTGCCCGCCAGCCGGTAATCCTGGAACGTTCATGATAGTCGGTAGATAGCTCCGCACCCCACGCGTAGTAAGGTATAAGCATCATCGTCACGCCAAGTGACAGCAGGGTCATCCACCCGAACATGTACCAGCCGTCCACCTGTTCGGGTGGCATGTACAATCTGTATATCGACAGCATCATGATCGGCGTGGCCAGAATCACCCACGGTCGCCGCCGCCCCAGCCGCAGAGTTGTTTTGTCACTGATGTAACCCATCAACGGATCGGTAAACACATCCATAATGCGGGTAACGAGGATAAAGGTGCCAACCAGAGCCAGCGGCACCCCCATGTCGCTGCTGTAGAATCGGGGAATAAACACCATAGCCGGAAAGATGGACATCATCACGGGCATGTCCGTTAACCCATAAAAAAACAGGGTGGAGTTCTTCAGCTTCTTAGTTTCTGACAAGATATTCCTTAGCGCGCGTCTTCGTAACAAGGCACATGTTCGGGCAACGGGATCCAGTTCTGTTTACGCTTAGTCCAATAATGCGCATCCGGCTGCAATTCAACCGTGTCATCTAATGTGCCCGGTTTGACGCTCATCAATGCGGATGTTGCGTTGTAGATACGCACACCGCAGCGCGGGCAGAATGCACATACCTTGACCCGGCCGCTGTCGGCCACCAGGTCGAATTCCCGCAGCTCACCCTGCAGCAGTTTGAAGCTGTCCGGCTTGATGACCAGGCTCATGCCAAAGGCGCTGCCCGACTGTCGCTGACAGTCGAGGCAATGACAAATGTTCAAACGCAACGGCGGCGCAACTATGGCATAGCGGACGTCGCCGCATTGGCAGGCGCCGGTTAATTGTTCTGCTGGCAACTAATTTGAATACAGTGACTTGACTTGTTGGTGCCCATTTGTTTTAGTTTTTAAAATCAAAAATCACGACTTGGAAGCATGGCATGGACACATTGAATAATTGGTATCTATATATTGAATCCTGGTTTCAGGCCCCCTGGGCCCAAGCACTAGGGCTTTTCATCGGTTCGCTGTTGCTGGCCCTGTTGGTCCATCTCTTATTTGTGAAAGTGCTGATGCGGTTGGTGGGCAAGACGGAAACGGAATTGGATGACCGTTTCTTTCTCACCTTTCAAAAGCCAATAGCCATTTCGATTATTCTGGCCGGTGTTTGGTTTGCCATTGGCGCCTTGTACGACAATCCGTTGGTGACCCGTATCTCTCACGGTGTTTTGACCACTTTTGTGATTCTTTCCTGGATGTTCGCTTCTCTGAGTTTCAGTAAATACCTGGTGAACTGGATGGGCGCCAGCAAAATGTTCAAAATGGTCGAGCCCAGAACGCAACCCATCCTGCACATCGTCTTCAAATTGGCCATTATTCTGGGGTCTTTTTACTTCTTTTTAATTGGGTGGCGACTGGATGTTACGGCCTGGTTTGCTTCCAGTGCAGTGGTCGGGGTTGCCATCGGTTTTGCTGCCAAAGACACCTTGGCCAATTTTTTCTCGGGCATTTTTATTATTGCCGATGCGCCTTACAAGATCGGTGACTACATCGTTTTGGGGAACGGTGATCGCGGTCGCGTGACCGATATCGGCATTCGCAGTACCCGTCTGCTGACCAGGGATGATGTGGAAATCATTATCCCCAATGCCATCATTGCAACGAGTGAAATTTTCAATCAAAGCGGTGGGCCCGATGAACGTTTCCGTGTCCGCGTCAAACTTCAAGTGGCCTATGGTTCCGATGTAGACAAGGTCCGTAAAATTCTCATGGACATTGCCTTAAATGAAGAACTGGTTACCGAAAATCCAACACCAAGACTGAGATTTCGGGCCTTTGGCGATTCTGGGCTGGATTACGAATTGTTGGTTTGGGTGGCTTTGCCTGAGTTACGAGGCAAGGCGATGGACAATTTGTTGACCAAAATTTACAAAACCTTCGCTGCCGAAAATATTGAAATTCCCTATCCCAAGCAGGATGTATATCTCTATAAAATGGATCAAAATACCGAGCAGGTTGAAGAAGAAAACGCGTCCAATCCATCGACCTAAAGTGGGTTTCAATTGGTGTTGTTTAATTTGTTTATTTTCAGGTACTTAAGGGGGTCAATCTGAAAAGCTGGGCGTTTTACACCAAAATAGACCAACTCAAACAAAACGAAATAAATACAATTGTGACACCTAAACTTGACTGGCTTGGAAGGTGACTCCTTTTGGTTTGTGAATTTAGGAATCATCAATGGGGAACATCCTAGGAACATGGAGGAATGTATGGCCCGAAGTTACTTTACAGTTGTCTGTTTTTAATCAAGTGTTTTTATTTCAGGAACTTGGTGTCACTCGTCACTGTTTATTAGGCATACTTTAGACGTCGAATTTGTTTTAGATTTGTGTCGAGTTAAATTCAATTCACAGCTACTGACGTCACAGTCAACCTCCTCTGATAACGGATATCTTGTTTGCTTTACGTAACAAAGAGTGGAACAGCCTCGAGTGCTGCTGCAGGTATGTGCGTTACCTTCTGTGCTTTAATCCAGAGGCGTTTCAAGGGGGGTCAAAACTATTAGTACGCATACCCAGATAGATATTCAGTAGTCCAATTTTCAGATCAGCTTCAGATACAATTAAATTTAACTCGACTCAAATCCATGACAAATCCGTTGTCTAAAGTCACTCAAACTTGTGTTAGATTATTTATGATAGCATCATGGATTTGACCCAATTCTAACAAAAATCCGACTATTGGCTTAAGACGATGGATTTGTCATGGATTTATTATGGATTTAATTGTGGAATTGAATTTGACTCGACACAAATCTAAGACAAACTCGGCTTTAGACGACATAGTATTTCTAGTGCTAGGCATGCCGGTCATAGAATAAGTTAAGAAAAGGAAAACAATGGAAGAAAATTTTGCAATTAAAGCATTGTAAAAAGAGATGCAACATCTGGACACAACTTTGTAATAGATTATGGACCGCACCTGCCCCCACATAGTCCAATCACGGTACAGGAAGAGCTTGCCTTATACGAAAACGCTTTAATTTGCTAATACATACCTAGATGACAAACTGGCAACTCATCAAACAAACATGTAAAAAAGCCTAAATTTTCTAAAAAAACAACTAAAGAAACGGAATGGGAGGGATTTAAACGTCAATGGAAGGAAAATTTCGAGTTTCCAAATTGAAGCATCATAGTAGAATATCAACGGAAGAGTAGAATTTTATAAAAGAACATAAATGTCAAATGAACCATCTTTTTTTAAGGCAATTCCGTGGAGAGTGCTTTGAAATATTGCCTGGGCGTTGAGGAACGAGAACTAAACCCAAACACGATTGTAAAATATCATCATAGAAACGTATGTGTCGTTAAGATGGACTCACTGTTTCAGACTCATAGGCTCATAGGATCAAATTTAATTTATCAAAATATGGCCCTGAAACATACGTTTGACTGAGTAAGGAAGAGGTAGGGGAAAATATGCAATTGAGGTTCATGAAGGCCAATAGTCAGCTTCACTTATTGAGGGAAAGACAAAGAGGCACAAAAGGCTACAATGGGAGTTTATTAGTTTAATTCTGTTTTTAAATTGGAATATTCATTTAAAATAAAAGGCACCAAGAAGTCATTAAGAAATAATAAAAGATTCGAAGTACTGTCGTAAAAATTTTAAAAGGACAATTAAAATCTCATCAAAATTGGCATGGGCCCGTAATATGCCTCTCGGGTGTTGGCTTGGATTCATGCCCCTAGACATTTATGTAATTATTTCTTGGTTACAAATTTTTTGTTATTTTACGATTATCGAGAGAGCGCATCATTTTGGTATGAGAATGTTGTTTTAGAATTGATTTCCTTCATCTCTTGGTAATTGGACTCTTAGGCAATATAGTGTTGTCTTGTCTTGTCTAGTTTTTTTTCCAGAATGTAATTAAATTCCAGAATGTAAACCAAAATGAACGCCAGCCAATGAAGACCATTGCAGCTGTCAATAAAGGCCTGTTATAAAGTCTAGCCCTGTAAGAATTAACAAAAACGAAAAAAGAAAGAAAGTAATATAACCTTGAAAGACAGAGATAGAGTAAAAAAAAATCAGTAAGATTATTTGAAATTTATACAAATCGATTTAAATATTAAGTGGGTATTTTACAACTACCTTCAATAGCCTTTAGTTTGGAGGATTTCTTGAAATGACTAGACTCAAATGACTAACATCATATGTCAGAGTTGAGCTCAATTAGGTCAAATAAACTAGATAGAGCCCAAATCTTATGATTTTGTCCTGAAGTCACTTCAAGTTGTTATGAGTCTCTGATAGACATCGCTAAGGTTTAGCAGGTTGAGTCTAGAATCCGAAATTGTAAAACTCTGGCTAAAAGTATTTCTAAAAAAAAGTATATTTCATAGGCACATGCGCGTATAAATAAGAGCTTCTTTTTGCCGACAGCAAATTCAAACCTGAATTTGCTGTCGTTTTGCGATAGCTACTTAGTGCTCTGCATGTAATCTAGGTTTGTTTTCTTTTTATTGATAAATAACTGTTCATCAGATGAGACGTCCCTGATTAAAGAAAAGTGTAGATTATGAATCAAATTTTGACACCAACGAATTTTAGAAGCCGTTTTTATCGTTGGGAAAGTCTGAGGACCAAACTGTCAGCATAAAGGAGGGAAATTTTTGTCAACTACCTTTTTGAAGGAAACATACTCGACCTTAATTATTATGCAAATATGTCAACTGAATGCATTAAGAAGGAATCGGTTAAGGAATTAAGATATATGCGGCCATTTTTATCCTAAGGAAAGCATTGACCAGTCAGGACAATCCACCAACACCGATTTTTGAAATGATTGAAATTAATCAACAGGACTTAGGCTGCTTGGACTTAAGATTAGAGGATACCACTGATTGCATGGCTAAATGGTGGATATGAGCCAAACTTTATATGCATTTTAACTTATAAACCACAAAACAGGAGCTTGACTTCCTGATGGACACCAAGAATTTCGAAGCAAAACCTATCTTCCTATAAAAAAAAGCTGAAACAAAAAAATACTCACAAAAATATCATATTGTATCCTAATTAAATGGCACCCTCTTAGATTTGTAGGGGGTAGAGGGGGAACGTAAAGCTGCTCATTCTTCCAGTCGTCGGTTTCATTGGGTTTGATTTTGCCCCGAGTCAGGGCAGCAAGCTCTCTGAGTTCCGTCTGTACAACGCGATTCCTTGCCATGTATTGGATTGTCTAAAAGAAGAAAAACCTTTTCCATTAAGACCTTGTATGCCCTACTCAACATTGTATTTTACATATATTTGCTTTAAATAAGATTTAGTGATACAAAAATGTTTTAAGATTTTTGTTTTACTTACTGCATTAATAAAAGAGTCAACTCGTTGTTACGTATTTCTATATTTTCATATAGTTTATAAATAGAAAGGTTTTCCATTTATAAATAGAAAGAAATAAAATATTAAATGAAAAAATCAGTCCATCTTTAAATGAAATTAAATTAAAAAAAAGTTTTATTCAACTGAAAGCAAGCAGCAACATTAAAGCTTAAAATGAACAGAAAATTATTACGTACATGAGGAGGGGAGGGGGGTTGCATTGTTCTAATTAAACGACCCTTGTTTCATGAGTCGTTTTTAAAGAATTGAGAAAAATTTAAACTTCAGAGTAAAGAGCGAGGCGTTGAAGAGGGGGCATCCAAGCTTATAAACGTAATAATTTCTCTTCATTTTAAATTTTAATGTTGCTCCTTACCCGGCCCACCAAAAAAAGTATGCATACTTCCAAATAAGAAATACTATATGGAAACAATGGGCAAATTTTAAGACTTAATGACATTTGCCCGTGGGCTGTGGTAGGGGGGCTTGTTATCTCCAAATAGAGGGTTATTGGGTCTTTCAGCTAAGCTGAACCAAATAGCTATCTCAAAATTTCGATCCGATGATTTTGGGAAAAAATCGCTTGAACCCTCTCCCAATGTTCTAGGTCCACTGGGTAGTCGCAATTACCCTGGGGGAAATAAACGAATAGGTATGGCCTAAAGAATAATTTAGAAAAAGAAAAAGAGTTAAAAAAGAAGGAAAAGAAAATTTATGTGTATATATAAAATATAAAGACAAAAAGCAGCAGAAGACCCCAAAGGTTAACTTATACAGGATACCGAATTTATTTAAAAAAATTCAGCATTTGTAACAATTTACTCACAGTAAATTAAAAATGCACAGTAAGTGCAAATCAGGTTCTGATCTTTATTAGACACAGGGATAGTTAGCCCTACTCCTCTTTGTGGTAGTTTCAGCTCTTTTTGAGTTTTACTTGGTTCTTCATTGTATTTTCTGTTTGTTTTCATTTAACTATCTATAGTGACTTACGATAATTTTACGCTTGAAGAATTATTAGACTTTATTTTTGTCCATCTTTGGTTTAATTAAGATTTAAAGGAAATGGGAATTCCCTGGGAGGTTGTAAAGAAGGAGGCCTTGAATAGATTGGGTTGGAGGAGGAGCGTGCGTAGCTGTTTTGGCCTCAGGAGGCTTGGTGCTGCGGTGAGTTATTATTAGTAGTAGTAGTCTGCTTTAATATAGTTTTTTTAATTTTCTTTGAAGACTTTTATTTTTGAAATTTTGTTTTAATTAATTTCTGTTCTTTTTAATTGATGTAGTCTATTTCATTGGTTAAGAAACGAACATTTTAAACCTGTTCAGTTTTTCTATATAAGAGTCCAGATTTTGGCTTACTAAATGTTTAATTTTGTGTATTAAGGTATATAAAAGTGAAAACAGAGGAATTGTATGAGATAATGGGTGGCAATGGGTTAAAACGATGTTCCTGCTGCGTTCCTGGGTAAAAAGACCTTTTTCATTGTGCACCCCATTTGAGGGGCTTGCTCGTTTTCCTTCTTGTATCTAATCTCGTATACAGATGTATTCTTATATAAATACTTTTATGTAATCCCAAGTACCCTCACCCCTCAATTGACACTGATTTTAACAATGCCGAATATCTGAAAAACTATGCATCTTCTAAGGGTTTTATTCTGTTTTTTTCTTCAGTAGGTGTTCACTTGACTTGGCGAATCAACTAGAAACTTGAAAAAAGCGCTACTTCTTGCATACTACTTAGATTTTATATGAAACATAAGACATGTCGAGTAGTTCCTAAAATAATTCAGTCAAGAGTCTCCAGTATTTGGAAGACTGCGCGGATAAGTCTAGTTACAAGCTATAATTCTAACCTATGACTAAAATATTCCGATTTTTCAAAAATATATTGTGTGGTACTTAGTTTTCCGTGCAGAATGCAAATATCCGGGATTTTACAAGAGCCCTCATGCATAATATGAAACTCGACGAAAGGTACCCTCATGAAGAGGTTGCCAGGCATTTTTTTGCTTATTTTTTATTGATCCCATAAAGCTAATAAAAAGATTTCTGAAAAAAATCCGGCTTGCTATTTAAAATCAGCCTTAATCGGCCCTATCTCAACAAACACAATTCAGCACCAAGTAAGCTCATTCCAATTAACAGTTTAAGTTACACCAATGAATACTGACTATTTGATGAGACAAAACTATAGCTCTTGATCTGATAAAGTTGCCTAAACAAAACAGGAGAAACCAGCCCAATAAAACGAAATTTTTATTTAGATTCTAAAGGGCAGGCTTTGCATGTAATGGTATTTATTAAATATTACATGGCGTTGTGCTTTGTAAGATTCCAGGAAGTGAGAGGCCTACCACCTGTAAACACCATGCCCGCAATTCTGTTAAGCCCTATGCAAAGTGCTGTAATTAAGATAGATGGTTCTTGTTCCGAAGTGTTTTTTTTCTACCTAGTTTTAATCTTCTTTTCATGAAGGTAGGCAGTAGAGTTTTCAAGAATTATCACGAAAAAGAAAGAAAATTTGAGCTAGAATAAATTTCTTTAATCTATCACTTTCATCGCTTTACTGTATGTCCTTCATTTTATCGCATAGGTTCCATTTTGACGGCTTGCATACATACCACTAGACGAATTAAGGGTTCATTTGCAGCAGATTAAGGTTTGTTCAGCCGAGGGAAAGCGAGGCATACTCTCCTAGCAAACATGCCCAATTCGAACAGTACACAAGGCTGCTTCTTTACTAATAGAGTTCTGGCAACCCTGCAACCCTAGCTTTTTGGCTTGCAATATCCGTCTGATTTGAGCGTGAATCTAGATGGCCTTGTCTTTGCTTTTTCGAGCACTTTAAGATAAGAAAGACATTTTCATTGTGCTTGGCATTGAAGGCCCCTTTCGAATAAATGTACATCTAACGCTAACTTTGTACCACACCTGCGGTTCGGTCAAACCCCATGGTGTTGGCGAGCTATCCCATTTTGATCGGAACTTTTACATTGCGGGCATCAAATCTTACGGCCGCGCACCCACCTTTCTCATGCTCACCGGATATGAACAGGTGCGTTCAATTGCTGCAGCGCTGGCGGGAGATCACGACAGTGCGGCCAATATTCAATTGAGGCTACCGTCAAACAACGACCGCACAACCCGCGATACGGCATCACCAAGCGGCGCCTGTTGCACCAAGCCAATCGACCGCCAAGAACTCAATTACTGCGGGTAATCCGATTATGAATTTGGACGCCAAATCATCCACAGCCGTCGAGGTACAGATTCCGGAAAGAGCGGTTCGCTCAGTTTCCATTCCTGCATTAGGTATTGCCCAAATCTGTTCTTGGGGCACGCTTTATTACAGTTTCCCTCAAATTGCTACGGCCATTGAACAGGATTTGACTTGGCAAAAATCTGAGGTTTACGGCGCCCTAACATTCGGGTTATTGCTGGGAGCCATCGCTGGTATGCCCATCGGAATCGCAATTGACAAAGGCTATGGCCGGCTCGTGATGACAGTTGGGGCCATTTGTGCAGGGTTTTTTTTGATTGCCGGTTCTCAAATCTCTTCACTGTTAGGGTTTTATATCATCATTGGCGGAATCGGTTTGTGCCACGCGGCAACACTGTATAACGCTGCTTTTTCAGTCATCGCTAAAAACTTTCAGGCCTCTGAAACCAAGAGACATATCACATCATTAACCCTTTGGGGCGGCTTTGCAGCTACGCTTTTTATACCCTTCATTGAGTGGCTGTTGGCACACCTCTCATGGCGCGGCGTCATGGTAGCCCTTGGGCTTATTAACCTAAGCTTGTGCGCCGGCCTTTATCAAACACTGCCGCGTCAAAAGAATCGGAAGCACCGGCAACCTAATCCTCAGCCAGACGAGCAAAAATCGCCAGCTCAAAGTGTCACCTGGGCAATGAGCCAACCGATTTTTTGGGCGTTGCTCTTGTGTTTCTCACTGTTCGCAGGGGCCACTACGGCCTTTAAGTTCCATTTGTACCCGATGATGATCGAAATGGGTCGGTCCTTGGACGAGGTCGTGATTCTCATTGCCCTACTCGGCCCGGCCCAGGTGGCAGGTCGATTTCTTGTGTCCCTTTGGTTTGACAAGCTGACGCTGGAGAAGTTGGGGATTTTGGTGGCAGCAGTCATCCCCCTCGTCTTTGCAGGATTTGCATGGCTCTCGCCTCGCTTTTTGACACTCGTCCCTTTTGCCATTGCCTTTGGTGCTGCAACGGGAACCATGACCATCGTTCAAGCAGTCGCAGTACCTGAGTTCCTGACGCCTTCCGCCTATGGCGCAATCAATGGTGCAATGAATCTGCCCGTAAAAATCACCAAAGCGCTCGCCCCTTCCCTAGCTGCATTCCTGTGGACAATAACCAACAATTACACAGGACTTTTAAACCTGCTCATTTTCTGGAGTATACCTATCATTTTGCTACAAAGTTGAGGCGGAATGTGGTGGGACCAAGTAGGCATATTGAGCTTGTTTTTGCGACGAATCACGTCTCAGCTTGTTTTTGACGAGAGGTATTGTCCAACTGTTATGGTGTGCACCACAACAAAGACCTGCTCAGCCCGTTGAGTTTTCAAAATGGTGTATATCATGGACAAACATTTGTACCAAAAAAATATACAGTCCGTGTTCATCAGCTTTCTACAGTGTATCTCTTAGCGTTAGAAAGATAATGGTATTTCTCTTAGTTCAAATATTGGTTGTCTTACTGCGGGCCAGCTTTCTAAAATCATCACCAGGAAAAGAGCAAAGTGGAACCTTCAATTTAAATAGCAATTAGAGAATCACAACGATGGGAGATGTTGTTCCTCTGCCTTAGTCCCAAAAACAGAAAATGAGATCACCAATTCAACAGAATCACAAACGGAAATGGGTTATAAAGTAAATGGCAACGCTTTCAGGCTCGTGGGAAAATTCTTCTTTATTATTTGAAAATTTTTTCTGTCTATTAATCTATGAAAATGGTTGGAAATAGCCATGTCTCAATTCTCTAACTTCAATTTGAAGCTACCTTCAGAACAAAAACAGAATTGGAACAAAAGAAATGAAGAAGCTCCTCGAAGAAATGAAATCTTAATGGAACATCTTTAGAAGGTTTTCTATGATCTAGACTTTTACAACTTTAATTTTACTCGTACACTGTTGGCCCTGGGTCAAAGACAAGCGAAAACCTTCTTTGTTTTGGCCCCGAGCCAGAATTATGAGCACTACCAAACGTGATACTATATTCGTCAGTCTGGTCGCACACCCTTGTGATTTCCTGACGATAAAATGAAATTGCATACAGAAGCAAAAACCTGATGTTTTTTTTTTTTTTTGTTGCAGTAAAATCGGCTGCTTCCCCATCCCATTCTGTACAGAGCTTCAATCTATACTCCCTCATATGGTGCTCTAATTTTTGTTTCGAATTTTACTTAAGACCTCTTCAGTTTGCCTTCAGTTATTTTTCCGAAGAGAACGATTTTTCTTACTAATCATTCTTCATCCGTAAAATGTGACCTGCCTTTGTTACTTATGTGACCTACCATAATCTATCTTAGCCTTTGTTTTATTATAACCGATACCGGTAGGATAGGAACATGTTTTTGTAAAACCTACTGCTTTGGAGCTGAGGTAGGAAGTAGACTTTGTAAAGCCTACTTTCTAACTAATCGAAATTAATATTCTTAAAGAAACGGAGCTGAAGTTTACTAAATGGAATTCAAACTTCTCATTTTTACAGGACTGCCTGATGGTGTTTGCAACATTGTTTTTGGCACTGGTCCAAAAGCTGGCGAAGCTTTGATCAATCATCCTGATGTTCAGATTATATCTTTTACGGGGAGTACTCCTGTTGGCCGACATATAAACATAGTGGCTGCACCTTTCTTTAAAAAAGTATCTTTGGAGGTAAGCTCCCCGTGGGGGCTGGTTTTTTGATTTGGGGGGGGGGCGCGCCCTGTGGGGGGGGGGTAGCGTTTTTTTTTCTTTTTTTGTTTGTGGGTGGGGGGGGGGGGGTGCTGTCGTCCGCCATAAAGATAAAATCCCCCATTGACACCATTTTCACTGACTCAGGATACCGCGTTATTAGGGGCTGCTGCGAGATAAGGCGAACTCACTGATTGTTAGCGTGGTCTCTCAAGTTCTATTCAATATCCTGTGAAGACATTTGCTCTGGAAAGCAGGAATCCTTTTTTCCTGCTCTTTGTTTGGTTCCAGTACACCTCTATGAAGGAGATCTGAATTTATTGCGCAACTATACTGAAGGGTTTGGCTGATCAATGACT
This sequence comes from Alatinidae sp. Z8VKAUB7J3, assembly GCA_010016025.2. Lineage (NCBI taxonomy): Eukaryota > Metazoa > Cnidaria > Cubozoa > Carybdeida > Alatinidae > Alatinidae sp. Z8VKAUB7J3. The sequence continues at coordinate 60,476,539 of JAAAKM020073195.1, forward strand.
GTTTTTCCCTTCTTCTAGTTAATATTCACTATGGTGTTAATAAAAGGGGTGGTTCTGTATTCTTTTGAAACGTTCTTGTGCTATTAATTTTTGTTTTCTTGGATCGCGATATTACTTTCTCATTTTCTAATATCCCTACTAAATGAATTATGTTGATTTTTCAGGTATGTTGATTTGTCTGTAAGCTCCTCAAGCGAAAGAGGGCATGCATTGCGTTTGGTACGTCGAATTCTATATCTCCTTCCGAACAAATTCCCTTTAAGCATTGCTGCAGCTTTGGCAACATTGGCAGCAGAAGGAAATTGTTTCCTTGAGGGAAAAAATCAAAAGAAGGATCAATTATGGCGTGTCTCCCTGGCCGTCTTACAAGAGTTGGCTGTTTTGTCACCAGATGTTTTTGTCAATGCTGGTGGTGTTCGAGCTGCTATAATGGCAATTAGTGAGTTAAACGAAGCAAGAGCTATAGAGGCTGTATTGCTGTCAGTGCTGAACTTGTATGATGTACCTTATTTACGAGATCGAATGCATTTTAAAGTGGAACAGCTGTGTGCTCCATTTACTGAGTTCTTTTTCTCACCCCTTGTGATCCACCCAGACAAGGAGAAACAGTAAGTTTTTGCGTTTTTATCTAAATAGAGCCTTTTGCAAGTAAGCTACTTCTTTACTGCGCCCAGGGACTTGCTTGAATAAATCCATAAGGGAAGTCTGGATCTTCAAAACAATAGATGAGATAGAAATGGGAGTTGGAAACAGAATAAAAATTTATCAAAGCTTGTATTTTGCAAAAAGCCATCTCCTTGATGAGTTCTTGTTTTGGGGCGAAAGAGTTCTTTTTTTTATGGCACTTGGTATTTATCAAGTGGCATGTAGGGACCGCTAATTCTGTGGGTCTGTTGGTTGGTCTGTCTGTCTGCCGGTCTGTCTGTCCTGGTTTTGCTAGTTTAGGCACTTCCAGATAAGCTAGGACGATGAGATTTGGCAGGCGTACCAGGGACCAGACCAGATTAAATTAGTAATAGTCGTTTCCCCGATTCGACCATATGGGGGGAGTTGGGGACGGTTATTTTGGAAAAATTAGAAAAAATTAGGTATTTTTGACTTACGAACAGGTGATCGGATCCAAATTTATAAATTGAACAGCGCACAATTCTATATTGTAATATGCTGCAGGGATAAAAAAAATAGAAAAGGACAAAAACTTTGCTGCTTGTTCTTTTGCTGCTCTTTGCAGTCGGTAGCAGTGTATTTCAGCGGTTGAGAAAGACCCAGTGCAGCCTCAACCACAATGATTAACTACAACCCATTTTTGTCCAACAGAAATTTATTTTTACAAAGGCTTAAAAGTAATCTTAGAAAAGAAAAGAAATCGGAGAAAATATAAAAATTATATCAGTTCAAATTCCTGTACGAAAATTACACTCTTTGTAAGTTTGTGACTAAACACCGGGAGAGATTTACATCAAAACTAGAGGAAACAAAATAGAAACTGTTCATAGGGAACATCTGCAAAAAACAAAGATTGATCATTGACATCACATTAGATGAATTGTAGCACAACGCTAAGTTTGTTCACAAAAGGATATTTTCTTCTTAAAAAAGATGATTCACAGCTGAGTTGCTGAGCATCTACATCTTACAGTCCTTTTTTTTTAAGTGGAGCAACCTTTCGAGTATGACTTAAATGAAAAAACTTCTAAGCCAGGAATCTCGTCCTTCTTATGGAAAATCATCAAATCCAGCGATTGATTCAACTCAGACTTTTTTCTCTTCCGCTGTGGAGAGCTACTGGTTTTATAGTCGAAATAGTCGTGTATATTTGCTTGTCTGTTTCTGTCGTAGTTGAAAGTCTTCGATTCTTGGAATTATTGTTGGTTGTTTGTTTTTTTATGAGGGGAAGGCAGTGCGATCTTTGTAGCTGAATAGTCAATGTATAAGAAAAATCTTTTATGTCACACTAAGGGTGTCAATTTTGGCTGAAACTATCATTTGACACCTCCCCTCTGGATACAAGGATAATAGAGCAGATGAAGATAGACTAAATAAGCGTTAAAGGTGGTAGCTATAAATCCAATTTAGTTGTAGCCCTTGCACTATAGTGTCTAGGTCGATCATAAAATCGTGAAACTCATGGAAGAAAAGGAAATTAACTAACTCTTACTAAATGTTATATCAGCGATAACAATTTTCTTATTATTTTCTTGCATCGCGATGCTTTCACTACTTCCATCACTTTTGATTCCGCCTCCTAGTATTTCATGTCCTTTCCTGAATAGTTGGATCCAGTGGATCCTGGTCCCCTATGTCGAGAGGGAGGTATTGGTCTTCCGCCATTCGGTGAATATCCTGAGCCTGGCCTGCTATGAACTATGGCATAGTGGTCACTATTAGTGCTGTAAGATCGTGTCGAGTGAACCGTCGATGCAGCTGAGAGATATCCATTGGTTTTAGTTGGAACTACTCCGTTCAGGGAATATCTAGAAAATAAGAATGTTAAAACCGAAAGCCGTTGAGCCAGAATTAAACTTGATTTTTGCAACATATTTTATTTTTGATTCTTAAGTTTTCACCTGAATTAACGTAAAGAACATAATAAAGATTATAACAAGTACAACTGATGACTATGTCGCGAAGTCCGGAAATCTCGCTTTCACGATCGGACAACAGAGCGCAACCATCGAGGTCGAATTGCTGCCGGATTCGGATGTGGAAGGGGACAAGACCTTCTCACTCGTGTTGATTGACGACGACGGAAACGAAGTCTCAGCGATGGGTACGATCATCGACGATGATACCGACCCAGGCGATGATCCAGGCGACACAGGCGGTGGCGATACGGGCGGCGGTGACACCGGCGATGGTGGGCCGTTCGTTGGCGGCGGGCAGACCTACTATGTCGGCCAGACCACGGTCGTGACCGGGTTCGACCCGACCCGTGATGTGCTCGATCTTGGGCCCAACTCGATCCACAATCAGATCCCGATCGACACACCCGACGGATTCATGATGCTGCACATGTTCAACAGCAGCCTGTCGCTGCTGGTGGAAGGCGTCAGCCTCGCCGATCTGCACCCGGAAAACTTTGCGCCGATTTCCGACGCCCATCTGCAACAGGACCTGAGCGCTGTTCTCGCCTAGGAAAACGGCATCGGCCTCGTCCGTCCGAACACCGTCTATATCCGCTCACATGACCAGGGCCTGGAAGAAATCGTCGACTTCAATCCAGCAACGGACAAGATCAGCTTCTTCTATCTCAGCGTCCGCGGTGACGGGCAGCGCAATTTCGCGGTCGAAGACACCGCCGAGGGCGCCCGCTTCTACAATCCGTTGTCGGGTCAGAGCCTGACGCTGCGTGACGTGTCCTTCTCGGAGCTCAACAGCTCCCATTTCGAATGGCGCGCCAACCAGCTCGAGGACGGGATCGCCGGTCGCATGGGTTTGGATGCCGTGATCGACGGCTTCACCTATGTCACGGAGAACATCTTCACCGGCAAGAGTGTTGCCATGGCCGGTGGTGTCGACCGCGCGCCCTATCACTGCGTCCAGGGATATGAGGACTACACCGGCACGCCCATCGGCGGTGGCTCGGACGATGGTGGTGGGGACACTGGCGGCGGAGACACCGGTGGCGGAGATACGGGCGACGACCCCGATCCGATTGTGGTGACGGTCACCGGCGGATCCGTAACGGAAGCCGATCCAGGCATGGACCACATGCACGATGATGGCTCGACCCACGTCCATGATGACGGACACCGTTACATCACCTTCCAGGTCTCGCTCGACGCACCGGCTACCGAGGAGCTGACGCTGTCCTACGCAACAGCGGACGGCACCGCCATAGCAGACACGACCAGCGATGTGGCCTGGGATTATCACACGGCCACCGGAGACCTCGTTTTCGCCGTCGGCGAGCAGACCAAGACGGTTACGGTCGCGGTGCATCCCGACACGCTGGTCGAAGACACCGAGACCTTCACCTTCTCAGTCTCCGGAGACAACATCACCGGTACGCTCCAAGCCACCGGCACAATCTACGACAACGACACCGATGATACCGGCGACACGGGCGGCGGTGACACTGGCGATGGTGGACCATTCGTCGGCGTAGCCAGTTAAGTATCAAAATCTCTAATAATCCACGATCTTCACGATGATCCCCTATTCAAGCGTTAATAAACGCTAGAGGGACTCAATCGTCAGGCATCGACCCATGCGGCGGGGATTGTGATTGCTGACAGGCCCCTCACCGAACTGGTTCCGCTGTATCGCGACCCACGATCCGAGATGCCGGCAACCCAGTTCAACATGAAGTATGTGGAACAAGCGGGCCTGGTTAAGTTCGACTTCCTCGGCCTGAAAACACTGACCGTTATCGAAAAGGCGGTCGACCTCGTCAGGTCAACCGGCCAAGACCTCGATATTGACCGAATTCCATTGGATAATAGTGCCGCCTACGAACTGATGGGCCGCGCTCAAACAACTGGTGTGTTTCAGTTGGAAGGCGCGGGAATGCGGGACGTTCTGCGTCGCCTGAAGCCCAACCGGTTTGAAGATATCATCGCCCTGGTCTCTCTATATCGACCTGGTCCGATGGAAAACATTCCCCTGTACATCGAAACCAAACAAGGCCGCAAACGCCCCGACTATCTGCATCCCATGCTGGAACCAATCCTGAAGGAAACCTTTGGGATCATGATCTACCAGGAACAGGTCATGCAGGTTGCCCAGGTGCTGGCTAACTACTCGCTTGGCCAGGCCGATCTTTTGCGACGCGCCATGGGTAAGAAAATCAAGGAGGAGATGGCTGCCCAAAAACAAAGCTTTATAGAAGGCGCCCTCGCCAATGACGTGTCGGCGAACCAAGCGTCCGGCATTTTCGATCAAGTCGACAAGTTCGCAGGATATGGGTTCAACAAGTCACACGCCGCCGCATACGCACTGGTGGCCTATCAAACCGCTTTCCTGAAAGCCAATCATCCCGTCGAATTTTTTGCCGCGTCGATGACACTCGATCAGGGCAACACCGACAAGTTGGATGTTTACCGGCAAGAAGTCCGGCGGATGCACATCCCCTTGCTGCCGCCTGACATCAACCGTTCCCACGCAAATTTCGCCGTAGAAGTCATCGAGTCTGGCGACGGCAATCAGAAGCGCGGTATTCGATATGCCCTGGGCGCCATCAAGGGGGTCGGCCTAGAAGCAATGCACTCTGTCGTTCGAGAACGGGAGGCCAACGGCCGATTTGAGGACTTATTCGACTTTGCCGAACGGGTTGATGTTCGCGTGCTGAATAAACGACAGCTCGAACATCTCGCCGCGGCCGGTGCATTTGATTCTCTCCAGGCCAGCCGGGCAATCGTTGATCGCAACCTGGAACTGTTATTGCGATATGCGCAAAGCGCTGCCCATGAGAGGGAGTCTGGCCAAACCAGCATGTTTGCGGGCGACGCAACACCGGCCGATCGACCGCGTTTGGCCGCGTCAGACGACTGGCCAATTGAGGAATTGCATCGTCGCGAACTAGAAGCCGTGGGCTTCTACCTAACCAGCCATCCAATCGACTCCTACGACATAGGCCGTATGGGCTGCCAGCAATGGGGGGGGGGATTTTCAGGGGAAATTTTCAATGGAGAAGAGGGATTCATGGCATGATTTTAAATACGATCAGAAATAAAACAAAAATATTCAAACAAAAGCAAGAAGAATTTTCCAGTGCCTCAGGGAGGCACTGGAATTGTTTGGGGAGGATTTTGAGCGAGGAAAAAATGGTCTGAGAAGAACATAAAACGAATAAGAATGATTCTGCGTATGAGACGGGTCCCGTCCTCGACCACCACTTTTTATATTAAAGTTTAGCTTTTTTTTGCACGATTCTATAAGAACAACTCGTGAAGCACAAGGGGCGTTTAACTGTAACAAGGAACCGAGCGAAAGGTTGAGGAGTGGGCAGCTTCCTCATATACGCAATAATTTATATTCGTTTTAATATTGATGTTGCTCTTTACTTTCAGTCGAAAAACCTTTATTTTTTCACTTAATAAGGAAATTATTTCGCTTAATATTTTTTTTTCACGGAAATAAGGAAAAGCCAATTTTTATGAAAGGAGAAAAGGAAATTTATCCGGTAAAATGGACGGGATCCTATGGTAATCAACTGAATAGTGTTGAAGACTCTTTTAACTAACCAAACATTAATCAATTTGTATTACGGAAAATGAATTTTGTCCTTGACTCTCTAGAGCTAAAGTTATAGGAAACTTGAAATGGATTTGTGACTTTTAAGGGGAAGGGATGAAAGATTGCTTGAAATTGGGCTTTTTAGCGATTCATCTGGGACCAAAATGAAACCAAACAGGTCGTCAACAATTGGGTAGTTGAGGTTCCAAAAGAAAGAACTTAAAGGAAATCGGAACTTCATGGGAGAGGTAAAGGGTAAAGCTGAAACATTAACTCTATTCTCCTTTCCTTCAAGTTACCACTTTCCTTAGATAAAATATGAAGGAGGTGAGAGGCTAAAGAGGAAAAGAAGATTTGCTCTAGCACTAGCCCATGCAAAGGGAGGTCCGAACATGATAGTCGCACTAAGGTTATACTAGTTGTTTGATGGTATGATTAGAATTATATTAAAAAAAAACATTACCATTTATTCAACGTCCCTCAACTCAATTTCCGCACTAGTAATTTGAACGTCTTCAATTAATAATAATTTCTAAACGAATGTTTCATATACCCCTAAACTAAAGTGCAATTACTCTTTGTGTTTGACTCCATGATACCTCAATGACGTGTCTTGAACTTGTGATCATGTTGAATCCAACAAACAAATTAATTATCAATTAACTACAACAAATTAATTACAAACAAAAACAAATTAATTACAAACATATCCTAACTAGTATTTAAACTAAAATTTCAATTCTTTTCTGTATTAAAACAATGAACAAACATTCTAAATATAAATACAAATGAATTCGAGCATAAAAGACAATAGCCGAAAACAAATATTTCAAATACCTAAAAATACTATACTACCTTAGTTTTCAATTTTAAATTTCTCTTTGCTTATAATGTTTTCCTCCTTTTTAGCGAACCAGGCCTTGGGCATATCCGAGGGAAGACCGACTGGAATACCGGCAAATTTCGGAGTTTCCGTAAACCCGTGACCCGGCTCCTCGAACTCCGGGGCCGTGCAGTTGATGCAGGGATAACCGGCCCGTGTGCAGCTACCGCCTCCATTCCAGGCGCGGATATTGCAATCGCCGACAGCCTGAGTACCGACACAGCCCAGGTGCTCCATCAGGCAGCCCATCTCGGAAAGCCGGGTGGCGCTTGCCTTGTACTCATAAAACTCGTTTTTCGGGCAGGCATGGTGCACCAGATGATCGGCATAGAACCGAGGTCGGGCAAAATCATCGAGGGACTGCCGTTCGAGCTTGCCCGCCGCTAAAAGGAGGAGGGTCTCCGTGACCCAGTCGGGATGTGTCGGACAGCCTGCCACATTGATAACCGGCAGGCCGGAACCACTGACAAAGGCAGCAGGGAGCGCACCGCCGCGATAGGATCCATCATAGTTGACGCCAATCGCATCCGCCGGATTCTCCCCCGCCGACGTTACGCCACCGAAGGCGGCACAGGTACCGACGGCCATCACATGTCCGGCTTTGGGCGCAAGCGCCCGAACCCAGTCGAGCATTGAACGGCCTGTGCCGGACAGCATGTGGTAGCGTCCCGTGCCATTGGGTCCCCTGACAATCGACCCTTCGACGCACAGCACATCAAGCTGCCGCTGACCGGACTCAACCTCTTGCAAAAGCCTGAGGACCTCGGTTCCCGTGGCCTCGCTCAAAGCCGGATGCCAGAGGAATTCGATGCCTGCACCCGACAACAGCTCGAAAACATTGGGGTCTTCTGCGCACAGAAGAGACATCGTGCAGCCTCCGCACCCTGCCGATTGAAGCCACAGAACGTTCACGATGCATCCCCCCGAGGCAAGGTGATGCGAAAACAGGACCCGCTACCCTGATGTTCCACGACCTCCAGCCTTCCGCCGTGTTCTTCGACGATCTTGTGCGATATCGTCAGGCCCAGCCCAATGCCTTTTCCGACATCCTTTGTTGTAAAGAACGGGTCGAAGATCGATGCCATCAGCTCGCGATCGATGCCCGGTCCCTTGTCCCGGACATCCATGACGGCATTGTCGCCTTGGTATGACAGGTCAAATCGAACCTCCGGGTCGGGCACCTCGGCCATGGAATCAACCGCATTCTGCAGCAGGTTCATCAATACCTGTTGCATCGGGCCGGTCTTACCGATCACAATGCAATTGGGTTCACCGGCGAATGTAAACTCCACGTCTGATTTCATCCCTCGTTTGATCCAGGTTGCCGCAATGCGAGCCGTTTCTGCGAGATCAAACGGTTTCGCTTCCCCGGCTCCCTTGGCCGAGAGTTGGCGCAGGTCTTCAACGATGTCACGGACCCGCTCGGCCCCTTCGCTCGCTCCCTGGACCGCGCTGCGCAGGTTCTTGATCTGCCGATCCATTTTCAGCTCTTTGCGAAGGGCGATCAGTTCATCCCGGCTCCGAAGTCAGCGAGGCGAGGATGCAGCCCGCAACCGACGGCATCTCGCCGAAGTAGAGCGCGACGAAGGCGGGCACGACGAGGAAGCCCGCCAAGAGCAACAGGACGCACCCCAGCAGCCAGCCGACAGCACGGAGGTTCATGACCTGGAGCGGTCCGTCTTGCCGCTCTGTCCTCGCGCCGAGGGGCTCATGGGCTCAGTCGAGCGCCGCGCCGCTCATGCGCCCGAAGAGCTCCGCGACCTCCTCCAGGTTCTCCGCCAGCGAGAACAGGATGATGTGGTCCCCGTCCTCCACGACGGTCTCGCTGCGCGGGATGATCACCTCCTCCTCGCGCACGATCGCGCCGATCATCGCACCTCGTGACAAGCCGAGGTTTCCCACCTTCTGTCCCTTCTTGTCGCGGAAGCGCGCTTGGATCTCGAGCACCTCGGCGCGCCCGTCGCCGATCACGGCGATCGAGGCCACGGAGCTCGAGCGGACGAAGCGCATGATGCGCTGCGCACACAGCACGCGCGGCGAAATCGCCCGGTCGATTCCAAGCAAGTCGTAGATCTGCCGGTACGAGCCCTTGTTCACGAGCGCGATCGTGCGCTCGACGCCCAACACCCGTGCGAGCTGACAGGCCACCATGTTGTCCTCGTCGTCGTCGCTGGTCGCGACGAAGACGTTCGCCTCGCCGATGCGCTCCTCGATCAGGAGGTCGAGGTCGGTCGCGTCGCCGCGCAGCACCATCACGCCGCCGGACACCTCCGCACCGAGCGCCTCGGCGCGGTCCTTCTCGCTCTCCGGGATCCACTTGGCGGGCAACCCAAACGACGGCTCGATCGTGTCGAGGCCTTGGATGTCGCCGGCGGTGCCGCTGGGATCCATCGCGAGGTAGTTCCCGGCGCGCAGTTCGCCGATCGCGATGCTCTGGCCGCCGAGCAGGATCTGGTAGCTGTTGGGCTCCAGGTTGATGTTGTCCTTGACCCGGATCGGTGGAATCACGACGCCGAGCGTCGTGGCGAACTGGCGTCGGACCGCGCGGATGTGGTCCAACAAGCCGCCGTGCGTACCGCTCTCGACCAGGCTGATGAGTCGATAGCCGATCTCGATACCGAGTCGATCGACGGTCAGGAGTTCCTCGACCGGCGGCGGTTCTTGTTGCGCGGCTTCCTCGGCTTCGGTGGCGGATGCCTCTTCGTCGGGTGGCGGTTTGACTCCGCCGCGTGCACTGAGGACGAACAGGGCGCTGCCGAGACCGACGAACGGAATCGTCGGCATGCCGGGCAGAAACGCCATGCACCCTACGATCGCTCCGACCGAACGCAGCACCGTGGGGATGGACAGCATCTGGCCGCCCATCTCGCTGCCGAGCCCGGAGTCGCTGGCGCTCTTCGTCACCAAGAGGCCCGCGCCCGTGGAGACGACCAGACCCGGGATCTGCGAAATCAGGCCGTCACCGACCGTCAGGAGCGTGTAGGTCGTGAACGCGTCGCTGACGTCCATTCCGTTTGCACTTTAAGGGGGAGGGGTTGGGGTAAGGTAAGTTGCTTTTGGGAATGATATAAGTAAGTATTTTAGGATTTTTAAAGTTAATTTCAGGATTTATAGTTTTTCCTTCTCATTAGCAACACTTATGCATTGATGCCACAATTCCTTTAGGATAAGATGCCCATTGCTCATACAGTGCATAACCTCAAACAAATATCTTGATTAATATATATATATATATATCTTTCCTAAACTTGGACAATAGTCTCCTAATCATGGGTATTTGCAGGGTGGTAGCTTGCTACTGGGCAAAAACATTGACTAAGAATCATTTACCTTATTTCTGATGACTTTAATAATGTAAATAATTCTGGTAAGAAAATTTGAACAAATCTAACCAGGCTGCTGAGATTTCATCAATGACTTTATTGGTCCTTAGACAAACAGCAAAATATTGTCATAGAGGAAATCATTCAGCAGATACTCAAGATTGTTGGAAATAACTCCTACTTTACCTATTGTCTAGACAATTTAGACAATAGTATCTTTAATGTAAAAGTTCCATAGTTGCACATTGAAGAGACATTAATGATGACAAGGCAAAAGTTTTGGTATGGTGTTCTGAAAAATGTTTGTTAAGCAAGGGCAAGATGGAAGATTATTGGAAATAACTCCTGATCATTCCTTACTTAGACTACTAGGCTACTGCCTAGATGTTTGCAGAGTGTTAACTCCTAGACAATCTTTTGTCTAGATTGTCTATGCAATAAATTGGTATTGCCTAGACAATCTTTTGATTATACCTAGACAACACTTGTACAATCTATTGAAACAGATGACTGTGACCAATCCTCAATGGATAACACTAAACATTTTGGACATACTTAAAGAAGAAGAAATGTTCTTTGCAGAATTAAAAAAAGGACTAATCATTCTAAAATTTATTACCACCTACTGCTGCTAACATAGAGAGCTAGATCAGCACCCTTTAAGGATTAAGATCTTGCTCAGAAGTATAATGAGGGAGAATAGGTTGTCAGGTAATTGCAATAAAAAAGTTCTTATTTTAGAAGAGCTATATTTTTTTAATATACATATATTATTATAAGCAAGTCATATTCTCATATGACCTTTAGCTTTTATTAGTAAATTCATTTGGAACAGAAATGAATATTAAATTTAAATTTTGAATCTAAAGGTATTTCTTTAAAAATATTATAGAATAAGGAACCTAATAGAATCACTCTAATTTGTGTGGCATGCTCCCTTATTGAAAGATTAAGGTTACTATATGAAAATATAAGCTTCAATGATTAGTGGTCCTTCCTCAATTTCAGCTTTAGATGAACCCTAGACACTACTAAATGTTCATTTTTTCTTTAAACATCAATGAAAGCACTCCTATATGCCCTAGTATGTTGTATCAGTCCTGCCAGTCTTTAGTTTACTATAATAATGTTGGCCATCTTATCATCAAGCCAATACCATTTTAACTTATGGGACATTTCATAGCAATTTAGAGCACACGTTAATGCTTTAGAATAGTTGTAAATTTTCTTTATTTTCTTTTGTTTACTTTTTTTCTTCTTCATTCTCCCCTTGGGAAATATTCACTGGGCATCTTTGAAATATTTTTGAAATGCAGTTTTTCTCAAAGCCCCTCCGATATTTTTACGTCTTGTATCTAATTATGTTTTTATTTTTCGCACGTTTGAGCGACAAGTAAATTGAACTGGAATTCTAATTTAGTGGCACTAAACCACTTCACCGCAGACTTTGAAGAGGAAACGCCGGATGGCTCCTACCTTGTGTTTGCGCGCGAACTGAGCCCTGATTTTATCCGTAGCCTCGGAGACACGTACAAAATTGAGGGCCTCTCCATCGCCTCCGCCGACGGCGCACCCAGCTATCGAAGTCTGCCGATTGAGCGGCAAAACGGCGATCGTTTGCTCACTCTGACCTGGACCGATCCGGTTAACACCACCCTGGTGGGCGGCGACCTGGTGGCGGTTGTACTGACCGTCATGCTCGCCATGTCGCTCCTTACGCTCGGCATGGTGCTGAGTGAACTGTCGCGGCACCGCCAGTACAGCGATGTACTGCTGAACAAGGCCTACCATGATCCGCTGACCAAGATCCCAAACCGCCGGTCCTTTTTCGAAAACGGCGAAGCCGAACTGCGACGCAGCCAACGTTTGAGTCAACCTTTGGCGCTACTGACCCTGGACGTGGATCGTTTTAAGTCAGTTAACGACTATTTTGGGCATGCGGCCGGCGACGTCGTTCTGGTGGAACTGGCGCGCCTGGCCAAAAGCATGCTGCGCGAGTTTGATCAACTGGCTCGCATTGGCGGTGAAGAATTCGCCATCTTGTTGCCTGGCTCGCATATTGTGGACGCCATGGAAGTCGCCGAGCGACTCCGCAATTCCGTGGCCAAGATGTACGACAGTGGTGTGCCCATCTGCAAACCCATCACCATCAGTGTCGGTGTCGCTGAATTGCAGCCCGACGAAGACCTGGCACGCATGCTTGAACGCGCCGACGAAGCCCTTTACTCGGCAAAAAACTCTGGCCGCAATCGGTGCGTACCGGCCCAACCCTACGACCCCGGTGTCTTCGTTCAGTACTAGCGAGCGCTACCGGAGGCAGCCAATGGCGCTACCCTTTGCCGGCCAGCCACCTACATCCTAGGCCTAAGTCAGGCTGGGCCCGGCAGTGGTGAAGGAGTCGAAATCAATGTGGCGCGCGCTCCTGACGGGTTTGCTGATTTTCTCCTGCCTCACCACCACAAGCGTTGCGGCGCTGGATCAGGCGGCGCTGAAATCTGTGCTTGAGGAAGCCCGTCGCGAGGGCCGTATGCCGGGCCTCCGGGCGGCCGTGCGTTGGACCGATGGCCGCTTGCTCCGAGCCGCTGTGGGTGTTGCTGATCGGAAAAGCAATCAACCGCTGACCGACATCATTGGCATGCCCGGTGGAAGCACCGGCAAACCCTTTGTGGCGGCGTCTTTACAAAATGCCTACGATACCATTTGAGAAAAAAAATACTTCCTTAAGCTTCGGCCAAATTTAAATCATAAGTAAAAAAAAATGATGAAAAAATTTAATATCTTATATTAAAGTTTATGATTTTGATGGTTGACGCAATATGATTGTGGTTCTGTTTTCTCCCAAATAAGTTTTAGCTTCTTCTATCACTAGTCTCCCAGACTCTTTGACCAGACATAATCACATGCATTATGAATTAGATGTAAGCAGTAGATAAAGCGGTTTATACTGAAGAGTATGGAAACTCATAAGAGATGAGGTACTTGTTAATTATTCAGAACACCCTCAAGTTCTTGATCTGAATTTAAGATCGGAGAAAACTGGTTTCATAGCTTCAAGGACAAATAACGGGTGACAGAATGATTGGAATTATATAATTGGGGCTATATATTTGCACATTGGCAGTGGGGGTAAAGTATACCGGGTCTGCATGCAAAATGTGTTAGCTACAATTATTCTGCATGTTATGAAGTAAGAATTGTTTTCTAACTTCACGCTGTTCCAAATACTTTATCCACACCCCTTCTCTAATGTGCAAATGTATAACCCAAATTCTATAAGTACAATGTTTTCTGTCACCCGTCTCTTGTTTTCGACGGAGCGTAAGCTAATTGTCTCTAAATACAGACAGATAAAACCGGTTTGTTCTCGAGTGTACCATTATGTGCACAAGTACTTTTTTTCTTCTGCACTTTCATTTTTGACTCGCTCTGATTCTTGCTGTCCTTTGACAGCACAATTCTTTGCTTTTCACCGTCATTTTTGACACTCTCGATTCTTGCTTAAGTGTTTCTGCTAACCTTACAATCCTTTGTTCTTTACTTTGATCTTTGGCAAGTTCTTATTCCTGCTATTGCTTGTAATTTTCTCTGTTGATTATCTTCTAACTGCATATTTCTTTGTTCTCACGGCTGTATATCTTCTAAAGTTCTAGCCACACATTTCTGTGTTCACCATTTTTATTTTGATTCGTTCTGATCCTCATTCTCGCATGTCTTTTAACCGCATAGTTTTTTTTTTGGTTCTTCATTTTCGTTGTTGAGTCGTTGTGATTCTCGCTGCCACTTATCTTTTAACAGCATATTTCTATATTCTTCAATTTCGTTTTTGACTTGTTCTATTTGTCGGTTTCGCTAATATTTGAACTACATATCTTTTCGATCTTTATTTTCGTTTATTATTGCTTCAGACATTTTTTCAGTGCCTTTTGCCTTAGTAGCTTGGATTGATCGTTTCCTTTTTGATGGTCTAGGTTGTTCATTTTGAGTTGTTGTCCTCTTCCGCTCTTTTTTGTACTAAAGTAAATTTACGTCTGTGTCCCTTAAATATTATGAAACTGCTGAAAATGCCTTTTTAAATTTATATCACCGAATATGGGAACATGAATTTATATATTTCTAAAAAAAATTTTCTGCAAATGCTTCTTAAACGGTTTTAAAATCTATTTCCTGTGAAGGCCAACTTCAAGGCATAAGGGAGATATCTAAATTGCATTCCTCTTAGTCGAAATGTGAGGTAAAGTCCTACTCCGACAAGGAGGAAGATTAAGCAACGTGACCAGAGGAAATAATCAATTCCATCCAGCCACTCAATCAATGTTTCTGATTGGATTGGAGTCATAAAATTACTTATTTTGCAGTTTCTTTTCTAATTTTTCTTTTTTCAATAGACGCTCAAAAAAGCGCGTCTCTTTTGAGATGATACCTGCTAAGAGAAACAGGCCAATCAAATTTGGAAAAGCCATGAGGCCGTTCATCATATTGGCAAATCCCCAGACAATCTTCAAACTGAGAAGAGATCCAGGAATCACAAGAAGAGTAAAAATGACACGATAAACTTTTGTCGCATGAATGCCAAAAAGGTATTCAACGCACTTTTCGCCGTAGTACGCCCAGCCGAGGATTGTCGAATAGGCAAAAGGAACGAGTGCTATGGTAACAATCACCCCCCCATAGGGAATGATTTGGTCAAAGGCGCGCAAAGCTAGCGCGGAACCGTTGAGAAGTTGTCCATCAGGCCCGAGTTCACCAAAAACTCCCGAAACCGCGATGACAAGTCCAGTTAGGGTACAGACAATTCCGGTTGTGATAAAAACGCTACACATTGAAACGAGGGCTTGACGACCGGGTGTATCGGTTTTGGCAGCAGCAGCCGCAATCGGTGAGCTTCCAAGTCCCGCTTCACTTGAAAAGACGCCGCGTGAAACTCCGAGCTGAATCGCAGCCATCACAGTAGCTCCTACAAACCCTCCCACGGCAGCTTGGCCTGAAAAGGCACTTTTGAAAATCAATACGAACGCAGCGGGAATCGCTTGGAATTTGATCAGCAGAACGATCAAGGCCCCAACAATATAAAACACGGCCATCGCAGGGACAAGAAAGCCAGCAACTTTACCAATACTTTTAATTCCACCAATGAGTGCAGCCCCAACAACGATCATGAGAGCAAGTCCTGTCCAAATCGGCGGGATATGAAAGAGATCTTGAATAGCCAAGACAACAGAGTTGGCCTGAACCATATTCCCTGTTCCCAAAGCGGTGATTGCTGCAAAAAATGCAAAGAGCACCCCCAGCCATTTGGCTTTCAACCCCTTTTCGAGATAGTACATCGGCCCCCCGCACATCTCACCGCTTTCATCTGATACGCGGTACTTGATGGCGAGAATTGCCTCTCCATATTTTGTTGCCATGCCAAAAAGGGCGGCTCCCCACATCCACACAAGAGAGCCCATCCCTCCAATTGCAATGGCTGTTGCAACACCTGTAATGCTTCCAATTCCAATGGTCGCAGCCAGAGCGGTCATGAGGGCTTGAAAACGGCTAATATCTCCTTCAGCGCTGTCGTCATGTCTCGTGAAGGCGAGTTTATGGGCATACCAAAGATAGCGAAATTGAAGCGCACGTGTTCGTACTGTCAGGTAAATTCCCACAAGAACTAAGCGGATATCTCGTCAACCAGTTCTATATCATCCTAGAATAGTGCGATATATTTGTCCTATGTTTAAAAATTGGCTGTTGGAACGCCATGAGCGCATATTTGCGAGCTCGTCCGGAGGCAACCTTGTCTGACGAGCGTGGCCGCCTTGAAGGTGTCTGGACGGCAGATGGTCAGGTGGATCGCTGGCTGAGTGATCTGCGACAAGCCGGCATGCCGGAGTGACAGGTCAGGACCAGACGCGTCCTGCATTTGGATTTCAACGGGCTATCATGCCCTCGGCAACTCGATATGGCACCCAATCTGGCTCTATGCTTGGGCCAGATTGAGCGCTTTGTCGCAATTCCCCTAAATTAAATATCCGTAATAAAGAGCCAATTGCGTTGAACTGGCCACATTGTGGTGCCACTTCAGGCATCGAAAGGTTAATTGAGGTGGCAAACACCACTTCAAATGGAATTACTTGGGATTGGATTTGTTCCGACATCTCCGGTGGGGATTAGAAACATTACATTTCGGTAATTCTTCATGCGGCGCGAGTGAATACCAGTGCCCGATCGCGAAAAAGCTTCGCATCGGGACGGGAGAAGTGTGCCCGGCCGTCAGACGGTGAGCGTTTTCGTGCCGGAGAGGAGATCGGGTTCGGCTGCCTGTCAGCCGGCGAAGAGCAGGAGGTAAGCAATGCAAACTGTTGATTTCGAAACCGGACGTCTGGGTAACGGAAATGCGCTGCCGAACGGTAAGACAGCGCTGATAACGGGCGGTGCCGGATTTCTCGGATCTCACCTGTCGCGTCGGATGATCCGTGACGGCTATCACGTTATCTGCCTGGACAATTTCGACACGGGCCGCCGAAGCAATGTCGCTGACCTCAGGTCGCATGCGCGGTTCGAACTGATCGATCGTGACGTGGCTGAACCCTTTTTGCTCGGCGGTACTCCGATCGATGAGATCTATAACCTGGCCTGCCCGGCCTCCCCGCCGCATTATCAGCGCGATCCGGTCCAGACCGTCAAGACCAACGTGCTTGGCGCGATTAATGTGCTGGAATTGGCGCGGCAGACTGGAGCGACGGTGTTCCAGGCGTCGACTTCGGAAGTGTATGGCGATCCGCTGGTTCATCCGCAGCCGGAAGGCTATTGCGGCAACGTCAATCCGATTGGACCGCGCGCCTGTTACGACGAAGGCAAACGTTGCGCCGAAACACTGTTCTTTGATTATGCGAGACAGCATGACGTCCCAATCAAGGTCGTACGCATCTTCAATACCTATGGACCGCAGATGCGTCCCGATGACGGTCGCGTAGTTTCCAATTTCATTCTGCAGGCTCTGCGCGACCAGAACATCACAATCTACGGCGACGGACAGCAAACTCGGTCCTTCTGCTATGTCGATGACCTGATCGAGGGGCTCATTCGTCTGATGGAAACCGATGAGTCGGTAACCGGCCCGATCAATCTCGGCAATCCCGCCGAGATTACCGTGCGTGAGCTGGCAACACATACACACATACACACACATACACATGTGTGTGTGTGTTTTTTTTTTTTTTGGTTGACTATCAGAAGCTGCAAGTGAGTTTTAACACACACACACACACAAAAAAGACTCCTTGTTTATTATCTTGACTCTAGTGTAAAACCAAGTCGAAATAAAATAGTTTGTAGATGAAAGAATACAAACTAACAAAGAATTTCAAGAGTGTTTGCAGATAACTGTCTTCGGGAAATAGCAAACAACTCCAAAAAATACAATATAAAATGTAAAAAATTAACAGAAAGTAAGTAGTTAGTAGATTTAGTGCTAGATAAGGAGCATTAGCACTGTTGTGGTTAAAGTGTTTTTTTTTTAAATATGCATCCAATAGGGAAGCATTTGGTTTTGCGTCATAAATTGGCAAAATATGGCCCTTTTATGTCCCAAAATTCTGAAATGTGTCCCTTATATGCTCTATTAAGTCATTGTGTCTCGGCACTTAGGATTGTGTCCTTTGGACATAAAATATGGCCAGTTGGCAACTCTGATTAATAGTAGTCTCACAGTGAAAGGTCCCGAGTCTTGATAAAACCAGTCAGACAAGTTTTACACTGATCTACTTTATACCCTTTCAAGGCTAAACAGGTAAATCTTATGAGTAATCAACTGCCTTTGAAAATCAACACCATTCATATACACCAAATTTAATCTGGCTGTTAGTGCGGACATACTATTACATAAAAAAACGCTTTAAATAAGTCCAAAGAAGGTGTTACCGCGATGAAGATTGAGTGAACATTAAGGAGAGTCTAAACTGTCGTCAGCTATTAAAAAAAGTATTTAGTGTTGGGATGAAAAGGAAAATGGAGGCTATTAAAACGAAAAAACATCTTACTTTATACATGCGACAGTTGAAGGAAACAAGATGAATGTCCTCACCCTTTAGCTCACATGATTCTTTAAATTTTGAAAGTCCGCAGCCACAGACATTTTGATCAATGACGTATGTCGGTAAATTCTCCCTAGAAGAAACAAAAGTAAATTTTAGCAAAATTTTTACTTTAAAACATTAGTACCGACTACCACAAAAAAGATGGGTCTATGTGCAAAAAAAAAAATAATAAAAAAGCTGGGTTTGCATAATAAGACTAGTCAATTTTATCCAATTACATCTTAATGGATGGACGGAATAACGCATTTTTAAAATAACAAATTACGAGCGGAACAGAAAAAACACAAAAATTTGGCGAATTAGCCGGTAAAATACGAAATTATCTGAAAAAACATAAGTATCTAAAAATTTTTTAATGAGGAAGAGGTCAGAATTGTATTCTAATATGCAGTAGCGGGAACTGCTTCCCCATACCCCAGTCTCCTCCCCTCACCGCAGGAATTTTAAAATTAATACCTTCAAAATATTTTAAAACCTAAGATACACCTACATAAGTCAAGCATACACAGAAACAGATCAGTTCTCTTTAGTATACCTCTGCTTTATAATTACTGAATTTCTCAGAAACGTTGCCAGCCCGGCCTATCGCTCAGATCTTTCTTCGCGAGACATCAAGGCCATGACCGATCGCGCGTTGGCACGGGTAGAAATGACGCCACGCGCCAACCACTACCCCAATCAGCTATCCGGCGGTCAGCAGCAGCGCGTGGCCGTGGCGCGGGCCGTTGCTGGAAAACCTTCCATCATTTTGGCTGATGAGCCCACCGGAAACCTCGATACGGTAAATGCCAAAAAAGTGATGGCGCTGCTTGAGTCGTTGCACGACGAAGGCTCAACGATCTGCATGGTGACGCACGATCCGGCATCGGCCAGGCGTGCGCAACGCATCGTTGAAATGCTGGACGGGCGCATCGTGGCGGACCAACTAGTCGACCGGACGCAAGCAGCATGAGTGCCATGAGCTGGACCAGCGATTTGCGCTACGCCGTGCGCCTGCTGCTGAAGAACCCAAGCTTCAGCGTGCTGACCTCCGGCGTGATGGCGGTGGGCCTGGGCATCAGCCTCTACATGCTCGCGTTCCTGGACGTTTCCGTACTAAGGCCCCTGCCCTTTGAGCGCGGCGGCGACATGTACGTGATGGAAACGGAGATCAACGGGTTGCGCGTCAATAGCAGCATCAACATGTATGACGCAGAGCTGATGCTGGAGACGCTCGAGAGTTTTGATGAGATGGGCATGATGAACGCCACCACCGTCAATGTGAGCAACGGCAGCCGTGCGTTGCGCGTGGACGCGGTATTCAGCACCGCCAACTTGTTCTCCTTTCTCAGCCTGGCGCCAGAACAGGGCCGGGCCTTTACGCTAGAGGAGACCCAACCCGGCGCGCTTCCGGTTGCTGTGATTGGCTACGATTTGTGGCAGGCGCAGTTTGCAGGCCAGGACGATGTATTGGGGCGCACCATCAAGGTGTCGGGCCAGGAGACCGAAATCATCGGCATCATGCCGCAAGGATTTTACTTTCCTTCGTCTCAACAAATCTGGCTGCCCCTCACCCGCCGGGCAGGAGACCGGGAGCGCCCGAGGGCTTACTGGGTATCGGTATTTGGACTGAAAAAACCCGACGTCACTCTCAATGAGGCCAACATCGAGCTGCAAACGTTGTTTGCACGCCTAGCGCAGGAACACCCGCGCACTAATGCGAACACCACGGCCAGTGCCACCACCTTCCCCCTCGACATGATGGGTGAGGGCGCAGGCATGATTCTCGGCACCATGTCGTTGGCGGTGCTGATCGTATTGATCCTGTCCTGCGTTAACGTTGGCAACCTGCTTCTAGCCCGAGCGAATGAGCGCGCTAAGGAAACCGCCGTCCGGGTGGCACTTGGCGCACCGCGCCGCCGCCTGGTCATGCAGATGATGTGGGAGTCGTTCATTATCTGTGCCATTGGCGGCACGCTGGGCATCCTTCTGGCCGGTCAAGGCTGGGAGCTGACCAAAGATTTTTTCCCTCGCATGATGCCGATTGCGCCTCCGTTTTACTGACTGCAGTCGTTCAAAGACCCGATTCTTGAGCGGCTGTGGGTTGGCACTCATCTTGGAGTTTTTTGCGTTTCGCAGCGCTTTTTTTGGAATTTAAACCGAAGAAAATGAACGGACAAAGCCCATCTTGGGAAGTTTCAAAATCCAAGGCTTCTGCCAAGTCTCATTCTGAACTAGAGCGCACCTCTCGGTTGTGGTAGGATGTCTCCCCGGTTGGACAATTAGCCCATTAAACCATCTTTCATTCCGGAAGTTTGGAATGCTGAGCCAGGAGTGATATGCCTCCCCCCTTCCCCTTCCCAAGTTTGAAAAGACGGTCTCGCCCTGGGGTAATTGAAATGGATGCGGAGCATGTTGCATGTTTAAATCATTGATCAATGATCCATTTTTCGATCAATGGACGGCGGACAAGCTGGTCAAAAAGTCCGGTAAATTGAGTCCCGAATGGATCTTGTCCCTAAAGCCGGAAGTGGAAGCCAAGGCTTCACGGGTCCCCCTTAAAGACATTTTTCCCAATCGCACGGCGGGTCACGCCCTGAAATTTTCGATTGGCGCCGTCAAAGCCAATCCAAGAGCCTGTTACATCCGGCATGTGGGACGTTTTGAGGATTTACACCAAACCGGCGTATTTCATCTCAAATTCGAAGCCCGGGCCAGTGCCAAAACTTCGCTCGGCTTCATTTTCGGTCTTTCGGAAGATAAAAACTTCCGAACCGATCTGCACAAAGTTTCACGCTTCCAAAAACTGGATCAGAAATGGGCAACCTTCAATCTCACCTTCCCCATTGCCAAAGATTTGAGCCTTCATTTGCCAGAACGCACACCACTTTTTTTCCTGTTTCAGTTTAACTTCCCCAAGGAAAGCAAGGTCGACATTGAAATAACCGATATTCAGGCAACATCTTCCTTTCAGAAATCGGACATCACCCAAACCCCAATCAATGTGGAGTTTCGGACCTTCGGCGATTACAACAAGGCGAGCTCCAGGTTGAGAGCTTGGAAAATTGCCGATAGCTTGGAAAAGCTGGGCAATACGGTGACGACCAACACGCCCGATCTTGCCAGGAAAGCCTCGGATTTGGGTGTGCAAGCCGTTGTTTATCAAAAAGTGAAACCCATCAACTTGGCCAAGCATTTTTTCGAGAAGGGCACGGTCAACATCTTTGATGTGGACGACAATTACTTCGACGACCTCAAAGGCAACAAAGAAGCCATGGTCACCTTTTTTAATTTCATGGATGTACTCACGGTGGGTTCCCGTTACCTCAAAACGCTCTACGAAGCCTATCACCCCCACGTCGTATACGTGCCCAACCCTTTAGATGTAGAGAATTTAGCCGTTTATCGCAAACCCGCAAAATGGCAGGGTCGACTGGCATGGTTCGGTGCTCCGGAAAACATGTTCATGCTGGAGAACCTAAACATCAACCGCAAGGTCACCACCTTCACCAAAGGCGGCGACGTAGAGTTCGACATTAAAATAGTCGACAAGCAACTGATGGATCACTCCTGTTTTTGTTATCGCGTATTGTTCAGGTAATTTACGTTTTACCGTCCATTAAAGTAACTATTACAAAGTTTAAAACATCCGTTATTAGCAAAAAAATACAACAACAAAAAAAAAAAAAACAGAAAGGTTGTTAGTTGTCCTTAAGCATACATAGGAAAATTATGAGTTTCTGATGATGCATTGAAAGTTGTTCACCGACATCGACAAAAACCAGTTCGTATTATTTTGTTTCTCATTGAAAAGATTAAAAATGAACTCTTAGACATGATCAAGGAGTATTTTGCAGTAAATTACTCTCTGGAATATTAATCCCTCTTCCCTTTTTTTGCAGAATGGCTTACTTAGTATATAAAAATACACTGTCAATAAAACATCTTTTTTATGAGTATTGCGGTGCATCCTAGATCAACAAGCTGAGATAGAGCTTTGAAGCTTAGGTCCCGAGGACTATTTAAACAAACCATTGGTATAAGATGCAGATGAAGACAAGCGATTATGTCTGTCGTATTGGATTCGAGTCTTCTAGGATTCTACAAAAGCCCTCGCTACTAATCTCTAGCAAATTTAATTAAAGGTACGAATCTTAATGGTACAAGTGACAAAGTATGACCCTTCCGTCAAGAATAAATAGCTCCACCCCGCCAAGTAATTATGTTGACAGAAAAAGGACAACACACAAGCAAATCTGTCCCTCCGTTACCAACAGGTTTAATTAGGGTATGAGGTCTTCTTCTCGTAGCTTTGCTTTGGACAAGAATTTACTGAAAATGTCTTTCTTCCTTCCTACAGAGAATCTATCGCGACATGAGAAAGGCATTACTAGGACATAACTCTTACTTTTCATTAACTGCAGTTGAAGTCTAGCAATCTCGTTATGAAGATCCAGACATAAATACAATTGAATTATTCCTTATATCCCCTCCTCCCTTGAAGAGTTCTTATCGAATCCACCCTCTTTTGATCTTTTAGAGCCATTATTTGGATACTATCCCCCCTGGAAATTTTTTTTTCTCAAGAACCAGCATGGCTTTCATTACGCCTGTTCACCTCTCTTAATTCAAATTTCAGAGAGAACTTTTTGATAATGCATTGAATAATCCTTGAAAAAATTAAAAAACATTAATTTGAATTAGTTTATTCTTAAGCTTCATTTATTGCAATATTTGTATTCATTTCCTCTGGTTATATCCTCGAAGTCTTAAGAGACGACACATATGAAGCAACTTCCAGTCAACTGTCACGCATAATAGGCAACAGGTGCCTACAATAAAAGTGCGTCTTGACAACCTAGATTTTTCTTCTACAATTCCCAAGGAGTATGAGAAACTGGCAAGACCCGGGTATTCGGCAATTTAACATGGGAAGATAAAAAAAAAGGCAGCACCACTTTTACTTTAATGTCTGGCGAAGTAGAAATTTTCAAAGAATTAGCAATTTGCCCTTGAGAATAGTATCAATCAGGGCCGTCTTCGGTATTTTTGTTCAGGGGGATTCATTCTTTTATATCTCCATTAGACATATTTAATTCTTTAACCTAGGTATAAAAGTTGGAATTGAAAAATACTAAATACAGATTTTGTATTCCTTAGTTTAACTGCCTTTAACCGCCTTAATAATGCAATCAATTAATTCCTTCACGGACTTAAGAAACAGCTCCTCTCTCTTAGCTGTGGTAATTCATTGTTGTATTATGGGCAAAAAGTGAAACCTATTTCAGCAGTTAGTTCCTTTATTTTATAGCAAAAATGATTTTTAGAATTTGGCAAAACATTAATAAACATATAAAAAAAAAACATAGGACCCAAGGATTGACTCATACGGAACGCCTATTTCTACAGTTCTTAACTGAAGGCGAATCATTTATGCTGACCTTCTGATAA
This sequence comes from Alatinidae sp. Z8VKAUB7J3, assembly GCA_010016025.2. Taxonomy (NCBI): domain Eukaryota; kingdom Metazoa; phylum Cnidaria; class Cubozoa; order Carybdeida; family Alatinidae; species Alatinidae sp. Z8VKAUB7J3. Next base: position 60,500,430 of record JAAAKM020073195.1, read on the forward strand.
TGATTGTTTTAAAACTTCACAAACAACTTAACGTTTTTCGCCTCAGACCACACACCTCTCAATTTTAAGTGAACGCTCAGGGTCCACAGAGCCAAAAGCTGTCATGAGATCTCCAATATAGCGTAACTTTAAAACCTTTATCAAATGTATTACTAACAATAATTATCTTATACATCGTTGAAATTCTTTACAAATAACCCTCTAATTTAGTGGGTCTTCCGCTGCATTTCTTAATTAATTAGTTGCATTATTTGTTTTGAACTAACCACTTTTTTTTTACTAATCCCAAAGTTTTCTTTTGTCATTCCTCTGTCTACTGAAACTTTTCGTCAAACCAATCCGTTTTGTTATTTCCAAAATACGTATTTAATTTGTCTCGGTAAGCTTTATAAAATCCCTTATATCCTTTTCTCGGGTATATAACTACTGGCAGTAGGACATATCTTAGTATTGTGAAAAGTTACGCTAAATAAACAAAGAAAACAATAAATAATATACTTGCTTAAAAATTCGGACGAAAAGATAAGAGATCAATTAATTAAAAATGATCCTCATTAATTTGATTCATTCCTCCTCCCCCTCTTGTTATCGATAAAGATCACGGAAAAAAGAACTTTTCCTTAATATAAAGCCAAAAGTCAAATATATTATGGGATTTATAGATAAAAGACAATCTTTTGACATTAGTATGAAGTTTATTACCTTAATTTTTCTCTGTAATTTCAAGCTTCCGTGGGGATTGAACAATTTGTTTTCTATGATAAGGTTGGAGAAATGCGCTATTCTTTCCATTTGACCACTTCGTCCTGTTCAGTAATCTTTATTTCAAAACCTCAGGTGAGTTGGAGAGACTATATTAGCCAAAAGTATTATTCATGATCCTACCATTTCATTTACAGTTGACACATTCTGCCTTTTTCCATATTTTTAAGTTTTTAAGAGGTTTGTTTTGTAATAATGCTTACGAAACCTAGGAAAACAATAAGGAAGAACTCTTTTTACAGGATATAGTATGTAAAATGATTTCTAAAAGTTTTCTATTTTCCCTTTTTTCCGACAAAAGAGAAAAACAGTAAAATAAAAAGAAAATAGTTTACGTAATTGGCAATTACTAGTGGCACAGAAGCTACAACTGGGAGATGATCCGAACATGGGAATACCAGAACATCAGCAGCACTAGATTTCAGGTACTTCGAACTAACAAAAATGTTATCTATTATAGTTGCTGAATGACTAGTTATACGTGTCGGGACCCCAACAAGGGGAAATAAATCATTTGAAACCATCAAATTTAAAAAATCAAGATTAATAGCATGTAAATCATACAAATCAAAATTAAAATCTCCCATACAAATAAAATCTAACTTGCTAGATACCGCAGCTCTCATTAATATCTCAAATCCTTCCGTGAAATCCTCCAAACGAGCACTTGGTGGTTTATAAACCTCACTTACAATAAGTTTTTTTGAATCAATAGCCAGTTCAAGAGTAAACGATTCAACCTTACCCTCTATCCAAACATCGACATCCCCCCTTTGACGGCAAAATATCCCATTTTTTACAAGGAATGCTAGACCTCCCCTTGCCATCAGCTCACGGTTTTTCACAAATAATTGGTAACCTGGAAATTGAAATGAAGGCAGAAAATGCTCAGAAGTCAAAAAAGTCTCGCAAAAACCAATAACATCAAAATAGCTATTAGACAGATCTAGCAAATGCAAGATATCATTATAACTTGTAGTTAGATGACAATTCCAATGGCATACACTAAGAAAATTCTCACTTTTTTCCCATGACGACGACGTAACTGGAATATATTTACTCAATCTTTGGCAATCAAAATCAATTGCAAAATAATCATTTGCTATTCCATCGCGAAGTATATCATTCAGTCGAAAAGGGTCAGATTCAAATTTTCGCAACCGATTCATGCCATTCAACTGATCAGACATATAGTACGTAAATAATCAGTTTGCGAATCATTATAAACGCATAGTTAACCTATATGAATAATTTTTTTTTTGCAATACGGGGACAGGTGGAATAATAATGAAAAAAAAAAAAAAAAAAAAAATGGGTTCTCCATAGGGGGGGGGGGAGTGGCCAACAAGACGAATCAGAAACAAAACAACGGTAAAAGAAGAAAAGCGAGAAAACACAAAAAAAA
>JAAAKM020073195.1:60502606-60588385 GCA_010016025.2 Alatinidae sp. Z8VKAUB7J3
CCAGTGCCATCCCTTACGGATCTATATTTTTTTTTATAAATTATACAAAAAAAAAAAAAAAAAAAAAAAAGAGGGGGGGGCGGGGGGGGGGGGGGGGGGGGAGAGTGGCCAACAAGACGAATCATAAGCAAAACAATGGTAAAAGAAGATAAGCAAGATAACTCACAAAAAAGAAAAGATCAAACAAACGAAGACAAAACAATAAACAAATAAATACTACAAACGAGAAATAAAATAAGATACTAATCTAGAAGGTGTCTTCAACCTTCCTAAGCCTCCTAGAAGAAGCTTCACCTGGTAGGCGAGCAAAAATACGGCCTTGGTCCGACCAAACGTTCTTTGCTCCGAACTTATCTCTAGCACTGTCCAGGATAATCTTGCGCTGCTTCGTGAGATATTCATTCACAAAAACACCGTCATTGACCACCCTTTTCCTCGTTGCCTCGTCCATGAATTTCATTTTCTTGGTCGTTGACTCCTCCTGTTCTTCGTTGGAATCTTCATTGGCTTCTGAAGCAGAACAAAGACTCTCCAGCAAATTCCTGCTTGCGGCAATCCTCTTGAAATCATAGGCTTGGCAATTATTTTTTGAAGCTATTTCTGAAAAAGACAGAATGGTTAAGAAAATCCTTCAGGAGGAAATAGACATTTATATAGTTTTTCAAACAGTTTGTGGTAACGAACTGTAATAAGGAGCGACCCGGCTCAATAGTAAACGGAACTCTAAAAAAGGGAATTTTGAAACTAAAAGATACATCAAAAGAATTGAATTTTCACGCTGATTCTAAATATATAAGTTTTAATTAATTTAACCTTTGTCATCAAAAGTTACGAGCCTGAGAAAATTTGCCTTATTTTGGATAAAAGGGGGAAACATCCCCTAAATGTCATAGAATCTTTACGAAAATCACACCATCTCATTCGGCATATCAGAGAACCCTATAGCAAAAATTTCAAGCTCCTATCTAAAAAAATGTGGAATTTCGTATTTTTTGCCAGAAGACAAATCACGGGTGCGTGTTTATTTGTTTGTTTTTTTTTCCAGGGGTCATCGTATCAACCAAATGGTCTTAGAGTGTCGCAAGAGGGCTCATTCTTACGAAAATGAAAAGTTCTAGTGCCCTCTTTAAGTGATCAAAAAAATTGGAGGGCACCTAGGCCCCCTTCCACGCTAATTTTTTTCCAAAAGTCAACGTATTAAAATTTTGAGATAGTCGAAAACAATAAAAACTATGTCTTTGGGAATGACTTACTCCCCCACAATCCCTGAGGGAGGGGCTGAAATTAAATGTAAAGGGCGCATGCTTTTCTAGCCTGCGCCCTTTACAAAAAAAACTAGTTTTTTTTAACTGAAATTAAGGAGGGACATTAAAACTTAAAACGAACATAAATTACTGCGTATATGAAATGGGTTTTCCCCACCGCAATCCCTCGCTCTTTACGCTAAAGTTTGACTCTTTGCCACAATTCTACTTTTTAAAACAATTAAAAACTTTAGCGCAAGGAGTGAGGGATTGCAGAGGGGACAACCCATTTCATAAACGGAGTAATTTCTGTTCGTTTTAAGTTTTAATGTCGCTCCTTACTTTCAGTTAAAAAAACTAGTTTTTTTTTATTTAATTACAAACTAGAGGTAGACATTCTAACAAAAAACAGCCCTGCAAGTTAATTCAGTTCTGGAGGAATTACGAGTGGCTAGGGGCCTCGGGCTAGCTGGTTCCAACAATTAAATTTACAATAAGTTAATCATCAATTTTTGACTATGTTAAGTGGTGAACTCAGCTGGAAAGAATAATTAAATTATGAAAATTATATAGAATGAGCGAAACTTACCTGAGTCACAAACATATTCATCCATCATTTGGCGCTCTTCTTCAGTTTTATTCGTCGCTCTTCTAATTATAGTGTCGAGTGAAGTTTAGTGCAAAGTCTAGCCTGTTCATACAGAGTTTAACATCCCGGCGTTTAAGGCTCTACAAGATTTTGAATATTAGATTTGTAGAGCGTACCTACTTGATAAATTTGAGCATGTTTAAAACGCCCTAGACTTTGATACACAAGACTCGACAACGCTTAACGTCACTATACCAAGTGTCCAAATGCGCTCGATTTTTGACGCGACAGTAGTCGAGTGAAGTTTAGTGCAAAGTCTAGCCTGTTCATACAGAGTTTAACATCCCGGCGTTTAAGGCTCTACAAGATTTTGAATATTAGATTTGTAGAGCGTACCTACTTGATAAATTTGAGCATGTTCAAAACGCCCTAGACTTTGATACACAAGACTTGACAACGCTCAACGTCACTATACAAGATGTCCAAATGCGCCCGATTTTTGACGCGACAGTAGTCGAGTGAAGTATAGCGCAAAGTCTAGCCTATTCATACAGGGTTTGACACTGATTTTTGACACATGTGGGAAGTGGTTTGGGGGATTGTAAATATTTGACCTACTTTCGCAAATTTCTTAAAGGCGTGCGCCTTGGACAAAATCTCGTTTTGGGGTCACCATTTTCAAGGACCTATAAATTGTTTAAAATGCTCTAAAATCAGTGGCAGTAAGCTGAAATCATGTTAACAGGACTTGGTGAGCATGTTGGAAGTGGTTTTGGTGATTGTCAAAATTTGACCAATTTTTGCAAATTTCTCCAAGGCGAAAGTCACTATGTATTAGCTTTTGCAGCCCATCTAATTATACATCACCAAACTTTGACCTTTACAGTTTGAGGAATGATCAGAGTTTGTAACTGATGATATATGATAATTGCTTGCACGCGAAAAGAATGCAATGTCTTTACCATTCCTTTCTCAGAATCAATTTCAGATACTTTGCTTTAATTAGCCAAAGTGTGAATGAGTACCTCTTTTCAATTCACAATAAAACTTATAAATCTTTCCTCGAAAATTTAGAAATTGGTAATTAAGGAACAGATATAACCTTAATATCGGTAAAACCCATCGGTTACTGAAACTTTAATACTTGTAGGCACGAGGTCTTTAAGAACTCTCTGAAATAAGTAGAAGAATCTATTGTAATAAAAGCGTTTGTCAGAGACCAAACGTGAACATACATATCGCCTTATAGTAGCAGCACTGTTCTATAAAGAAATGAAGAGGGTACGTTTTAGCAAATTTGCTTAATTTCTTTATTAAGGTTTTGCAATGTGGTCGCCCACGTCTTCAAGCAACTGTTGCTAAATATCAATGTTTTACATTCTCTTTGCTGTCGGCTTGTCAAAACAAAGAGAAAATGCAAGAGGGTGCACGTCTATAACTTCCACCGAGAGTCACGTGCTTAATTAGGGCCTATAGCTAGGTAGGCTTTTTATGGTAACGCCTCTCGTATATTCAAGAAGCCCCCATCACCACCCCTCGGTTTTTATCCACTCAATGATATGCACTTTGACAAAGCGTACCATTTAAGGTATAGACGAGAGAAAGCTTTACATGAAATTTCAAGGGAGCTTAATGTGCCTATGGGGGATATTAAGACCAAGATTTTAACCTTACGTTCACAACTTGGTCTGGAGAACAGCAAGGTGAGGAAGACAAAGTCTGTGCAAGGTACTTGTGACCTATGTACCCAAAACTGGGTACTCTGGAAACATTTGCAGTTCCTGCAAACTACACTACAGCCAGATAGAAGCAAGGATTCCCTGCAGGTTGTCGAAGAGGGCTTCCCTCCTAGTACCAAGGTACTGGTCATCCATGTAATCTTGAGATGCCGAAACAGCAATTGAGTTCAATACAACAATCAAATGCTGCACCAAAAACATAAAAGAAATTACTTGATCGAAAGAGGAATGAGCTCCTCAACACTTGTATCAATATTTGAAACAGCCTTTTAAAAAGAAAGAGGAGCAAAAAGATTTATTTGCGCTGTATGTAGCTGAGAAGTTGTTGAAATTAGATCAAAGATAAAGAGCTCTGGTGGAAAAGAAACATATTATTTGAAATGTAGATGAGCTATTTTACTCAATTAGAGAATAGCACAGTAATTTTAGTTCAGTTAACAATGCACCGCAGAGCGGTCAAGGTACTTTCATGTCCAGTGACATGTTTTAAATCCGGCACACAGAAAATGGGAGAAGTTTCTCTCAAAATGTAGCTCACAAAAACACAGAGACTCGGGAGGTGATAAACTCTACCATCCATGCCAAAATAAGTCCTTTTGTTATTGACTCCTTTAATTTAGTAGTCCGTTATCAATGGTGGTTTGTCATGATCGTTGTAATTGAAAATGTCAATAAGAAGTGTATTCCCAATACCAAATACGTTCTCAATTATGCGTCATACTCGACTGCGCCTGTTGTATTCTCTTATCATCAGTTAGACCCACTTGTGGTTGAGGTTCATTAGGTAAGCTTTGAGTGCGAAGGCATCATCTCCAAGTAAGACAAATGGAACCGTCTTATCTCCAAATGGAAAGCATTTTGGCTCCGGAATGCACTGCTTTCCATCTTCTATGGCACTTGAGAGACTACATTTATTCCACACATCAACATCTGATATTCTCCCATTTGTGCTAATATCAGCATAGAGACACTCATGGTCTGGCCATGCAACAGCTAAAAGGACCATCGAATCTGCGTGTTAATAGTTGTAAAATTAAGAACCAGCATTGGCAAAAGGCTGGATAACACCTATACAGTTGGGAAAGTGCCACATATTTTCAAATTCAGAAGAGAAGTCTTTCTGTTCATCAGATGACATTCTTCTTTTAAAGTACAACCGGGCAAGATTTTTGACTATCGCTGAGTACACCTTGTTCACAATGTATGACATAGCAGATACTAAGGTACGAAATTAACATCGAGGGTGACCTATAACTTTCTCCGGTCGCTATGAAACGAATCGCTTAAGTAAGCCTCTCTTTTGGACTGATATCTGACATTTCCGATTCTATCCTATAAATATAAACGGTTGTGGTGTGTTGTGTTTTTTTTGTTTGGTGCAAATTCGTATGCTACCCACCAAAGTAAAGTTTATTTGATTCCAATTTCTGCAAAGACCCTGGCGCAAGCCAGCTTCCTAGATATATCTGACTCATTAGAGAGAAGGACAGGGTTCCATTTTTCGGACTCTTATTTACGATTTTTATCGTCAGGTATATTCAATTAAACTGTCATCCTTCTCATCATTACAAATTGCCATGGAGGCAGTGGACCCTGGTAAAGCATCCTAAACCGGCTGTTCCTGAGTTTGAAACTTGCACTGCTCTCTTTGACTAGTGTTTTATGTCGGCTCCCATGTAACAAGGTTCCACGAAATGTATACTCTTCACTAATTTGAAAATATGCATGCAAAGCCTTCCTCAAACGTTTGGTCACTGTACGTGTTACATGTCATTTTCAGCAGTTACAGCTTCAACTTTCCTGTGAGAAAAAATGATTTCAAGTCAATTCAATTTTACCATTAGTGAAAGTTTCTAATTCATACCGTGCTAATAACAGTATCACGTTCGATTTTACCTTGAGATTATTCTACTGCTGAGGTTTTATAAACATTTAATCAGAAAATTAAGCTTCAAGAGAATGTACCAAGGGAGGGAAAAGAACCTTGGCTGCTTGCAAAGCAGTAGCTTCCGGCTGTATAATACCTGGATAATTTCAACTAGACCTCCAGAAAGTATGAAGAGTTAAAGACTTCTTGGAAAGTTGCCAATTAATTCAATGCATTCCTCTCGAGAAGAATCCCATGGAAAGTGTTGATAAGGTGGACTTGCACTTAGCATCTCCAGTTCAGTCACCAACTTCTTGGGTCAACTGATACGTACTTACTTTCGAATGCCAAATAATCGTACCCCTCTACCCCCCGCTTATTAAGTACTTGAAATTTATAAACCTCCCCCCTCCTTATTAGGACCCACTGTTTATTAATTTCAAGGAATTTTCCCAGTACTCAAAATGTAAATGATATCTGAAAACACTTGAATAAGTTCCCGTGCATCATTTGACCCTGAAACAGTTGCTGTTTAGTCAGTTAGTACGATTTTTGTCCTCGTGTGTCATCCTTATTTAAAACTTTCACGAAAATGAGACAGGAGTTCAGACCCTGCCGTTTATTTGGACCCCTCGATTATTAACTTTAGACCGTAATGATGACCCCCCGTTTATTCGGCACTCCAGAGTACTTATGATGCAAAGGAATAACATCCATCTTTGCTATGACTGCCTCTTCTGGTCTTGCCCTGGGTCAACAAGTGATTGGAGTGGCAAAGATCATAGTCATGTAAAGAAGAGGTACACTACTCCTCTAATCATCGGTTTGCCTTCCTGAAGAATCCCATCCCCTTATCAGACTTATGACATTTAAAAAGAGTCTGATGCTAGAAATATGTCCTTGAAAATCAAACTTCCACATACCTAAGCAAACCAATCGTTGCGCTGTTGTTGTTCTATAATAGATACTTCGTTGTGTGGTACGTATCGCTTCCTTTTGAGCTGCTTAGCAGCAAAACCCAACACTCTTTTCTAGACGGCTAAACAATAAGTTCTTTCTTTCTTTCTTTTTACGCCAAGTCATCATTTCTTTTCCAACGAATACTCTGGTAAACTGATCAATTCACTGTTACATATTTTGAGTCACAAAATAAACCAGCAATTTCGTTACAAATAAAAATATTTATAACCATTCTAGAGAAATTGTAATCGTTCAATATTTCGTCCGTGTCAAGTGTACTCGTTGAGAGCATAGCGGGAGCGTGATGAAGCAAAGGTTTTAATAATAATGAGTTTGGTTTGAAACAAAATGCAAACGCTCTTGTTTAATCACGAAAAGATGTCTTCATTATAATGGCAACAATTTACAGTCTACACTTAAGAGCACAATAGTTTTAATTTTGGCATTTATCCCAAAGAAACACCAAAATCGTTAATAGCAATGTTATGTTTACACTACTTAAACAGGAATCGTGTCAGGTCTCGTGACAAATTTGATCTTTGTTTCCTTTTCCTCATAATCCATGAATAAGATTTGATACCCATTATTTACTTTACCTAAGCATTTGTTGTTTTTATTAATGTCAATTGTCCATGGTTATGGAGCACAGAACGTTTTGATAAACTTTAGCATCATATGTTATCTGTGACATACAGATAGCAACTGTTTATTAACTGCTTTCAGTGTAGCAGCGCCTGAATTATGGAATGCACTACCTAGGCATATTACTGCTGCCAAAAACTTAACCAGTTTTAAAACACTATTGAAGACACATCTCTTTAATAATGCGTTTAAGTTTTCAACTTTATTTCAGTTTTAACTAATTTTACGTCTCTAGATATTTTATAACTTTTAAATGTATGTCTTATTACTTGTAAGGTGCTTAGAAACAATGTAATAGGCGATATATAAGCTCTCAAATTATTATTATTATTATTATTATTGATGTATTACAATGTCTGCTGCAACAGCCTCCGAATGCTTTCTAGGCAAGTCTTTATTTCTTCCTTTGCCTTAATATTGCTAGCATGATATTACCGGCCAAAGTAGCTGCTAGTAAAACGTTGTAGCCACTTTTTAATTCTTTTGCAAAACAGTTGACAATATTATTGACTTGGAAGAACAAACAAATGGAATGAACTGTCTTCATTTAAGTCGTACTTTGACCTCATAACAGATCACATTCTCCAGTAGTTGACGTACGGTAAATTCCGCGTCGCTTCTCTTTCTTGAAACAAAGCATAAGTGTAACAACATTGAAGTCTAGAGTTCTAATATTACAGGGAAACTGGAATTGAGTTGCTTGGAAACTGTACTATTTTATCTGATTTTGTTATTCATTGGTCATTAAGGCAATGTACACTCGTCTGAGATTCCTACTGGCTACAGTTCTCTGAAATACACACATTGTTAGAAAAGCCCTACATTTAATTCGCAACTTCGCAACTTTTTGTTCCCGCAACATTTTGTGCCTTTAAGGTATACAGGCCCTAATTTAAAATGCCTGTTTTCTTTAAAGATAGAAAGTTGAGACGTCAGCCTGATATGACGCCTCGTCATTGTTTTGCTTATCTGAAGAATGTTGGCCTGGGCTAATTAACATACTTTGTGGTCCCTATGATACCTCCAGACTTGGAACATTTTTTGAGCATTCCGTGGCAGCTGATACCATTTTAAAATACCATTTTTAAATACAAATTCAGTCTTAAAAGGGTATATGTAAGGAAACTTCAAAGAAAATTGCAACGACAATTCAGTTGACGACTTGTATATTTTCGGGTTTGTTTCTGAAATAAATAAATTAAGGTTTGCCAAGGAAAGTTTTGTTGGTTTAATTTTTAGCCAGTAGAGAGCTATTTTCCTTTGATAAGGTTTTGCTAACCGGAGTTACCAGACGTCCATGTCCCAAAAATCTCTCCGTCCATATGTAACAATACACTAAATATTTATATTTTCTACTTCCCCCGTGCTCCTGTAATGTATTGCCACGAAATACCTTTGGCAAAGTCTTCTTCATCTATTACTTGCTTTTATGTGTCGTTTGTCGGGCATTCAACCCGAAATATTTATAAAAAATGCTTGGGGAAAAATTGGAACTTTAACTTTTATAGTATGAAACATGATTTAACCTTGGAGTGCCTATTTTAGAGCATAAAGTAACAAAACGATACTATCTGTTGTAAAAGTTAAGAAAAGTTCCTCTTTCTTAACTTATGTGAAAGTGTGTCAAGATCTCACAATTACCCTTAAAGTAACTTTATAAGTCGATAACTCGTAAGGTACCTTCTTTGAAATATTTGGAGTAGAAATAGTCAGAATTTTCTCTTCTGAGAGAGCACCTGTCTTAAGATTTCAATCCCTGACATTCGATTGTTGTTCCGAAAATGACTTAATACATTTCGGTGGCTTTGACTTCAGTATCGCATGCTTTGAACTCTGAATTTAAACAAATATCTTTCGTATGCTTACTAAGTATATCTAGCTTTGATGTAAACAAGATATATGCCTATTTTATTAGTTCTGTGGATCGGGTGCTGTTTCTTTCTGTTGTGTGCAGATTTCTTTCTAGAAATAGCGGAGGATTCTGCTAAGAAAGCGGCAACGGGCTGCATAAATTCAGAGTGAATGCTTCAACAAGATCGAGTGTGTTAGGGGTAGAAAACCGTCTTTTTAAGATAAGATGTTTGGATCTGGAAGGAAAACGATTTTAAGGCTCAAAGGATGTGGATATCATCAGAGCAATGTAAGAGAAAATACCAAACGCTATGCCTATGTTCCCTGTCATTTTATATCAATTTTAATTCGTACACAAAAAAGTACGTTTTCTTGTAGTCGACACGTACCTACATGAAACTCTAGTTCGAAAGTGGCAAAGCTTTTTGTAGTTAGAAGGGTGAGGCTGGGGGCGTAAAGCAAAATATACAAAGCACAAATAACACGAAGAGGCTTTTATGGCATTAGCATGAAAATGGGCGTCGTTTCACTCAATGTTGTACAAATTCTGGGCTTTTATTGAAATAGCGCTGGCGATGATTTGATGCTTTTGGGCGGCTTCTAAAAGCCGTACAATTCGAATAATTGCTGCAAAGCACAAACGTTCAATATAAACTGTTGAGAGACGGGTATCGAAGGCGAATTTGGAACAATTTTGGTCAAATATCAAATACCAAACGTGTTGAAAGTAATACTGCCGATTTTGAAGGTAGCCTTAAAGTGCGAAATCACACAATCGCCTATCTCAAAGCTTCTGCATATGTTCTCTCCTTCTTTATGGATTTGCTACAGCCAGCTTCCTTTTTCTGTATAATTAATTTGCTCTGAACGAATTCGAACAATGCAACGTAATGCACTTTTCTCTTCCAGCTTTTAAAAACCATTTACAAATTCTATCGTCCTGAATAGCTCTTGCAAAGTCGTAGAAAGGAAACAAAAAGAATGACTAAACCTACTCATTTCTGTCGGAATTCGGTGGAGCAGCTGGACTTTTCCAAAATGTCTGCCACAGGACTTCCACGAGGGGAAACTGTAGAGTTATGGCTACCTCTAGAAGTGCCTGAGAAGAGAGTCAGAGAAATAGTTTCTGTGAGATACATTTAATAATTATCATACTGTAGCTGCAGGTTTAGTCTGAAGGAGGTCATAACCATTAAGTCCAAAGTTTTCAAACAATTTCGAAATAAAAAATAAATAAAATGTGATGTTAATCCACACAAATCTGACTAAAACAGCTGTATCATTGTGCACGTGAACTGTGTACGTTCTGCAATAATGCGATCTGATGGATTTTCCCAAAACTTTGCTACCATATTTGAAAAACAAAACTTCCAGAGTTCTAACTCTCTTGTGCTTAATTGTAGGAAGGGATGGGGGTAGCAGAATACTCTAGAATTGAGGGGGGCTACAATAGAATTTGAGGGTGCGGTATTTTTTTAAAAATAATACAATGGGAGAAGGGATGGTTAAAAGTGCTCTTGCACTTTGTGACAAAAAGACATAGTCTGATATGCTAGGCCTTAAAAGCCAAACGAAAGGAGTATAAAGAAAATTTTCTCCCTGTCACTGGGTACAACCAAGTTACCTAAAGACTAATTCCTGAAATACACTGCGTTAAGCTTGGAATCTACCGTTCGCACGGTTTGGTACATATCCCGGCAGTATTTACCAGTAACCCGAGTAACGCCCTATAATAAGAGGCGGTTGAAAAGAGGGGGTGTTACAAGGAATATGATCACTCATGACCCTAAAGGGGGGAGGGGTGTTGAAAAGAGCAGAGAATGATTACTAGAATGATAGCTGAATATTTTCCATCCGGGGAAATAATGAAAATTCATTTTTAGTACCTGATTTTTTGGAAGATGTATCATGATGGGCTGCTACTCTACCTCTTACTGAAAACGAGTTCTAACTAACTTCAAAGTGGAAACGGAAGCCCTTATATGTGCTGCACAAGAACAATCAATCAGGACTAATTATGTGAAGTATCACATTGATAAAACAGCTGAAAGCCCTCTGTGTCTATTGTGCGGAAAGTCAGGTGAAAGTGTGCAACATATTGAATGTGCATATGAAAAGTTGGCTCAGAAAGAGTATAAAAGGCGCCATGATAACGCCATGATTCGTGGATATTAGCCTTAGCATCAGAAATTATCATGGCGCCATGAATATCTGCCATCTTGAGCTGCAATGTTACAATTCGAGAGTAGATGATGCTTGCTCGCCACTTTACATTTACAGAGGGAACAGAGATTACATGCTACAGAGTTCCAAATTGTCAAATTTGAGTTTGTTGGAAGGTACAAAATAATCGCACGCCTTAGGAATGAGTACATGTTGGCTGGTAGCGCGGCGGAAACCTTTTGCCATAGTGTGAGGCATTTCACAGAACATGTCTCCAGAGATATTTTATGATAATACTTTGCTTGTTGAGTTTAAGAAACTCAGACCATATCCTGTTGATCTTTCTTCGGATAAGGCCTTTTTCAAGATTTGCTTTCACTTATGTGGTTCACACAGTGACATTTAGTCAGACAAAAGTCTTTTGTTAGTGTTTATGTTTGACGTCGATGTGTTGGAAAATATGATACGACGTTCGATCCGTGGAGAAGCATAATATCATCCTAGCTGTGGACTGACACAAGATAATAAGATAAAATAAGAAAAGATAAACCAGAAATTAAATTTAGCTTTAAACCAAGGGATTTCTAAGGGACACATAGGTGAGATATGCTACAGCCAGGATAAGATCGTGGAAGTGATAATATTATCACAGGAAGCTTTAATCCAGGTAGCATCAATCTTGTAGATTGTCAGTAGCTATTTCAGTTTGGAGTAGACTTAGGTCTGCAGTATCCGTAGTTGATTGTGTGGAGGTAATGGAAGATGGTGTAGCTTGGGTAAGTAATATCCTATTTGTATCTATTTCTAAGTTATTAACAAATTTCATAAAATCGCATGAATCCTTAGTAAAAAAAGTTGAGATTTCTAGAGTTATTAATTTCAATCATCGAGTTTGATCAATGAGGTCCTTTTCAAGATCCTTGTATTTGCTTTGTGTCTAGTCCGTTGATTTAATCAAGTTTGTCCCAAAACAAACTGCGAGTTCAATCACTGTGAGACAGTTGTCTCCGACGGAAGTTACAGCAAACAAGGAAAGATTGTTAGATATTTTAGTTGATAGATAGAATGCAATTGTATTTAATACACTGTTGTGTCTCCAGAGATTATAGTACGGTTTTATAGTCCTGCAGTTTGGCAATTTGAAAGGATGTGAAATTGTGTTTGGTTTTTAACTCTGCAAAGGCCACAAAGCTTTGTAGAGATAAATTTCAAGGTCGAGAGGTTGCTGTTTGAGGGAAGGGCAAGGATCAGTGCTCTTCGAACAAAGGTGAAGATGTTGACAGGAAGTTACCCCGGAGACCACCCCCAAGACTTGTAATTTAACACAGATATTTCTGCATTTTTAGTAGAGTAAGTAGACATGGATACAATATTCATTATGAGGAAGTCATAGGAAGTTTTTGTGGTGGCGTTTGTTGGGTTTTTAAACTGGTGGGTGACCTTAATATTTTAATTTAAGCAAAGAAGCTATTGGGAGCATGGGTAAACAAATAACTCTCAATTGAGTGGTAGAAAAGTTTTAGACATCATTTTAACAAGAAGCTTATTGAACGTCTTGTGAGTTGAAAACATTTTTGTTTCTTATTTTTAGGGTTGTAAGCAGAAGTTTGAAGACTTTGTAAAGGGCAACTTGGTTTTGATTGGAGGTATTGGAGTTGGCATTGCTTTCTTGCAGATCCTTGGTATCATCTTTGCCTGCTGCTTAATGCGTGAGATCCGAGGACAGTATGAAGTGGTGTGATGAGGAAGCCCTCATACCTGGAGACAATGAACATGCGACTAGGGCTAACAAAATATTTTTTGTATTTAACAAGGACTTGGGCTTATATGAAACCAACACTGACATTTTCAAGCATTAATTTTGTCTGGTCTGACTTGCTATTTAAGAAGTGCAATTGATAGTTATAGTTGGGGGTAGAACTTTCTTAAAAAACACTTTCAGTCGCATATGTAATTGTAGGGATTTTTTTATTTTGTGCAGAATATTTCGTTAGTTTGTTTTTTGTTTTTCAAGGGGGATGGGATATTACATCAGCCTGACCAAGTCGTGTGCTTGACAGGTAAAGAAGGACAGGGCATGTTGGTCCAAAAGGAGTGCAAGTGGCTCCTCCAAGTGTGAAGTTTTCGAAGCATTTGTGACCAGACTGCACAAATCGTATGTTCGTCAGCATCACATGCTGGTTTAAAATGTTTTCCAGGGCATAAAATCTAAGCGATCTTCTGAACTGGTCAGATATGTACCGAGATGAAATGTGATCTGTTGCTTCAGGAATCTTCCTCCCTCTGAATTTTCGGCAATTTCAATGCCACACACTTTATTTATGTGATGATTTCTTGAGTCTGTATTTATAATAGGGTCCAGTCGTTTCCCACCGCACTGACTTTATCTCTTCACTTGTCAGCTTTTAATTTTCGCCTGACTGTGCTTAGGTGGTACATTTGATAATGTACTATTTTCAGTTGCCATGACGCAGGCTAAGCAGACGCAAAGATGACATAAACGCATGTGCAAGACCATACGAACTGATTAATGCAGTGCAAGATGTTAGGGTAGGACTTGGGGCAATTGTAATTCGTACGATTTTATATGGGTACATGTATGCAGTTGTGTAGGTTACCATATCGAAAGTCGATTTGCTCCTTTCAGTTTTTTGGTAGATGTAACCGACCAAACAATGTGGTGGTCCAAGATTCTTGTAAGATTTGATTGTATTCCCTTTGTGTTTCCTTCGCTTGTTATACTCGCAGCACCTCTGAGCTGGCGATGTTTAGACGCGTTATCCAGTTTAGAAGGTTTCTGCGCTCGTTGCACCTTGCGCCCACGCACAAGTTGAGAACCTCTCATGCCATAGTTTCAAAAACGTTCCGTTCTTGCTTTTTGCACCATTAGGGCTAATTTCTACTCACAGCAGCTTAACGATGCGTGAACTCGCTGATAATCCATAATATGGAACCGTATGTGTGATGCTTATACATAGGGATATGAATATAGATTTACTTTATGAAGTTAAGCATCTAAGTGAGCTTGTCACATATGTGAAGAGTCACTGATCCTGACTTAAGGCTTTGCTTAGGGTGTTTTGTCGCAGTGCCACACAGAGATTACATTTAATCAATATGGAATAAAGCATTAAAATTCACAATTCTTTAATTTAAATTCGCTGGTGCCCTAACCTGATGCGTCCCCAATCTGCGCAAAAACGTACCCCAGAGGTCCACTTGGACCCCTGTTGAAGGTACTGTGGTAAACTGCCCATTAGGCATTATCGGAGAAGTTACACCGATGGCCCATAAAATAATAAAATTGTTGTAAATATGTATTTTTATCTAACGCTCTATTAAAGGCACATTTACATTTGTTGTAGAATGAAGGGGAATCGCTGTCTCCTATGTCTCAATTAAGTGAATTGGCGAAAGGCTTGGAGGAAGTATTTCTACTTCACTCCAAATATTCTTGCAAGTTGTCTTTTGATGAGTATTACAAGGTAAACGTACTATTATTTTGTTAATTTTACATTCTCTGATATCAGTGATTTACTGCACTTGTACTTGGATCATCTAGCAAAATAAAGTATAAAGGGCTGTCTGTTCGAACGATTCTGTGTTATTTCGTGTAAACGTTTTGTAAAAAGTTGTACATTTCATTATCTTTCTTGCTTTGAAAGAAGTATGGTTGGGTCGAAAAACAACTCTACTAGCCCCAAAGTGCTCAAATATGGGTTCTTTGCATATAACTGTATACCACATCATTGTTAAAATACAGGATGCCCGACTGCCATGAATATGGGTTATTAATCAGCTGTACAAGTTGCAAAATGTAACACATTTCGCTAATAGATCGACGCGGTTTGCAGTCTGTGTGAAGAGTTTTGTATATTTCTTTGAGAGAGCTTATTTCCTTTATTTCTTTTAAGAAAACACTTAATTAAGTCTCTTAGATTTGCTTGAAGTGGGACAGTAGGTAAGACATATCAACAATGTCCACGAGATCATTGATTTGTATTTCTGTTATCTTTGTATTGCAGGAGACAACAAGGACAATAGCATTTAAATTACTTGACAGGGTACCTGCAGCTGAACTTATTCCCAATACAATTGAATGCTACGTAAAGCCGTATGCAAGGAACCACAATTTCAAGATAGATAACTTACTATCAGACTACATAGAGGTTAGCTTATTCACGGTTATTATGGGTGTTTTCTTATAAGCATTAACTCTAGTAAATGCATTTGCCTTTCGTACAAAAGTTGTGCGTTCGATTTGTGGTGGCTTCCCTGTGGCCTTTTTGATCTGGTTTTCAAAACGAAGTGAAACGTTTCCATGCCACGGTAGTTTTAAGTATACAGAACATTTTTGAGGTCCGAAGCGTTTTTCTTTGGAAAACTGTGAAATTTTAAATCTAATAGTGCTCTCAATGATGTCTTCGGGATAGCCATTAGAAAGAAAAGTTTGCTTAAGAAAATTGAGTTCCGATTCTAATTTTAATTTTTCTGAGGTTGATCTTCCGGAAGATTTTAATGTTTAAACTTTTTAATGTATTATGGAGATTAGGATTCCATCCTATGCTGGTTTCTCGTCAATAAAATTCATTTTTAGGATTGATACATACATCTGTCTCTGTCTTCCTCTTTTTCTGAGAAGAACGCTAGAGAAATAGAAAAGTATGTCGCCATCGGGGATCGAACCCGTGACCCACTCTTTCACGTCGAGCGCTCTACCAACTGAGCTAGGTGACCTCCGATGTTAACATACGTTTATTTCTCTAGTCGCCACATTAGCTCCCAATCATCCATCGGTGGACACCGACATCCAGCTCAACGTAATTGGAGACCACGCTCTCTGCGCCATGTGACTTGACCAAGGAAGAACTGCTCTCTGGCCCGTCTATCTATCCAAAGCCCATTGAAGCTAGAAAGTATCATCAAGAAGAGAGGATTTGAAATGTTAGTTGGTTTGTTTTTGCTTCCATGATTCCATCAGCGATATCTTCTAAAGATTTTCCTTCCTAATGGTGTGTTCCGAATACTGCACTTGCCTTTCTCTTATGGTTATAATCAGATTCTGTCACTTCGTATTCTTTTTAATACTTTAGTATTTGTTGATCTTTCCTTGATATTTAAAACATCCTTCTATTAATTGCATATTAACTGATTTTAATCATTTGTACTTCTGGGCAGATACCGTTCAGCATTAAGAAGAATTAAAAAACGTTTGCTAAATAATTAGAGACCGAGAATTGGAACACTGGCACTATAAAGAAAACAAACAGTTATTTTCATTTCGAATGGTAGGGAAAATATTCCAGCAATATTTAAAAGTTACAGTTGACATTTCAGTTTAATATCTGAGATATTGTTGTCACATTCTTGTTGCTGTTTCGGGTGAGTTTGTGTATGCAAAGTGACCGTCGCTAAGACATCCAAAACCAAAACTATAGCCTTTTAGATTTCATATGAACCGATTGAAGCAGCAGCTGGAAAAGTGGCTATTGTTTCCAAATAGACTTAACCTAGCTAAGAGTTATTGCTGTTCTAGGTACTTTTTAGGTCTGAGTAAAGATGTCTTTGGTTAGAAATGAATTGTGTGCTGATGTTAGTTGCTCTGACACCGAGTTGACATGATCATTTTTTACCTGCTGTTGGTTGTCAGAGATTATGGGATAAATGGCGATTTCATAACAATATGTTTAAAATCTAAATACTTTGGCTAGTGTTGATGGCATGTTACTTTATTCTAAAATATGAAGGACCGAGTCTGATGATTAGCGAGACAATATTAATAAATGCTACGGGCAAGAACTGTGTCTTTGTCTTTAATTCACATATCTTAAGATGAGGAGAAATTGGCGCAGTTTACATCGCAGGGTGAAGTGGCATTCTGATAATATGCAGTAGAAATATACAAGTGCTTGAATGCCTATCGGCCAGTGTCAGATCTATAAATGCGTAGCGTTACGGTTACGCCAATGCTCTCGGAAAACTTTGTCCGCTGTACCAACTTGCATGAGATAGTTTATTTATTACAGTATTTGACTAAAAGTATTCCCATGTTCGCACTTTCTTTACTACGCGATTAAAATAGCGTTAATTTTTGATAGTCTTTGATTAATTGGCCGTTCCAAGAGCTCCACCCCTTTTGAAAACAGAAGCCAGTTCAAAAAGCCAGACAAACATTAGCAAAAGTTGCCTGTCAGAAAGGCTCCAGTACGGAAAACATGGATCAATATGAATTGTTGTATCTGCCCCTATTCCATATAGAAACCGTATATGATTTAAACGAAGAACGGGAATAAGACCTACTCTTCACCTCTGCTAGAAAAGTTAGTAGCAAATAAAAGTAAAAGAATGAAAAAAACATGCGTAAATCTCTTGTTTATGACCCGTAATTCCAGACCGGCCTGTCAAAGGCCGTTCGTCAGACTACAGGCGCACTTGACTTGAAAGACATGTTTGAATTAAACCTTGATCATTTAAAGAAACTTAACTTTATCACACAAGTATTGTTGAATAAAATGCGAGTGTGGCTAACAAGATCAAGTTGCACGCTAATATAATAGTATCTTACCGCTTTGTGGTAAACAAATCGCGATTTGTTCATTCAAGCCGCCTCAACTGGGATGGAAGGTAGTAAATCGTGCTCCACATGGCCTCTGTTAACTGTTCGACAATGGTAAGTGTTAAAACTGGATTCTAGGTACACTTAATCATAATTCCAGGATCACAATAAACCACAATACCTACGTTTGAAGTTGTGCCTCGTGCACTGTAGCTGTAAACCTAGCCAGGTCACTTTGGTGACCGACAACAATTTGTTGAGAATTTAACTGTGATTTCAGAAACAGATAATGATTCAAGTGATTAAGGCTTTTACGAATTGCTTTTCATTACCGTCAGGTGTTGAATTCTAGGCATCAAATGGACACAAACTAGATGTGGCCTTCGCGGAGATGTAGCACTGAGAGACTCAACATCTACATTTATCTCTTCTGCAGTTGTCTAAATCACACCCAATGCTTGCAGAAAGGAGACATTCGGTTGCGTAGGTGACACTGTAGCCACGTACAAATTTCTAGGCTAAGCCGAAGCTTTTTAAAATCGATTTTCGCTTCCGCGTACGCTTCCTTGTAACTGCCGTCTGCAAATGTCAGACATTTGGGATTGCTCGTAAAATTCGCACGAAAGACGATATGGAGCCAAATGATTAGTTCATAGCAAGCAATTGATTGACACTTCGGAGCAGTGAATTATCAAATGGGTCCAACCCTGATTTACGAGAGGACCTCAAATTTTTATGGTGCACCAAATTATGGGGGGACCTGAGAAAATTTTCCACAGGGGGGGACCTAGAATTTATGGAGGGACCTGGAAAGCTGGATGAAACCATGATATGTGATACATTTTAGTCATATTTCCTATCGGTTTGCCATTTGAAAAATGTAGCCAAGAATTACTACGGTCAAGACACTATTAAAAAAAAGTAATTAAAATATGACAACAATTGAAAAACAAAGACTCCCTTCCTTTGGGTGGATTTTGTATCTACAGTGGATCAGTACCCAGTAACCAGGGCGTGAAATTTTACCGTAGGGATTTTTTCTTTAGGGATATTTCCCTTTGGGATTTTTTCCAAGAGGGATATTTTCCATAGGAATTTTTGCTAGGAGGTAATATTGTGGACACAAGGGGATATCTTCCATTACCCCTCGTGTCCACCGAGGGCGATAGAACCTATCGCTTTTTTCCATCTCTTTTAAAATAGAACTGCTGTCAGTGGACACGAAAGAGGGAATATCTATCGCTTAAAAGGTGCTCTATTTTAAAGCGATCGGTTCTATTCCAGAAAGCGATAGAAATAAAAACTTTTTAATTCTGTTTTGCCGAAAGTTAGGTCCTATCCCTATTATAAGAGAAATTCCTTAGTTTGCCGACTATTCAGGACCTCATTCAGAAGTTTACACTGTCTCTAGTTGAAGCTTTCCTTGGAAATTTCAAGAAACAATGCAGGGAAATTCGCAGTGATTATCATCATAAACATTGCACAAGAGAAAGGGTACATTCCATGTTGCTCAATGTGTTCAAAATAACTTAACAAAACGTTTTAAGTGACAATTGCATGCTTTGAATGCGTACATTCCATGGTGCACAATGTGTTCAAAATAACATACGAAGTCATTTTTAGTCACAATTGTATGCTTGGAATGCGTACATTCCATGATGCACAATGTGTTCAAAATAACCTACGAAGTCATTTTTAGTGACAATTGTATGCTTGGAATGGGTACATTCCATGGTGCACAATGTGTTCAAAATAACCTACGAAGTCATTTTTAGTGACAATTGTATGCTTGGAATGCGTACATTCCATGGTGCACAATGTGTTCAAAATAACCTACGAAGTCATTTTTAGTGACAATTGTATGCTTGGAATGCGTACAAACTATGGTGCGCAATGTGTTCTAAATAACCTAACAAGGCGTATTGCCTTACAATTGCATGCTTGGAGTGCATACATTCCATGGTGCACAATGTGTTCAAAATAGCTTCACATGACGTTTTTAGTGACAATTGCATGCTTGGAATGCGTACATTCCTTGGTGCACAATATGTTCATTATAACCTAACAAGTCGTTTTAAGTGACAGTACATGCTTGGAATGCATACTTTCTATGGTGCACAATCTGTTCAAAATAACCTAAGGAAGCGTTTTGAGTGACAATTGCATTCTTGGAATGCGTACAAACTAGTTAGATCAAATTGGCCTCTTGGGCCTATAATGTGACTGCTGATCTAAATAGGAGAATATCTCCCGCATCTCCCCTCATGAATATTCCTAACAAACTGTAATTTCCAACTAATGCATATGATTTTGATGTCTCTTTTAGTGAAGTCATTCATCCGAGTAAAATTGGACTAGCTTACGATAAGGTCTATAGATTTCAAATCTTATGTATATATCGCATTTCAGAGGACATGATCCATCCTCCCACTGGCAACATCTTAACCTTTTCACTAAGGGGAGGGTACATGATGTAGTTATCATCGCTGTCATTATCTATTTTCTTTGTCTTCCCTGATGGCTTTCTCGTCTCTTTCCTTGTCGATAGATGCTAAAGTTAGATCAAATAGGCCTCTTGGGCCCATAATGTGACTGCTGATCTAAAAAGGAGGATATCTCCCGCATCTCCCCTCTTAAATACTACTAACAAGCTGTTATTTCCAACTAATGCATATGATCTAGATGTCTCTTTTAGAGCAGTCATTCATGTGGGTGAAATTGCACTAGCTTACTATAAGGTCTATAGATTTCACATGTTATCTATATATCGCATTTCAGAGGACAAATTCCACCATCCCACTGGCATCGTCTTTACCTTCTCACTAACGGGAGGGTACATGATGTAGTTAACATCCCTGTCACTGTATATTTTCTTTGTCTACCCTGATGGCTTTCTCGTCTCTTTCCTTGTCGATAGATGCTAAAGTTAGATCAAATTGGCCTCTTGGGTCTATAATGTGACTGCTGATCTAAATAAAAGAGAACATCTCCCGCATCTCCCCTCTTAGATATTCCCAACAGACTGTACGTTCAAGTTAATGCATTTGGTTTTAATGTCTCTTTTAGTGTAGTCATTCATCTGAGTGAAATTGGACTAGCTTACCTCAAGGTCTATAGATTTCACATGTTATCTATATATCTCATTTTAGAGGACATGGTCCACCCTCCCACTGGCAATATCTTTACCTTTTCACTAACGGGAGGGTACATGATGTAGTTAACATCCCTGTCACTATGTACTTTCTACTTTCATCCCTGATGGCTTTCTTGTCTCTTTCCTTGTCGATAGATGCTAAAGTTAGATCAAATTGGCCTCTTGGGCCTATAATGTGACTGCTGATTCAAAAAGAGGGATATCTCCCGCATCTCCCCTCTTAAATACTTCTAACAAGCTGGTACTTCAAACTAATGCATATGATTTTGATGTCTCTTTTAGTCCAGTCATTCATCTGAGTGAAATTGCACTAGCTTACGATAAGGTCTATAGATTTCACATGTTATCTATATATTTCAGTTTAGAGGACATGGTCCACCCTCCCACTGGCAATACCTTTACCTTTTTACTAACGGGAGGGTACAGGATGTAGTTAACATCCCTGTTACTATCTATTTTCTTTGTCTTCCCTGATGGCTTTCTCGTCTCTTTCCTTGTCGATAGATGCTAAAGTTAGATCAAATAGTTAGTGAGGTAGTAGTAGTTGGGTAGAGTAGTAGCAGTTAGTGAGGTAGAAGTAGTTGGGTAGAGTAGTAGTAGTTAGTGAGGTAGTAGTAGTTGGGTAGAGTAGTAGCAGTTAGTGAGGTATAAAGTAGTTGGGTAGAGTAGTAGTAGCAAGGCAGGAGTAGATTAATAGTAGTTAGTTGGGTAGAGTAGTAGCAGTAAGTGAGGTAGAAGTAGTTGGGTAGAGTAGCAATAGTTAGTGAGGTAGTAGTAGTTGGGTAGAGTAGTAGCAGTTAGTGAGGTAGAAGTAGTTGGGTAGAGTAGTAGTAGTTAGTGAGGTAGTAGTAGTTGGGTAGAGTAGTAGCAGTTAGTGAGGTAGAAGTAGTTGGGTAGAGTAGTAGCAGTTAGTGAGGTAGTAGTAGTTGGGTAGAGTAGTAGCAGTTAGTGAGGTAGAAGTAGTTGGGTAGAGTAGTAGTAGTAGCAAGGTAGAAGTAGTTTGGTAGAGTAGTAGTATTTAGGTGGGTAAAGTCGTAGTTAGTTAGGTAGAAGTAGTTGGGAAGAATTAGTTGGCCGCACTATATCTTTGGGGGGCTGCACAGACAGATTGCAATTGAAGAATTGTGTGTCCATGTTCTCTTATATTTTTCTTAAATATTTCAACACTTCTTGACTATGTCATTACTATAAACGGTTTGTCAAGCTTGGAGTCTTAATTTGTTACCAAGCTACATGGCGAGAAAGAATTCTCCCATCTTCGAACTGACGCATAATAGGGAGCAGTGCTAGTTTTGTGTAACTCCTTCTGGAAAATCAGGGAACCCGCTAAAAGAGCGGAACAGAGGTGGTAAAGCGAACAAAGTGGGGGCCTCAATGTAGTGGTTGTAGAAAGCACGTAAACGAAGAATCAAGGTGTAACGTTGATCATTCTCTATTTCAAAAATCTACTCTGGTTTATATACAGCGGAACTGCGTGAAACTAATTGACAGTTCCCAGAGCGAGGCTAAGTACCGATTAGGAGGCTAATACAGAACACTACACTCAACCCACATTTTAGCCACTACAAATTGAAAATTTGGGATCATTTTAACAAAAATTCCAACATTTTCAAAATATTTAGGGGGATGAAGCCCCCTAGCCCTCTGCTTTGCTGCCATAATTTAATCAAAAAGTTTATGGAAACTGGGGAAATATTTTCCTGACGATGGTGGAGAACCAATACCAGCAGCGTCAACATCTAAAAATATTGTATCATTAAAATTCTGTCAACCGAGCTGCGGTGGTCACCACTGTACAACATATTAGCACAAATTCTAATAGTTTCCTGATAGATAACCGTTAGTAAAAAGGCTGCTGATGTCAAGCCAGCACATAAGCGACTGTTTTCCTTCAAATCATAGGTTTCGCATTATCTTTTCAAAAGTAAAACGATCTTTAATTTTTAATACTGAAGAGAATTACAAGAAAGTTTGCAAGCATTGTATCACTAAGATACAAAGTCATGATAAATGCTAATGTCCAAATTGTTCTCAGAACAGCAAGGGAGTTCTACCAGGAGTTTATTAATCAAGTGCAGATTAGGTTCGATTTTTCAGCACCTATATTTAAGCACTTGGTCATGCTTGAACCATGTAAGGCTGCAAACATGGAACCACCTACGCTGCTACCGTTCTTCCACTTTTACAGCAGTCCAGACTGGGACAAGAAGAGAATAGAGTGGGTTGAGGAACATCAGTACACTAGAAATTCCGTTTAAGTAACTAGAAAGTCCTCTGCTTTTCTGGCGGAAAATTTTGTCAATGAAAACGCCTTGTGGGTCACTGAGATTTAAGAACCTTCAGAAGGTATCTTCTTTCACTTCCGTTTTCAAATGTTGTGGTGGAAAGGTTGTTCAGCACTCTATAAAACATCAAGACAGACAATAGAAACTCTCTGTCATCTGAATCTTTAGGTGCATGTCTGCAATCTCAGAGTGGCTTCAAGAGGGTTGGACCATCAGTGGTGGATAATCCTCATTTGTGGAAGAGACTTAAAATGGTAAAAGCCAGTGCAACTTCTGAAGAATGTAGGGGAATGCCTATTATGAAACCTTAGTCCGATGATTTATTTTTATTATCTTAGTTGGAAGTTGATATTAGCTGTGTTCCTTAGTAACGAGCGAACTAACTGATGATACTCTGTTCTTTTCCTGTATATACTTTTTTTATTCGCTGGTGACTTCTTTAACCCATTTTCGAGCTCATTAGTCGCTAGTTTTTCCTCATCGTTGTAGACTCCCCAAAACTTGTTCGGGAGTCAGGTTCTAGTAAGAAGTAAATGGGATGTGGTAATTAGGTGAGACCAAGAATCTCTCTTGTAGGTGCAACACCAAACCCCAGTTAGTAAAAACCAGGAACTACTGGGAGCGCAGTTCCCAGTAGTTTCAACTAATACGTGCCTATTATACGTGCCTAATACGTGCCGTAATAAGTTTCAACTAATACGTGCCTATTAGTTGAAAGCTGAGTTTAAATAGGAATGAGTGATATAATGATCGGCTGCCAAATTTGGGTTTCGTTCGAACACTGAATTCAAAATATAAACAAAAGAAGATTCTCATGCGAAATCTCATGTTTTTCAAGTTTCAACGTTCTCATGTTTTTTGGCTATGATAATATGTCAAACATACAACAATAGCGTAGGCTAGTCTGCCTTTCGGCAGTCAAAAGTTTGTTAAGACTCATCAAATGCCCCTCCCCATGGTAATCTTTAGTAAAAGGCGAAAGATTAACTCGATATGAGGAGAGGTCAGAGCAATGAAAATTGCTAAGGTTGACTTGGGTATATAAAAATAAATCCTAGCAAATCCTGGTGTTTTTTTTTTAACAAAGGTTCGAAAGTTCGAAATTTAGTCTATGTTTTTGACAATTTTGAAGTGGAAGCCCTGATGTGGGGTGACAATTGTTAGTAATGAATAAAACATAATGTTTATTAAAACATTCAATTAAAACAAACATGTTTATTACAGGTTCTACTAAAAAAGGAACATCATGCAGAACCAGCTGACATTTGGTCGTGTGGAATCGTGTTAACAGCTATGCTTGCAGGAGGTACGTTTAGCTGATATAATGTAATTAACAACAAAAATAACCATTTGTCTTATGATATTGTCACTGTTTATAGGAACGCGACGTTTTAACTGCATACTGCTAGTCTTTATCAAGCGATGTGTCAACCTAAAGGGGCGAATGCATTCGTCGCAGTTTAGAGAAGCTGGGAATCCGTTCTGTGTTCAATTCAGAGACGACGCTCAGATACCATCTACTGCGACCGAAGGACCCTGCAGATCTAGATAGGCAGGACAGAGCTGTCCACAAGATCCCTTGTGAGTGCGGAGATGTTTAGATTGGAGAAACTGGGAGGTCTATGAAAGAGCAAATGAAAGAATGCGGTCGAGATATGCGTCTGGCCGTCGCAAAAACACTCACAGGAAACTCGGCACTGCCCGCTTTTGGAGTGATGTAAAGTTCGTAGATCGTGATCAGTGTTGGTATACCCGTAGGATCTATGAACCCATTTATATGAGATTTCATCCGAATAATACCAACATGGGCATGGAAAAATAGAAATTCCTGGAGTATGGATACCCATCATAACGAAACACAACATAAAAGTAGCACGGCAGTGGACGTCATCGAAAGCAATCTCCCACCGAGTTGCGTCGATCAAAAATTAACCAATCACGGACAAACAGTGTTAGGAATAAGTGATGACGAACAACAAGTTGACACATTTGCTTGGCTCTCTAATGATTATTTTGTAACAGGAACTTGGTTTTCTTCATATTAACTCGTACCATGTCTAAGCATCCTGTATGACTTCGTAAAGCTTTAAACACATGCCCGCAAACGCTGAATCGTCTTCTTTCGACGCTTCCCTCATTTTCGTGTAAGTGGTTATAGAAGGAGTATGGACCTTTCTAAACAGATTTTCAATTTATAATTGAATTTCTGAATACCAGGTAATGAAGGAGGTTGACAATAATTACCGTGGAAAAGCGCCTGGAAATTATACCCTTCTTAAACCAATCATGGAACTGTAAGGTGCTAGGAGAATTCTATGTAATATAGGTTTAATTGTCCAACGTGATTTTATGATACGATAATTAATGAAACAACAACGTAATTTTATGGTATTATCTGTGGTGATGCAAATTGTTGTCAGCTTGTCTTCTACTTAATTTATTCAGAGCTTCCATGGGATGAACCTTCAGAAAAATGTAAAGAATTCGTTGACTGGGCAAACAACAGATGTTATGGTACACCGTGGACAAAAATAGAGACAAAATCACTGGGTATGATAATCTCTTAAGCAATTCCTTAATTTTCAATGCTTTATTGGATCGTAGAACCAGCGTCATCAGCTTTCTGCGGTTGTTCCGACGATTTTTCGTTTTTTGATGTTAATAAGTAAGCTGTTTTCTTAGCGCTTAATATTTCTTCTGATGGCCTTATTTAGCTGAAGTACAACTCCGTTGCCGAGACAAAGTTGCCGAGAAAGTGGATGTTAACGATTTGCCATATAATGTGTACGGAAGCAAGGAAGTGGGAGATCAATAAGCTGAAATTTCACTATGTTTACCACCGCCTACCAAAGCATAATTCGAAAAACCACTTATAATAAAGGCTGACTTACCTTGGCCGCTTTTCGAATATAATCAGCCGCACCATCACTTGGAATCTTTTTGAAGTTTGCTATCGATGGAGATTCCAGGAATTCTTTGGCGTATATTTGTGCGCTTTCCTAGAAATAAGAGTTAATTCTTATATTCCAAAAATCAGTCTTTAGACTTCAGGGAAAATAAAACTGCAATACACGGTTGAAGGAAGTTGGTGTAGATCATTGAAACGTCTTTAAAATTACAAACGAAATAAAATATGTACAAGAAATAAAAATTACAAAAGAACTGAAAAATGTCATCACTAGCGTTCTTATTCGTATCGTTCAGTCCTTCGCCTTTGTACTGTCAGCTTGTCTGCACTACTCTGGAGTGCCAAATAATCGTACCACCCGCTTATTAATTTATCAATCCCCCCGCTCCTTATTAGGACCCCCTCCCAGTTTATTAATTTCAAGGAATTTTCCCAGTACTCAAAATGTAAATGATGTCTGAAAACACTCGAATAACTTCCCATGCAACATTTGACCCTGAAACAGTTGCTAACTAGTCAATTAGTACGATTTTTGGCCTCATATGTGTCATTCTTATTTAAAACTTTCACAAAATTGAGACTGGAGTTTAGACCTCCCTGTTTATTTGGAATCCCCCCTTTATTTACTTTAGACCGTAATGATGACCCCCCGTAAGAGTACGTACTTCGATTTTGGCACAGCGTTGAAACTGAATAATGTATACTGGGTCTATTGTAAGATTTGTCAGTTTGAATAAAATCAGTAGTTTGAGTTTACCTTTAAGAGAGGGAAGTCTCAAGAAACACATGCTTTGAAGCGCACTTGGCAGGTGAAAAATTCTCAAAAAAAAATTTAAAATGTGCCTTTTCTGTTTTGACAGCGTAGGAACCCCCCCTCTCACGATTATGCCGACATTTTTAGTTACAAAGGAACAGCTAAAAGATAAAACCCTACCGGTCCTGTAATCCCGTTTGTAATAAGTGTTTTAGTTGTTCCTTTAATAGGTGTATCTTTTGAGATGCTATCATTGTTTCCCTTTTCTTCTTCTGCAACTTCCTCTTCATCCTCATCTTCTTCCTCTTCCTCTTCTTCTTCCTCGTCTCCTCCATTGTCATCACTGTCCGGTTCCTCATTATCATCGAATGGTGCCAATATATCTTCTTTTCCATATTCGCTCATCTTGGCCTCCACTTCCTCAGTGCTCTCACCCAGTTGGTTACCTATCAGCAAAGAAACAAGTTTCTTCTGATACAGTCTTTATGAAATATGAAGGATTATGAAATAAACAATACATTTCTTCCATCATTCTATACACCAAATCAAATGAATAATAGCCTCTACACTTTTATATATGTATTAACACAAATCAAATGAATAATAGCCTCTACACTTCTATAGATGTTTATCAAGATGAGAATAAAATTCTACCAACCTTCAAATGTTCAAAGTACCATAACAATACTTTGCCAGCTGCCGTTAGGTTTACTACAAACTGCAGTGGCTAAGTAATGGGAATTAATGAGTGGCCTGTTAGAAAAAATGCAGGAAAGAACTTAATCAAAAAGACAGAAGTCTACACTTGTGATTCCCTTAACGTATTTTGCTGCTATTCAACTACTCTTTGGTACCCAATATACGTCCCCCCGCTAATTAATTTTTCAAAAATTTTTCACCTAGGACATTCTTATTCCAGACCCCTGCCTATAATTTTTAAAGTAATTTCCCACCCATGATCATTTTTTGAGGAGGTACTTCGGCGGGCAAGTAGAAAATATCTTTATTAAAATATGAAAACCATACATTAAAAAGATGAAGGTGGCCTTTTACGAGGCTCCAACCAAAAGAAGAAGGTTTTACTCTTAAGATGTTGCTTGTCGCTACTGGTGTGTGCTTACCTTGCATTATTACAGTCTACTGTTTCTTTGTTATAAATGTGCACCATGGGTCTTTAGATTTATGTAAACACTTTTTATTTACAGCAGATTATCATTAACAAGGCTAATAATAGTCCTTTGGGCTTGCTCTCGGCAATGCTAATTGTAAATACTGTATCATATACAAACTAGTTGTGGTGTCTCTGTGCTGCCGCTGAAGAAGGGTGACCCAGAATTCTAATTACACTTTTGGCATTGTTAAAGCACAGAAAGAACCCTCATCAAACGCTCCCATCTGCTATTCTGATGGCATGTAAACATATATTTCCCATCACCTTTTCTTCATTTACGTATTTTCTGTCCATAGAAATTAACTTCCCAGGACCAATTTGCGTGAGCCAATCCCAATAATTAGCACAATGGAATAGATTTATTCGATCCTACAAATTGACAGGTGACCTTAATGGATTACGCAAGCTACTTTAGTGAATCTATTAATCGCTGCACAAAAAATTCCTCAGAATTACAATTTCTTGTCATTAGGGATTCAAAGCACCTGAAAATTGAACAATAGCCAGACTTCTTAATGAAGAATTCAAGCCAATTCAAACCTCATACTTTATTTTCATTGACTTATCTAAATCCTCTGGTTGCAATCCGGAATCTAAACATTTGATGTACACAGTTTTGGAATGAGATCTCGGTATGAAACTTAGTTTAGTTCTAGTGGCCCTATATTGGGTGCAGATATTTTATTGCTATAATCAAATACACATTGAGCGCGGAGATATATAAGAAAACACCCTAAAGAAATACATTGAACCAACGAGAGAAAACAAAATGCAACAATACAACTTTTTAAACTCGAAATTTATTTTTCAACATATATCAACGAGATACAGTCAAACACTCACAACTATTAGGCATGTATGTGGTAGTATGGATGTTTGCATAGGCTGACGTCTTTAAACGAAGTGGCCGTACCGTCGTACGGTCTTGTAGGTGGATCGCGTTGGCCATTTCAGAGCAAATGTCAAACATGGGTATTTTCTACTGCACACCAGTAATGACTGCAGTCCACTCAATTTACTAAAAGGGGCCCAAACAAACCCTTGGTTCGCAAAAAAACTCCAGGTTAGAACCCTATTTTTAATGCCTGAAGAAGGAAAAATGGAGATGTGCTTAATTTAGAGGTTTGACATCACTATGTAAAAAAGTGGATCTTAAGGATGATATTAGATCTCGTAAAAATAATCATCTTTGCAAGGAGTTAGGCACGGATTTAATAGACCTTCTTCTCTTTCATTGGTAATTCTAAATGACAGTGATCCCTGACGATGTGATCTCAACATGAATATGCACATTGTTTTATCTCCAATGAAAGTCAGCTTATTAGTGATCTCCAGTATCAACAGTTGCAGCGGATCAAATGATTTGCCAAATTACAGAAATAATAAAAAACCTCGGAACCAATGACCACGAAACCCCCCATCCACCCCATCCCCCCGGGGGACTACATAACCAATCTTTTTGTCACATCCAATTCGTTAGGCAGCTTGACTCGCCAGATGACCCGCAGTACCTCTCTCTAACACCGAATTTCTAAAGCGAAAATATTCTTCTGCAATGACCATTAAAACGGCTTTTTTTAGCGGCAGACACTGAAACACTTCATGTAATGAAATTCACCTTTTTCACCAAATAGAATCTTTTTGGTGAGGACCAAGGACAGAGATTTAATAGTATCATCATGCTCCTAAAAACGTTAGGCGTATCTGGATCCCAGAACTATAGTCACTGTCCTCACACATCATTGGCCCAAGATAATTGCAGTGGTCACATTGTCTGCGGTTTTCCCCATGTAAACGTGCAAACATCATAGCTCTGTTACGGAACACAATGTCATGACAAATTTGAATCATATCGAAAAACAGATAATGTGACTTTTCTTGTACTTAAGGAGATATTAAAGCTCACACCGTGAAAAGCGCGGAAGTCATACAATAATTCAACGCCGGTTTAAAATACAACCTAAAGCATTTCGTAGACAACCGATCTTCCAGTAGGTTCGGGTTTTCTTGCAACGCATACTGTACACGGTTTAGTTGGCATGATAGCGTACTGGCAAGTCAAATACGTACAAAAGTATATAAAAACACAGTAGTATAAATAATAAGGAAAGGCAGAGAGGGGGAAACAGATCGCAACAGGAATACGAAATCGATTTAAGGAACAATTCGCCGAAATCTGATACCAAAATGGTCAAGTGATTTGACAATTGTAACGGGAGGGAAGGGTATGGGGGTTTGATATAAAGACGAGGAGGAGAAAGAGTTGAATGAAGAGGGCGATAACGTACATTTACGATCAGTACGGGGGGGGGGGGGGGGGGGGAGGGGAAAAAAAGGAAACTAAGAAAAAAGGACTGGGGTGCCGCCCCCCCCTTGTATTGGCCCCCCCCCCTTTACTATCTTGAGACTGTGGGGGTGACGCCCCCCCCCCCCCACACACACACACACACACTTATTCGGTACTCCAGAGTAGGTATAAACAGAATCAGGACGATGTTACAGAATAGAGGGAAAGCAAAAAGGGACTTTTAACTGTTGTAGATCAATTTTCGTTGCGCATGCGGAAGAAAGACATCGTACAAAGAAGGCTAATGGAGTTTACCATCGATACATTATGCATCAAAACTTGCTCTGTTGATTAGCTACATTGCTTGAGCAACTCCGATTTAAATAAAGTGTCGTACAGTCCCAACTGATACCATGAATTACAAAGTACGGCTGGGAAAGAACACAAGAGGTTAAATATATCACCTAGGTACTACTCTCTTCGAATTGTTTATTTGTTGTACAAAACAAGAATATTACACGAAATAGCGAAAACATTGTTTACCGAGAAGCTTTCTTCGTCTGACACTCCTCAGAGTACTAACGTCAGAATGACCGAAATGAAATGTGTGAAAGAGTATACCCAACTGTATTTTAAAAGAACCAATCAGAATTTGGACTGTCTGAATGGCTTGTGTTTTGGACCAATCAGCGTCCATTACAACAAGATTAATTGAAAAGGCCTAGTCAGAAAACGAATCCTTTTTGTCTGCATAGCAAGGGCTTTCTTGCCTTTATGTGGACTGACTCCAGAACGGCCAAATGAAATGCAAACTTTACAGTACACAATATTTTCGCTGTTTCGTGCAATATTCTCTTCGAATTATAATAGTAAAAATAAAGCGCATTCTCGTCTATATTTTAACTGACTTCTAGATCGCAAAAGGTGGGAAATTCTAATTCAGACTCGTAATGAAAGCGAAGTTAGTACAGTTCCATTGGTAGATTCATGTTACATAGCGTCCAGGAATGCCAAAATTAGTGTTTGCTTTTTGTCCATTCTGTGTCAGTGTAAAAGCTTCCAAAGCCCCCGCCTAACAGAACGCGTCAGTTCTTTTGTACAGTAGAGTTGAGTAGTGACATTGCCCAATGCACTACCACGCCATAAGTACTCAGTCAGCTATTGTTAAGTTTGCGAGTGGTTCCGGTCATAGTCTGCTCTCCATTTACTTTGTACCGGCAAGTAACAATTCAGTTAAGTATGACTTTGTTTGTGTACAGGACGAGGTGCAGAGCTGGTGGAGAAAAATGACAACACTTATGGTGGAAAGTATGTAATCAACCCAAGTGGAGGACTGATCTCAAAAGGACATCCCTTGGGTGCCACAGGTAACGTTCACATTAGTTCGTAGCTTTATGCTTCACATCTCCATGCCCAAAGTTCAAAGTGTTTTACCTTTCTGCTTTCCATAGTATCCACTTTTCGCTTCCATATGTAACAACAGGAAAAACAAGTGCTCTGGTATCTATTCATTCGTTCGTCTATATATCTAGGGCACCCCCTAGAAGTCGTCTCCAATTTCCATTTTCTCAATCAAGTAATTTCTTATTGTGTACCGCAGGAAGGTGACTAAAGTCCTGATTATGGTAAAAATAATCAGTGAATAATCCCCCAGGGGACATTTCCTCAGCGAGTATACTGTTGGGTTTTGGTTACGGTAGCGATAAGGGTCAGGATCAGGGATGGGATTGTGGCTAGAATTGCAGTCTGGGTTTACGGCTATTCCTTGAGGAAATTCCTGTTTGAAGAATATGCCGAAACCCTCTCACACATCCTTTGTTATTACTATCGTACACATAATCAGTATTATTCAAAACAGTTTGTTATGAATTATAAGAAAGAAGAAATTGCATGTGAAAATGTATTTGGAAGACAAACCTCTCTTAGGAGATCCATAAGTTTAAAAGATTTGACTCTGGCAGCTCTCAAGGAGGAGGAGATTTTTACTTGAACAACCCAAGTGTATTCATGTTATAATAGGGCTGAAGATCATGCACTCCCAAGACATTTAAGAAATTTTGTGCGCTCTCGACGGTTAGTATATTGCCTTAACAAAAGTATCTTGAACTATTCTGTGTTCAGTGGCTTACCTTTCGCCCAGGACCACTCCCTTTTGAGTTATAATGATATGGTACATCAAGCGCGTGATCAGCCTGTTACAGATTTGTCAAACATTTCTTATCATGAGAGATTCTTCCCTTGGGCAAAGGATTTGAGACAAAATCACTGACTGGAATGTCACTTTTGCTTTTACGGCTGTTAAGAAATTTAAGTACCGTTAACGCCCTGGATTTAGCTTTCAACTGACACCTTCAGGGCCTTCAAAACATCAGTACACTGAACCTCAATCCATTAGACGGCCAAATAATGTTTGGGTGTCAAACAAGCTAACTAACTCTTAAAAATAGTATTTGGTGCCTCACAGTAATGATTTGTCTACATTGAAATCTAGGTGGATGAAAACGGTTTGGAATTTTAAAACTTCAAATTATTTTAAGAGATTGCACGTGGCTAATCTATTTGTGAGATCTTTTTCTGTTTATAGTTTCTTCTATATTTTGTCTGCGGGAATCGAGGCTTGTATTGTGGTTCCACTGTTTACATTCGTGTGTTATCCTCTTTATGTTCAATCTACTTAACTGATTAACACAGAAAACTTTTAACACCGAACTACTCTCAATTGAAAAATGTTAGCAATTACAAGTTGTGATCCTGGGGGTGATAGAATTTCATTTTCTTTAAAATCTCTTTGCACTTATTATTCTAAAATGTCTCCTACCAAGAGAATTACCTATTTATTTATGTTTCGGTAGGTCGTGTGTGCTCGTCTCTTGACCATGTCTATCACCTCTGCTAATGGACATGTACATGCGTACATGTGGTATCGCTCCCGTAATTTTCCAATTATGTTAATGTTCACATCTTGAAAACATTTAATAACGGAATCATTAGTGAAATGCCATTGACTGGTTTCGTTGCACCCTCATCAGAATGGCTCGTGCAAAGAAAGCCAATCACGTTTTAAGTACTCAAGACCAATAGGGTTGAAATATGGCTGTGAAAATATAGAAAGAGGGTTCTTTACAATTGTTTTCACCGAATGACAGTTTGAAGATATTGGAGTAGTATCCATTTAAGAAAAGGCATATGAATGGGCTGAGAGCAAGATTACAGAGTGAATTACAGTCTCTACTGAATTACAGTCTCTACTGAATTACAGTCTCTAATTTGCAAAGTCATTGTTATCCCATCTAGAAGTGTATGCCAGCGAAAATATGGTTGATAGTGAGGAAGCTAAAGAGGTAAGGAAAGAGCCAACTTTACAATTGTTGAAGGACGTACAGCAGAATTTCCAAAAGAGACACACTCACCAAAGAAAACGTTTACACAGAAAAATACATCTTTAAGGGCAAAACTGAAGACAAACCAAAGCCAAGTAAGTAAAGAATGCGGTTATTTCTACAGAGTTACAGTGGTGACAGTGATGAAGGAATTCGAGAAGCACCAACATAACAACCTCTTAACATAAGTTTTTGACTTTTGCTTCAACGACTCAACAAATCTTATCATCCTTATTTCTTTTCTTTTCATATCTTTTGCTACTGCTAATTCAAGAAACATCTACTTTTAATACCTACTTTTCTAGTACAACAGTGGGAAGTTAATGAGTAATCATTTGTATCACCACTTTTCGCCATTTCAAAATGTTTATCTTAAGTATTCACAGTTGTTGAAACCGCAAGAAGCAAACAAAATCTAAATATCGACTTCATTACTGAACATTCATATAGGTTTGCCGTGTGTCCACATGTTGACTTGGACATTTTCATTGCATTGCAGTGAAACGCCGCATAGATATGGTGAGATTCTTGGGATAGCACTTCCTTAAGGAACTATCAAGATGGTATCGATTTGTTTTAAAGACAGTTTGAGGAAATAAGTTTAAAAATTTTCTTTTGAAATTCTTCATGGTTTCATCATAAAGTAACGTAATTTTACTGCCTGTCTTTTTGCTATAGAAATAGCCTGGCAGAGCCTGGGCTCATCCATGTCAACAAGGTGGGCCTTGACCTCGATCCAGCAACCGCCAAGAGAAACAGGATTCCACAAAGGGTGGACAGAAAATAGAGGAAAGATGTTTAAACATAACCTAAAGGTTATGAGGATAGGTTTTCCCTCACTGGCAACAATTTGCAGTCACCTCACATTACTGATATTGCAATGAAATGTCTTATTGCAACACACTGAAAGGAATAATATAATCACTTAATGTCTTAAGGTCAAAAACTTTAACATGTAGACGAACAAACTCTTACAAGAAGTTAAAAAAATTAAGAATGATATCTTCATACTAGTGGATAGAAAGATCCATTGAATAGTCGCAGTGGTGATATTCCTTTAGGCTCTTCTAAAATTTACACCTTAAACCCTCTCTTGTCGACTGTACCCTTTTCTAAGTCATTCTACCATATCCAATTCCAACATAATCGCCATAGTCATACTTTCGTTTATATTGTAGCGAACAATTATTTACGGGGATTCCCTGAAGTACCAACCTTGAAAGAGTATAGGTGAGTTTTTCTTCATAAAATGACCCACAAGTTTTTCTATCATAGAGCCAGTCGTTTATAAAATAAAGCCCATCTTTTCGCCAGTACTTGTTGCAAGAAAGATAAAGCCGAGTCTGCGTTGTAGACCCCATGAGACTTCCCTGTTTGGGTCTGCGAGTCATAGAGCAAAGCGTCGTCCAAACTTCACAAGAACACGCACTTTGTCTTTGGGACCAAGTACCGTATGAGCACCCAAAAGCTCAAACCGTTGCAGGGAAGTTTATAGATTTATAATGCTAGGAGAAAGTGGGATATGCCTATTACTATGACATATTTCACAAAATAGCGAAAACATTTCCATCATTCTGACGTTAGTACTCTGAGAAGTGTCAAACGAAAAAAGCTTTTCAGTACGCAATGTTTTCGCTATTTCGTGCAATATTCTTGTTTTGTACAACAAACAAACTATATGACATATTTTACTGACATCGGTACATCAGTAGTTCCAGGTCCCAAAGATGGAAATTTTTTTTACGAATGTCTCGTTTTACCGTCGATTTTATTGATACTTATTGTGAGAAATGAACTGTAATCTAAACCCCATGATTGTGGAACGTAGTGATACCTCGTCCAGGCGAAAATGGCAAAGATCTCAGTGGAAATTTTGAAAGTTAGTCGCCCCTTCTAAACCCCAGGATTGTGGAACCCAACAAGATCTCCTCCAGGAGAAGATAACAAAGTTCTCAATGACAATTTTGAAAGTCAGTGGTCCCTTGTACCTTTCTCGTCGTGTGCCTTTGGGCCTTCCTTTGCAGCAGAGAAGGCTTCATTGTAAACACATTGATTGTTTTTGCGGTAGGTCGCGTCTTGAACTACGAGTGAAGCAGCTATGCGAAGCTTTAGAAGAATCTCTGGACAACTCAACTTCTATGCGTCACGTTGCATTGAGATCAATTCGGCGATATGTGAAGCTGCTGGTCAGATTAGGACGAGGGAAATTGGTGAGTATTTAATGTCATAACATGTAACGGCCTCTTTGTGGTAGTTGTATTTCATTGAGTTTTGTTACGAAACGCAGTAAGGTATTATGGGCTATAGCTTGAGGGTGCAATTGGAAGCCTTTTCTTCAGGGGTAAAGACACTGACTGATGATTGACTGTTGAGACGAAGCTTCTGTATTAGAATTCTGCATGAACTGCCCGTGGATACACATGGTCAGTTCTGAATTGTATTTCCCTTCAGCAAAGTCATGTTCTCTCTCTACTTATTGGCTTTTTTTCCGCGTGAGAAGTATCATAGCAATGATGCGTTTTGCAGAATGAAAAATTATCATAAATTCAGATTAATTTCTTGTGCCTTCAAACCGCGAGGCTTCCGTTTGTACGGTTCGAACCCCTACTTTCCAGAGTGCTCGCCAACTGAACTATCCACTAAACCTCGACCACATTGGCAATACCGAAGTAGATAACATCTTGAACACTTCGTGAATCAAATCATTGAACATAATAATAATAATATAGGTGCGCTTGGTGCTATGGGAAAGAATTCCAAGCATTATATAGAGCAATTCGGACTAAGTATCAGGTTGAAGTTATGTAGAAGACGGCACTGTTAGGTACGGCAAGAATTTTACTAAAGGTACTGTCTTTATAGACCTGGAGAGAGATTCATTGGGGCCTTTGTTGACTTGCTGTCACCTGTTTATGAGTAATCAGCGCCACACGTATATTTATTTATGTGAGATGAGAATAATTGATAATAATAATTTTAAACTCAATGCCTTTTTTGGTATTCTTAACAGTACAGTTTCATTTCTCGCTCCTGGCATTGTACATGAAACAGCAGGATTTGATTTACAGGTGTGTTTGATTAATATTTTAAAGAATATATATATAATAATTGACACACACTCACACACAAATTACAACAAAGAAAGCAACAAATAATAATGGTATTTATACGTAACGTAGTGTAGGGTACTCACAAATCGGTAACTAATTGGCTGACAGCAGTTATTGAGTTGTTGACTCACTGTTACTGCATCCCTCCATCACTTTAACTCAAGATTTGTGATCCTCAGAACGACATACTTGATAATCCGCATTTCCAGTGAGTGCGTCGTGCAAACTATAGAATTAAATAAAAGGTACACCCATCCTACCACCCCCCCTCCCCCCACCCCCGACTACTTTGCAAAAAACAGGCGTTATTGTTTATGGATAATATTTGAATACGCTCAGGATTTGCAGACAGTATTTCTTGTCTGGAGCCAAAATTTAATGTACAGGCGCTCATCATAGGTCCTCCTTGACACTTGACTTTGGCGTTTACCTTTCTGGTAACTTTTGAAGTGTGTAGTTTAAAAGCATAGTCGTTGAACAATTTCACCTTCTGATCGAGCCAACGTTTTTTTTTTCTGACGCCAAAACTACTAACACCACATCAACCAAGGCGTATATTTGAGTGCTGCACGTGGAAAATAATTTATAGAAATATATATGGCTGTCAGATCTTTTCATAGTGAGAAGTTAAATCGTTTCAGATCGTTAAGCTTCTCAGGCGATTCAGCCTGAAAGCCTCAATATTTTGAATATATTTTCCGTGGACTGTTTTGCCTCTGTATCCTATATCCCCCAATTTCGAACCGCAACAGGTTGTGTTGCTGTGTTCGCTCTAATAGAAAAGGGACAAGTTTAAATTTGCTTAGTTATTTTTTTAATCGTGGTACAGTCAGAAACTGGTAAAGAATGGTATATATTATATTAATTTTATTAATGAGATATGAAGAGAATAGTTTATCGGTTTTAACCAATGCTCAGAGGTACTTTTCGAAAGAACAATTCTTGTTGGACCGAAACAATGTGTCCACTATAAGGAGATGTCCGATATTAACAATCCACTATAAGGAGCTTTGATAATGAAGGCTTCACCTGTCAAGACAACAGCACCATTTGAGGTGGAGGCAGGGCTACATTAAGAATCCGCTCTAAGTCTGTTTCTGTTTACCGTTATTACGGACACCCTGACAAACAACATTCAGAAAGAAGCCCCTTGGAGAACGATGTTTGCGGATGCTGTGACTCTTCGTTGCGAGGATAAGTTTGAGCTGGAGGAAGACCTGAAGAGGCGGTGCAGTGGGTTAGAGAAGAAATGAAGATGTCGAGAGGGAAGACGAAATACATGTGCCAAAATGGGCTGCATAGAGGCTACCACTGCAAGACCAGTAGCTGCCAGAGGTGAGTGAGTTCAAGTACCATGGAAGTGTGCAAGCGGATGGAGAAGTGGAAGCGGAGAATCATGCGAAGGACACAATTAGGCTGAAAGAACAGTTAAAATATGTCTGGTGCTATGTGAAAGAAAAGAAAATCCAGTCAGAATGGAAGGAAATATACAGCGGACCCTAATCAGCCTGCCGTGCCAAATGGAAGCAGTGCCCCAAACAAAGAAGGTTGCGAAGAAACTAGCTGTAGCTAAGATGAAGATGTGCAGATGGACGTGTGTTGTAACCCTCAGAGACAGAGTGAGAAATAATAAGATTCTAGAAAGAATAGAAGTGGCGAACATAGTAAAAGAGGTTGGAAAGCAAAACTTAAATGGTTTGGTCACGTAAAGAGAAGAGAAGAGAATTACGTGAGCTGGAGAATACTGAGCATGGATACACCTGGAAGGAGAGGAATGGGGCGCCCGAAGCAACAATGGATCAACACCATCCACGAAGACATTCGATCTGTTGACACAAGAGAGGAAGATACGGACACATCTGGAAGACATATCTATCTGCCGCAGCAACCCCAT
The DNA here is from genome assembly GCA_010016025.2 of Alatinidae sp. Z8VKAUB7J3. Lineage (NCBI taxonomy): Eukaryota > Metazoa > Cnidaria > Cubozoa > Carybdeida > Alatinidae > Alatinidae sp. Z8VKAUB7J3. The sequence goes on from JAAAKM020073195.1 coordinate 60,541,161, forward strand.
AGTAAATGGGAAAGGCTTGAATAATATTTTTTTTTAAAACTTCATTGCCATTTATTCTTTTTGTACATTTACAGCTAATAACCTTTACAATATACAAAATTCTCACTGAGATCGATGGTGGCGATAACTAAAGACCCAAAGGTAATATAAATTTAAAGAAAGAAGATAAAAAATGTAGATAATTCAGATTTTCTGGGCTTGTCCAATTTTTGTGTCTTCGACAAAATAGTTAATAAGAAGAGCGCAATGCTACTTCTGCAACTTTATCCACAATCCTCTTACTATCAAGACCATACTTTCCTAACAGTTTTTCAAATTTGGAAGCATTATTGGAATAAAATCCATACGTTGATATCTAATTTTTAAAACTCAATTTTTACTTCACCATAAAACCAATACACTCTCTTACAAAAGGCATATCAAAACTGTTACGATATACAACCTAGCAACAAGAAATACATTGAATCGAGAGAGAAAAAAAATCCAACAAACAAACCAGAAACAACAATACTACTAATAATTAAGCTGATACAACTAATAATAAATTATAAAAGTTCTATTTACCAAATAAGTAACTCAGGATTAGTCCATTCTTTATTCTTTCTACAAAAGATATAATAACTGTTGACCCCTCTCACTATAATACTAGCCACTGCAATTATCACTACCTTCAAACTATACCGTCAACTGTCCCACTGCAACCACTCAACAAACTACTCCACCATTACCAACTATTTTTATTCATTGCCTGACCACTAATACTACCCCTGTATTCACTTACACATTCCTTACTTATCTACAAGCCAGCGCTGCCGTCTGTTTTTTATACCACTAACCTGCGCCCCACTCATATGCCTTTTGTGTAATATGATGTTCTCTTGCTAAATTCTGCGTTGCTAATCAACGATTTATGTTTATTGTAATAAATTGTCTACGTTAACATTTTTGGATACAAGTCTTAGACGCCTATGCACACGCGTTACACAAATATAACAGAAAAAGTTAAAGCGAAGAAGTGTTGAAGAAGAGATATTTGGAGGAGAGACGACAAGAAAGTTATACGCTAGTAAACCGAAAACGCTAGTTAGGCCCGAACGATCATGGTTACGCGGTGGCAACGACATTATTAACACTGTGTTCTTAAAGCCTCTTCAAAAATGTCTATACTACTGGAAATATTATGCAAGAAGTGCAAATTTTTAATTAATGAAATTAACTTAAAAATACATTTAGTCGAGGAAATCCTTTTCAGATGAAAACTCTAAATCTGTTGAAATATTTTCAGCATCTTGTAGAAAATTCTGTGCCCAACATCTTGTTTCCACCGTCCGTCCGGATTAACAATGAGAACAAAACCGCTTAAGATTATGCCAAACTTTCCTACTGGTCTTCCGGCGCAAGAATCGTTTTCTCTCAACACTACTGTCTCCCACTCTGTGAGGTAAGCTTCATTTATTTAATACTATTTTACACCAAACTTTAAATAGGCCATACACATCGTTCATTGTACAAAAGATTTCTGGGTTACTTTAGGCATTGCCTACTGGTAGATAAACAATCTCTATAATCAGTTAGTCTCCTTTAACAACATTGCTACATACTTAACTCAACATATACACAAAGCAAAGAAGTGCCATTATTCTAGATAACAAATTTTCTAAAATGCAGATATTGAAGCCGCAAACCGTAATCTCATGTAAACTTAAAAACTAAGTCTTCCGACTCTGATTTCGTAATAACTTCCATTTCCTTATCGAATGAAACAATCTGACAAAATCGCAGTTTAGAATCCTAAACCTACAAGAATCAATATGTCCTATTTACGTCCACGTAGCAAACACCTTGATTAAGATTCTCATTTTCTTGACGAAGATTTGAGCAACGGAAGAAGTCCAGTTGTGATTTGTGGATCGCAAAACAACTTTAAGTAGTCGTCTAAGTTTTCTTTGTTGTAATTATTGTTTCTCTGGATTTGGGTTGACCACTTCTTCTGATGAAACTGTTTGAAATGAACTGACATTCCGCGAAAAGAGGCTTCTGTTCTAAATATCAAATCAGCATGCATATGCTTCCCGCGTTGTACTTAGACTTCTTCTAAAGGGTCTCAATTCAAGGCGGCGAATGTCAAAGGTTAATAACAGGATAGAGCTACTTGATCGGTAGTTACTTTACCAATCCTAGGAAGCAACAGAATCGATGGTTGAATAAGAATCTAGACGGTGAAGGACATGTAAATAGATAACATCTTGTCCGTGATTAGTTCTGCTAAATATTAAAGTTACGAGTTGTGCCTGTCATTCGCCACGGTTGTAAAATTTTCATCTTCCCTTAAAATGTTTTATGGACCCTGCTTTGCTGTATATTGTCACTTTTAGTTGATGGCTTCTATCTTACCATTCCACATCGTGTTTTTATATCAAGATTCATATCACAGCAAGGGTATTGTTTGCTTAGTGGTTACCATTTTGAAACTGTCAAAAAAACAAGGATGAATCGAGGGAAGTGGTAATGGTCAGTCGACTAGAGCTGGTGGTTGAGTTCAGTAGAGCGGCCTTTACACAGAATTTACCTGGCAATCGAACTGTGTGTTTTGTTTTAAAATATATGTAGCAGATTTTACAAAATAGTCAAATCATTATCTGTAGGTAAGAGCGATTTTCAAATTTGGCGCTAAATTTCTATTTCCCGAGTAAAACAGCCGTGACATACCTACTAACATATTCGGCGCTACTGCAGTTTCGTACCCCCCCTTCCAAAATCATCGATAAAGTATTCGCATTTAAATTAAATTTATAAGATATGTAGTTTATTCTATCGGTAATTTAATGAAACCTAATTCGTAGTTGTCATGTACGTTTAAGTCGAGATACAGAGGTTTATAAGTACCGTTGTTGCACTTTCCGATTCAAACACGAGTGCGACCGATTCCATATTTATCCACCAAATTTTATAGTACTGTTCACCCTGGCGAGGGTTGATGACAAGCATACGGACGGGGGTTTAATAGATTTAAGCAGACGGCTTTATTGACCGAGGATGTATTGACAATGATCCGTATAAAGTGTAAATTAAACCCCCGTCTGTATACTTGTCATCAACCCTCGTCAGGGTGAACAATACTATCACATTTGGTGGATAAACATGGAATCGGTCGCGCTCGTCTTTGAATCGGTAAGTGCAACAACGGTACTTATAAACCTCCGTATCTTGAGTTAAACGTACATGACAACTACGAATTAGGCTTCATTAAATTACCGATAGAATAAACTACATATCTTATAAATTTGATTTAAATACGAATACATCATCGATGATTTTGGAAGGGGGGTACGAAACTGCAGTAGCGCCACATATTCATACCTAGATGTCTCACACAGAATTTACCTAGCGATCTAACTGTGTTCTTTGTTTTAAAATATATTTAGCACATTTTTCACAATTGTCAAATTATTACCTGTAGGTACGTACGATTTGCAAATTTAGCGCGAAAATTTTCTATTTCCCGAGTCAAACAGCCGCGGCCTACACTTTCAAATGAATAGCCATTGTTTTTATTTTATCAATTATTCTCAAAACGTCACTCTATTATGTTATGAAATTCAAACCAAAATGTAAATTCATTATGCCTGTAATGAGATTAATGAATTGTATTGCATGAAAGAAATAGATATTTGAAGTTTAAAAATAATAAATTATTATTATTTTTTTTATATAAGTTTTTGTAAAGAGATCACCAATAAAGGCATTGAGTTTAAAAAAATTATTATAATCATTATTATTGTTATAGTTGTTTTCTCAAGACGATGTTATACCTTGGTGAATACAATTCAATAGCAGATCGCAACCAGCAACCTTTTGTTATTAAAGTCTCTAATTTTCTCATTTCATGTCCAAAACTTTTCGAATGATTCTTGCTATTTCAAGTAAACAAGGTTTTTGCAACATTTCAACTGTTATTCAAACATCTAGTTTATGAATCCAATTTCACAGTCTTATGTCACTGACCCCAATGCCCCCAACACCACTGGGATTATTCCAACTTTTCCATATCCTTGCAATCTCATGATTCAAGTCGCAGTAATTGACGTATTTCTCCACTTCTTTTTAATACCAGTGTCAATGGGCATGAAGGGTCAATAAGAAGTTATTTTTTTCTTTTCTTTGCGATCACAGTAATATCCAGTCAATTGTGTTGCAGCATTTTGTTGATCTGTATGGCGAAATGCCACAAATCTTGCACTCGTCTGATTCCAATACTTTCTCGGGTTTGTATGTACACCAGTGATCAGACTTCTCCAACCCCCATTTTTCGCACAGTTTCCAGTGAATCATTTTTGCAACATTATCATGTGTCACTTGTTTGCATTCTTTCTGCCCTAGTTTCTGGTATTCTGATACAACGTGGGCAACTGCTTCATCTGCAGCACCGCACACTCTACAACTCGGATCAATATCCTCGCCAAACAATACTTTTTTCATCTTCCTTGTTCAAAGGGTCCGATCCTTTGCTGCTATAATTGTGGTTTCTGTTTCTTTCTTTAAATAGCATTTTCTCAAACAATTCCATAATTTATTGCTCTTTACTTTCTCTGTAGCTTTGTGGAACTGCCCATGTAATAATTTGTTTTCGTATACCTCTTGATGTCTTCTCTGTATGTATTCTTTGTACAGTCCATGTTTTTTGTTCTCTAGAACACCGCTCGAATCTACTTCCTTCAAAATGTCCTCTTCTTACTAATTCAAGTACTTATCAAGATTCTTAACTTGTGCTTGCACAGAATCTTCAACTACGATCAAACCTCTCCCGCCATTGCATCTTTTCAGGTACAACCTATCAACGTCTGCCTTTTTGTGTTGTGCTCCATACATTGTCATCAGCTTTCTTGTTTCCTGTCTACTTCCTCTAACTCATTCTTTTTCTACTTTATGATCCATGCGCAATACCTGAAAATTGAAACTGCTCTTGATTTAATTGCTGAGATAAGATTTTCTCCGTTTAACTTTAACTTAAGAATGTTTCTCACCTTCATTGTATATTCCTTTTTGACTTGTTCTTTCATTTGTTGGTGTTTCACTTCATATGCTTCCAAAACGCCAAAGTAAATGATGAAATACCAAATGATGGTTGGATCTTTGATCTCTTTGCTTGACACATTATCAACAGTGTGATATTTGTTGCATATTTGAAATCAATTCTTAATGAACAACGTTTCTTGATTTGTTTTCCAGTCGTTTTAAAAATTGTCCCTCCTTGATTTGAGGTCTAGAGTTGCTTAGCTTGTTGCTTAGATTTTGGACCAAATCGAGGCCTCACACCTAAGCAATTGAGTTGCTTCTAAAAAAAACAACGTGTACTTGAGAAGGTTTGAGGGGTGTCTTTACAAGGGATGTATCTATCAAAGGGTAAAGTTCTTCCGTTGTGCAAAATTTGATATTTGTGGGGCAGTGTCTTGATATCACTATTGATACTTAGTGACAGATGCTTTTAGTGATAAATATTTAAATATTAGGTGTCGTTAACAGTATAACAGTTTCCTCTAAATTTTCATTTTTTACGATAAACAGAACGTGCTTTTCCAACTTGCTTGCTTCCACCTTTCTCCATGTTTGCATGTGAACTGTTTGATGAGAAAGTTGCTGCTGTTGTTCAATATCAACCACAGGGACCTGTCATATCCTTGTGCAGCAAGAGGGGGCAAAAATCTTCATTAAAGCCCTTTGTTTGGGGGGGGTCAAAAGTTTCTTTTTCTTGTTGCTAGGGGGTTGCTAAGGGATTGCTACGGACCTTGTCCATGCAGTGCACGCACAAAATGCTAATTTTTTTATGGTTATATAAAAAAGTAATACACTACCCGGATATTTACACATCAAGGAACATTTAGGGACATGTTTTCAATTTTGATGATTTTGACCGTTAGCGAAGCAAAGCGCCGCATTGAGTTAGCAAGAGTAGCATTCCAAAAGCTGCGTTCCATTCTGACTAATCGCCAAATTTTGATGAAAACCCGAAAGTGCGTGCTTCAGTGTTATGTGATTCCAGTACTTCTTTATGGCTGTGAAAGCTGGGCAATGACAAATTCTGCCGGGACAAATTGGAGGCTTTTGAAATGTGGAGTCTGAGGAGAATGATGCGCATCCCATGGACGGACAAAGTGAGAAATGTCAAAGTTTTGCGCAGAGCCAGCACCGAACAGTCTCTTTTGAAAACAGTTAGAAAGCGTCAAATAAGTTTTGTGTGCTAGGAAAGAAGAAATCGAAGCTTTAGTTCTGTTTTCGCCGCGACAGAAAGTACGTGGAAGACCTCGGACAAATTTTGTGGGACATTTAAAAAGCTTTGTGAAAGTGAAAATCTACGCGAAACATTTTCCGACCGTAATCTTGTCAAAGCCATGATCGTCTAAGTTCGAAGATTTCGAATACGGCACTGCAAAGAAGAAGAAGAAGAAGACCGTTTTTGACCATACGAAGAAGCTAAGCTGCCTTAACGGGAGGTGCCTTAAGTAGTGGGAGACGTCTTAAAAATAGGTCACGGATTAAACTAGGGCACTGCAAACAGTCGCAGCAAATTTGAGCACAGAGATCCGCGTTTGCCGGAGAGAAACATCGATTCATTCTCCACATCCGACACTGAAGCAGGATGGAACTGACACTTGTTGAAGTTTCTAGTAGAGAAACGAATTTAAAGAATTGATTCTTTCCTGGTTAGTTTCAAGTACTGATGGCTGCTCTGCCAAAGAAATTATCAGTTAAGTGAAAGTTAAAAGATGTAGGCCTACATACGTTTGATTCTCAAGCTGTTCTTTCTGACGAAAGATATTATTAGAGACAAACTTAGTATTAATAAGGCCTTGCACGAACGAAATAAGTGGGAAGGGGTGAAGGTGAATTATAAGTCCCGAATGCGCTAGAATGGGAATGTTTACCATGGTTTTTGCCAATTCTCGACTATAGACTTCTTGAGCTCTGAAAATCTGCAGATACTTGAAGTGAACTTTATCAATATGAAATACGTCACTAGTTCCCAGATCTCTATTGGCGGTATTTGTATCTAACTCTATGCATGCAGATAGAAGCCTTCAATAAACCACTTTCCTTCCAGAGGGTAAAATGCGCTAACACAATGTTGGATGCTTCTATACGCAGGCGCACAAATCGACTTGGCGATTACTAGCACTTCTTTCTCCGAACTGCAACACTGCTCTCTTTCAGTAACTTGAATACAGGTAGAACTGGTTGGCCCGACTGTCTTCTTATCATTACCCGATATTTCGGATTAGTCATCATACATTAACCTCTTTTTCACGTTTTGTTCTATAGCCTCACTTTGGTTCGAGATTAGACAGGGCGCCAAGTTTGATTGATTTAGCGAGACATACTACCATTCTAATAAAGACTTTGGGTCGACTGAAACTTTGGGTTTAAGGGTGCCCTTAAATCCGATAATAGGGACAAAACCACAGCGAGCGATGACAACTCGTGACCTCCTCACCCTCCGAGTGTTCTTATTTCACTTTGTTATTAAACCACAAAGTACTACAATTGGTTGGGTGGATTAGCAAGCTGTCGACAGTAAATTGGAAAATGGGATATCTAAGTAATACCAAACGTAAAGACGCCATTTCATGTCAATGTTATGCAGCAGTAAATCATTTTCAAAATGATTGAAACATATGTTTGATATACAGTACAACTTCAACAAACTTTGTGGTAAAAATTCAACTCTTAACCTCGTTGACATATTTTTATTGAAGTTTGACATCTTGAGAGCTTCCCACAATGCTATTCGTGTGCATTTACTAACAATTTAGTAAGTTAGTACCTGAGTGCATGTAGCTTTGTTATCTATTCATTGTACCCCAAGAGGTTTTGCAGGTAGACTATATTTTGTCGTAATCAAAGTTCATATTAGCATTTTATCTGTAACTTGTCGTTGTGTAACTTGCAACGGGAGGAGCAAGTGGTGAGTTTGTTGATCGCTGATGTTGTTGTCATTGTATATTGAAACCGTGAAAACCCAAAGATTTTGTTTTATGACCCTCATTTGGTAGGCAGGCCGCAGCCTAGGTAACCCCTGGATCCGCCTTACCGTTTCTACATATGTAGGCCTACATACGTTAAACGTGCTTACAATTCAATTGGAATCCTAGAACGTCTCTCCTCTGTTGGCAGCAGCTTGCTACGAGTAAAGTCAATCACTGATGTTTGGTGCAGCGTAAGTTGTACGCACTATGTCGGGTTTAGAAATAAGAGTTGATCAATGTTTGGATTGATGGATGAAGCTCTTTTTGCCTTAAATACCAACACCTTCATTGTTGATCTCTGTAACTTTTGTCTGAGAAACCAAATGTTTATGATTTTCCTGGAAAGTTAAACTTTCTTCCCTGTTAAAAATGAAAGTAATAAAATCTATTTCGTAATTGAAATTGAGTGGTTCTATTCCCAATGGCCTTCAAACATTTACGACCAGGTGAAGAAAAACCATAAGGGGTGTAGTTTTGCTGGTTAAGAGATATTTAATGATTAGCGGTCTCTGAGTTTTACCGCAGGATTGACTTCTATGTCAGCCAATATTGTAAAATAACCTAAGTGGTACGGAGTGTATTAAGCACGACACGTTTACAGGAAACTTGAGTCCATTTCAGAAATTGATTTAAGGTCTCCAGGTGAAGATTTATGTGATGGTGGAACTCAAGAGATAAATCAAACGTCAAGTTACCATGATTCGAAGCATCTGTTGGTTGAGTGAATCAGACAACTTACACATGTTACAACACAATCATCATATGATTTACACCCTGACGTAGGGAGTTACCAAATATTGGAATGGTACTCGCTGTTAGAAATATGTTTAATAGTGCGCAAACTATTTCGAGGCTATGTAATGACAGTGAGACTATGACGTCAATCCCACGCATTATACTAGTGATTCACTTCTGTGAACTAGTTAGTCAGAACAATGTTGTGTGGAGATCGTTTGGAGTCAGTTATGTATTCGAAGGAAGATATCGAGATTTACCATTGATTACGTTTGAAGAAAGCTCGTGATATATTTATATGTTTCTAAACTCTGCGCGACTCGGTGAAATTTAACACTCACAACACTCTCCTGTTTCTAGAACTGAACAGTTACAATATCGGATATTTTCTGGATACTAACTTTAATTACACATATTTCTCTCTGATTAAAAGCATACATAATCTTTACGTTTAACTGGATACAGGATCGTAAACCAAGAACAGCAGTGTTCCTTAAATACGAAATAAGTAATATGCGATGAGAATTACCCTGCAATGAGATGCGAAATATACCTGACCTAATACACTAATGCCAGTGCCATTATAAGCGCATAACGTAAAGGTACAACGAGCAAGCAAGGGCTTAGATCATAAACTATAGTAAATGTAAGAGGGTATAAAATTTACTTGACTGCCCCTGTCTATTTTAAAATTATCAGTAATACTGTTAATAACAATAAGTTGTAGAATCTGAATTGTCTGGAAGTAAGATCACAAGCTGACTTCTCCTTTAGATGGCTACAAAAAAGAGTTTCTCTTTTGGATGGCTACGAAAAAGTTCGAGGGGCGGATACAGGTGTTATATATAGGTAGCACACGAGAAGGAGGCTAAGAAACAACGTTCTTCAAGCAGCAAGAATTTCACAACTACAACTACTGATTATACATTGCGTAGCAAACGTTATTAAGAGGATCTGATGTTATGCCTACGTAGCCATGGCCACATTAGAATAGGTACTTATTATTATAGTTGAACAAAACACTTGATAAAGGCCCTACCAGTGAGTTTTCCTTAGGTCTTCGTTGCATCAAATGTAATCGGAAATGTTTTTATTTTCCCCAATGGTTGCTAACGTTTTCAATTCATATTCTTCAAAGTCTATCGGGTATCTAGGCATCTTAAACACTAATAAATAGTTAACTGTTTACGTGAGACACTACCAATTAATGGGCCAATGTTAACATACTTCTTCTTTATCGAAGGACAATTCAAATACATTCGTTGCCCACAGAAGAAAAGTGTCTCGTGTTGACATCAAAATATACGGAGAAACTCTCTGCAACACCAGATGCATTAGCAAACTCAGATATGGCTGGGAAAGATAGTACTAAAGAATATATTTGATCAGAAAATGAAGACCTTTGAGACCTTTTCTTTATCAACATCGTCATAAGACTGAAGACAGGGCCTGATATTCATCACGTGGGTGCTGAGATGGGACATTTACCGTTTCATGTAAACTATAACTAGGTACAGTTCTTCAGAATTGATTTATATAACTCTTCAATTCAGGAGTATAAATTCTATTAAATCGGATAAAAGTTAAAGTTTGAAAGAATGAAATACCCTGTGAGAGTTATACAATTTTGGTGAAAATATGTAGAACATAGAAAGGCGTTTGTTACTAGCTCAAAGAATATATTTGAAACAAGTATAAGAGACTGTCAATGTTAAGTGGATGGGGAAGAAGCCAATTCAGCCTCTTTAGAAACTTTCAGTTGCTTTGAGAGAGGATAGGTTGAGCGTCTTTCGTGTAAATTCAATTGGGGCTCTAGGTGAACGGGTATTAAGCTTCTTGAGGTATTTTGAATTCACAATCTATTTACCCTTACTACGTTCCTGAGCGCTTGTTGTTACAAAAGAATGATATCTATGATAGAGCGTCTTGATTATGAAATTGTAAGACGAAGAGCAGAAACCACGAAAAGTAGAAGGTGCCTTTCATAATGTGGTGCTGATGCACCGGTATTACATCACCAAACGTATCGCATCAAATCTGAATTAGTAGTTGCTACTTGGAAGATAATCTACAAAGTTATATAAACATAGTAGGAATTTAACTTAGATAAGGAAAATCATGCAATGTAACCTCAGATGTTCACAAGGACTTTATATCTTAGCGACCACGAAATATAGGGCCTACACTTATATTTTTTTATAAGAAACCACCTCAGCGTCAAGCCCTCGAAGTTTCTTAAAATATTGACCTTTTGAGCCCTCAAAGTTTCTTAGCAGTTTCTTATTCTCTGGTAAGTGTGCATGTGCAACAACCAGACATGTATTGTATAAATATATGCATATATGTATGTACTTATAAATGGTATGAAGAAGACTATGTCAGCCATAGGAGAAACATAGATCAGTTAGGTAATTTCTTATCCTAGTATCATAATATAACTCCGTCATTGCAAGTAACCCCTAGTCAACATGCTGGAAAGTTGTGCTTTCTCTTCGCTAGGTCTCAAATATTTTCTGATTTGTCAATTTAAAGGTTTAGTTTTTGCTCTTTTAAAATATCACCTGTTGAAGTTTTTGTTCTGCATTACAAATGTGGGGGGACTTAAGATACTACCTGAGTCAGTTGTGAAAAAATCTCATGAATTTTGAATCTTAATAAAAATCTACATAATTGTATTATTTTAACTTTTCTTGTGAAAAAATCTCATGAATTTTGAAACTTAATAAATATCTACATAATTGTATTATTTTAACTTTTCTTGAATTCCTATTGGAATTTATGGTAAGATACTCAGTGTATTAAAGATAACTCACTTAGTTCACTGTGTAAGTTATTTTACAACAATAAAGTATAAATATAGGGAATTCCCCAGAAGTCACAGCTGTGGCATATTTCAATATTTATATATTATACAGGTCTGTAACATAAACACAGCCTTTCACGTCTACAAGAAACCTTCCATACAGATCATCAAGTGTTAATTTCAACAGAACCTGGATTTTCAAACCAAGTACAGGCATTTTGGGGGCAAAAAATATTTCATTTCCACATATCAGACTGGAAGACAGGTTATAAAATTTTGTCTCTTTAGAAGAAATCAATTCGATAGAACTTAAGTTACAAAATGCTGTTATCTGAAACTCTAATGGCTGAGGCACATGTAACATGTGATTATGGGCCGTGTGCTGGTCTTTTCATAAGTGTGCTTGATGGTGAAAGTTCCCGCAGAACATACGTAAGCCTATTTGACTCACCAATATTGTTGCAATATCTTAATTAAGCATCCCTGTTGACCAGTTGGGCTGATATTCAAACTACCCTTGCGAACAGTAAAACCGCTAAACAATCTGAATAATAGAGGGCAGCTGGGCATCCAAGGGTGATATCCCTCAATTTGGGCTACCATGGGGAGATACAAGCCACAAGGCATTATTAAATGTCCCATAGGCCTACTTCAATCAATGAGAACAGATACCAAACCCTATCTTTGCCAAAAGGCTAACAGGGGTCCATATTGTTGCCTCCTCTATATCAAACACTTGTTGGACATAGGCTAGGCATCAGAAGCTATAGCATTCTGAACCTTAGTAATAGCCTTGGGATTCTTTCCTATATAAAAGTACTAGGCTATCTAAAGTTGCATCACATATTATTCTCCATACGCCTTCACTACATAAAAATACCTGACTAGCCTATCACATGCTACGTTACTTGCAGGTAAATTTAATCTGGGTAAGTAATAATATTGACCTATCTAACTATCTTCTAACTCGTTCAGTTCATCTAAAAATTGTTGTTTCTTTCTTTCTTTCTTTCTTTCTTTCTTTCTTTCTTTCTTTCTTTCTTTCTTTCTTTCTTTCTTTCTATCTTTCTTTCACTCGTTCACTCTTTTTTCACTCTTTCTTTGTTTCTTTGTTTCCTTGTTTCTTTTATTCTTTTTCCCCACTCTTGTGCCCCCCACTCTCCCCCGTTCCCCGTGTCACACTGCCATGCCTCCTATGACTCCTCCTAGTCTCACCCCTCCCCCACCTCCTCTGTTCTTTGCCTAATCCTGTATAATAGTGCAACCACAAGCATTTTTCTAGGTGTTAATATATCATCTGCATTATTATTGCAGTTTAAAGTTTCCGTTATGACAATCATCCCACTGATATTTTGCTCCATTTTTTTTAAAGGATATTATTTGTTGGCTCGTACCAGGAGGGAAGGCTCTGGAAGTTCTGCTAAAATTATTTCACAAACTCTGATGCCTCCAACAACCCATGAACCATGCGAGGTAAGGAAGATTTAATTGTAACAATTTGTAAACTGTCTGATAAAATATGATTTAATGATTACCACAAGTTTCATTGCTGAGACATACACCCCGAGAATAACACCCTCTTTAAATTCCTTTCGAGCGTTAATTTTGCGTAGCCGCTTTAACGTAATCTGACCTCTCTATACTTGTCACTTTGTATTCATGGTTACATATCGGAACTAGCATTAAATGAAGGCAGAGCGCATTAGTTTGGTTTCCTTAGGATTCATTTGCTTGGATGTCATTAGTAGGTAGCAAGTTCTTCAATTATGGTGGTATGATAGACTAACGTACCATACAACCACCTGACTGTATGATGTACCTTTACATTTAGCAACTAAAATATACAATTTTATTCCTGCCTCCAATCGAGATTTTTCTCTTCGACAATTTTCAACTGTTCCTGGTCCTTTATTGCTATCGTGAGTTCTTCATTTCTTTGTATAATTGATAATGACCCCATAACGATGATGGTAGTTATCTTAATGAAAACAGTAGTATTTTAAGGGTTATTGTATACCAATCACCCTTATTATCATAGTCATCATCATGATAATTGCCATTATCAATTAACCATAATTTTCTTCACCGCTACCACCACCACCATCATCATGATCATGATCATCATCATTATTATAATCATTACCATTATGATCATCGCCATCATCATCATCATCACCTTCACTACCACCACCACCATCATCATCATCATCATCATCATCAACATCATCATCATCATTATCATTATCATTATAATCATTACCATTATAATAATCATCACCAACATCGTCATTGCCATCATCATCATCACCTTCACTACCACCACCATCATCATCACCTTCACTACCACCACCATCATCATCACCTTCACTACCACCACCATCATCATCATCATCACCATCATCATCATCATCATCATCATCATCATCGTCAACAACAACATCATCAACGTCATCAACATCATCGTCATTATTATAATCATTACCATTAAGAGACACGGGTGACACTTCCATAACTATGAGAAGAATTAGGGACAGGAACGACAGCGGAGGAATCAAGGGTAAGATACTTGCACACTCCTTAGTTAAATGAATGCCATGCAGTGTACTGGAAGTGTACAAGAATCAAGGGTACGATCTTTGCACACTCCTAAACTAAAACAATGACAAACTCGGTACTGTTAGTGTGACACGGAAGAAGCTTGCACAACTATGAGCGGGATTAGGGAACGAAAGACAGTATACGTATCTAGGCTCAGACCCTGGCACACTATTTAGCTAAAAAAATGTCATGCAGAGTGAGACGCGGGTAACGCTTGCACAACTATGAGCGGGATTAGGGAGATGAAAGATAGTGGAGGTTTCAAGGGAAAGATCCTTGCACATTCCTGAGCTAAAAGAATGTCATGAAGGGTACCGTAAGTGAGACAAGGGTGACGCTTGCACAACTATGAGCGGCATTAGGCACATGAAAGATAGTGGAGGTTTCAAGGGTAAGATCCTTGCACACTCCTTAGCTAAAAGAATGTCATGCAGGGTACTGCAAGTGGGAAACGGGTGACGCTTGCACAACTATCAGGGGGATTAGGGATATGAAAGACAGTGAAAGTGTCAAGGGTAAGATCCTTGCACACTCCTTAGCAAAAGAGAATGTCATGCATGTCACTGTAAGTGAGACACGGGTGACGCTTGCACAACTATAAGCGGGATTAGGGACATGAAAGATAGTGGAGGTTTCAAGGGAAAGATCCTTGCACACTCCTAAGCTAAAAGAATGTCATGCATGTCACTGTAAGTGAGGCACGGGTGACGCTTGCACAACCATGAGGGGGATTAGGGACATAAAAGATAGTGGAGGTTTCAAGGGAAAGATCCTTGCACACTCCTGAGCTAAAAGAATGTCATGCAGGGTACTGCAAGTGGGAAACGGGTGACGCTTGCACCACTATGAGCGGGATTAGGGACATGAAAGATAGTGAAGGTTTCAATTGAAAGATCCTTGCACACTCCTTAGCTAAAAGAATGTCATGCATGTCACTGTAAGTGAGACACGAGTGACGCTTGCACAACCATGAGGGGGATTAGGGACATGAAAGATAGTGGAGGTTTCAAGGGAAAGATCCTTGCACACTCCTTAGCAAAAAAGAATGTCATCCAGGGTACTGTAAATGAGACACGAGTGACGCTTCCACAACTATGAGCGGGATTAGGGACATCAAAGATAGTAGAGGTATCATGGGTAAGTTCCTTGCACACTTCTTAGCAAAGAAGTGTGTCATGCAAGGTACTGTAACTTGAAAATTGGTGACGCTTGCACAACTATAAGCGGTATCAGGGATATGAAAGATATCAAGGGTCAGATAATTGGACACTCATGAGCTAAAAGAATGTCATGCAGGGTACTGCAAGTGGGAGACGGGTGACGCTTGCACAACTATGATGAGGATTAGGGACATGAAAGATAGTGGAGGTTTCAAGGGGAAATTGAAAAATTATACTGCTCGGTACAATCTTTTTACTTGATGTTGAAAGCACGTGCTTAATAGCTCATACATACATTACAAAGTCTGACGGTGTTGAATATACAAAGTGTTCTTGTAAGTCCCCATGTCCCAAACATTGAATCGCGACCCCTAAGTAGGTTACAGATCTATAGAGGGTTGCCAAGAGAAATGAGGTCTCAGGGATTGCCACTATGAATTACCAATAATAATCAAAGGTACTGAAACTCTTCCCAAATCATCAAGCCTAAACCCAAGTCTAGAATAGTATTTACTCATCATACCATAAATTTCTTTCCCCTTAAAACTTAACCGGTTGAACTAATATGGTTGCATCAATCTTCCTAGTTGCGTAGAATACCCGAGGAGACCAGATACAAGAGGAAAAAGACTTTTATGACTTTTCAAATAAGCTTAAAGAGCTAGTGCGGGAGGTAGTACTACGGCAAAAAAAATTTATACTCTTTTTCCCTGTTTGAGAGCGGGCTGAAATTTTATAGGGCATGCATTCTTGTTTGAAACACAATATTTACTTTTTGTCCAGGTTAAGAGCTATTAGGGATCGTGCGCGAAAGATACATTGCTAAATTTAAATATAGGATCGTGAGGAAATGTTAGGGAACCGGGGTCAAACTTGCTATATTGGCATACAGAATGTGTTAATGCGTGAAATGTGAAATCAGTGCCGGCTTTTGGTAATAGGGGGCCCTGTGCCATAAAGAGATTTAGGGGCCTTTTTCTTATTCCTTGCAAAAATAAGTCAAACTGTTTTTTTCGCTTCGATAAGCTGTGTGCCTCCCCCAATTTTCACCT
Organism: Alatinidae sp. Z8VKAUB7J3; assembly: GCA_010016025.2. NCBI lineage: Eukaryota > Metazoa > Cnidaria > Cubozoa > Carybdeida > Alatinidae > Alatinidae sp. Z8VKAUB7J3. Next base: position 60,557,530 of record JAAAKM020073195.1, read on the forward strand.
TAAGTGCGAGGCCCTGTGCCGCAGCAGTCGGTACACCCTACAACCGGCAATGAACGAAATACATGATACCATTTCATGCTACAGGCAATCGTTTAATATATAAAGAAATAGTCACATAGCCTAATAGTGCTGATTATACAAGCAATTTTTACATCAGTTTAGCTTGTTATATATACATGCTCCATGAATGTATTTGATACATCAATTAGCACACAATATCACTTACATACGACATATAGTCTTTGTAAATAAATAGCTATGATACGTTAATTTATATGCGGTATGAACCTGTAATGGAACAAACAAAAATTACGCTGCAAAACGTAGCTGTTGCTTTGAAATAAAGGAAAAGAAAGGAAAAAGCAACAAACAGAACATTATTGGTATTGTCTCTTCACCGCATTTATCACTTTATGACACCATCAAAATAATCATTTTTGCGCTTGCGTTTGCAACCACAGTCTATATATATATACATATATATATATATATATATATATATATCATCGAGAAGAGAGGAATTGAAATGTCAGTTATGAATAGAACACTAGAGAAATAGAAAAGTATGTCACCACCGGGGTATTGTCTCCAATTGCGTAGAGCTGGATGTCGATGTCCACCGGTGGATGATTGGGAGCTAATGTGGCGACTAGAGAAATTGAATGTGACGCAATGCCTGTCGAAATAAATTTCAATTCTGATAAAGCTGAAAAGTGGTCACGGGAAAAATAGAGATTTGGTAAATCTTGGGGAGCATGGCTCCCTAACCCCTTGGTCTGCCGTCCCTGCTATTACCCCAATAATATTTTCTTACGTCTATTCCAAGTTAAACGGCTCTTTCAAGCATAAAATTTTCAGTTTTCTTCTCCCATCATCGTCATTTGATATCCGCACATCTTTCTTGAATCAGGCGTTGTCGCTGTCTCTCGTACGAGTGTGTATTTTCCTTTTTAATCATTTTGGTATTTTTGTGTTTATCAATATAAGTTAAACGCAAAGTAGGTAAATTGATAAGAACTTACTTGTAATATCATTTTTTTAAAAAGTCTAGACTGGGGAAGCTTTTGGCCGGTCACTAATAACAGCCGTTTATTCACTTCATCTTAATATAATTTATAGAAAAAGATGAGGGTAAGGCCGGTGCAGTCCCAACGTGCTTTAGGAATACTTTTTATTGCACTCAGTCCTAAAAGCATAAATTAATGATAGACTAGCTCTTTCTTTAACAAAGAACCAAATCCTTATAGTTTAGGCAAATCCCACGGGTTCGATCCCCGGTGGGGTCATATTTTATATATTATATGTCTCTAGTGTTCTTTGCAAATCCCACTTTGTTGGTGGCGGGGAAAATGTTGAATTCACAAGTTGCAAGTTGCGTGATCTTGTTTGCAGAAAATAAATACGAGAAATTAGACTACACGTTTTGTTATTTTATAGGCAACTCAGTTGCTTAGCTGTGAAGCCTCAATTTGGTCCAAAATCTAAGCAACAAGCTCAAATTTAGGAGGGACAATTTTTAAAACGCCTGAAAAACAAATCAAGAAACGTTTTTCGGTAAGGATTGATTACAAACTGTTCATATATAACAAATATCACACTGTTGATAATGTGTCAAGCAAATAGATCAAGGATCCACCCATCATTTGGTATTTCATCATTTACAACACAACAAAATTCGACGATAACCGGCAGTGATACCTAACCAACTACTTACGCAACTTCAGGCCTGAATTTGGAAAATTGCTAAGCAACTCGAGGCCTGACCCTGAAAATGGAGTTGCTTATAAAAAAACAAACGTGTAGCACAACAAAACCTTGTAGAAAAGGATTCCTCATGTTTCTTGTTTGTATCATTCACTACATTGCTTAATACATTTTTGACGTGATGGCAAATGGACAGTGAATGAGGATTTGAAACAAGCGCAGAATTTTCTTCCCTATAGATTTTTTTGTGAACGAAGTACCATTTAACGAGCAAATAATTAGAGACGGGAACTTGATAGATTTCCACATTGCATTACGTCATTATAATTTACAGGAGGGAACGTGGATAGTAATTTTAAACCTGACTTTGGGACAAACAGTTGTATGCAAATCACACCCACGATTATTGCCAATTCTTTCAACAGACTAATAATGTCTCTTTTATAACCACTAATAGCCTCGATTATACAAAAGCAATGTGCAGACAAAGATAGTGAAAGATAGCACCCTATCAATCCATTTGTATGCTATCATTAAACCAACCGTGCATTCTATTTTAACATTCGTATTATGTGCAGCCAGTGGCAGTGAAAGTTGGCGGTGGAATATATCTCCGTGTTCGTGCATTTGCGTGCCATTATGAAAATGAAGTACATTTATAGTGCCATACGTGCGGCGCGTGTAGTATAATTATTAAAATGTGCTAGAAACAAATTGTTACGTATCAGTGCATTGCAATTACTTCGTGAAGTTAGTTCAGAATTTTATGGTAGCATATGTGCAACCGGCAGTCAATAACAGTGGCATAGGGCACCATAAAACAATGCGCGGCACTACCACGTTTGCGCGCCGTTGTATTACTAGCTATAAGGTATCTATGGCAGTATATCTGTGATCTGCGATCACTGGCAATTTAAATATAATACGAGAGGATAGTCTTGGCGCTCCGTGGCCACTGCATACTGTCTCGGTACTGAATGTGCGAAAGAGTATATGCAGACCTACAGAGTGTTCTGAAGTAGCGCATCCAGTATGCACACATGAATAATAAATGTAAATAAAAGGTGTGGTTTCTATTCGCGTATCATCATAATGTTAAATGAAGCTAGAATGGGCAAGCAGCGGTCGTCGCACGTTTATATGAATCTAATGGTAGCATACCATTAGTGAGCACTGATAGCCTCAAAATGCAAAAAATACAACTGAGTGCTTGTAGAATTACCAATCCAGCTTCCCCATTCTTTGGGTACTGGTAGTGGTATATTGAGCACGGGCGGTTATCAACAAGGAAACATCGTAATCAAATTGATAAAACAATTTGCATCATTCACATTTGTGGCACTGAAAAAGAGCCAGAATGGATAAAGGGCCTCCCATCGGACTACATCGGAAAGTTGAAACAATATTATATGGCTTTGTTCGGCATGCTTTACTATAACAGCAAATGATATTACCGTACTATGGCTGTTCCATGCCATTACTGTTAAATATGTCTATCACATCGCACAATAAACAGTATTTATGAGAAGAAACGTTGTGTCCGTACATGTGCAGGTACCATATAATTAACTATAAGAGAAACTGCAAGAGTGCGACTTGGTGTTACGAAACTGGGTGAGTTATGAAACTGGATGAGTTATGGGCAATCCGCAGCAGAAATACAATGCAGCTTTCACACGAGCAGGTAAAACAGAGCACACACAAGACGCCGTATAAGAGGAGAGGCGCAGTCATTCGGTTACGCCCTTATTTCACGTGATAAATACGCTTGCAATGGATCTGTTGTAAGCAACATTTTTAAGCAACCAATTTGACTGCACGCGGAAGTGAGAGTGCACAAGGCGTAATTGAGTGTAAGTGATCGAGGTGTTTGCCCGCCAAGGCGACTGCGCCAGCCACAGCGTAAGAGCCGGTTAGTGGTTATACTTACTCTTCGTACCATACATATCTTGCTGCTATGGGAAGGTAAGGCGCCTCCTTATCCTACACAGTCATTAGCACAGTGCTACAATCATTGTACGAATCTAGGGAAAGAATGACGTGAATGGGTATGTGAAAATCAACAATACGTCCATATTGATAGTTATTTGAGTACTCATATACAGCAAATGTAACTGAGCAAGGATACTATATCGAATAGTCGGGGTTAACACTCAAGTTTAGAATTAAGCCCTACTAGTAGTGTGACCGTGGGTGGGGTGGGGGTGGGGGGGCACAGAATGAACATATCCCTCTACTTGTTAGTATCTCGCAATTCTTCCGTGTCCTTAAGTATTAAAGAGTAGGGAGGTAAGGCATTTTACACAAGAAATATATCTGATTGGTCGAAACTGAAAATTGGTTATCTTGGGTTCAAAAAGTTTTAAGACGTTTGAATCGTTTGCTAATGCAACGTAATCTCGTCATTCTCCGGTTAAGCTCTGTCATATACAGCAATAATGACTGGAATTTTGTTTTCTTTTGTACAATTTATTAAACCATTGGTAGTCTGAAGAATATTAATAATGTTAAAGACCTATGTTTCTGAACAACTTTTTTGCCCAGTTTGAAAAAATCGGCGACGCTCAGAAGTAGGCCCATTTGGAAGATGAATAAATGGGAAGGCGTAGAAATGATGCAAAAGGAGTACTATTAGCCAGACTGTAAAAAAACCTGACAATTGTACGGCCATGAGCCCCCAAAAAACATGACCGGGACTTGAACCCTCGACACTTTGATAGCCAAAATATTAATCTAATAAAATAAGCAAGTAAGCTACAAAAATGTATAGTCTTGCCATAAAGAAACTAACTGGCGTACGCTCGGATACGTGTTACTCATATTTTAAAAATAAAATTAATGACAAAATGTAGACAAAATTAAAAATACAAAACTGAAAGAACTTTATTGTTGAGTCAACGGAACGGAAAGCTCAAAAATAGTTTCTGAAAACCCAGCTATTTGGTCCCAGAGACGTCTCCGAGGTTATTAAGAGAGAGTGCGCACTGTGTTGGAGCCCTTTCCTCACTTTTTGTGTTGCCCCTCTTCGTCCGAATCCAACGGTTCGCCTTTTCAACAGTGGTTCTCTTTTCTTGCAACTGTCGTTAATTTGCGTCAGTGATATCTGATCGATGAAGCCAATTGCCATTCTGTATTCAACTGTGACCGGAGGGTATATAGCTTTGCTCCCCTCGCTCACCAGTTGCTCGATCAACGTTTGATGCCAGCTGTTTTTGCTGTATAACGCTGTCACTGCTGTTAATGCCACAATAGCCTCAAGGCATATTTATTGGTAACCTGACGGGAACACCAAGGGAAAAAACTTCAATGGCAAACAAGAAGCTGAAAAATGATATCATTCACTTACAAAATAAAGGAAATTACTTAGGGCATCATATGACATGTGAAATTGTTTTACTGTTTGTAGAATGGACTTTCGGCTGTTAATAGATTGCCAAGTAGGCTGGGTACAATTTTTTTCACATTTCACTAAGGTGACTTTGGTCATTGTGTAGAAAGGGGTGTTTCGTGTCTATATGCATATCTTGCTGTGAATGTGACACAATATTTGCCGCAACCAGTATATATTTTGATAAAGCTAAAAGGTGGTTTCGGAAAAAAATGAGATTTGCCAAATCTTAGGGGGGGCATGGCCCCCTCTGCCCCTGTTTCCTCGATCCTGACAAATCGCTCCCTTCCATCCGGCACGCCGGCACGATCGTCAGTCAGTCGTACGATTACGTAACAAATGCCTTCTTTCGCCAGATCGTCCTCCATAAGTTTGCTTCCCCCAATAAGTTAGTATCCGGCGTAGTCATTTAGCAGTAGGTGTGCGTAGATTCTGATCCCTGCCCGTTAGTGCCCACCGCCGTATTTCATATTACCATCAGCCCCCATATTGCCTTCCCCATTAACAATTTAATAGCCTGAATTACATTTTTCGTGCATTGCCAGGGCCCACCTTTAACACGGGTCAAATGGTGACCCGAATTCTGAACACTCTCCTCAGCAATCTAACTCTCGTCAGCTCATAGCACCCGGTGTTGACTAAGTTAAACACTAGATCGCTGTCTCTGACCCACGACGCCAGCCACTCAACTCCCACTTCACTGCGGTGGGGTTAGCTAACAGGGACAACACAGTATTAGAGCCTCGTGTCTTCACGTCTAGGAGGGGAACTGTGTGGTGACATTATCAAATGATACTCAAAATTTCTTAGACTCAATGGATATGACCATATGAAGCGCATCGGAGTTGCAATGATGAAGGACGTGGTTTTTGATTCCTCGTGGTCTTCCATTTTCACCACTTAATCGTCTCCTCTTATGTCATCAGTCCATCACGTCACATCGTCACGTCACGTCACGTCACAACAATCACAAAATGAAGGGTATGTAGTTTACAACAGTGCGGCTAGCAAGTATTAATGTAACTCGGAAACGTATGGTTTTTAATCCAGTTACCTTTAAAACTATATAGATAAAGAGCAGAAAAACCAGGATCCACTCTCTAATCAAAGAAATAAGCCTAAGGGACATACCCTCCATTGCTCCTGTGCGGTTCCGTCTTGAGGGACGCTTCTCAGCAATTTTGTCAAGGAATGAATGCAATATCCGTTCTGACTGGTGACAAATCTTTCCATGATTCACGAGACGCGGTCCTACTGGGCGTTTCAGCCTGCTTTATGGCTTGCTTCTCTGCCAGGTAGCTTAAATTGAGGGATGTTACCACTGGACGCCCCAGCTGGCCCTTATTAGTTAGCCTGTGTGGTGGTTGTACTGTTTATTCTGGGTAGTTTAAAAATCGGGCCAACCGCTAATCGTAGGTCTTTGATTTAGAGATTGTGACGCAAGTTTTTACATAAATTGCTAGAAATACGAACACCTCCATCTGGACGCATTATAAATATAGTCTTCCCAAGATGACAATGCCATAACAAAGGCGTTCTGCTATATTTTGCTCATGTTGCAATGCAGTTATAACAATGCAATAAAGCAAAAGTAAGCTAATGAAACGGTGATATGATGTAATATATAACGTTCCTTTACCATAATTGTCTGTAATGATTGCACCTTTTTTGACAACCGTTTAACAACGCTGTTTCAAGATACAAACAATAAGAACCCCCCGGAAAACACTTCGTGCACCACTTTTCGAACGTGCCTTCGTTATATAATCTCCTTACTTAAATTGATGAATGAAAAAGCGCTTGATCTTAAAACGGCTAGGAAAGAAACACTTGGCATTAAATAGTTACAAATATTGAGAAAACGAAACAAGTTACTTCAAGTCAGAATTGACTCTTTGACTATCCTGTTTGTGAGAATACTGCAATACCCTTTTATCTCCAATTGTTTTATATTACGAAAATTAGTATTGTAACGGAATTTATCGTATTATCGGCGGGGAGCTCTGCTCTATTAAAAGTGCTCTCAAACGAGTGCTGAGTCATTTTTTGGTATGATTATAAAACCCTTTTGTAAACTAACTATAATATACCACAATATCGATTAACGCCAAAGCATGATCTGCCATATTTCTTCTACCGGTGTGCTTATGCTTCAACCAGTTTTATTATTTATATTATCCGTTTCTTGTGATAATTTTTGTTCCCTTCCTAATACTAATACGTACCCCCCCCCCTATCCCCATCCCTCTCTCTGTCATTCTGTCCATTGTAAGTGATTACAGCCTAAGCTAATGAGGTGCTCAATTTATCAGGTGTGAAGGGCTGGTGTCAAGCATCGGAGAGGAGACCAAATGTCAAAATGCAAATCATCCTCAAGGTACAAAATATCAACTTACCAATGCATGATCCCATGTAACATGGTTTATTCTCTACTCTGGAACCAGTACAGTCCGCTCCGTTGTTTTCTGGCTTTGGATTTGTGCACGTTCGGATTCGGACCTTGGTACCATAGCCACATGTGACTGTGCAGGGACTGAATTCTGACCATTGACTCCAAGCACCATTTACTAGGATGGAAATAAAGAAGCCATTCCTTTCTTACTGATAATGTAGTCTAAGGCGGTGATTCTTCCTCATGTTTATAAAAACGTCTGCTTCTTATGATTATATAAATTTTAAATCCTTATAGATAAGTCACCCCTTAGAGCACTCCACTGAAATAATAGCAGAAACTAGCAGTAATTGGAGAAATGGGTCTTCCTTATACAGATCAGGTAACCATTGCACTATGCAAAGGTCCGAACGATAACTCTTTTGTTTTTGACCGAGATCTGTGATGTTGCATTCTTTGTATTAATGCAGGAAAATTTAAAACAGCAAATATGTTAACTATATAAGCCATCGAGCATGTTAATCTAATTATGGTGCTAAGTTCTTGTTCTTTCAGAAAAAAGTTTAGCCTTTTGAAGTGCTCTCGTGCGATGTGCAATAGCTGGTGTGTCTTTCATTTCTTATTTGGAATTAGATTAAACAGGAACGGATTGTCTTCAAACGTTAGCCAGGTGACGTTTTGGCTATCTAGACTTTACCATTAGAGCACAATAAAGGAAGAAACATAGTTTAGCAAGTTTTCAGTTCGTTTAACGGAATGCCAATGGGTCTAACACAAGACGTGGATACGTGTTATGCTTCCCAATCTGCATCGCGATGAGACGAGAGCTGCATTTCGCTAGTTTACAAATGTCTCGATGTCGCTGTCGGATATTGCAATTAAAGTCGTGCCTATTAGAATGTGTAAGAAGGAGCCCAAACTGATTTGGATAGAATCTCAATGGCTCAAAACGTTTTCCTCCCCGAGAAACCCTCAGCAAATTGGGTCGTCGTACAACATGCGCATGCGTTGGTGATATGCACTATTACGTACTCGATTGGGAATTTCCCCAATAGGAATGCCAACTCCGTTACATTTGTTGTTATACATTACAACTGTTGCGGTAAATGAGCAAAAAATCATCACTTATTTATTCCGAGCCCTAAAAGGTTACGGACCCAGGCTGCAGAACTTTGGAGCAGATAAACACTCAAAGGGGACCAATTGGGAGCGTACTGTTTTATTTTCTTCCCATTGGAAACGTCATCTTTACGAAAGCGTGTAACACGTGACCTCGCTTGGTGAAAGCCAGGCAAAGTATTAGACTTTCAATGTTAGTTCCTTGTGTATTCCTTCATAATCCTATCAGTCATTTTTTAGTTAAAATGATGTGATGATAGTCAATGGTCCATGACCATGGTTGCAATTGCCTTTTCATACATCTTTGTGTGCAGACCTAAATATGCATGTGCATATATTCTATATACGAAGGAACTGCTAAGCAAAAGCCAAGCGTGAATTGATTTTGAAGAGCAAACAACACCCACATTTGACCACCATTTCATTATGTAACTTAAATTTAAATAACGCAAGAAGGGGTTCCAATGGTTTCAACTTGATTCATCCTTGTATCACAAAGTTATTCCCTTGGCCCCATAAGATCGGGTATTTTTCGTTAAATTAGCTGGACATCTTTAGGAACTGTTGCAACTTTAAAGCCACAGAGATTTTGAAATTTTGAGTAAAACTGTGGACGGAAGGGAACTCGATTTTTACTTGAACCATTTTTAAAGTTTAGGTTAAATAAAATAATTCTCAGGGAGATCAGTACCGGTTTCTTCCACAAATCCGTCGGGAGCGTAGCGTCTTCTCTGCTTCGTTCAGCGATCACAAGAGTCTGTTCTCGCGACAAGCGGCGGATGACGTCATGTACCATTGTCGACTCCAGTGCCTCTAGTAGACGGACCAGCTATCGAGAGAATGAAAAGAAAGGTATTATTAAGTATCCAGGATTTATAACAACTGTGCTATGAAGTAATGATAAAGGTTTTAGGATCGTTAATCGACTTTGCATGCCACATTATGAAACAAGCCTTCTTGATAAGATAGGTAGTTAATACAAGGTTGTAATAGTAAGCAGAAGATCATTTTGCATATATTGTTATATAAGGTTCTCTAGCGAACTTCACCTTATTGCACAACATATTTTTTCATTTTTTTTGCGGAATTTCAAAAAATTCTGCATTTGTCACTCTAAATTTTGAGAATAAGAAATCGTCACTAGAAATTCAGGAGAGAAACGTTTAAAGATATAATAAGCATGTTTTTCAAAGAAAAGTAACAAAACAGAACGGCAAAAAACTTTACTATAGGTCAACAAAACGCCAATATCGGAAAATTTCAAGAAAATTTTAAAAAACATTATTCATCATAAGACTTCCCAGTAAATTTTAGGAAAAGTCACCAAATTTCATGTCAATCGGGCCTGGATTTAAAAAGTAATGAGCTGAAATGTGTAACCGCGGGCCTACTAGACCCTCCCTCTGTAAGATGGGTGAAAGATATAATAATCATGTTTGTCAAAGAAAATAACAAAACGGAAAGGTTAAAAACTCTACTATAGGTCAACAAAATGCCAATATCGCAAAAGTTTTTAAAATTTTGGAAAAAAATTATTCATCATAAGAATTCTCAATAAATTTTAGGAAAAGTCACGAAATTTCATGTCAATCCGGCCAGGCTTTACAAAGTTATGAGCTAAAATGTGTGTTGCGCCATTCTCGAATGTCAGTGAAAAGGGTCAGATTTTCCTGACATTTCCCTAACATTGCAAAAAGTAGCAAATTTCCCTGACATATTTATGAGGGTATGGATTTCCCTGACAATTCTTAACAACTGACTTTTAATTAAAAGAAATGCCAAGGATGTTAGCCCCTTTGAGTTTCTCAAGTAATTCAATATCAGCTTGAGCTTTGAAAATGAACGCTCTCCTTTGCAATTTGTGACAAACATACATAGGTACAATTTTTGAGTGATCAACACACTGGTAAATAGTTCATTCACGGAATTGTCAACAATCAACAGATACATGTCGTTTTCAGTAATTTTGCCGTCGGTATATGAGGCAGTTATTACCTAAACTACTTACATTTTGAATTTAACTTTTCAGCTCTTTTCACAATAAAAGTTTCTAAAAAGTGCGTAATAATTACCCCCCGTGACTACAATAAAAGACGCGGAGGACTTGCGACGATAAATAAAGCATGGATAGTCTGGTACCAAGCAAAAACTGCATCAAAGCAACAGCACAGGGTGCATTCTTATTTTTCTACTATACAATTTCCTTGAATTTCTGGGTTCTTCTTGATGAGTGGTACTGAATTTCTGAGTACTACTGAATCTGAGTACCACTGACATGAGAACCACCAATATCAATATATTTCAGTACTATTTATATCACTGTATTTTTGAGAACCACTAATATCATTGTATTTCTAAAAATACCTGATTTCATGAAATTTCTGAGTACTACTGAGTAGTACCTTTTTTTCTCAGCCGCGGGGCCCCTTTCTGGCCACGAAAAGCACGGGGCCTGGGGCCATGGCCCCTCTGCCCCCCCTAAAACCGCCAGTGCCTTAAAAAATCAAAATGTAATTCAAAAAGTATGTTTTAAGGCCTTTTTACAAAATTTTTGAAATTTTTGAATATTGGGCAACAATTCATAGCCATAGATGACGTCATTCACAATAAATTAAAAATTTTCTTTTATTAATCTGTTGAAAAAGAGTATCTTTGTAATAGCATTAGCCGATATAAAGTTATAGTGTGTCAAAGTGCCGCGGGACTACTAGCCCCTCCCCCATGTATGAGAAGAGCCAAAAAGCCCATGTAAGGTAGGGTTAAGGGTACACTGGTGGTATTTGATAACGTAAGGTGCTTAATCAGGCAATTTTAATAGAAATTTTACAGAAATAGGTAACAAAGATGACATTGCGTTTCTGATAATATTCATACAAGAATATAATAGTTTTGTTACTGTCTGTAATCACTTGAAGCGTAATACGATAAAATGTCAAATAAGTAAATTAAACATGCAGGAGTTTAACAATTTTTTAAAAATTAGCGGTTGATTTACCGATACAAGTTTTTTACCAGAGAAGAACAAGGTTATTTCATTGTAAATATTTTCCCCTGTTTTGAGGGTTTTAGTCTGGATTACATAGTTTCCTAAAGCGTTTCTCATTCTATTCTATGTTTTGGAAGGAAATCTTCAAAATAAATAAACTATGTTTTGCAGAAATGCTTAACACTTTCAGCATTTCAGCAAAATAAAAAATCATGAAATGGCATAGGTTTCTTTGAAGGGTATGAATAAATTTAAAGATTCAGTTATGGATGTGGAGGGATTTATAGTTGATTAAGTAAACAATCCATACGATTTTAACATTGATGTTGAACTTTTAAATGTCTTAAACCAATTTTCAGTACAGTATGCAAAAAGGCATCTACCAACAAATTAGTATTACTTGAGATCAGTTGCCTGCAACCTGGGCTCTACCAGCCCCTTAGAAAACCGCAAAGGATAAATTAGAGGTTCATAACTTATCAAGTATCAGATAGAATAGGCTTTAAATATTGGTCACTTGGGGATTATTCCCAAAACAGGAGCACTTAAAGAAAAAAAATCTTATAAAGTTTAGTGAATTTTTATACAAAAGAGGAACCACGGTCGCAGTTGCGGTTACGGACTACTGTGAGAAGACTCAGGGTCACAAGACTAAGACAAAGGCCAGCTATATATGAGATTTTTTAAACTGTGGGTGGAGGAAGGTTATTCCTAAAAATAGCAGAATATTAACAATGTTATTTATTCGTTATAACATTATCAAAGGGATAATGATCAATTATAGATATAATTGGATGTATATTTCACATTCTTCCTATAAAAAGGTTTTGTTGCAATAGCTGCTAAGCAAACGTTTGTCGAAACGAAAGAGAACTCATTCCACTATTAGAGAAACCCTTTTCAATAGAAAGCATGAAAATCTATATTAGGTTTTCTAGCAAAGACAACGTAAAGGTAAAGAAAATGGAGCGTTTGCCACCAATGATGTTCTTATTATTTGCGCTCATCTTTGCAAATGTTTGTCAAACGTCCCCTCAGAATGTGACGTCACTAGAAAGAATTTTCGTCGAGACATAGAATTCACAGAACAATAGACTAACAGCGGCGATTCCTGACAATACTTTACAAAGACCCTGGTGCAATTAATGGCCTGCATGCAGACAAAACTACTCAAAGTGGTAATTTCTTTTTTAATAACTTTTGTCTGCGCACGGGCCGTAAAACACCCTTTTGTCTGCGCACGGGCCGTAAAACACCCTTTTGTCTGCGCACGGGCCGTAAAACACCCTTTTCTTTAGAGAAGTCTTTAGAGAAATTTCTAGTCGTATTTTCATTCTTTAATTACTTTCTACGATTTCTTTTCTACTTTTAATGGCTTTTTTTTCTGTTTATATCCACGAGCTTTGAAGTTTTAATTCATAGAACATCCTTCGAAATTTGGGTAACAAAGTGTATGGAGAAACAATTGCGTTCGTCGGCAAGTTACGTTCATCGTAGCAATAAAATGCAGTAGTTCCAAAAGTGAGGAGTATCTCCTCTTGGTGGATGATTTAATCTGTGCAGAGACACAAGAGATAGCTTGAAGAGAGCGATAAATCATTTATGATTGTTCTACTTAATAATACTTACTGATGTACCTAATTCAATCATTAAGCATATCCTTATCGCATAGATACATAGTAAGAACAATGCCTATAACAACAGCGTAAACTCTGTGGATGCCAATAAATGATCGAGTACCTTGCACAAGAAAACTTGGAAAATAAAATGCCCCAAAGGCCAAATTGATAAGTGAAGTTTATCTTATCATCCCGAATATCAACATTTGATACTTTATTTAATTTGTGATTCCATCTTCATTTGCATGTACATAGTCAGTACCCAAAATGGTAGCTTGTAAAACCCTCTGCAAACTTCAACCTATTTATCGCAATACACAATAGCAAGACCATGTGACCGTTTCTTTCGACTGCAATGTAAAAAACAACATATTTGCTTATTGTTTGCGGTTTTGTAGCTAATACAACGGTTACAATAACATTCTTCTTCTTTCATCCATCCTCTTTTAAGGTAAAACAGACACAAAGCCAGGGTTAGAAATTAAGAGCGGTTATTGTGCACTTACGGAGTCTGATATCACAACTGTTTAAAAAACTTATAGATGATCAATCTTGGTAGGAAGATTCGGGGGTTGGTGCTAAATTAAGGTGTCTAAACATTTCCATAGCCCCCCTCCCCCTCCATGGCCACGAGCCTGTGGTAAAACATTAAAGGAATTTATTATCAAGAATTTTGCAATTCCTCGGTGCTGTAGAAAGTTCACGTTCTGAAAATCTGTGTTATGAAGCCTGTTGTTTCGTGCGCTTAAAATTCCTAGCTGAGCCAGACTGCCATTATTTGTCTATGGGTCTGCTACATCATTAAACAATGCTCTCGGAAATAAATATTACGTAAAGTGGTATTAGAAATGCGTGGGGATCCTCTTACAATAAACACATAACATCGAGTATTAAAAACCAAAACTTTGGGGGTGGAAAGAATGACTCAGTTACCATACAATTTCTTGCTCTTTAGCAAATTTCTTAAAAGGAAGGATTTGTATTGATAAATTGTACTGCGCATGCTCAACAACCTAGCAATAGCATTGAGGGCTGCAGTGCACACTTTAATAAATCGTTGAGGAGGGTTTTAATATTAGATATCGATTATAAATTGTAGCATCTTAACGCATCAGGGTTAACGCTTTCAGCAACAAATATATAGGAACATAATGTTGGAAATATTTACACTTTCTTTAAAAATCCATGATAGTAATCTGCTACAGGCTAGCACAGGCAGCGTGGGGAAATGTTTCCTGCAAGTGGTTCATAAACCGAAGGTTGTGAGATTTAGTGGCTAGAGTATTACTCCCGTTATGCTATTATAAAGAAAGGTATTTTATGCTTGGTAATGGTAAGTCTTAAGTCTAAAATTGGGACGCGGCTATGATGACGAAAACCATCTAAGCGCCGCATGTAATTACTAACTGCCTATACTCCACAGGGTTTGGATTAAAAGAAACATTATTACTGTAAAAGCAGGCCTGAGTTGAGATGAACTGAAGGGAGTAAATGTTTGGAACGTACGCGCTTCTCCCCAACGTTTGCGCTATAAAAACTCAGTGCAATTCCTAGTAAAAGCTATTACAGAGAATTGCCTCTAAGGAAAGTGTAGACTGCTTGGTTACAACTTTTATTAAAAAGTTTCCAACCGGAGTTAGATTTCGTGTAATAATTTAACTATCATGGAGAAGAGAGCATTTGAAATGTCAGTCTTAAAAAGAGCACTAGAGAAATATAAAATGTATCACCACCGGGAATCCATTTCAAATCGTCTCTTCTCGATGATACTTTCTAGCTTTCGATGGGCATTGGACAACAATACGGGCCGGAGGGCAGTCCTTCCTTGGTCAAGTCACATGGCGCAGAGACGTTGGTCTCCAACTGCGTTGAGCTGGATGTCGATGTCCACCGGTGGATGGTTAGAAGCTAATGTTGCGACTAGAGAAATAGAGTATGTTAACATCAGAGGTCACCTAGCTCAGTTGTTAGAGCGCACGCCGCGAAAGCGTAGGTCACGTGTTCGGTACCCGGTTGTGACATATTTTCTGTTTCTCTAGTGTTCTTTTAAAAAATAAAACTATCAGCAATAGTCAAGGAGTATTATTGTCAAGATCCATGCCTTAAATGGTTCTGATTCCTTGATTGGAAATTGTCCATGTCTCCATTCACGAACAACACCGCCAGGCTTTATCCAGACAAGAGACATCTTTTCTGTCGTATTTACATAAATTTTTAACAAACTTTCTGATTTTCCGTATAGCTGATACCGAAATATAAAACATTTGTAATTAGGAGGGAACTCGTCTGTTTCGAGTGTTTCCTCAGTTGATGGTGAATAGGGCAATGATGTTTCCATGAGTAGATATCCACCTATGAATACAAATAAGATTTAGACGGTCCACACCCACATCTAGATAAAAGGTTGGAAGTCGAAAGTCCGTATAATGTCCGTATTTGGTAACATGGTTTCCATAGCTGATCCTAAGAACATTGTGAAGAAACCTCTCGTAGAAGAAACCCAGTTTGTTGGTTGCTCTTGCTTTGTTTCGTTAGGCTTTTACTGGCATACTATGCAGTTAATAGAACCAGTTAATTTTACAGCCTTGTCTTATGCTTTTCGTTACGTTTGGACGCTATTCACACACGAATTATCCGACTTAACAAGATGACTGCCTGTCCAGCACTGTTGTTGACATATTCCCAAGCACTAGTTTTTCAGATTGTGCTGCCAAGATAGATAGCTTCGCTACTGATTATATAGCTTGCTGTCCACCTAACGTAGTGCCAATTGCTGCAATCAAATCTGTTTCTATCGTTTTATTGATGCTTCTAACTCTTACTTTGCTATTAGCTGCTTTTCATCTGCATTGTAAAGTATAAGAGACCATCTACTGTTTTAAGGCGGTCGACTTTGCAGTTATAATAACATAGGTAACACGATACCTGCTTACCTCATGCATGACAAAGTATAATCCCAGCTAATGCCAGATTTAGTCTTACGTAGCAGCTCATGTTATGTAGAACATCACAAAGTCATTAATGCATGGTTTCAGAATGCCATGAATCTCTGAATCATTTCATAATAATTTCCAACGTATGTTGTTTTAAATAATTATAAAATCAATATAGTTGATCGCTTGAAGGCATTGGACTGTAGTACAGTGTTTGAAGATACTTCTTAGATAAACATCCATGTTAAAACTAAGGTTTTCTATTATTTGAATTATTTCCTGCTTCTTCTGAGTCCTTTTTTGAACTGCCTAAAACTATCTTCTTAGAGAAAATTTACCAAGATCCTTCAAGGTACTTACAACAGGGTAATAATTTGGAAATATGTCACGCTTTTGAAGAAATTTGATAATGACACTAGGAGTTCTTTGTGCCTGATTTTCTTATTCCGTTGAATAAAGGGTTTCTCAGAACATGTATCGTATGACTCAATTTTCAATCAATTTTCTCGAGTTAATAAGAAAACACCATCTTCAGAAATGTTTACAGCTGTCAGTGGTTAACACATACTAGCAAGGCTTAAGTGCAATAAGTGGAAGAGCTACAATGCAAAGGTAAACATTCAGATAGGTTCAAGTTGATTGACAAACAGTCCTATCTTTATTATTTGTACTTCATACTACACGATCTTTTTGCTTAGGGCCAGAGTCATCAGTCAGCTATTTCTGTCCACTGATTAATAGGTGTCTCCACAAGTCAAAGTCATTCCTCAATTCAAGCTGATAATTTGAGCCATCTTCTTTTCAAACTGGCTCCCTTAAAGATGGGAAAGGAGAACTTGTTGGAATTACCCTTAAGGGCCATCAGAACACATCTTAAATCCTATTAATATAAGTGTGTTAATGTTTTACATCTTTAGACTGAAACTTGGAAGGCTGTTATTATGAATATTTTAAGACTTTTGGCTACATATATTTGAGAAGAACTATTGACTTTCAATAGCACCTTGTATTTAATCACGTTTTAAAACTGGTCTTATGAACTTTGAGGGTGGTTTATGCCTGTTTGATGTGCTTGAAATGCATTTGAGAAGTTCTTTTTCATTCGTGCCTGATTATTTTAATTTTTCCTGCAGCTCATGATAAATGAAATAAATTTTGGCAAGTTTGGGGCTCCGTTTTAACCAATGGGGCCGCATTTGAAAAACCAAATGGAAGGATATCCTGTTCTTTTATCTCATGGATTTCCTTTGAATAGCATATGATTGCAAAATTTTGCATGGCAATGTGTTCAGATCTTATGAACGACCGAATAAAAACACCCACCCTTCTTTTCCCAGGGTCAGTTTAAACTGACACCACTTAATTTGTGCTGGAACCCCCAAAATTAAAATTTCCAAATTTTTGAAACTGGATGCCTCAATACCACGTCAATACACACCCTATCTCAAATTTTCATGAAAAAGATCAAAGTTGGGATAATGTGGGTTAATAACGAGGGGCAGGGTTGCCGTGGATGAGTGCTCAGGGGGGATGGGCCCCTCTTCTTAAAGTTTGGGGAAAATGTTGAAGGGGCTGAGCTACGCTTTTAATAAGTTATTAATTGGTTTTGAAAATGTTTTTGTTTTAGAGAGCTACTTAAATTAAGAGAATACTATCCACAAAATACAATTCTACCGACCTTATTGTTGCAAGTAACATATATTTAGATTCTCTGGTTCAGAAAACAGGATAAAAGAGCTGTTGAAGAATACTGCTGAAGCTAACAAACTTTGCATAAAGGATGGTAGTTCAACGAAAATAGTGGGTGGCAACCCCACTTTCAAAGGCACCTCCAAAAGAGTATGAGGGAAGAAGAGATCATGTATATTTTACAAAGGCCATCTTTAGTAGAGAAACGTTCCTTAATACTGCATCACTTTAAAATGAGGAGGGATAAGGGCTACCCCACGGCGGGCTGACATCCGGGGCTATAAGGGTTGGGGGTATAGTGAGAGTGGATTAGGAGGGTTAACATTTATTTCTATGAGTTACCTCCCCCCCCCCCCTTCAGATGTTGCTAATATCATAGCGCCTTATTATTTATTGACTCTTTACCCTGGCAGGAACAAGTATGAATGTGTGTTGCATTCTCTTTGAACATTCGTTTGTGCATTGATGTCAACAGATATTGTATAATCATGTAACTTCCGATTTAAGAGTTAGTTATCCATAAACACAATACGCATTATAGAGGACTTATTGCTCAATTTCAGCATTGACGAGTTTATAATAAGGACTATTGCATAATCTCATTAGCAAAAGGACGCGCTTTCACTGATAGTTACTCAGCAGGTACATAGCAAGTCACTTGATGTTTAGTTTGATACTTCTATGATTGCTAACTAGACTCATTTTCAAAAGGAGGCATATAAACCTTGCTATGAAGTTAATTTGGCCTGGTGTAGTAGTGCTTCTCTTTACCACAATTGGTCATACTTTTGAAACGAAATACCAAATTACCTATGAGACTTAAGTCCTCTGCACATAGCTTCTAGGGTTTAATGCAATTCTTGTAAGATGCTCTACGGATAACGATAAGTTATATTAAGCAGTTGCCGCTGGATTTTAATCTCCAAACAGGTATGGATTGATTTTGGACAGGAATTATTGTAAACAACTGTGTATCGGGCTCACACATGTCTAAACAACTAGCATCCAGTATTTTCAGTGAACGAGGAGCACTCAGGTATTTGGATGATAAAAATTATTACAATAGGGGCAAAACTACTAGTAACAAAAGCATGATTTTGTCCCTCAACTTTTGCTTACTTACTGTAAGTTTCTGTTGGTTGAAATGGATCGTATACTCTTACGTTTAGTATAGTGTGTCCTCCTTGCATGCATTTGGCGTACTTTTTACTGGTGCTGTTTGTTTTTGTATTGTGGCATGCAGAACTTTTTGACGACCCACACTTTTAGAACCATTCCGTCGCCGCCGCTGGGGTACACTAAAACAGTTGTGGGTTGTTAGATTGATTAAGATCTTCCAATTATAAGGTAAAAGAATTTTACAGGCGATTGTATCGCTATCCTAGTGCCTCTTCTTTATGCAATTTAATTCCCAAGTAATCATTATAAATCAGAGTAATAGGCATGCATTTGATTGATCTCTGCGAAATCAAGAATGTACGATGTAGTGAATCTTACACTAAAAGTAATATGACCTATCAGCTCACAGTAGAAAACGAGAACTGTAAAGAAGCTACCGAGACCAGAAAACAACAAGAAGAAAATGATTCCATTTTCTACTATGAAATGCAAAGAACATCCATAATGTTACCTGGTACAATGTTTTTGTTATTCAGTATAGAGGAATTTAATATCTTTTCAACAACAAAATTGAATAAATTTATATGTCAAAATCCTCACGACATCCTGTACGGTGTGACTCATTCGTACATAATAATTCATGTTTTTTCAGCCTCCTCGCAATCTTACTAGTTCACAAGCGCACGTTATGTTAAAATTTGCTCAGTCGATCTCAATCGTAACGACTGTAATCGAGGGAAGAACAAAAACTAGGGAAGGGAAAAAAACAATCTCCTTTCACGCATGAAGTGCAACATAAGGCCTCTTATGTCATTCTCCAATTGATTACTGTAAATGTCAGCGTTGACTGGAATAATATTTCCAAATGATTTAGTTTATGCCTTATCGACGCATCTTACTTTATGCTTTGACGAAAACCAAATTGATATAGCAAATTAATCTCTGGAAATCTAAGGCTTGCTGTAGCAGATAAGTAACAGTTCTGCCTGATCTTGCTGTGACAGATTTTTTCAATGTATTATTTCTAATTTGACCGAGGGATACGGAAATGTTGAACAAAAGAATAACATGTGTAACACAGCACTGAGAGAGCAGTAATTACTCATCTACGTGCAGAATATTTAAGCCACAGCTAACCCTAAATATTGTTGATTCTTGCAACGTTATAAACTCTGATAAACGTGAATTGTTCGCAGAAAGAAAGACACGGGATTTTCATATTGTGAAACCGGCTGCTAATAGGTATTGCCAAACTGCATTCTCTTTCAAATTCCTGGCGGGCAACCAACGACAGGAACAGCTGTCACATTATGAAGGATGATATAAAGTAATTATTCATCTGCGTGCAGAATATGTTAGCCACAGCTAACCCTAAATATTGTTGCGACGTTATAAACTCTGATAAACATGAATTGTACGCAGAAAGAAAGACACGAGATTTTCATATTGCGAAACTGGATGCTGACAGTTATTACCAAATTACATCTGTCCCATATAACACAAGGTAATCTTCTAGCCAGGTTCCATGATTAAACCACCACGCAGTGGTTTTTTTACTATGAAAACAAAGAAGCATCTAGAGATGCACGATCTATCTTATATGCAACTTAGATTACATCAAGGGTAAGATCCGGAAAACGAACTTTTCTTTTGTTGCTTAAAGGGCTGCTTGAAGGTTAAACAAGTGTGTCTCTATTTACTATGAAATCAGAAGCGTTGTGATGATAACGGGGTCCCTTTTGGGGGATCGACTACAGGCAGGATTGACCTCGAGTATGTTCTGCACACACACTATTTACTCACAAATGTAGGCCTCTACAATAAAGTGGCAACACCAGTTCAAAGTTCCTCATTAGAGAAAAGCTACAATTTTGGACAAAACTGTTGAGAATATTCGCGTGAAATTAGAGTCGAAGAGACAAAATGTATCGCAACGGTAGCCCCGGATCAGACGCTTTCACTGCTGTAATTTCGTTGCACCTGGCCCTTTCCTTAGGGTATTGTGGGGCTCTGGAACATAGTTCTCTGAAACGACTGTTTTGAAAATTATTGGGGGGTACTGCCGGAGAGACCCAAAATTCTCAACAAGTTTTGTCCAAGATTGTAGCTCTGAAGTGGCTTGAAAACTCCGCAATTGTTAGTTTAGTTGTTTACAAATAAAAGCTTCTCAAAATTTGTGCAAAAGTACCGAACTAGTAAGCAATCGTGTAAAATACGTGTAAAACTGATACTACCAGATATCAAATCATCATATTATCAGATACTATATTATAGTAAAATTAGGTTGTCAATTTTAAAAGCCATAAAATCAATGTGTAGTATCATCACGATGCTAATAAACGCCACGCCTTTATTGGTAATCTTCATGATACAATAACATTTCCTGCTGTTTTCTCCTTGCATGGTACATGGGACAGCAGGATTGATATACAGGAGTATTTAATAAGTATATTTACAAATACAATAGCGACAAGAAAACCAAAGAATAAAAAAAAAGAAAAAGGAGGTCATAAAAGTTGTTTATGTCTTACGTCCAGATAAAAGTTAAGATTCTTTAAAGTAAAAATGCTTTCTGTATATTACAACCAAGAACTCTGTACGCGACTGAAGTCGTCGTATTCTATCAAATTTGTAAACTTAAGCATGGGTGCTATTGGTACAGTAACTGAACAAGCAAAATCGTTCGGGGAATTTTCGGGTTGCATCGGTCTTAGTAAAGGAGAATCCTTCTATATTTCAAAAAAATTGACTTGCTGTTGTATTCGTACCACCTGCTACTTGTTTTGTAGTAAGAATAAAGGATGGGACACTCCAGACCTGTTAACCTGGTAATAACATCCTAGTCTGTAATGCTAGCGTGTTGCAGATATACTATATGTTTTAGGTCGGATATTTGTTTGTTTTTATTTTTTTCCTCGTTTAGAGTTGAGTTTGTTATTTTATTGTTTTGTTTTTCTTTCTGGTCAGTCAATATTTGAATAACTAGAATTCTTTGAAGTTTTTGTATTGTTTTAGTAGTTAATTTAGTTTTGTCAGTTTATTGTTTTACGATGAATATTGCCTTTATTAAGACAATTTAGACATGCCTGTAAAGTGATAATCTAAATTGTGTATTAAAGAGAATGAAAAAATACTTTCGATGTTTTAAAAAATTATTATGATAACAACCCTTGTTCTTGTCCTGCCTTGCGATTTTAAATAGTAGAAGAACACCTTAGAGTGTATGGAGACAGCCTATTTAAAATCACACCGTTTTTTAAATTTCGGTCGCAGGACAAGAACATCAGACAACTACATGAAAATTTATCGATCAAAAGTTTTCGTCCTTCCCTCAGTTGTCGGACCTAGGCCTCCATTTGACCAATGGTCGATTTACGCTCTAAGTACGTTCGAAATAGATGTTATAGAACGATTGAATGTAAGTGACCGTTTATCGCGTGCATGTTATAATGGTAGCGGCAACTGTCACAAATGTTAACAGTTGAAAATCGTCGAGAGACATGAAACTGGTCGTGTTCAATTAAAAATCTGAACGAAGTACTCGCCTTGTTTTTATTAAACAAACCTTTTTATTATATATATTTTAGAGAGAAAAGTAAACAATGTTGTTGCGTTATCCCATCAGCAGCTCCTTAGAGGATCCAGAGCAGTTGTGAAGTCATCAGGAGGAACCACAGCACACGATTTCGGCCCCTTCTCCTCTATCGTATAGTGCTGTGGCGGGGCCCCTCCATTTGGAGGCTTCTTACTCTGGTGCTGATTGGTATGCTTTACATGGACAGCTAACGTCTGTTTTGATGTTTCAGTTCAACGTCTTTACACTTCCAGCCACAGGCCATCCTCTCTTTTTAACCAAATAAGCAGTAATGCTTTTTGTAGATATTTTATCATCTACTTCAATCTATTTGGCTGCATTCGGAATCTTTCTCGAAATATTTACATTACACCCTCATCTAGATAGCCGGGCTTCCTACAGCAAAGTGGCAATATTCTGTTTTACATCCCATCTCTTTACAAGCGTCATCTAAATATCTTCTTTCTTTTCGCATCTCAAGATCCAATATGTTACTATATACCCAGCTGTCCTTTATTTATTAGTTAGCCAGTTTGGTGGTTTTTCTGTTTATTTGGGGTAGTTTCAATGTCGGACCCACTGCTCATCGGGGGTCTTTGATTGAGAGACTGTCAAGATTCACTCTTCATACTAACCTCACGGGGTCGGTAAAATTAGTACCAGTTATGCTAGGAGGAGTGGTCAAAATCAGGACTTAGGATAGGAGTAGCGCCCACCCCTACCCCTGTAGTAGTAGAAGCTAAAGAGGAACAATTGTGTTGCCTCTGACTTTGGTCGACCATCTTCTTCTTCTTCTTTCCTGATGCACTCGGCATAGCTGTTTGGATTCTATGTGTTTGCCATGTACGAGTCATTTTTCCATTATTGTCTTACAGAGAGCAAATGGATTTAAGCTGTCGTATTTTGAGACGAGTGCCAAAGAAGGATACTACGTGCAGGATGTAAGTTTTAAGACATTTTGATACTTTTAGCCTAATTGATAACGATACACCTCGACACCTGTGGTTTGCAACTTTTTTAGAAATAAATTTTGGATAGAAGTGTTCAAGAAGTTGACTTTTTGAACCAGACCTTTCCGCTTCACTTTCACCAACTAACTGCAAATGATACAACTAAGTATGCGATTTATAAAGATCGAACAAATTTCAAGACGACGACAATCGAGAAAATTAATCTGCGCATTTGAATTCGGGAGCAAGGTTTGGGTGAGAGGTGACTCCGAAAATGACTTTGCCAACGAATTTGAAATTTATACCAGCAAAGTAGAGGGTGGTAAAAAAGAGTTAGGTCTGAGAAGAAGCGGTAGCGAAAAGGATTTGACAAGTTGTACACTATGTTAAATTATGTTTAATGTACTAATCAAATAATTCAGTTCCGAGCGGGGATACATTCTAAAACTTTAACGTGAACGTCTATTTCCTACTTTACTATTGAGTGCCAAATAATCGTACCCCCGCTTATTAATTTTTTGACATTTATAACCCCCCGCTTTTTGTTAGCCCCCCCGTTTATTAATTCCAAGGAATTTTCCCAGCACTCAAAATGCAAATGATATCTGAAGCTCTTGAATAACTTCCCATTTGACATTCCACCCTGAAACAATTGCTAATTAGTCAATTTGTACGATTTTTGTCCTCATGTGTGTCATCCTTATTTAAAACTTTCCCAAAATTGATACTGGAGTTCAGACCCCTCCGTTTATTTTGACTCCCCGTTTATTAACTTTAGACTGTAATGATGACTCTTCCCGTTTATTCAGACCACCTCCCCGTTTATTCGGCACTCCAGAGTAAATTTATTTGGAGTGATCACTTGTCAGATTTGTACACTCTTTAAGCCAAGTGCTGATTGAAAATATCAGATCAAATTTAGCAATTGGCAATCTAAAAAGCAAATTTAGCAATTACCACTTAAAAGAGTCGAAGCACATTATCATATGACGCATACAGTCAACTTCTGACGTGTAATTGATAATAAACTGTGAAAACCACGGGCAAGCGCTCCCTGCTAGTGCTTTTCAAACACTGAAATTCTTTTCACTGCTTTTCATCCAAGAACCAAGATATTTAAAGTCACCAACTTCCTTGATTGTGTTGCCTGATTTACTTTTAATGCTAACAGGTGTTTCGTGGTTATGTGGCATAGCCTCAGTTTTCTTGGAATTTATGTGTGAACCTACTTTTGCAGCTCCAGTCAGCAAAGTCCAAGTCAGTTAATGCAACAGGTGGATGACGCCGGCTTCGCTTTAGGAAAATCATCCATCTCATACTAGCTAGAGAGATTCTCTGGAACAAAAGTTGCTCCATTTAGAAACAACTTTATTCATTAAAGCCTTTATTTTTTAAGTTAACAACTTTCTTATTCGAACAGATATTTACAAACCTAGGGCACAGCAGTGGGTACTACAGTTGCACCCTCCCATGCTACCCTTAAGGGCTGGTCATACCGCCAACGATACCGATACCGAGACTTACAAACGACTACGATAAATCGTTTTAGGAGCGTTCACACCACCAATGATACACACCGTTGGAAGAACGACGTGCAGCTACGAATCATGGTGACAGGCAGTGAAATTTGCACAAGCAATGAAAAAGATACTTTGTCGCTTTTCTTGTGAGCAAGGCTGGTTAATAGGGAAAGAGATACCGTGAGAGAGTTTTATCTCGTAAGTGTCATAAAGACAAGTTTTCAAACATTTTTGAATTGCTAAACGTCAGTTTAATCCTCGGTTTAATCTAAACGGCATGCAGAGAGAGAAACATCACGCGTTTGAACAGGTTGACCATACATAGAAAATGCGGCTCATGATTTAAAAAAAAAACTAATAAAGAATAGCTCTAGTCACGATCTTATGTAAGAGTAAAAGCTAACTACAACACATAGAAAGGCCCTATGCCTTTTTATTAACTGACTTACGACGCTTTTTACAAAGTTGTATAAACAAAGCTTCCTTTGTAATGTATCACAACACTGCCACTGCCAAAACTTGCAAGTACAGAAAATATTAACTACTTACCACTAATTAAGACCAAACTGCCAGCCATTGTCATCCAAAATATCATTTTTGTTAAATAGAACATCATTGATTTCCACAGCCATGGTCGACTCATCGACACTGTCATCCTCCATTTTGAACTCATCTCTGCGGTTTTATATGCGTTGATTGGCTACGCGGGTTTTATCGTTGGAGCATCATTGGGAAAATCGCTCGAAGACCGATACCGCAACGATATCGTTGAGATCCCCAACACCAACAATATCGTTGGAAGTATCGTATCGTTATCGTTGGCAGTGTGACCGGGCCTTTACAATGGTGTTTCTTAATGATTATACATTAAAGATTAAAAAATTATACAAGATTTGTGCTAGAAAGTGGGCCCCTCACATTCAACACTTTATAGCGAGGAATTCGAAGTAGGCTACTTGGATGACTGTTTTATCATCATTGATTGTTCCCCTATAGATCTCCTGGAAGCCTTCTCATTTTAGAAAAGACTTTTTCACTATTCAATAAATAGATATCAATAGTAGATAGAACAGTGAAAGTTTGATTCTACTCTACTTCTATAAATACTTATATAGATATATATAAGTATAGGTAGTGACTTTGACCCAACTTTTTCTTATTTGCATCGACGATAGAATTTTCATGCTTTCTGTTGATAGGTTACAATCACTGTCAAAGCTAGATTTGCATAAAGAATGTTGAAAATTCGTGATTTTTCTTGGTTTGGTACACTAGTTATTTTTTTAAAATAATTCGGCGTCGAATATTATGTACAAACTTATACTAAATAGTTAATCAAAAAAACTAATAAAAATAATGAATCCAAACAAAAATCTTCATATTTTTTCTTCTTTCTAATTTCCACAACCTTTACTCACTCTACAGGCATAATGGTTGCATAGTGTGATTTACGTTTTTCAAATTACCAAAAGAAACTCTGGATTGAGCCAATCATTTTTTTGACAGAAAAGGGGAAAAAACATAGTAATAATAATGATAATCATAAAGACATGTGTTTAGGCCGATGTATTATAGTAATTTTCATCATACAATTTCAGAGAATTTTCTGCCCTTTAGATCACGCTACCAATCTAACGAATTCTATGATGTTTTTAGAGAATTGTAAAACCTTGTCCAAATTATATCACTTAATGCGGCGTAGATAAAATTTACACTTTTTTACTTCAAAATAAATTGTAGCTGTTATTGATCAAAATCTTGTCTTCTCTCTCTCTCTTTAAGTACTCTTTAAATACTAAGGAAAAGCTGAACCTTACGTCTCAAATACTAAAAAATAGTAACAAAAAAACGACACTGTTCAGGCAAAAATTGAAACTATACGTCAAACTTATCGTATCTATTCTGATATCACCAGAACTGACCTACAAGTACATGTTTCAGCGACCTGCCTGTTAAATAACTTAATTTCATTTTCTTTTTGCATTTGTTTCATTATGTCAAAATGTCTAATTGCTCTTAATCCTTCTGATAACAGCTTATACTGTTATGTTCCACTGGGGACTCCAGGTTGTTGAATTGTTGCCGTATTTTAAATTAGGAATTTCTGATAATTCCCCCTGTGTCTGATAACGGATTGATCAGTTAGATTTGGCATAAAAGGTTGGTTTAAACCATTATCGTTTCTTGTGATCGTTATCAATGTTCTTCTTTCTACCATTTAAAGTTCAGCAAGTAAGTTATTAATGAAGTCCAATCTAAAATAATTAAACGCCGGTGATGTTGGATATATTTTAAAATGGAAAGGCCATTAACATTGACTCCTAGACACTTTTTTGTTGTACTTTTAGCTTATAATTTGAACGGTTTTTTTTCCTTTTTACAAATTTTTAAACTTACTTAAACTTACAAAACTTTGAAAAGTAACCTTCCACACTAATTATTTGACTTATAGCGATAATTACTGTACCTACAAACTATAAATTTATCCTGAATGTAAAGAAGGTATCTTGGCTTGATGAAACAGTTTGTAAAGGCTCTAAGTGTTGATAGCAAATGATTTCAACGTATAGCTCTCGCTTTTCCTACTTTATCTTTGAGAAGATAAAAGCAGGTATGCTCGACGGAGGAATAGGAATACTCCGTTGCAGTGTTTACCAACAGAGGAAGATGACAACTGATTTTAACATATTAGCATAGAGGCAGAAGACTGGGCTAGAGCGCTTACGTAGTGCGCTCACGTAGTTTGTTTATGTATGCCGAAGCAATGCAAATTCGTAATAGCTCGATTAAGGTGGAGGGAACGCGAAGGCTGACTGAGGAGGCCTGTGAGTACAACGAACCTTTCAGTCATTTGAGGATCGTATTATCAACTTAACACACAAAATGGAATCTTTGATCTAGTACAGTAACGCAACAGTAACAACGCAAAATGGGATTTTTTTCACGATTGGAGAATTGTTCATCCGCTGATAGAAAAGATGCACACCGACACTACAGAGGATACACAAACTAGGATTTCAGAAGTACAAACGCTAACTTGTTCTTGCTTAGTAGTCACGAAATGTTACGAGCTAGCGGTTTTTGATGGAGTCGCTAATAATATGTTTTACTGTTTCAAGGGAAAACTTGACAAACGATATTATGTACACTGTTTCTTTTTTATAAGAATTAGCCTACATAAATGTGCCTGAGCCTCATGACTCTTAAAAATTCGGCTGAAGTGATCGAATATTCTTAAATGATTCTTAAATTGTTTTCAAGGACGGTTGCGATTTTCATGGAGCGAATAAAAGAATTTCTAGTGAAAATGTTATTTTTACCTCCACTGAAGCGTGCTTCGGATTAAATGGCATTATTGAGGGACACAGAGAAGTTGCAAAATTACATAATTTTTTAGATCTTGGTACCAAATCCAACGTATTACCCTGGTGTACAAATATTCCAACAATTTGAAGTCTTAGTGGAAACTCTCCATGGAAGTTATTTTCGATGAAAACATTTCCTGTTTGACCTTTCGGCGGAAACGTTTTCTGAGTCGACAAGAGCCTTAAGTCTTTGCACCTTAAGGCATTTTTAAACTTTTGTTTGGTATTATTTAAGTCTGAGGCTGATTCTTAATATATTCTTAGATTTTAAGGATTTTGAGCCTCATGATTCTTATCTAAAGAACTTTTATAAATAAGAAACAGTGTACATCGGAGCAGGGGGCTAACGGACTGATGCGTGAACAGGACAGTTCTATGTATACTACAATGTTGTTCTTTGTTGGGCGTTGCTGTTCATTACTAAAATGTTGCCAGAGGTATTATTCGCGGCAAACAAGATAATTTTTGACAGCTTTTGTCGCTTTGATACGTTATTGTCCTTTAAAATCCTCTTGGTTGGAAAAGTTTCATGCAATGGCGTGAAATTCCTTTCATAAGTGCTGTCATGTGGTTGTCTGGAAAATGCTCGTCCAATCATGTTATTGTTTGGTTTAATCATTGAGACACGGACGCTGCACCGAACGCAAGCTTTGCACCGCGCTGCATAGGGTTTGCGCCAAGCGGCCCATACGGGATGAAGGCAATGTCGGCTTCAGCCGTGAAGTCGACCAATCCGTTGTCATCCTGTTCACTCATGTTGAAGCGGTTCTGCACGCTCGCGATCGGCGCGATCGTCGCGTGGGCCGTGCTCGTTCCGCTCGTCGAGTCCAACGGGTGGGTCGCCGGACCGCGCATGAACTACGGCACCGGCGCGCGTGGGTGGATCCTCTGGCCCGGCGTGGCGATCATGGTGTTCGACGCGCTCACCGCCCTGGCGCTCTCCTGGAAGACGATCGTGCGCAGCTTCAAGCGCTCGAAGACGACGGGGACCGTCGAGGACCCGAGCCGCGCGATCCCGAACTCGTGGTGGATCGGCGGGCTCATCGTGTCCTCGATCCTGACCGTCATCGCCGCGTGGACCATCTTCGACATCGCACCCTGGATGACGATCATCGCCATCCTGCTCTCCTCGGTGCTCGCGATCATCGCGACGCGCTCCGTGGGCGAGACGGACATCAACCCGGTCAGCGGCGTGGGCAAGGTGACCCAGCTCGTCTACGGCGCCCTCGCGCCCGGCCAGGTCGGCACGAACCTGCTCACCGCGGGCATCACCGGGGCCGGCGCCTCGCAGGCCGCCGACATGATGCAGGATCTCAAGACGGGCCACCTGCTCGGCGCCTCGCCGCGGCGGCAGTTCATCGCCCAGCTCTTCGGCATCGCGATCGGCGTGCTCGTGTGCGTGCCGCTCTACCTGCTCATGACCAACGCGTACGAGCTCGGCAGCGACAAGCTGCCCGCGCCGTCGGCCTTCGCCTGGAAGGCCATGGCCGACCTGCTCGCGCAGGGCTTCGGCGCCCTGCCGACGAACGCGGAGTGGGCCGTCCTGGCCGGCTCGCTGTTCGGCATCCTGATCCCCGTGCTGCGCAAGGTGACGCCTTCGGTAGCCCCGTGGCTGCCGTCCGGTCTCGCGTTCGGCATCGCGTTCATCATCCCGGCGTTCTACTCGTTCGCCTTCCTGATCGGCGCGATCGGCTACTGGATCTGGAAGCAGCGCAACGCGAGCAGCGCCGAGGCGCTGGGCTTCGCCGTCGCCTCCGGCCTCATCGCGGGCGAAGGCCTGATGGGCATCGTGACGGCGATCCTGAAGCTCGCCGGCCTGGAACCGCTCACCTAGGACGCCGGCGATGCACTGGGTGCCCCACGTGCTGGACATCCTTCCCGACGAGGACCTCGCCGCGGAGGCCGTGCGGGCCCTGCGCGGGGCCGGCCTCGAAGCCGAGCTCGTGACCGAGGCGACCTCCATGGGCATGCCGTCGCTTGCCCAGGACGGCGCGAAGATCGTCGTCCGGGCGGAGGACGCCGAGGACGCGTGGGTGCTGTACCAGGTGTGGCGGGAGAAGGTGGGGCTGGACGAGTCGCTTCCCGGCGCCCCCTGGACGTGCACCGGCTGCGGAGAGCGTCACAAAAGAACTAATTGAATCCGATTTGCCTAAAAAATTGAAATGCCCAAAATCCCACAATTTTCGAAGACCTAAACTACCTAAATACTGTGGTAAAAACACAAGTTGGATACATAACTGCCGGCATTAGTCACTTTAAAATTAAACATCAACTAAAAATGATGAACTTCACATAAAATAACCCGTGCTGTCAGGTTGTATAAACAATTTGAAGAAGAGACAGCAAACGTTGCGAAAGAACTTCGTCCAATTAAGCTTTGTCAATTCTTTTAACACAAGGCTTATCAATACTGGGGACAATATTGGCCAATGTTTGATGAAAGTGCTGCACATTAGTCAGATACAAATAGAACACTAGTGTCAAATAATAAATTAATT